>CM052716.1:55748063-55837495 GCA_028551405.1 Uromys caudimaculatus
TGTCTACTGAGCACTCATCCGCTGAGCACCCGTCTACTGAGCACTCATCCACTGAGCACCCATCTACTGAGTACCCATCTACTGAGCACCCATCCTCTGAGCATCCATCCAATGAGCACTCATCCACTGAGCACCCCTCCACTGAGCACCTATCCACTGAGCACCCACCCATCCACTAGCATCCATCCGCTGAGCACCTGTCTACTGAGCACTCATCCACTGAGCACCCATCCACTGAGCACCTGTCTACTGAGCACTCATCCACTGAGCACCTGTCTACTGAGCACCCGTCTACTGAGTACCTATCCACTGAGCACCCACCCATCCACTGAGCATCCATACACTGAGCACCCATCTACTGAGTACTCATCCACTGAGCACCCATCCACTGAGCACCCATCCACTGAGTACCTATCCACTGAGCACCCACCCATCCACTGAGCATCCATACACTGAGCACCCGTCTAATGAGCACTCATCCACTGAGCACCCCTCCACTGAGCACCTATCCACTGAGCACCCACCCATCCACTGAGCATCCATCCGCTGAGCACCTGTCTACTGAGCACTCATCCGCTGAGCACCCGTCTACTGAGCACTCATCCACTGAGCACCCATCTACTGAGCACCCATCCTCTGAGCATCCATCCAATGAGCACTCATCCACTGAGCACCCACCCATCCACTAGCATCCATCCGCTGAGCACCTGTCTACTGAGCACTCATCCACTGAGCACCTGTCTACTGAGCACTCATCTACTGAGCACTTATCCACTGAGCACCCATTTACTTTCTATCTCCACATACTCTTCAACATAGAGCAGGCAGAATGATCTTAAAATTAGTAAATAATAACAAAACTCGAGGACTTTCTCTGTGCCAGCATGTGCTGAGTTCTTCATATATAGAGCGCATTTTAATTCTCATAGCTCCTCATCACCGTCATCAGTTTGTCAGTAATGGAATGGGCTCAGGGAGTCTAAGTGATTTGGTCTGATGTCGGGGTTTATGCTCCTGGCTGTGTGACTGTCCGTTTGCCTCAGTGCCTTGCCATCACTGATTCTCAAACCACCTTCAGTGGTGTTAAAGAATTGTCACTCATTCTGATTAAATAGGACTGCATTTAGAATCTGGGTATTTTCCTATCAATTTAATTATCTTTTATTTCTCTAGAATGAAATTTCACTTATGTTTTTTCCTTTTAATAGTTTGGAGGAAGGGGTGAAGCAACCTCTTTTGTGGAATCTCAACAGATTCCACAAAAATGTGTCTCTAAAAGCCACAGATGCATTAACTCCACTGAAATGTGCCCCATTCTATAATTACATTTGCTACTGACAGCTACTGGTCACTGTCTGCAGAAACAAGGCTCAGTTTTCAATACATCATGATGATGATGATGGTGGTGGTGGTGGTGATGTTGGTGGTGGTGATGAAGATGGTGATATCTAATTTTTTTCTAGATGTTGACAATTTAAAAAGTAATACTCTGATCTCTTCAGATCATATAAATATTTCAAAATTTTAAGAACAGTTCAAAAGTAGGATGATGTCATCTTTAAAACAACATATTAAAGGTTTTGTTTGTTGTTTGTTTGATATTCTCTAAAGAGAGAGGGAAGGAGAAAAGTGAAAACCAGTTGACCAAAGCCAGGAAGGCTTGCTTTTCTCTTTTCATTAAGTTATGCAAGAAGACTAAGTTTGGAGGCAACTTTCAAAAAAAGACAAACTGGGGGCTGGAGAGATGTCTCCGCAGTTATGAGCACTGGTTGCTCTTGCAGAGGAACTGGGTTCAGTTTCCAGTACCCACATGGCAGCTAACAGCTATCCATAACTCCAATCCCAAGAAAAGCAACGCCCTCTTCTAAGACCTGTGGTGCACATGCGTACATGAGGGCAAAGCACTCATATACATAAATAAGTAAATCTAAAAAATTTAAGAAAGTAAAATTATATCACAAACAGCTGTGAGTGGAGAATTTGGAAGCACCTTCTGGGTGGACTTCCATGCCTCTTGGGCTGTCGGCTGCCCACCCCAAACATGATGATGACCGCCTCTTATCCATTTAATTTCATCCTTGACCCACTACTTGCCTGCTTTGCAGTGTTCACCGACCTCCTGCTCTATATCAGGAAGGATGTCAGTCCTTGGGAGTGAGAGGGAAAGAAAGGAAAATAAGACCATGTACTTAGAGGTCCTCAGATCGCTACGGGCTTTCAGGAGGACAGAAGACTAAGCCTAGTTGAGTAGAAGTGGGCGGGCCAGGAAAGATGTCAGCTGAGGCGTGGCTGAACCTTAACGAGGATCTTCTAATAGTCAACGCCAATGAGGACATTCTGGAAGTGGAAAATATGGGAAAAAAACACACGTATGAGAAGAAACTACAAAAAGATGCAGCAAGTATGACAGAACATAAGGGATGGGGGCGGGGCTAGGGACTGAGACCTATAGGAAATTAGAGGCTTCTTGATGAGGCTTCCTGACGTAATGCCATTACCAGTCTATGGACAGTTGCAGCTCTGTTGTTCAGTTTTGTTTTTTTGTAGTAATAAAATGATTAAATAAATCCCGGTGATGGGTTCCTGCTACCTACCCCAATGGTTTACATTCCCTAATGAAACACACGCACGCGCACGCGCACGCACACACACAACCTTTGTATTTTGATATGCCTAAAACAGCTCCATGGCTGGACCACTTCCTAACCTCCATGTGGCTAATCCACCTCCCTCTGACAATCCAGAGTTATCGTTTACTACATCCTGTATTGTTCCTTGGCTGCCCTGGACCCAGTTGGGCAGCTGTCTTGGGCCACAATCTCCTGGCTCCTATAACTTCTCAGTCGTGGAGTCTCTCCTCTCCTCCCTGCAAGGCGATCTCCTCTTTCTCCTTCCTCCCTTGGTCCCTAGCCTGGGAATCCTGAAAGACCCACCTCTGTCTCCCTGCCCAACCATTGACAGCCAGCAACTTTACTTACCAATCAGAACCGCCTGGGGCAGGGTCCCTCAGTGCCTTACATGCACAGATGTGGGACTCTTTTGCAAACAATTTGGGGGACCCAAATTAACATAAGAATACAAGCAGCATTAGGCCAGACCCACCAGGCTTAGAGCTATGGGTGGAGTACGGACTAACCTCATCTACCACCCTCCAAATTTTCCAGATGGCTGTTGAGAAACCCTGCTACTTAAAGTCACAGTCTACCATGTCCGGGTAGCTCCTCTGAGCTCAGTAAAAAATGGAGGACTCCCTTTTTCCAGCAGGGCTTCCCTTTCTCTGACCTTGTCTGGGGACCTGACTCCCATGCCCTTTACCCGAGGAAGGTCACATAGTCCTTGGCAAACCTAAAAGTTCAACTTTCTCTGTCCCGATAAGAACCCACCCAGAAAGTATCTGTGATTCCTGGAATGTCTTTTAATACAGATGAGGCATTCACAGTACATTAAGCTCCAGTCAATGATTTTACATTTACGCTGAAAACTCCTTCACACTCTCCAAAGTTCATGTATAGCCCTTGTCGACCCCAAATAAAGTGTGCACACAAGCTGCTTCACTGAAGACCGTCTAAGAGAGCTGTTTCATTGAGTATTGTCTAAAAGAGCTGTAACACAAAAATCCTCAAAGAAGGCCCCACCTTACCCCCTACACACACACACACACACACACACACACACACACACACACACACACACACTCATTCTAGACTCCAATTCATCCTACACACACACACACACACACACACAAACACACACACACACACACACTCCAGACTCCGATGCATCCTTCCAGCCTGGTGTGCAGTGGATTCAGTGTCTGGATACCTGGAGGATGAAATGGAGGAGGCAGATCTCTGTTCTCACGAGCCAGCCAGCCTAGCCAGGAAAGTGAGAGACCCTGTCAAAAGCAAAAAAGGTGGATAGTGCCTGAAGAAAATACTTGAGGTTTTTCCTCTGGTCTTCACACAAACGTAAGCACACATATGCATAGACATTTGTGCTTAATAACCTCTGGATCTGAATTATTACTGTCCATAAGGACATGAGTTTTATATACTCTGACGTAGAGTCCTATGGTGTTGATTATCAGTTTCAGGAATTTCAGAATCACCGGTAGACAGACAGTAAATACAAGCGATCCGCTGCCTCCTACCACCGGGACTTCATGGTAGACTACACACAGGTCTCTGCGACCCCATTTCTGGGGTTATGAGCTTACACACCCATTCCCAGTGGCTTTACCTTGGTCTACGAATCAAACTCTGCCCTCAAGCTCACAAAGAAGGTGATTAACCAACTGAGCCACTTCTTCAGCCCCACAAAACTCGATTGTTTATCATATATAATGTTTTGAACCCATTTAGGTGAAGCAGCAAAAAAAATACCCCAAATTTGACTTGTTAGTGAAAATAGTATAGTAAATCTCTGCAAATTTATTAAAGGAACTAGAAGTCGCTGACTGAAATGCTTTCGTCTAATGCTATACAGTAAAGATGTTTTTAATTCTTCCCTTCAGGTTCAATTAGGAGAATTTCTTGAGAACCTACAAGAAAAATCCTTGAGGATTGAAGCTTTTGTTAGTGAGATTGAATCCTTTTTTAATACCATTGAGGTAGGTTAACACACTTGCTCTATCCTGCTTTATTCATTGTATCAACAGGAAACCATTTGGAACTGAATTGGTGTATGTATTGTCGTGTGCATGTGGTATGTAGTATGTGTGTGGTGTGTAGTATGTAGTGGGCGTGCATATGTGTAGTGGGTGTATAGCATACATGCATGTGTGTGTATGTGTGTGTGTGGTGTGCAGTACCTGTTGGGGGATGTAATATGTAGTGTGTATGTATGTGTGTGAGGTTTACATTGTTGGTTATTCTAATAAAAAGTGAGTGTTCTTAGAGTCTTTCCTCACTGTAAGCATGAGACTACTTCCTGTCTAGGAATAAAGAATTTTCCCCTAAAGACAACCACTTCTTGGGACCCTGGCATACTAAGGCCAATGCTCTCTGAAGGTTAACCCTCACAACCAGTTACGAAGAGGTGTTAGTTACTGTTTCTATTTCATGAGTGAGAGATTTTCACTCTATTTTCCTGCCCTACACTGACTTGGCCTCCAGAAATGTTCTATAGCAACTGATTTGGGGCCAATGGATGCCTCAGAACACCTCTGAAGATATACACTTCTGTTAGCCCCTGCCTCTCCGCCATGTAGAGAGTGGGTAGGAATGTTTGGTCCTTATCTGAAGGTGGGGCAGATCACTGCAGCTGTCAATCAGGCGTGCCAGAGGCCACTGCAGAAGACTACCATCCAATCCCCTTGCTCCCGTTGTGGATCGGTGAACACCTGCCTTATCGCCCCCTTCCTCAGTCATTCAGTGAGAATAGCCAATCACTAGCTGTGGCCAAATGGACAGTAAAGTTCCTTCCACTGTGATGAATCTGCTCCTCCCAGGAGAATATCGGTGCAGAGCTGTGAGAATCATACAAGCCCTTTCTACACCCTGATTGCCAGCACCCCTCCCTGGATATAACTTTCTTTTCTATTTTAACATTTTGATATTTCTGTACCTTCTTGATGATACTCTCACAGTGAATTCCATTGCAAAGCTAATTACAGCAAAAGAGATATAGAAGCCGAAGGTTTAGACCATGCATTTAACATCTGACTCTTACTGTAATGTCAGAAGTCAGTTCTTCCAAAGGAAAAAAAGATGAAGGGCAAGTGAGGGCATCACTTCCTGGCTCACTAAAAAGTGCTTTTGTTTCACTCTTTTAGGAAAAGTGTAGCAAAAACGAGAAACGACTGGAAATGCAGAACGAGGAAATGATGAAGAAGGTTTTGGCGCAGTATGATGAGAAAGCGCAGAGTTTCGAGGAGGTGAAGAAGAAGAAGATGGAGTTCCTGCATGACCAGATGGTCCACTTCCTGCAGAGCATGGACACAGCCAAGGACACGCTGGAGACCATCGTGAGAGAGGCCGAGGAGCTGGACGAGACAGTCTTCCTGGCCGTAAGTACCAGCAAACAGGCCTATACCTGCTGCAAGGCTGGCACAAGTCTACTTTAAAACTATTCCTAAATTTGTCTATAAACTGTGTCCAGAGGCACAACCCTGTAATCATAGCACTTGGGAAGCCGAGGCAGCGTGATCACAGGTACAAGGCCAGTCTGCTCTGTATCCCAAGAATGTCTCAAAAACCAACCAAAACAAGCAACATCTCCAAGGAAAACCCAGAGAGATCTATGTCTCAGTATGGAATGTACACAATTCTGGAATTTCAAAATTCTCTGGGCATCCATGATGCCTATCCTATAAAATTGACCCCACAAATACTAATAGATCCCTGAGAGGTCCCTGGAAGGAGGCTGAACGATTATCACCCTTCAGAAGGCTGCTTGCCTAACATCAAAGAGGCTCCTCAAACCTCACTTATGCCAGGCCTTTCCTCCAAGGGCCAGCCCTGCCTCCTGCTGGTTACCTAGCAACCTCATGCTGGTCCTGGGCTAGCCCTGCCTCCTGTAGGTTACCTAGCAACCTCATGCTGGTCCTGGGTTAGCCCTGCCTCCTGTAGGTTACCTAGCAACCTCATGCTGGTCCTGGGCTAGCCCTGCCTCCTGTAGGTTACCTAGTATCCTTGTGCTGGTCCTGGGCTAGCCCTGCCTCCTGTAGGTTACCTAGCATCCTCATGCTGGTCCTGGGCTAGTCCTGCCTCCTGTAGGTTACCTAGCATCCTCGTGCTGGTCCTGGGCTAGCCCTGCCTCCTGTAGGTTACCTAGCATCCTCGTGCTGGTCCCTGGGCAAGCCCTGCCTCCTGTAGGTTACCTAGTATCCTTGTGCTGGTCCCCGGGCTAGCCCTGCCTCCTTAGGTTACCCAGCATCCTCATGCTGGTCCCTGGGCTAGCCCTGCCTCCTGTAGGTTACCTAGCATCCTCATATCCTCATGCTGGTCCCTGGGCTAGCCCTGCCTCCTTAGGTTACCTAGCATCCTCATATCCTCATGCTGGTCCCTTGGCTAGCCCTGCCTCCTTAGGTTACCCAGCATCCTCATGCTGGTCCCTGGGCTAGCCCTGCCTTCTGTAGGTTACCTAGCATCCTCGTGCTGGGCCTGGGCTAGCCCTGCCTCCTTAGGTTACCCAGCATCCTCGAGCTGGCCCTGGACCTGTCCTATGAACTCTCATCTGAGGTGACCTCTCATGTGAGCAATTCTACTGACCATACCAAATGGCTGACAGTAACATTTTGGTTCCCTTTTGATGTATCAGGGAGACAAAATTGTGGCACCTTCCTCAAATAGGACAGGGATATCCTGTGACAAGGTTCCTTAATTCAAACAAGGGACTTGTAGAGAGTGGGACTCTCTTGGATGCACCTTAGTTTGCACCTCATAAACCCCTGGAATGCTGCCAACGTCTCTCTGTAGACTCACAATTAACCATGAGTAATACGGATGTTTTCCCGAGGGCAGACCAAGCCTAATTGTCAAATGGGAAATCTACGGATGGAGATGATAAGAGGGGACCCCACTTCCTCCTTCAAAGTTCCCTACCCTCCTAGACCTCCCAGTGAAGTTGAGAGATAGACTGAGGCAAAAAATAGGCATTAGGAGCTCATGGTTGGCCTCTGTAGACACCTCTGGCCAGGGCAGACTTAGGTCAAGTGAATATGGCCGTCCTCAAAGGAGAATTTAAAATTATTAGGTGACTTTATGTTTAATTAAAGCACAGCTTTAATATTTTTAAATTGGGACCCTCCTACAAAGTATAACATTAATACGGGACTTTGTCTTTCACAATAACCTGTAATGAGAATATTTCTTTCTCTCTAGAAGAACAAATTAGAAGGGGGTAAAACATTTGTTTCTGCTTTTGGTGGTGATATTTATTCATTGTAGAAAAACTGGAGACTCTAGGATGCTGAGAGAAGATACCCCTCAAAGATGACTGCTGATTTCGTTAGATAGAGACCCCACCCTGAACAAATTTAAGTCACTTTTTTCTTGCTAAAAAGAATTCTAAAACATTTGTTAATAGAGAGAAGTAGGATACAACAGCCCACTGCCAGCGTTGCTGATCAGGGAGAACGAGGCAAGTCGCAAATGAAGGGCCCTCCCCTCTCCACACTGGGCTCTCACCCTCTCTCAGTACCAATTTCCCTGCTAGAACTCAAGTCCCAAAGACTAATGTAATGGCTTCAGGGATGCCTAGGAGTAAAGACTGTTGAGCGTGTTTGATCTTAATGCTCCTGGTTGCTTTTAGTTTCTGTTATTAATTATTATTTCCCTCTCTCTCTCTCTCTCTCTCTCTCTCTCTCTCTCTCTCTCTCTCTCTCTCTCTTCCCCCTCCCTCCCTCTTTCCTCCCCTCCCCCTCATCTCTCTCCCTACATCCTCTCCCAACCCAAGTCATTTGAGGAGATCAATGAGAGGTACATGCAGCATGGTGCATTGCTGCAGGCCTGAGGAGAAAGCACGGTGGGACAAGCTGCTGGGGGTTCGCTCTTACACACAGCGCCTGGGAGTTCGCTCTTACACACAGCGCTCTTAAAAGTCAAATAACAGCTCAGAAGGAAACTGCACGGGCTTTGGTTAAATAACAATTATCATAGAGTTTTAAGCCTGTATTTTCTATCTAACCTCAACCATCTTTCCTGCTACTGAGTACAAAAAAAAGAATTATAAATGACTAGACTTATTGGTTAAATCTGAGTGTTTGAAGCAATCAGTCACTGCTATCACAGATAGTTTTCAGACCTGTGTCACCTTCATGACATGCTTATCATTTTCTCCACAGAGGGTACCTCTGTCCTCATCCTCTGCTCAGCTAATCTATGGATTAACTGTAGATACTGCTCTGATGAATACCCTGTTAATTGCATCTTGTGTTGATGATGCTCTTAACACTTGGTCTAAGAGATTCACCATTCTTGTGAGAGGTAAAACCTCAACAGGATTAGAAAGTGCTGTCTATAAAAACACCAGACTTCAGATTTCTGTTTGTCTCCTGTATCATCTACTGATGGCTTCTAGATACTGTCCTCACCCCTTTTCCTTCAACCCCACAGCAAGAACTTCAGATTGTTCCTGCTTGGTGAGCCCAAGCTTACGTGGAAGCATAAATGTCCATCTCTAAATTATTTAAGTATCCCCTTGGGTTTATTTCTACTGACATTCCATAGCAGAGAGTAAACCGTGGAGACTTAAATCAGAAATTTTTACTGGGATGCATGTATGAAAACAGGAGTTTGAATAGGAAACCTGATCATTTTCAGACATCTGAGACTGCAGAAATGAGTCTTACTTGCTTATAATATAGTGCCAATATACTTTATAAAACCTATTTATATATTAGTGTTAGCACTAATTGACCAAAGCTTTATAACAGTGGCTGTACTCTGAACAGTTACTTGAGGAGCATTAAAGCCCCAGACGTTAAGCCAGCACTCAGAAGGCAGAGGCAAGCCAATCTCTGAGTTCAAGGTCATCCCATCCCAGTCAGCAGAGTGAGTTCCAGGACAGCCAGGGCTACATGGAGAAACCCTGTCTCGAAAAACATAAACCAAACCCACCAATGCTGATAATGTCTGATCTTATGTCCTAACACTGGGGCTTCATTGTTTTGAAGTGTGGTCTGGGCACAACACTTCCTGGTTTCCAAACTGACTGAATACACATGCTAATATGTCTGCCCAGACCCTGGAGGCCCATCCCACCACTCAGGGCTGCGTAGGTAAGATGAGGCTCCTCACCAGTTCTCATGGATGAGTTTGAGAAACTCATACCCAAGCAGTGATCCATAAACACTTTAACATAAAGGTCATTAATGTAATTATTGATTTCAAGTTAAAAGTATGTGCAGATTCATAGTGCCATTCCACATACACTGAACACTGTAGATACGTATTTAATTATTTTTATCCTGTCCATATGTGTAAGATATTGATTAGGAAGAAATTTGGTGGATGAAAATTTATAAATGCTTTTACTGTAAAACTGCTGAAAGATGGTTTCATTATTCTAAATACTTGATTACCACTAATATGAATTGACAGCCATTGCATACTAAACAGCATTTCTTTTGTTTTATGCTTTAACTTGGTAATTTAATTTTGGTTCATTTTAATTAATTTCCGTTTAACTCCCAATTGACAATGAATTCATCTTTACTACTGCTGTGTATCATTTCAAGGGTGATGCACTTGGAGTAGCCAATGCTTTCTTTTTATAATATAAAACAAATTTTAAATTTAAATATACTTTGATCATATTCTTTCCCTCCTCCAAGTTCTTCCAGATCCTCTCCCCATCCTTACTCACCCAACGTGAAGTTCTTTTTCAAAAACAAAACAAACAGAAACCCAATAAAACAACAATACCCCAACAAGAAAACAAAATAAAACATCCAAACAGAAAAAACAACAGAAAAGATGTAAAACACCAAACTGTAACCAAATAAAAGCACACAAAAACAGTGGAGCCCATTACGTGTTGGTCAGCTACTCCTGAACATGGGGCCTGCCCTGCAGTGGTTGGTATACCCATTAGAGAAACAGATTTTTCCCTCTCCCAGCAGGTATAAATGACAGTTCAGTTGTTAACCTTTACCCTAGTGGCTAGTTTTTCATTCATTCATTCATTCACTCATTTAAAAAATACAACAAAATAAAAATAATAAAATGAAACAAAAAGTATCACGTCAAATATGGACAAAACAAACCGACAGAAGGAAAAGAGTCCAGGGGAAAGCAGAAGAATCAGAGATCCACTTGTTCAAACACTCAGGGATCCCATAAAAACACTAAACTGGAGCCATAGTATATGCACTGAAGGACCTGGTGCAGACCTGTGCAGGCCGTGTGGATGCTGCTTTGGGATCTGTGAGATCATATGAGGCTCATGTTGATTTAGAGAGCTGTGGTTTTTGGTATCATTTTATCATTGCATCATCTCCCCCTCACCCCCCACTTTTAGATCAGTATTATTCGGTTTTACCCTAGGTCCCTGGGTTATCCTGTCTCTGCTTCTTGGTCATCTAAGCAGTGTTGGGTATAGGTTCCCTCTCATGGAGTGGGCCTTAAGTGAATCAGATATCAGCTGGTTACTCCCACAAGCTTTGTGCCGCTACTGCCTTAGCATATCTTGCAGGCTGATACCATTGTAGATCAAAGGGCTTGTAGCTAGGTTGTTGTTTATGTTTTTCTTTTAGTAGCTTACAGAGTATACTCCTGTATCAAAGACACTAAAATATAGAGATGGAGACTCTTTGTAGGCACCAGCTTGACATCTCCATGTTCAGTAGGTTGTGTAGGTGTTGGGATAACCAACTTTTTTTTTTTTTTTAATGTAGTGAAATAAAGGACAACACAACTCTGGGATTTGATAAAGAAATTTGAACAAATAAATACCCCCCCCACACACACACACATACACACACACACACACACACACACACACACACACACACACACAGCTTGGCCATGTAAGTGACAGTATTATGACATAGTTTCCTGCCCCTGGAACAGTGCAATCAGTGAGTGGGTCTCCACAAGTGTTGATGATTGCTATTGATGTAAGACTTGTTTGTATAAAAGTGTACATATTTTCATATTCCTCCTTCAAGGAATGTCCTCTCTGCCAAGGTTAATGATTCCATGGTAATCAGAGATAGTCCAGGAGTCAAGGGTGTGTCTCAGCAAAATGGTAGAACAATGGCCTTCAGGACACCCTTAAGGCTGTGAGAAAGAACACTGAAAACATGAGTTCAAAAATATATAATTTTTCAACTACACAAAATATAAAGATGCAATATGAATTGAATAAGGAGCTTCAGAATCTAAAGGAACAGAGGCAGCTGCACTAAAGCCAGAGTGGCAGAATGATACAAAGACAGATACAAAGATAGGCAGATTCCTGAGTTCAAGGTTAACCTGGGGCAGTGGGAATACAGATCCAGGCATGGTAGGAATGGTAATTTCAGGGCGGGTCCAACCCAACTATTTTATTGACTGTGCTTGAGGTCTCTTTCTAAGAATCAAGGAGTTGGGGACCTGGGATGCCAATTCATGGTATAATCAAAAAGGAAATTGGGGTAAAGGCTGAATTATTATGTAAATAAAAGACTGGGCTTTTGATCTTCAAGAGAAGAGCTACATAGAAAGTTTTTAGAATTACACAAAAAGGCTGTTTTGAGCAGAGAGCTGTCTGGAGATTTCCAGAGAAAGGAAAACCCAGAGAGAACAATCTAGAAAGCTGTTTCCAGCAGAATATAGGCTTGAAACCCACATTTTGACTTCCAGTCGTTTGTTTAACCCCCCCGTCACCCCTTCTCTCATGAACCCCTCTCTACGCTGAGGCTGGTCCTTGGCACACACATACACACATACATACACATACACAGATACCACACACACACACTTAAAAAAAAAAAGATTTATGAGTACACTGTAAAACTGTAGCTATCTTCAGACACATTAGAAAAGGGCATCGGATCCCATTACAGATGGTTGTGAGCCAGCTGGGAGTTAAACTCAAGACCTCTGGAAGAGCAGTCTTAACTACTGAGCCATCTCTCCAGTCCCATACATACACTTTTAAATCAAGACAACTTTTTTCCTTCCTATAGGAAGTTCTAAATTTAGTTTTTTTTTCTCTTGTTAGGCTCTTTCCTGCTTTTTCTTTCTCACTTTATGTTATATCTCTGAAGACAGTGCTTGTATATTAAATTTTTCTCAGCTTTAATTAGTGAATGCTGTCAAGCATATTCAGACCCAACATATGCATATCTTGAACAACACATTTTTGCCTCATAAATGCTTTCCTGTTAAGAGGATGCATTCCCTTCTATGTTCTGTTCTTCTGTATTATAAACGGGAGAGTCTCAAACACTGTAGCAATGACTTGTAAAAAGATATCAACTTGCTGTTAAAATTGAATCAGTCCATGTACAAGAGAAAACTCGACATTTTACTGTGGAGTCTACAGGCAGCTTCTGTAAAGTTAGTGAAAGGTATTGAGAAGGTTTGGTGTGCATGTTGGCTATATTTTGTTTAATTTTTTATTTTTCTGTGTATGGGTATTTTGCCTGCATGTCCGTGTGTATCACATGCATGTCTGGTGCCTGAGGAGATCAGAAGAGGTCACTGGATCCCCTGAAACTGGTGTTACAGGTTGTGAGCTACCACGTGGGTGCTGGGAATTGAACCTGGACCCTCTGTAAGAGCAACAAATGCTCTTAACTGCTAAGGCATCTCTCCCACCCTGATCACCACTCAAATAATAATTCCTGGTCTATTCTTTCCATATTCTGCACCTCAAAGCCTTAACATAGGCTTTAATCTCCCCTATCTAGATCAATGTGGAGGCCTGCCAGCCCATCCACTACCTATCTTGTCTACTGGCTTTGAGCATTCCTCTGTTGCTTACCAGGATTGTCTACATTTCCCTTTCACAGACAATTCTGTGACTGTCCTTATCTTCAAAGATAAAATAGAAATTTTCAGTGGGTGTGAAAGGCATCAGTCACAGAATGCCTTCCCCTTCTGTTCTGTCATAGTTCCTGTGCCATGGTGAGCTCTGCTCTCTAGTGAGCCATGCTCCTTGGTACCCTTGGCCTATGCTCATGTCAGTTTCCGTCTGTAATGTCTCCACTCTCTCTATTGCCTCAGGGATTCCTGATTATTTTTTCATACCTCAAGGTCCTCACTGAAGCATTTCCCCTGAAACCAAATGGTAGTGGATCTTATCATGTTTAACAATAGTAAGCATAGAAGAGACTCTTTAAATATCTCATGATCTTTCCCCCTTATGGTGACACCAGATTTACTATGCCCAAGATCCTGATTTCTATACAAATTAAACCATTGGCTTCTTCTTAGATGAAGATATATTTATTAAATGCCTGTTGTGCATCAAGTAAGGCATTGCAATACAATAATGAATAAGGTAGTTTTTCCCTGCATACAAATTATATTTTGGTGCAGTTGACAGTTAAAGAACAAACTAGGCCATAATAAATATCAGGAAATAAACAAACATGGAAAGGGGCTGCAGCAAGATTGGAGGAGGCAGGCCTCGACTGGCTAGTAGCCTCTCTTCCCTCAATGACATTTAAAGAAAAAACTAAGCTAAGTGAAGGAAGGAACTGTGCTGGATGGGGGTTTGGGGGGAGTTGCAGCAGCCAGTGCAAAAGGCCTCAAGGTAGGTCTGCTGCTGGAAAACCAAGAGTTCAGAGAAGGAAGCCAGTGCCGTTCTTCAGTGTTGCCTTCCAGGCTTGTATGAAAGAGCCTTGGCCCAGTCTGAGTCCCCTCTGGCTAAAGACAAATCACTTTGTAAATTCCCCTTCCTGTCTTTCCCTTTCAGAGCTAACCTGATTCCGTCCATTGTGTTTACATGCATTTGTGTCTTACCTGGATACAAATGCTCAGTCTTAGTGTGAGCAGGTTCTCTGCTTAAGCAGGGCTTGGGTCTACAGGACCCGTTCCTTTGGGAGCTGAGGCCTGTCTTGTAGAAATGGCTGGTCCTGCTGGCACAGCTGGACTCCCAGCCCCTGGAACAGAGCCCTGCACAGAGTAGGTGAGCATTATCTTTTAGTATGACTGGAAGATTAGTGCTGAGAGTTGAGAACAGCAGAGGTATTCCTATAGCATTTCCAGACTGGCTCAGGATATTAATATCCTTTAGGAAATAAAATAACCACTGACATGAAGCAAAATTTTAGGACTAATTTATTAGATAGGAATCAAAGTCTAGATAATTTGAAACTTTTCAAATTTGAGAGCCTAGGGACAAGACCCCTAGTATCACCAGGCGTCTAAGAATACATGGGCTCTAGATGTCTATTTTCTGATGCTTTTGGATACCCTAGGGGTTGGCAGGACCTTGCCTCATACAAACCACAGTTATTCTCCCCATCTTCGGGCTGAACAGGAAGACTGTTTTGGTTCTGTGTTCATGCTTGCCCGACTGATTAGAGTTCTGTTCCCTTGTCAGGCTGCTGTCTGCCATGGAGAGCACAGCTTCCTTAGAGAACATGCCTGCCGCGTTCTCGCTTTTTGAACATTATGTTGACAGCTCGGCGCAGAGTGACCAGATGTTGAAGCAAGTGGCTGGTGAGCATTTTAATATATCATTTACCTCGACGAAACTTGGCAGCTCGCTTGCCTGTTTTGTTACGTGTTTATAACTGGGTGAAGATGGGTGTGGGCTGTAAAGGATTAAAGCTAGACTCTGAAGTAGGCAGGAGATGTGGCCCCCGCTCTGTGATGCAGTGCATCCCTTGGAAGCTCTGCGGCTCTGCTGGGGCCGGAACAGGAGGGATGAAATCAATGGAACTGAAGGTCCTCTCTTCCTTTATTCTATCTTTTTTAAACTGGAATTTCTTTCCCTCTGTGTAAGAGAATTACTTCACAACAGCAGCCTGGCATACAGGTAAAAAAGGAATAAAATACTTTCATATGCGGAGAACGAATTTTACCTTATAAGTAGTTTTCCCCTCTCCAATTCGGTTCTTCTTCCTCTTCTTTATTTATCCCCCCCCCCCCCCCCAAACCAAACAGATTAGCCTAGAGCACTCAGAGCTCAGCAACATGGCCCGTAGCCAGGAACCTCCCACTCAGCTGTCAGAGCACCCCGCCAGCTTTTCAAATTATTTTTTAATGTTCTATTTTAGCAAACACAGCAATGCAACATTTAAATGCTCAAAGCTGTCATTTTCCTGGTTCTCGAGTTCTGCTTACTGTACAGGGTGCTCATACGTCCTCACCCAGAGGTACGCTTGTCAACCAGGGTTACCTCACAGACGGCAAGGGTGTTTAAAACTCTCATTCCTGTAGGTTAGTAACCAGTTAGAAGCTACCGCATCTTTAGAAAGACAGCTTACCCCCAAAACACCCCCTTGCAAAACACTCATACCCAACAATAAAGTAGACAATTCAGTCATTTACCCTAATGAATGTTTTTCAGAGCCGCCCTGCACTGAAGGGTGTTTTCTTATGTCTTTCGGAGGCATTAAACCAGTACAGCAGCTGCAAACTAAGATTTTGATGAACGGAGCAGCCATCTATCTTCAAGGCTTCTTTATACACAGCTGCCCGTTTACCAGAAAAGACTTCTGAGAGCCCTATGCTCAAAGGAAGGGTTTTTATATATGTTAGAGGCCTCAGAATGACAGTCACAGACTGTTCGCCATCGCCCTAGGAAGGCGATGTAGTCTCAGAGGTTTGTGAAGCATCTCTGGGGAGGGAGTCCTAAGAATGGACTCCTATGAACGTGTCTGCTGAATGTGAGATCAATGAAACCGCACAGAGAGAAGGCCCTCGAGGATCTGGCTCCTGCTGACTCACACAGAGTGAGGAGAGAATGCAAGCTTCCCCATGAGAGACGACAGGATCACCTCTTATTCGGCTCCCACGGAGGCCCAGCCCTGGTGAAATACACAGAGCCAGTCCTCTCCTCTTCCACATCAGCCCCAGGAGGAAGGTTTAGTTATTATCCCCATTGACAGATAGGGAGAGGGGAAGACAACAAAGCAGGGTGTTGCTCAGGACCACACAGCTGGCTGGATGTGGGGTGTTCAGCCTCAGAGTCTCTGCACCTTATACACTGCCCCCATGGCAAGGGAAGAGGAGAGAAACACCAATTAAGAGATAGCTAGGCCTCTTTGACTCTGGATTTTAGATTTGTTTTTAATTGTGGTAAGGCGCATATATAATTTACTGTATATTAGGGGCTGGAGGGATGGCTCCGCAGCTAAGAGTATGTGCTGCTCTTGCAAGGGACCTGAGTTCAGTTCTCAGCACCCACAGTAGGTGGCTCACAACCACCTATGACTCCAGATTAGGGGATCCGACGCCCTCTTCTGGAGTCCATGGGTACCAGAGCTTGTATATATACAAGCCCACGTAGAAACACACATGTACACCTATAATTCAAAGAAAATAAATCTTAAAAAATAATTTACTTAGTGGTGGCTCACGCCTTTAATCCCAGCACTTGGGAGGCAGAGACAGGTGGATTTCTGAGTTCGAGGCCACCCTAGTCTACAGAGTGAGTTCCAGGACAGCCAGGGCTATCCAGAGAAACCCTGTCTCAAAAAAACAAAACAAAACAAAACAAAACAAAAAAATTTTTACTCATTTTTATTACAAAAAGTACTCATTTTTATTTTACTTTATTTCATTTTACTGAGTTATCTATTTTGAGACAGGGTCTCACTATAAAGCCCTGGCTGGTCTGGCACTCAACCAACTGCTAGGATTAAAGGTGTGCGCCACAACACTGGGCGGAGTACTCATCTTTAACTGTATACATCTGTAGCATGAAGTATGTTCGTAGTTTTGACAACTATACCACCACACAGCCCCAGAATTTCATCTTGCAACACTGAATCTCTCTGTCTATTAAAACACAAACTCCCTCTTTCTACAGACCAGTAATTGCCCCTCCCCTTTCTTTTTCTCTGAGTTTGATGCTCTGAAGAAGTGAAATCAGATCGTATCTTTCTGGAGCTGTTTTATTCCACTTAGCATATTTTCCTCCCATGTTCAGTCATGTTTGTAACACATCACAAGTTTGGTGTTTATGACGTACTATATGCCCACACCATGGGTTTTATTCATCCATCCACCTATCTGTTTGTCCATCCATCCATCCATCCATCCATCCATCCATCCATCCATCCATCTATGGATGGAACTTGGGTTGTTTCCACCTCTTGGCTATTGTGACTGATGCTGCTTTCCTCATGACTTGTGTTTGTTTTTGGAGAAAGCGTCTCACTATATAACCCAAGTTGGTGTCAGACTCATGATCCTTCTGCTTCAGCTTCCTGGGTGCTGGAATTGTAGATTCATGCTTCTATGACTGTAAGTTTTATGGATTTTTTGAAAGCCAGGTTGAGTGGAATCTATATTTGGCCCCAGGTAATGGAATCTAAGGTGATTAACGTTTAGCTCCCCGAATGTGAAGCTGCTCTATGGGCGCATCCTGCCAGTCACAGGGGCTCCACAGGATGCTTCCTCTTTCTGCACCTGAGCTCCTGGCAAAGAAGCCCTAAGATTCCATTTGCATTTTTTGACATCACACTTATTTAAGTTCACCCCTGTAAAAGTTTAAGCAGAGTTACTAACATGTAAAATCTGGGTCCCAGCATTCTGCCAAATATGAATTATAAACATAGCCATGATTATTAGATTATGTCATGGGATATTCTTATTCCCCTTTGGAGCCTTTTTTAAAGAGTAAATATATCTCCTGTTTGAAGAAAAGGATATTTTAACTTTAACTCTTTGGGTGGAAGGAGTATACGAAGAAACAAAATTCCTGTAGTAGCTCTACCTGGAAGTGAGGTGGTGGGTGGGGGATGGGCCATCAGTTTTTAAGTTTGTGAAGTTGCGCTAGAGAGGAAGGATATGGAAGATGCTGCCATTTTTGCAAGGTTAGCTCTAGTCCCATGTATCATTTACAGTGGGATGATCGCTCTTGTTCATGCCCCAAGGAGCGCTCCAGGCTGCTTCAAAGACTAATAATAGTTGAAGTGCTTGGTTTGGCTGTTCCGTAGACCTGGGTAACATGACCTGGGTGACTTGCTGGATTACCTCTCTGTGGACGAATACCTTCAGAGCAGTAGTTCTCAACCAGTGGGTTGGGACCCCCTTGGGGGCTGCATATCAGATATCCTGCACATCAGATATCCTGCAAATCATATATTTACATTATAATTCATCACAGTAGCAACATTACAGTTATGAAACAGAAATGAAATAATGTTATGGTTGGGGTCACCACAACATGAGGAACTGTATTAAAGGGTCGCAGCGTTAGGAAGGGTGAGGATGACTCTTTGATTGTCTGTTGGAAGATACAACTGTCAGTCTTCGGGGAAAGGCGGAGGCAGGCAGGCGTCTGCCTTCCCATGCAGTCCGCTCAGTGCGTCCTATCTCTATGGCCTCTCTGACCAGGCACTGGGACTCCAGTTCGGTCTTTACTATTAGGAGTTCTTTGCTCTCTTCTCTTCTGTTTGTGTTCCTCCTGCCAAGGTTGTCTTGCCATCTTTGCCACCCCAGATGCTGTTTCTAGCAGACATATTTTAAACACTTGATATACATTATCTTGCTTCATTTAACAACCCCAGGATATACCCCTGAGGCTATTAGATGCAGAGAGTGGGGGGAGGGGTGTCTTGTGTTTAGAAGCAGCTTCTGTTCTGGCCTATGAACTTTCCTAGTCTGCCCTTGTTTATTATAACTGCATTATTCTCCACCTCTTTATCTTTATTGAATCATTTCAATTTGTCTTTTTATTCCATTCTTCAAATCCATTTATTTTGTTTCTCATTTTGATCTTATTGCTGAAGTAAACTTTGTTTGCTTTTCCTTGAGTGTTGTCTTACTCAGGGTTTCTATTCCTGCACAAACATCATGACCAAGAAGCAAGTTGGGGAGGAAAGGGTTTATTGAGCTTACACTTCCACGCTGCTGTTCATCACCAAAGGAAGTCAGGACTGGAACTCAGGCAGGTCAAGGAGCAGGAGCTGATGCAGAGGCCATGGAGGGATGCTGCTTACTGACTTGCTTCTCTCCTGGCTTGCTCAGCCTGCTTTCTTATAGAACCCAAGACTACCAGCCCACAGATGGCACTACCCACAAGGGGCCCTCCCCCCTTGGTCACTAATTGAGAAAATGCCTTACCTCACGGATCTCATGGAGGCATTTTCTCAACTGAAACTCCTTTCTCTGTGATAACTCCAGCTTGTGTCAAGTTGACACACAAAACTAGCCAGTACAAGTGTCAACTTATACATTTGGCCTTCATTATTCCTGTATGTTTATCTCTCATGAACTTGTTGGCTGGGGAAGACACACACACACACACACACACACACACACACAGTTTAAAAGCATGATGTCTTTTCAACTATGAGAATAATCTTTTTCTCTGATGTATAAAATATGTGCAATGATCTTGTTTAATAAGTTCAGGAAGATAATTGCATTTTGTGTGGCATTAGTGTTCAATACACACAATTCTAAGTTTTAAGAATCTCCAGTAAAACACTTGATATTGTTGTCTTTAAAATTTAGAAGCACAGATTACACCATGTATCTACAATTTACATATCATTTAATCAAGGGGCTACTTCTACTCCTTTCGATTTTTACATTTAATTAAAAAAATTGTAGGACTATTATGTTAAAAAAGAAGATGGATTGTAGCTTTAAAAATTCTAGTCTAATATTTACTGTGTTTCCTTCTTGAAGATTCTATAACAATGTCTGATAAAGATTCACTGCTTTTTATTATTATAATGTTAATATAGAATATTATAATATTTTCTTATCTAAAAACCATATTATTCAAAGCCAAGTTATTGGATAGTTTATTAGTCAATGTAAGTTTTGTTTTTTTTTTTTTTTTTTTTTTGAGACAGGTTTTCTCCGTGTAGCCCTGGCTGTCCTGGAACTCACTCTGTAGACCAGGCTGGCCTCGAACTCAGAAATCCACCCGTCTCTGCCTCCCAAGTGCTGGGATTAAAGGTGTGCGCCACCACTGCCCAGCATCAATGTAAATTTATTTCTCTAAGAATAGAACTACAGAATAGTGTCTTTCAGTGACCCCAGCTGGGGCGCATATTGTTCATTTCTATTTATTTTGCTTATGCTCTTACAGAAATGCCTGGGAAGCACTGACGCACCCTCCACTCTAACAGTGGCTGTGTCTAAGGAGTGGAGTTGGTCTGTATGGGGAACCTTCCTACTTTCATCCCATAGATGTCTGTATTGTTGGTGTTTTAACAACACATTAAACATGTTTTAAACAAGACAGTCAGCCAATAAAATAGCATCAGTCATAGTGAATTGTGTTTCCCCTCCAGTTCCGCAGCCCCCCAGACTAGAACCCCAGGAACCAAGTTCTGCTACCAGCACGACAATTGCAGTGTACTGGAGTGTGCACAAGGAGGATGTTGTGGACTCATTCCAGGTGTACTGTGTAGAGGAGCCTCAGGATGATCAAGAAATAAATGGTAAGACTGCTGTAGAGCTACAGACGCTGGTCTATATTTCTGCATCTTAATGTAAAGTACCTATACACATTATGTATGTATATAAATAGATATACATATACACATTAAAATATTATGCTTCCACAAAGCATTTTTAGCCACTTACAGGAATGATAACAAAATCCCTCAGCAACCACATAGTACAATATTTAGAAATTGGTATCAGGGAAAAGCATACAGATATCATCACAATGGCCAACATGAGTATTAACACTGAGATTCAGATTAGACTTTGAGGGCTCAGAATAAGGAAGTATCATTCGAAAGTTTCAGAGAGGTGGAGTTTAACCAGTGCTGAAGTCTGAGAGACAGTGTGTTTGTCCTGCTCTGGAGAGGGGAGAGGAGCTGTACTAAGCCAGTGTCCTCCACAGTGAGTTTCATGCACACATAACACTGAGTATCAGGTTTGTAGATTACGAGTTCACAGTCCTCAAGGCACAAGCCTAGGTATGGTACAGTCACCCAGTGGCACCGAGCAATGGGTGATAGAAACAAAGTTGCCTAGCATGGAGAGCAGATGGCAGACCTCACAAGCTAAGCTTTTGTGCAGATCTCTCCGCTCAGAACGTCTGATAAGGCCTGAGAGGCAGGCAGCGTGAGGCTGTACTTCCTGATGAATCAGCGTGGGGAATGCTGGCATTCTGTGTTGCTTGTTGAAGACAGACCCACATACTTGGGAAATTAGATGAGCATGTGGCAGTATCAACAGCCCATTACAAAACTCTGGAGTCCAGTTATAATGAGGGGAAAATGGTAGAATATCTCGCTGTTGCTAAGACTTAAAAAATTGTTTTTTAAAGTTAATTATTTTTTTCTTAAAGACAGGGTCTCACGAATGCAAGACTGTCCTGGAATTCACTTTGTAGCTAAGGATGACCTTGAGCTTGTGATCTTCCTAGTCCTACGGGTTAAGTGCTAGGATTCGAGGTGTCACTACATACATATATGGTTATGGGGACCAAACCCATGGTTCATTCACGCTAGGCAAGCATCCTACCAACTGAGCCACAAAACCTAAATCTTTTGAAATATAAAGTTAATTTAGACAAAAGTTTCTGTGAGGGTAACTATGGTCACAGTATAAAGTTGGTTAAATCCATCTCTAAGGAGCTGTCACCATATAACTGTGATCATGTGTATTATGTGACTCTGACAAAAGCCTAGACACCAGATATTTCCTGGGGAGATATAACACACACATGTCTACTTGCCCCATAGAGGGAGCCCATGACAGAACAAATTACAGATAACATCAATGCCTAACTTGGTGAACCAATGAGTTTTATTGGGGTGACTTATAGGAATATGAGGGGTTACACACAGGAACAGACGTGACTCAAAGACAGCTACATCACCAAAGCCTACCCCAGTGTTGGTGACAGCTCACAAAGGTGGGAACATGGAGCACACTGCACAGCCTGCAGTCAGCTCAACAGGCTAGAGTGGCCTTTCCAGATGACTCAGTTGGTCTGAAACTCTTCCAGACAGTTCAGCTGGTTTCTTTCTTCCTGGTGTCTGGGGTTTTGTCAGAGTCACCTATGTAGTCTGTTTTTTCTGAGAGTGACTCTGAGCAGTCTTTAATGTTTATTCTTAGGGGAAGAGGGAAGGGCCTAGTGAATCTGGTTAGTTTCAGGGACTTCCTGAAGCTATTTGAATTGTTTACTTTTTATTGTAAGGAGCTTCTCTGCAAGATGGAGTATTTTAATTGTGGAGAAAATAGCTATACAATACTACATTTCAAAGTGTTACAGCTCATTTTCAAATGGAAAAACTGATATAGAGTTAAAAAATTCTTGCACAGTTACATTAACTTATTCATGACAGGGTCAGGAGTCAAAACATCTTTCATTGATAAGCAAACCATTTATATTTGTCTCTTTGCTTTTTATACACATCACTGTAAGTCATCACTGGATGTGATAGGTGGCTTGTCCCTATAACCCCAGTACTCCAGATATGGAGGCAGGAGAACGGTACATCCCATGGCAGTCTGCTCCAAGTGAGACCATGTATCAAAAAAATGCCTAAACCCTAAACAAATAAAAATCCAAAGGGACAGGTATTTGTAATAGCATTTAGCGATATTTACCATAAAAATATTTAAAGAAAAATCACTTAAGAAAATTTAATGTCTTGATTGAACCAATTCCAACTTTTCATAATAGCTTATTATCCTATCAAATTTAAATATTTCACTATAAAGGTAGAAATATATAGTTAAACTGATTCTGAAATATGGAATGTGGAGGAAGTCCTGAGAGAATGTGTGTTGTTGATATAAGCACAGCCATGTCGAGGACCTCAGTGCCTCAGACCTATGGGAGTGGCAAAGCCTTCTCTGGGTGAGGCTCAGAGCGGTGGCAAAGCCTTCCTGTGGTCCAAGTATGAGTGATTAGGAATTATTGATTGCGCACATAGAAACTATGAACCCCAGCCTTCTCCTCCCTGATGCTTACATCCTGAGACTGCTCCCCTATCAATATTAGCTGAACCTGCTCCTTGTTCAGCTGTATTTTATAAACCCACCTCCTTGACGGAGAAGTATAAAACAAGCACACTCCATTCACAGTTACGGCTGCTGGTGCTACACCACCATGAGAGCACATGGCCTCCCTAGCACAGCTTTCCTATACGTGAGGCTGTATTTCAGGCATTTGTCCATCCTGTCACCCTAGTTAGGTCAAACCCTAAAGATGTTCAGGGTGTGGCACTGAAATTCCCGAGCAACTGTCAGGATCTGAGACCTGCACAGTCATAGTGAGTGGCAGAATTGTTTACTAGTCTGTAAAGATGCTCTGCAGAGTCTTAAATACAAGTACATTGCTGTCCTTTCTGGTGATAGAGTCCTGTGGAATGTTGGCACTGGTTCTCAAGGCTTTCCTTGAAACGCTATTACTGAAATTTAAGGTGATATATACTCTATACAAGTTTGAATTTTGCTTTTGAAATCAATTACTTTAATTGTGGATCATGAATCTCAGAAATGTACTAACATTCTATTAGTTGTGATAAGTATTCGCTAGCAATACTACGTATGTCTTTCTAAGTATCAGTTTTTTAGAGAGCTATTGCATACTTATATATCCTACAGAGAAAATTATCACACAATAATATTTGTAAAGTTATTAGTTTGAGTCCTCTGTAAAAACCACAGGCTATGTTTTTCAATGACTAATTTTTAGTTTACTTTATAAGACATCTGTAAACACATCATAATTGTGTCTTGTGCTAGAACTGGTAGAAGAATACAGACTAACAGTGAAGGAAAGTTGCTGCATATTTGAAGACTTAGAACCCGATCGATGTTATCAAGTGTGGGTGATGGCTGTCAACTTCACCGGATGTAGCCTGCCCAGTGAAAGAGCAATTTTTAGAACAGGTAAGCAGATGCTAAGACGTTATTATAAGCTAATACTGAATTCTCCACAGCCTCTTGATATCAACCAGTAAGTATTTAAGAAGTACTAGCTGTGTACTGGGTACAAACTAAGACTGAGCTGAGGTTTAGGATGGAGCTCAGAGGTAGAATGTCAATCTAGCAGCATGAAGCCCTGGAATCATTCCTCAAGAACACTAACAATAGCAACAAGACGGAGCTCTTGTTAGCAGGAAGATCAAAGTTAAGCTGAGGAATGGGTGATGAGGGTCTAGATACTTACAGGCCTTAATTATGATAGCACTCAAGAGAGTATCAAGACAGGCAGGGGAAGGGCAGGCAGACCCAGGAATGGCCTCCTAGAGCTGAGACCTGCCCAGAATGCTTTACACCAGCAGCTCTCAAACTGTGGGTGGTGACCCCTTTGGGGGTCAAATGGGGGAGGATCACATATTGTATATTTATATTACGATTCACAACAGTAGCAAAATTACAGTTATGAAGTAGCAACAAAAATAACTTTATGGTTGAGGGGTCACCACAAAACTGTATTAAAGGGTCACAGCATTAGGAAGGTTGGAAACCACTGCTTTAAATGGTAAATTGGACCAGAGAAGATTCCTCTTAAAGCAAACTCGAGCAGACATGAAGTATACATTGGAGTATGAGGCACTATACGATCTTCATTATTCCTTAGGCCTGAAAATAAGGGCAGATATAATTTTTAAGAGGTTTAGCACGTAAAGTATAATTGAAAGCTAAGACTGGACTTCTTTACATAGATCTGGGAAAACCCAGAATGGTTTAAGCCATGGTGTTCGGCTGGGAATATACTCTCAATGGTGAAAAGATTTCACCAGGGGCTCCAGCACAAGACATACTGCAAAGGCTGTCTTGCCTCTAAGATCACTGCAGTCGCCTTAGGCAGGAAGTAATTTATTCCTGCCCATTGGTCCTCTATCCTTCTTCCTGCCTTTAAAATAAAGTATTTGGCTGTGCATGGTGGCTCATATATGTGCTTCCAGCGTTTGGGAGGTGGAGGCAGGAGTTCAAGATTCATAGCAAGTTCCAAGCCAACCTGGGCTACATAAGACCCTGTCTCAGTAACTTAAACCACAGTGACAGACAGTCCTTTCACTCAGATCTCTATGACCACATACTGGGGACAAGATTACGTCTGCCTTTTGGGTAAAAGGAGGAGGGAAAGAATATTTGCATTAGTTTATTTAGTAGTTATATAACGAAAACAGGCTGGGTCTTATGGAAAGCAACTTTGGGGGACAGTTAGGGGACGGGAGAGAGCCTGACAGTTTGTAATGCAGAAGAAGGAGAGACACCTTTAGCTATATGTTGGGGGAGGTGGTGGGAGGTGGGAGGTGGTTTGTTTTTTTAAATCTCCTTTGAGTTTTTAGCTCAATTTTTTGATGCAAAAATTAAAAATAAAACCATACTTAAGTATTCTTCTGAGAGTTGTCCCTGATCTGTGACTGGCTTGTCTCTCTCTCTCCGTCAGCACCTTCCACACCTGTGATCCATGTGGAAGACTGTACTGTGTGTTGGAACACTGCCACTGTCAGATGGCGGCCCGCTAACCCCGAGGCCACGGACACCTACACTCTGGAGTACTGCAGACAGAACTCGCCTGAGGGTGAGGGCCTGAGGTAAGGTCTTCCATAGTGAGGCTGCCAGGAGCCCAGGAACCATACTCTGGGTCCCAGGGTATCTAACTGACTTATGCTTACCCAGCAAGAAGAGGACCCTTGAATCCTGCCGAGCTAATTAAGCCATTGACTTGATTTGCAGTGCCATCACTATTCATCAATGAACTCTGTGTTTATAATAGAAGGCGTGCTACAATGCAGAATAATAACTCCCTTGTAAGAAGAATGTATGCAAATTTTAATAAGATAGAACATTCTTTGAGGTATGTTTAACTTGAATCATTAGTCAGGATTTATGCACATTTTGTGCCATTTTTACTAGCTCTGTCAGAATAGGTACCACCTAACTCAGGAAACTAATCGTGAGCTTATGTATAATGTAAATCAGAGTGTCTCCACCATCTATTAGCAACATAAAGGAATTAATTACACATATATTATCACAGAGACAGACCTGCCTCTCCAAGAACATGAAGAATATAGAGATTCTTCTAGTGTAAAGGAAATCCAAGGCTCCCTCACTAAAATGATAAAGCTAAAATTTATCAAGGAAGGACCACATATCCTCTTGGCAGTTAGTAAATATTAATTCATCTATGAGGTGGTATTTCCTTAACTTCTGATGTCATTGCTATAGAAAGCACCTTCATATACCATGATGAATATTTAGACTACTAATTACTAGTTACTGATATTTGCATTTTGATAGGAGACAGCTTTTTTTTATTTTTGTTTTTTGTTTGTTTTTGTTGTTGTTGTTGTTGTTCTTTAGCCACATTTACTGAGATAAATTATTTTGTCAGGAAGTTAGGAGTAATGGTATAAAATTAAACAACCTTTTAATGAAGTATACTTAAACTCTTGATTAGCACCATGATCGAGCAGCTATTTATTTAGTTATGATATAAGGTTTCATATGACTGAATAATAATTATAGTTTCTTTCAGGTTGAAGACAGGCGTTGCTAAATAATGATCAGACAGTATGTTGGGGTTGGGTACACGAGGAGGGATGGGGTACAGGCACTTCTGCAGAACCAAAAATGCAGTAAATAAACAAACACAGCAGCCTGTCTGCGTATCTTCTGGCTTCTGGAAGGCAAGCTTCAGGAATCGTTATATTATCATACACTACATGGTTCATGTTGTTTGGTTGGTTGCTATGTAAAGCCACTAATGTGTGTCCGTCTGAGAGCTCAGAAAAGCATGTTGTGGTCTCAGTATGCTTACGGACAATCTGACAGAGCACTGTACTGAGAGTCAGAGCCTGATGCTGGTTCTAGCTTTACCCTTGGTTCTGCTTCCTGTTGGCTACTCACCCTGAGCTGGTTAACCCTGGTTGCAGTCCTTACATACTTTATCGATCTCAACAGCTTCACTTTGCCAATTCCTGACACAGACCAACAACAGGGACAGGAGAGGTCTAGCCTGCCACCATTTGGGTTTGTGAGGATCATATGAAATTGGAGACAGGAAAGAGGCTTGGCATTGCAATAGGCACCCACATGCAAGGCTTTAAGAAGGAAGCCTTCCTTTGGCAGTTGTGCTAGCAAATTCCCAGAAAAGGTCCCCAGGTGTCAGCCAACATTTGAGAGGTGAGCTCTGATCAGCACAGAAATAAGGGCCTCTGGTATAGTGATGGCGCTGGCCCAGGTGCTTCAGATATCCTCACAAGGACTCTCTAACAACTTCCTCAGCTAGCAAGTGGCAAGGAGAACCAACCACAGATTTGTCATATTTAAAGGTCCAAGCTCTTAACCCCTGGGTAAGATTATTTAGGGACTCTGTGACTCTCTCTGGGGAGTCCTTGATGCTATGAGAATACTGCTTCAGAAGCCCCTGAGTCCTAGGTGGTCTCTCCCACCATCAGTGAGGAAAGTCTGTTCCCAGGGCTCTGAGGTGACTCATCATCTGTGGCTTGCACCCCCAGCTGGCATTTACATAAATCATTTCAGCACAGTCGGGTACTTCAGTCAGCAAAAAATATGAAAACCTTGAGACCCAGGAGCCATCTCACGTAGGGAGTGACGTTGTCATCTCATAAGTGTAGTGATAGAGAGAAGGGCAAGGGAAGAGTGGGATGGTGTCCCTGGAGGGCCGTCATGGTGCTGGGAGCTGTGTTTGTTCTTGCTGATCTCTCAGTGATCCTGTGAGGTAGGTGATGCTTTCCATTAAATCAGAACCACAAAGCTTACATGAGTTGACACACTATTAAATTATGCACTGTGAGTTTGGGGTTAGAATGAAACCAAGGTCTGTTCTATTCATTCCATTAGTTTTCAAACTTTTGTCTTTATAGACACTGAGCTATCAGAGCTACCAGCCTGGCAACTGGGAGTTACTGTGTAGCTCTAGTTTCCTTTGTCCCGTGGAAAACAGATATAAAAAGATAACATATCAGCATTCACATCTCCTTTACTTGATCTTTTTCTTTTTCTTGATTATCACGGGGCTCTCAGAACTATAAGAGAGGGCCTGATGGCTGTCATTAATGACTCCAAACAAATCCTCCCACCAAAGCCAGTTCCATTTTTAGAGAAGACAATGGTCATCCACCAGTTTTGCCAAAGCCAAAGTAGAATTTATTGAGGCATAAAGCTAGTCATTGCTTTGTTCAATCTAGGCTTTGTCAATGTGTTTTTATTCTGTTGCAATATCCGAGGGTCTAGATAAGCGGAAGTTTGCAGTAGTGTTAGAACCATGTGGGAATCTTTGTCTCAGGGTGGATCTAGTCCAGCAAGTTTAAAACCAAGGAAGGTTCCACATGTTGAGCACCATGGAGAGTCTAGATCTCTGTTGGAGATAGATCTGATTTCCAGTTAGGTGCTTAGAGGCCTTGGGTGACAGGAAGTGCAATGTCCAGCCCATAGCTCAGATCTGACTTTCCAAGTCTGGATTCCTGCTGAGTTTGACAGTAGATAATCTTCTGAAGCAAGTAGAATTTTCTTGGCTGTAGATTCCTACCGTGCCCATCTGCCAAGTCTATTGCTGAGCTCCCATATCAGAGCCATCTCTTTTCCATAGACGCCTCAGTGTTTCATACCGCAGTTTGGCTTCACTAGACTCTGAAATAACTCATCTTTAATCTCAGAGACTCAGGGTAGCATGTATCTCTTGTTTCTCTGATCTAAGAATTCAAGAGGCAAGGGAAATTCTGCTCTTTGGAAGTGTTCACATGTCTCAGATCTTCTGACGAAACATCACTTCAGAGTCTGGTGTTTTGAAACTCTGTTAAATACTATTTATTACCTATATTATATATAGCTTAAACTTTCTGATGCCAGCGATGGAGAACTAGTCATCTGGCACAATCAGTAAAGAACCACAGATTTTTTTTAACCACCTCTACTTAATAATTCCTACCTCTTTCTGTTGCGTTAGGACCTCATTTGGCATCATGCACAGCAGCCAATGGTTAAAATGGTGTCATCCCTTAGAAAGACCTGCGCTGAGTGTTGTCTGATCTCCTCCATTTGTTGACCCCCTTAAAGGGATTAGTAGATGCAACTATAGCCCCAGTGGCTGAGGCAGTCTCTGGCACTGCAATTAGATCAGCTTTAAGGATAATCTCAAAATGATAAACTGCTGACGACGTGGAGAAGGACAGTGAACGAGCTCACTTTAGTGTCTGGATACCTAAGAGGAGAAAAGGCGAGTCTAGTTTGTCAGTAGAAAACATTCCTATGGATCACCAATAGAGAAAAGCTTGTAGCATCTCATTTACCCATTGGTTACATAACCTCTACATATGTTCCAAGTTTGTGGAAAATTAGTTTAGAGGTTCACGAAGAAGAATAAAGTAGACAAAAGGTAGCATGGCTCCCATGTGGCTGTGTTTACCAGAGCCTGGATCATAAAGTGGGTAAGGATTGATAACTCATCTGTAGACATCATCAAAGGTCTGTTGACGAGCAAGAATGAATGAGATGAGTCTCACACACACACACGCCCATGCCCACGCCCATACCCATGCCCACGCATGTGCACACACCCAGTGCACTCGTGGAGGGAAGGCACTGATTCATTGACTGTGCTCAGGCTGGCCACTCTCATTTCAGTAGCCAGAATGAAATTATCCATCCAAGGACCTGCATTCCTTCTCCCAGTATTAGGACCTCTTAGATATTCTACTTTAAGACCCACAGTGCTGGTGCTGGTTGAATTCTCTGGGGTTGGGGTGGGGGGTGGGGTGAATGGAATGAGTGAGCCTACTGCACCCCTACACAGTGTCTGAAATAGCTGAGCAAAGGAGTTTTACCATAATTCTCCTAAAATTTTGCTTTTTTTTTTTTTTTTTAAATGTGTGCACCAAAGCCTGGTCCCAGCCCCTGTTGGGTCTGGAGGTGTGGAGGTGGGTGGAGTGACGAACCCTGGCTTGTGTGCCAGATGGAGGGTCTCCTCCTCAGCCTCTTCCTGTTTTTCTTTGAACGCGCGCCCCAGGTTGGGTGGGCTCAAAACACTTTCGAAATTTTTTCACTGCTCTGCTGTTTCTTCAGCGGCTCTGTCTCTCCTCTGCAGAGAGAAGTCAGCAGAAGTGTGGGTGGAGGAGGAAAACTGAGAGAAATATAGTACAGGGATTAGCTGTGTGGGTAGTGCAGAGAAGTTGTGCACTGAATGACAAATCTGAGAGACGCAATACTCCACAAATTAATTGGGAGTGAGCTTCCTGTCCCTGCCTCTGCCTTAGGCTGTGGTGTCCGGAGGTCCTCTCTGGGCCATATCTTTGAGGGTGAGCATCCTTAGGAAGGTCTGCCTGGGTGCTGGGCCTGGGAATCCACTCTGCTGCCTCCAACTGCAGGGCCAGCTATAGAGCAGGAACAGAGTTGGCACAGGCAGGTGCTTCAGCCTGGACTCTGCTGCTCTGTCCTTATGGGCAGCCAGGAGAAACCTTAGTTTCTCTCTGTGAAAACTTTCTTAAGATTGTGGGTAGATAGGTGGTGACTGACCATCACTCAACAGCAAATATTTTGACCTTCTCTGTAGCCTGTAGGCAAAAGAGACAAATACCCCTGCTCCAGACTTGCTTTACAGGGTCACTAATATGGCTGAGCCCAAATTCACTGAGTGATTAAGAGGTAATGGGTTATGCTTATCTAGAATTGTTTTTTTTTTTTTTTTAATCCCTTTGCAGAAGCCTTTGGGAGAGCAGTAATGGGATGATTTCCTCCAGTGTTCTTGGCATTTAGTGTTTTCTTATATTTTTGGTGATGAGTCAGTCTAGCCTTTATTGGCTGAGCCACCTCTTCAGCCCAGTAATTCGGCATTTTCTAAGCAAAGTCTTTCTACCTGAAAGACTCCAACTTGACTGACCGTTTGATACCTCATGTCCTCCTGGTTGTACATAGAATCTCAGACAATGGGAACACAACCTGTTCTCCACTTCAGTTATGCTATGACAGTTTCCTGAAGAGCGTTCCCAGCAAAGGACCCTGACATAACAGAGCCCCTAAGACAATTCTGTGGGTACAAGAGCCAAATATCACAAGCAGAGAAGACTGTCAGAAAGATCAGGCCAAGAACAACCTCAGTGGAAGATAAACTCCAAATTTGAACTTGCTGGCAGCTTAAATGAAAACTGAGGAGACGGAGAGTTGAGAGAGAGGAGGGAAGAGGTTATGTAACTCATTCCTCTTTTAAAAGGAAGCACAACATTTCACCAAGAGAGACAATTATGGTCCATGACATTCAGCTGTGAGATGAATTTTTCATGGAGATTTTTATGTAAGGGCTCTTAAGATAATAGTGGTCGTCTCTAAGAGCAGTTTTACAAAAGATGCATAAACAGACCTATTAATCGTTTTCAGTGTCTGAATGCAGAAGGATTAAATCAGTGTTCTCGCCAGACCTTCTGGGGATCTCAAGTAACTGTCCACATAGATGACCAGAGGGCAGTAAAGGAGAACTTGGATAATCCAGAGAAATGAATATTACCAGACTCTGGGAGCCTCTGTCTGAAATATAAACAGTATCTATTGTTCAGGCTTTGGAGAGTAAAGATGAAGAAAACAGAAATCCAGGATCTTTCTCCTGGATTCTTGGGCTCACATTGATTTTCTGACAGAGTTGAGCCACAGGAAAGCCCAAGCCCTGTGGTTGTCAGTGTGGAGCTCCTGCGTTGTTTTTCTGCACAGTTATGAAATAATGGTGATTTTTAGTAACACAGAGTCTCATAATATCCTTATTTATCAAAAGAAAAATGGTTCTGTTAAAATTTTATTAACCAAGTATTTTTAACCATGGAAAATTAGGATATAAAGAATTTTCTTCTTAATCCTGATTTAACTGAGTTTTCCCCATCTTATAAATTTTCTATATTTATGGCTAGGTAAGGATTTCTAAGCAGCTTCAAATGCATGTATGCTAGTTTGTCTTCTGTGTTTGTGATTTGGTTTTGTTGTTGTTGTATTGAGAGAGGGTCCCATGCTGTAGCCAAAGCTGGTTGGAATTTTCAGTAATCCTACTGCCTCCGTCTTCCAGGTGCTGAGATTACAGCCATGAGCCATTCTTCTGGCTTGATTTTACATTTAATGTTGCTTTTGTTATGTAGTTTCCCATTTCCTTCATTTCCTTCCCTATTCCATACTGTTAGGGCTGTCCTTTGCAAACCTCGCCGATCAGGAAAGTCAGCTGGGATACTTGGCAAAATTCAGGGGCCTGAGCCTCGGGAACCCAGTTCAAAAGCTGTGTGTGGTTGCCCTATGCTTGGAATCCTGGCATCCTGGAGGCTGAGACAAGAAGACCAGGAGATGGAGGCCAACAGAGCTTACATAGTGAATTCAAGACCAGCTTGGACTGCAGAGTGAGACCCTATCCAACAAAATAATTAATTAAAAAAAAATGAATTCTCAAAACGTAGCAGTTTGGATGCCCAGGCAGGGTAGGAACTGCTTCCTTCCTCACTGCTCCCACAGACCCAGCATGCACTCTGTTCACAGTTCACAGAGTGGCATTGCCTGGCTGGCTGGATGCTGGTGCTGCCAACAGGAATCCAGTAAGAACCCACTGTGTTTTTAAACAACAGTTCATACTTAGCCATCTGCTGTGCACTGTGGTGATGGCACCATCCCATGGCTGCTTCCAGGAGTGGTGGTAGCACTGGCTTCTTCTGCACGGTTTGTACACAGGCCATCCCCCTCCCCAGGACACAGCAGTACAGAGATTAGCTCATTCGCACAATTGCCAGCCTCTCAAGTCATCTTAAGCATCTATCTGTACCTTCCCTCATGGTCAAGTCACTGGATTATCAAATGACTAGAGAAACTACTTCAGAGTGCTCAAATGCACGTGTGCTTCGAGATTCTGTAAACACATTCGGTCTACTCGTGGACTCTTTGCTCTCTAGTATTATTGCTTTTAAAAGTTAATACTTTAATTTTGGATCCATTATATGTGCTTATGGTACAAATTCAAAAGACAAAAAAAGGAAGGTAGAGAACCTTAATTTTCTTTGTATCTATCCTTCATCTCCCCCTTCTCATCCCCAAAGGTAATGGCTGTCAGTTTTCACCTTTCTCATAAAAGCATGTATAATTTCCCAACAAATGTTCGCAATCCTGCATGGATTCCTACCAATTTGCTTTTTCTGCTCAAACATATACCTTTGTGAGCATTCATAGCCACACCCATGGGACTGCCTCAATTTTAAAAGCCAGTTCTGTATTCTGTCTTCAGGCTGTTATTGACCAACCGAGAGACAGCCTTCTGTTCACCCATGCTGTAGGAACCAACCCCATGCACAGACAGGTTCACGCATCTACAGTGTATTTGTAGAACGACTTTCGCAAAATAGGAAGACTGGTTAAAAGGTGTGTGTCTTGAATTTTGATAGATATGACTAACTTCTTAGGGATTGTTGGGTTTATTCTCTGGCCATCAGTACATAGGATCCTTGCTTCTTCACAACCTTGTCAGTTAAACAGCTGCAAAACACAACCATAGTTTAAGCCCTTGGTCCTGTCTCTGGGTTGATGCCTTTTCATGGGGGTTGAGCCGCGCACTTCCTTTTCTATGGCTGCTCATTTTTCTTACTATCCCCCGCCTCATTAGATTGCGATGCGCTCTCTCTCTCTCTCTCTCTCTCTCTCTCTCTCTCTCTCTCTCTCTCTCTCGTATATGAATACTTTGCCTACACATATGCCCTTGCACCACCCTCATGTCTAGAGCCCGAGAAGGACAGAAGAGGGTGCCAGATCTCCTGGAACCAGTCGTAAGCCACCCTGGAAGTACTGGGAATTGAACCTAGGACCTCTGGAAGAGTAGCAGCCAGTGCTCTTAACCACTGAGCCATCTCTCTAGTTGACACTTTCTTTCTTATTCATCATGCCTCATCTTTGTGTGTGTGTGTGTGTGTGTGTGTGTATGTGTGTTTTTAAAGGAAGTTAGCTTCCATGTGTGAACTTGGAATCTTTTGAAACATATTTTGTCATGAATATTTTAAAATGTTAATTTAGTTAAAATTTTCAATTTATTTAGAAAAAAAAACACTTTCAGGGTTTTTTGGTAATATTTTAAAATGTCTTCTTTCTGAATATATGCATGTATATATCATATATATATATATATATATATATATCCTTCCATTTTCTTAATTTTGTTTTAAAAATCTATTTTGTCATTTGGAATTTACTTTGGTAGGAAATATGAAGTAGAGATTCCAACTTTTTTCTTTCTTTTTCTTTTTTTGTTGTTGCTGGTTGATTTTGAAACAGGATCTCACTATGTCGTTCCTTCAGGCCTAGACCTTGCAATATAGACCAGGCTGACCTTGAATTTACTTTAGCCCCTCTGTTTCTGCCTCTCAAGTGCTGGGATTGCAGGTTACAGGTGTGTACTGCCACACTCAGTTCTCTGTTATATGGTAACATGGTTCTCCTTTCTTCTTGCGACCTGAAATGCTTACCTGAGAGAGTCTTCGCACCTGACCCCACTCCTCACCAGTTTTGCCCCACAACTGTCCCACTGCCCACAATGTGCTTGTGCCTCAGGACCACACTGTTTTAAGGAGCAAAGTGTTCCTACTGAGGAGCCTTGGGGATTAGGTGGCCCATTCATGATATATGGTTTTTCATTTCTAGTTTATATTTTTCTTTCATAGTTAGCTTGTGTAGCTCCCTCCATCAACTGACTCTAGACAATTGGTTACTTCTGGAGAGTGTATTGAGTTGGTTACCTTTGAGGATTGAGGGTTCTGTGACCTCACATTTTCCTGCAGAGGAACAGAAGAACTGGTGTGTCTCTTAGCATCCGCAGACATCCCTGATATGGATCTCATATATGTTTCTCTACACTTTCCTACTTGTCACTGTTCTCTGATCTTTGGTTCTGTCTTCTGTCTGGTTGTGATTTTTTTAATGAGGTTTTCTAATTTTGTTTTGGTGATGTGGGTGTTGGAGCCTAGGGCTTCAGCATACAAGGCAAGTGTCGTAGCACAGAACTCCGTTCTCAGACCCTGGTCTCTCATGTAAGTTTCACATCTAGCTGTCCTACTGAATCCTCATGTGGAAGAGTTGTAAGCTGACTTCTAGATAAATAGCCATATCTATTTAAATAGTTTTTCCTCCTATCTCCCAATGTAGTTTTTAACCGTATGACACACACACTCTCTCTGTCTCTCTGTCTCTCTCTCTGTCTCTCTCTGTCTCTGTCTCTCTCTCTCTCTCTGACTTAGTGGGAAATCTTTTAGTAATTTCCCTCATAAACACAATGTTCCTCAAGATTTATTTCTAAAAATTCATTTTCAAGTCCTACCTGCAATGATCTTTGCTCCATTATGAGTTGTGGGTAACTGTGTCACAATTCCTAGTTTTTTTTTTGTTTTTTTGGGGGGGGGGGTAAAGAATTACAGGGTTCAAGTTAGGCAGGTCTTCCTTACTTAATGGCTTCCACTTGGTTGCTCTCTAACACAACAGAGAAGACAGTGTCCTTCCTTCAGGAAGCAGCCCATGGCCTGCTGAGGAGACAGCCGCTCTCTTCTAAGTCTCTGCTGCTGGGGAGATGAGCCGTGAGAACCCATGGCGCATGTGCTGGGTGCAGCATCCTACATGCCAGCTTCAGGCTATTCAGCTGTCAACTCACTGCCATGTCAGGAGCCTCACATTGCCTCATTGGTGCTCACGGAGCCATTTTCTCCCATGGCTCTATGGTTCTTATAGGAGAAATCCCACACCAAAGAACCTGGCGTGACATCATTTGAGCCATTTCTTATTGTCCTTGAATCCTGTTATTGGTTCTAGACTTTTAATCATAACCACTTTTCTTACAGGTATAACCCCACTGATCCTCTCTCTGAGAAAACGACTAACTGTGTAGCACATGCCGGGACTTGAACTCAGGGTCCTTCTATCTTAGCCTGTATATTGAGACTTTAAATGTGCGCCACCATGCTCAGTTAGCATCCCTTTTAATTAAGGAACAACAATTTACTGTGGTTCCATTTGCTTTCTGGGCATTTACTGAAGTTTGCACAGCCCGTGGACCTAAATTATACTTTAATCTAGACCACATTTCACATGGATGCGGTTGAAAGCCTGACAAGGTTTTGGTTTTGAGGTAATAGAGTCATAAGCAATGGAAGGGAGAATCTCTTCAGACTGCAAACCTTAAGTTTTCATCTGGCGTGGCTGACATGAAAGCTCCGGTGATACCTCGGTAAGGAGACAGGGCAATGCACATTTGTACCTGACCTTTGACCTCGTGCTTGGGCAGAGGACAGTGACTTGTGACAGTAAATGCCACCACCTTTGATATTCTGCTTTTATGGTCGGTGCTTTTTTTTACAGACCGGGCGCGAGCCCTGGACACATCTGGGTGGCCGTCTCAGGTGCTGAAAGCAGAGTAGGATGCTGTCAGGGTAGGATGCTGCATGTTGGCTCCGTATAATTGCTCTTTATCCAAGCAATGGCACACGGTGTGGAGTTAATGCTGTATGTGGCATTGTGGTATTTGCTCTCCTTGACAGACTTCGGGAACATTCTTGTCATCTGACAACTGTGCCGTTACAGCACAAGACCGCTGTGCTGTGTCTGGTCTCTAGAACGAACCCTCCTTCTCTATCGCTCCCCTCAGACGCCAGCGTGGCAAGGCCCGCAAAAGGGACAAGTGATCAATCTATAGTTATCTAATGAGTGAGTGAAGTATAAAACTCTGTTCATGCTGAGCGTGTGTGTTGAAACAATAATTTTATTGCTGATTGTTATCAGTGTTTATTTAAAATATTTCTTTGGCTGTCAACTTAGATAAGATAAGCAATGTATCTGCCTTAGACTAATATTCTGGATGTTCGCTGGGAATTATACTCACCGCTGTAGGACGTGTCTGTTCACTAATTAACTGTAGCACAGATAGTCATTAAGGGTCACATGGCTCAATTTCACACACACACCTGCCCCTTTCTCCGTGTAGCTAAATATACTGCTCTTTGGAGGCCTAGTTGGGTGGTAAGTCCAGAAATAACAACCAATATCATCCGAGGAGCATGTGCTGACCTTTTCTAGCCAGGCACTAACCAGCAGAATTGCAGAGCCAGCCTGCTCCCTACCCCCACCCCACCCTGCTGAGGACCCCTTTGTAAGTTTTTTGTTTACAGGCATGGGGTGGGGACAGAATTGCATTCCACACAGACACTGTTTTTGTCTTGAAGACATTCTAGGCTCCAGAAGCCCTCCCTTAATCTTAGCACTCAGGAGGCAGCAGCCAGGAGGATTGTGAATTGGTTTGAGGCCAGTCTGGGCTATGTAGTGGCAGAGCACAGCCATGGGGCCTTGGGGTCAACCCCCAACACTGAGAGTAAGCTAAGGCAGCTCGTTCTCTGAGTCCACAATGCACTGTCCCTTTTTCTGGTTCTCCATGTCATTTTCCACAGACATGCTATGTACACACCCCCCTGGGGATGGGGGTGTACCGTCTTAAAGCTTTTGTAGCCCACTCATTCATCACGTCAACAAATTCCTCGCCCGGGAATGAGCTAGAACAAGGGAACCGTTCCTTTCCCTGAGAGGTCAGAGCAGCCAGGACAGCAGTAGCCCAGCTCATAACTCTCCAGGCCACTCCCAGTGCAGTCTGAAGGAGAGAGACTTATGGGCTTGTGTCCTCACTCCAGGCCAGGATATCACACAGGAAGAAGCCCAAACCTGTTCAGCTCAAGGGAAGTCCAGCAAGCTCTACCTCGCAATCCTGAGGAGAGTTCTCTATAAATGTTTGGGCTGGTACAGGGCATGTGCAGACCAAGGTCTTCTAGGTGCCAGTACCTGTGTGTTCCCTTTCATTTAATGGACAATTTAGGAATAATACTGGCTTTGGAGACGTTGGGGGAGGCAGCAACTAGAATTCTCTTCTCTTGCCAAGATTAAGTTTCTTTGAAGAGCTGCAGCTTTTGTTAACTGTAGTGATGGTGGCTTGTCCAGGTATAAAGGCCTAGAGCACCCTCAGGTTTTCACTGCTTGAGTCTGTGGGTGAGATAAGGACTTCTTTGTGTTGGAAATGGACTTACCATCATCTTACTCCAAAACCAGCGCCAGACCCAAAATCAGTTTAAAAAACAAAAACAAAAACAAAAACAAAAACAAAAAGCCAAAAAAACCCCAACTTGTTCTTGGGGCTCTCTCATTAACCACAAGATCACCAGTACCCTTTTTTTTTCTGAGTTTTTTCAAAATGGTGTCTGGTTGTATCTTGAAGAATATCCCAGAAGACCTATACTGAACAAAAGGTGATTGGAACCAGAAACAATTCAGTGAAGTAACTTTAGTCAACAGTGGTGATTTTTTTTTTTTTTTTTTTTAAAAGAATCTGTCTTGCTAAATCCATTGATTAGAAAGGAAAGAAAGTAAGTTACCTGTTGGTAATGAAAGATGTGCTTTCCCTACAGAAGTGAAGTATTAATCATACAACATAATGCTCAGAATTATCTTCCCTTTGTATTTAGATCTTTCTCTGGAATCAAAGGACTCCAGCTCAAAGTTAATCTCCCTCCCAACGACAATTACTTCTTCTATGTGAGAGCCACCAATGCCTCTGGGACGAGCGAGCAGAGCGAAGCTGCCCTCATCTCCACCAGAGGTAACTTCCTGCTTAGTGCAGAGCCAGGATGTCTGGGCGTTTCTGCTCCTCCCCTTCTGGCATTCAGAGGAGACACCTAAGGCAACTTCAGAGAGTTCCAGCCTGCTGTTGGGAAGAGGGCTTGTCACGATCCAGCATCAAAGCGTTTCTCTTATTTACCCCCTGGCCTCACCCCAGAGGAACGAGCTTACTTGCTCTGGAGAGGGGTTGGACCATGTGTGGGCTTAGACATCTTCCCAGGTGCTTTGCGATTCACTCACAATGCACTATAATGTTTGGGTGTGGGGTGTCTGTAATGATTTTCTTATCCTGTTATCCTTTGAACTCTGTGACGAGCTTCCAGTTTTGTTCTACTTATCCTAACCTGTGCTAATTAATGTTTGTCAAATGAATGAACAAACAAATGAACAGACGGACGAACAATTCAAAGAAGTGCTAAACAGTTAAGTGACATTTGGGGGAAAATCCCCAGAAAATATTAACAAAAAACAATTGGCTGTATTCTGTTATGAAACGAAGAAAGAGAAGGTGACAGTTACCCTAGACACAGATGGCACAAAATTGAGGGGACGGGGCACATTAATTCACCATGCTGTTCCCTGTTTGAGATGTCAGTGGGGCCTGCCTGGGTTGAGGAAAAGATGGGAGGGCTGCCTATCCAGGAGGGTTTCCCCCTCCCCCCGACATCTCAGAATGAGGCTTGCATATTGCATCACTGGGGCCTCTCTACAGGCTATTCCAATATTCCAGTTTCAAATCACACTCAGATCTTAGGGCATCTTGTCCGAGTAGACATACTTTGCCGAGTGTGAGCATAGAGTCCACCCTTGAGCCCGCCTGTAGCAGCAGGTGGGAGGGACCAGCCCAAGACATCCGCAAATGCTTGCTCACAATGGCGTTGCAGTTGTGGTTGGGAAGTACTGAGTCAGGATGTCTGACTTCAGAAGCATAGGAGCCTAGGGTTCGAAATGTGTGGGTTGGCCTAGTGCTTGGCATTGTGGCAGTGTTGTCACCTTCTTTTCTTAACTGTCATAGGAACCAGATTCCTCTTACTGAGAGAAACGGCTCACCCAGCTCTCCAGATCTCCCAGAACGGGACAGTGATCAGCTTCTCTGAGAGGAGACGGCTCACCGAGTAAGTAGCAGCAAGCTCAGCTGGCTCCTCACTAGGGGATCAGTTTCCCCGGTGCCTTATCAACTGGTGCATTCTTGGTCTAATGAGCTTGCTCAGTTATGGGATGCACATAAATATGTGTTCAGCAGGCATTGTTCACTGTGAGGTCTGAAGTGGCACACATGGCCCACAACCTGAAGCAAGTGTCAATATTTTTATTGGGACCACAAGCACAGATGGTTTGGGTTGAAACACTGGCTGCTTTAAGATATTATCTCTGGTTCAATGAAAAACAGAATCCAGAAATGATTCTGTTATTTCAATAGCAACCCAGGTATCAACCACTTGGAGAGGAAGAGGACGGTTTATTGAGTTTTTACTTCTGGTCACAGAAGCTTGGCCTTCAGAAGCTCCACAAAAAGTAGCAACATCAAAGACAACAGGAACCAAAGGCTTGGGGTGGGTGGGTGCCTGCCTGACAATTTTCCTGTCTGTCTGTCTCTCTCTGTCTCTCTCTCTCTCTGTCTCTCTCTGTCTCTCTCTCTCTGTTGCTCTGTCTCTCTGTCTCTCTCTGTCTCTCTGTCTCTCTGTCTCTCTCTCTCTCTCTCTCCACTTCTCTCTCAGCTATTTTTAGGGTTAAATGGCCAAATGGGAGAAAGTACGGGCAAAGCTTTTGAAGCACTGACAAGCGCAGGTGTAGACTGTCAGCAGGAGCAACCAAGACGCACACTGTGACACATTTACTCCATCCCTGGGAACTTGCATGCACTCTGGTCCAATCTTGATGCTTGACTGTCCACTGCCATATTTAGGTGTTACTTGTTTCTGGAAATGGCCAGGTCTTTCCTAGACCCCAGAACCTCTGATCTGTATCTGTGAAGCTGTTTACCCACCATTTAATCATGAATAATTACTGAGTGGCAGCCCTGTCTTATGCCACCTTGAACTCCCAGAATCCAGCATGGGGATTGAAACACTGTAGACGCTAACAATACATCCATTCATGGATTATAAAAATAAGTTTTTAAAAAAATTGAAGACTAGATGGGATGGGGCTGGACAGGTGCTCAGTGGTTAAGAGAGCCTGCCGCTCTTGTAGAAGACCTGAGTTAGGTTTCCAACACCCAAGCCAGGCAGCTCACAGCTGCCTGCAACTCCAGCTCCTAGGGAACTGATGCCCCCTCTGGCTTCCTAGGCACCTACATGTGTGTTCAATCAGACACATAACAACACATACACGTAATTTACAAAATAAATCTTTAAAAAAAGAAATAAATGGGATTTCTAAAAGAAAAGAAAGAATAAAAAAAGTAGACTGGAGTTGCAAGAGTTCCTAGATGCTATCTGACGGAAACTGGGATGTATTTTATAGAATTTTGTTTATTATTAGTTGAAAACTAGCTCATAAATATCAGGAAGCCTGGCTTTGTCCCAGAGAGTGAAGGCTTGTCAGCTGGAACCTCTCTGACATGAAGTTACTGGGTAAAGACATGGAGCAAGGGCAACACATTCCCTTGCATTGACCATTTTTCATCTATTCAAGGGTAGAGTGTGCTGCCTGAATATCAATGCTATGAAGTTAAAAAGTCCTCTTTGCTGGCTCAGCCATTTTCCAGCAAAACTGAGCAACCCAGCAAACAAGGTCAATTGTCCAGGGTTGAAAGTAGTCGGGCTCCTTTCACTGTGTTCTTTATCAAAATAGCCACAGCCTGGCAGAGAGAGGCCTTGAACTCACCTTCCAGAGGCCTCTCCAGTCGTGAGGACTGTGGAGCCCCTCCCCAAGAGCCACTGGTCAGGATGCTCAGTTCTATACTCTGAGATGACCTTGCCAGCTGTCGCGACATTTAAAAGCTGTGTCCCAAGGGGTCGCTGTCACAAGACAGGTCAGCACATACTGGAACTCAGTTCTAGAAGGTTTGAAAGACTCAACTTGATTGTGCACACCTGTAATCCCAGCATTCGGGTGGCTGAGGCAGGTGGATTACATGGTTTGAGATGAACCTGAGCTACATGGTGAGCCCACAAGTCAAAACTACAAACTGTGAAAAGTTTTGGAGATTCCATTTTTATTTTTGCAGTTTTTGGAAGGAAGAAAACTTTGTAAGCCATGTTATCCTACCTGCCGCTTACACTCCTTCCATTTCCCTGAGAGCAGAGGTTATAGTGTTTCTTTTCCATCCCTCCTGTCATTCCCTGGTTCCCAGACCCCTTAAGAGACGCAATGTATCATATATGCATACTATAAGGTAGTGGCCATATGTCAAATGGACCCTGGAGACTGGTGAATCCCGGGGCAGTCTGGCCCGGGTTAGGAGCGTAAAGAACAGATGGTGTCTTTAACCAACTGGCAGCAGTTTCTGAAGATGGGCCCCTGCCTAAAGGGCGTATAAGGTTGACGCTCGTGAGGTAAAGGCTGGTGATTCCTATGATAAGCTTCACCTGGTCAACTCTGCTTGCAGGATCCCCTCAGTGCTGGGTGAGGAGCTGCCTGCCTGTGGCCAGCATTACTGGGAAACCACAGTCACAGACAGTCCAGCCTATCGACTTGGCATCTGTTCCAGCTCGGCCGTGAGGGCTGGTGCCCTGGGACAAGGGGAGACCTCGTGGTACATGCATTGCTCTGAGCCACAGAGGTAAGCTGGAGCCCTGCCTCTCCTAACTTAATCCAAAGACGAATTACAGTGTGTAGGCAGGGACCTAATGAACAGCTTCTCACATCCTTGCCTAAGTTCCCGACTAAGCAAGGCGGAGCAGCCATAGGGTGTGGTGGTGAAGGCACTGCCCTGATACCCGCACCACATAAACTAGATAAGAGGATGTCTTATATTCAACCTCATTACCACAGAGACTGAGCCACCCAGAGCCACCGCATGTGCTCTGGAGAGGCAGAGAAAGGTGTATGTCCTCTCACCAGCCTTAACAAATAGATAGGGAGAGGAAAAAAATCAAATGGGCTGTTTTCCCTCCTAAACACATCCCAGGAGAGAAATACCACAATGAGGCTCAGAGGGCCCCCTCTACAGAGAAGGAACTGGCAGGAGTGTGAGAGAGAGGTGGCCTCCCAGCTCTCGGGCCAGCATTCACTTATAACAGAAGCTGACAAACGGGAGCATGTGGGCCAAACCTGACCCCATGCTTGCTTTCTTGTAAAGTTTTATGTTCATTTAAAGTTTCATGTTCATTTATTAATGTATTATCTATGAGTAACTTTGCACTAACAATGGCAGATTGTACAGAGACTGAATAGCTGTCACATGCCAAGGTATTTTATCTCTTTATATATAAGTTTGCCAAACCGTGGTCTCTATAATTCATATTGTTTGGTGGGTGAATATTCAAAGCCAGTGCTCGGGGAACATGCTGTGATCTCAGCATGCTTATAGTATGGTCTGATATTTGTCCTGGCTTTATCTTTGATTCTGCCTCCTATTGGTCCCTCTCGGTGAGTTGGCTAGCCCTTGGAGCAATTCTTTATGCCATTCTAATCCAGGGCTGTGGCCTGGCCTGCTACCTTTAGGGGTTGTAGGATCGTGTAAAATCTGAGGTGAGGAAGAGCTCTGGGAGTGTCATATGTCTCCCAAGTGGCAGACATTGTTCAGGTGCACAGCTTTAAAAGGGAAACAGTGCTTCAGGTGCCCCCGCGAGTTCTCAGCAGAGGCCCCCGGACTGGGATACTCATGTCTTCAGCTGCGCCGGTCTCCCCACGTTCCACTTGACAGTTGATTCTCTGAGATGATTCATGAGGATGCCATCTCCAAGTGCAGTTTAAAGTCATATCTCATCAAGTTAGAGCAATTATGATTAATTGATATTCAGTGCTGAGTTGTGCTTAAGGACTCAGCCCTGCCCAGAGTTGAAAATCATTTAAACCTAGAGTTTACAGTTGGCAAATTATGGGGGCCCAATGTAGCTATTAATCTCATTTAAAAACTTCTTTACAGGCTAGGTAGATGGTTCATTGGGTGAACAGGCTTGCTATGCAAGGCTGGCCAAACTGAGTTCCATCTCTGGAATCCACTGTAAAAGGAGAGAAGCCATTGCCAGAAGCTCTGCTCTGACCTCCAGAGTGAACCCTGGTCTGCTCTGACCTCCAGTGTGAACCCTGGTCTGCTCTGACCTCCAGTGTGAACCCTGGTCTGTTCTGACCTCCAGTGTGAACCCTGGTCTGTTCTGACCTCCAGTGTGAACCCTGGTCTGCTCTGACCTCCAGTGTGAACCCTGGTCTGCTCTGACCTCCAGTGTGAACCCTGGTCTGTTCTGACCTCCAGTGTGAACACTGGTCTGCTCTGATCTCCAGTGTGAACACTAGCACACACACACAGGAACCACAAATTCCTAGAACTTACACTTTGTAGAAAACAGAATTGTGACAAGTCCTACCTACAGCTTTGGTCATTGGTTCTTTCAAGCCCAGTGTGAGCTTCTGGGAGGCAAATATGCACAGCACAGCCGTGTGGCCGCGTGGTCACAGCACAGAGGCCAGGCCCGGGCGCCTTTATTTCACGCTCTCATGGCACCACATGAGGCATCTGTGGCCTTTAGGATTTTGGAGAGTAGTACAGCATGCCCACCTGTGGCTCTCAGTTTTCTAGTTCAGTGACTTTAAACCAGCTTTATGACTTTTGATTGAACCTAAGCATGAGATGGTCTTGGGAGACACCAGGAGTTCCATTCTTGGTTCTTCCTAACTTTGCTGGTTCAAGGCTACTCACATGCTTTCCCAGTCAGGCTGTCTGTGTCTAAGCTGCCCCTCCTGCCACACCTAGAGAGTGTTTTTAACATTATTTTATCACATCCCCTCCTATTTCCTAAAAGCAATCCACAAATCATGGGTTCAGAACTCGGGATGGAGGGGCAGTCACAGGACCCAGTGAAGAAGGGAAACCAGAAAGTAGTGACCAGGCTAGGAGCCCAGGAGCCCAGAGAGAAGTTGTCCTCAGTGTAAAATAGAGGTCTGGCTCCACCCGAATCAGCTTGAGTTCCGGGTGATGGGAGCCCCAGGGCAGGCAGTTTGAGGGTCATAGCCAAAGTCAGGCTTCTGGATGGTTCTTGTTTGACTAGAGACAAACAGTTCCAAATAGGAACAGCCAAAAACTGGTCATGGGGGTGGGGTGGGGTCATGCCCAAGCAAAACTAAAGAAGGCAAACTCCCGCAGAGGAATGCTTGTTTCAGCTCATGGCATCTTTCCCTGTTTTCTTGGCCTGTGTGACCATTAGACCATGGTAGTGACAACGCACAGCAGAGGAAGACAGTTTGCCTCATCAAGGCTGACGAGCAAAAGGAAAGAAGGAGGAAGCATGGTCTCACTTCCCCCTTCAAAGGGCTTCTTCCTTAGTGACCTTCCATGAAGCCCTACTTCCTAAGGAGTCTACCATCTCCCGCTGCACAGGCTGATGACCAGGGCCATAGCATGTGGGCCTGAGGGGGCGTGGCCTGGGTAGCCACGTGTATCCCACTTAAGAGCTCCATGAGGAGTAGATGCTAGGAAGAAAGCAGCAGAAGCAGGGACTCTTCCGGGTCCCGTGGGACTAATGGTGTCAAGACTTTAAGGGATGTCTTTCTCTCTTGTCTCCACCATGGGGATTGTCTTGGGACTGACTGGTGATTGGCCTTTGGGGTCGAGGGACTTTTCAAGCCACAAGTGAAGGGCATTAGCTCACTGGGTCATTCCAAACCCTGTATGTAGACCAGTGGTGCTCAAGCTGTGGATCATGGGGTCAAACAACCATTTCATAGGGGGGTCACCACCGGAAAACAGAGATATTTATAATAAGGTTCATAACAGCAGTAAAATTAAAGTTATGAAGTAGCAATGAAAATAATTTTGTGATTCAGGGGAGTTGTCACCACATGAGGAACTGTATTAAAGGGTGATGGCATTAGGAAAGAGAAAACCCCTGCTCCAGGCCTGTGTTGTACAATAGTACCTTCTACAGTAATGGAAAAATGGTGTCTTTACAGCTTTTCTTGAACTGTGGCTGAAAGTCTGAATTTTATACATTGTTAAATGTTCATTTTAATTTAAGTGGCCATATGTAGTCAATGACTACTGTCCCTATTTGGGACTTTATTCAAATAAGAATCACCTAGAATCTCAAGTCTTAACCTGTGTGCCCCTGGAACTGCTGGGCCTGGGGTTTCTGCCACCTTGAATACACTATGGGCAGTGCTCCATGTCCTCTTCAGCTGACCTATGATCAGTGCTCCATGTCCTCTCCAGCTGACCTATGGTCAGTGCTCCATGTCCTCTCCAGCCTGACCTATGGTCAGTGCTCCATGTCCTCTCCAGCTGACCTATGGTCAGTGCTCCATGTCCTCTCCATCCCAATCCATGGTCAGTGCTCCATGTCCTCTCCAGCCTGACCTATGGTCAGTGCTCCATGTCCTCTCCAGCCTGACCTATGGTCAGTGCTCCATGTCCTCTCCAGCTGACCTATGGTCAGTGCTCCATGTCCTCTCCAGTCCACCAAGCAGACAGGGATTACTCTCTCCCACATTCATGTCTATTCTGCTGCCTCGTTCTGTTCTTGCTGTTCTGTCCGCTGAGCTGTCCCCTCCCTCTCCCCACCCACTCCTGCCCCGCCCATTCCTGATGGCCTAGTGTGAGCTTGTCGGCCCCCACACCCCCAGAGGGTCCAGATAGGAGCGAGGTACACAGACATGCCCGAGTATCCCATGTGAATGTATCTGTGTTGGACAGAGACCCTGAAGGCAACCCAGTCCGTCTGTCAGGCTGCTGAAAACTTAGAGATAAAATGGGGAAATTGGTCTGGGCAAAGAGGGCTTATTCAAAGCTTGAAGTCAGCAAAGACTAGTGGCCTTGTTCTTGAAGTTCATAAAGGCCCTTATGTAAGTTACCTATAAATCTTTAAAACTGTAAAATTAATACATTGTATGGAAGGCAAGCCCACAGTACTGTTTAAATACATGGCAGCCTCAAAGGAATTTTATTCAAAAGAATGACACACCGTGAGTGCGGCAGTTAAAGCATGTGGGCAGCCGGGAAAGAATGAGAATGTGGGGAAAAATCACAAGGGAGGCCCATGCTGGTTATTCTGGGACTGCCCCTAAGAGGGAAGGAGGAGAACTATTGAAGAACACCTCTGCAGGGGTGGGCCGAGCACTTGAGCATCTAGAAGGACTCCGGCAGAGGTACTTAGGACAACATCGGTACAACTCATTACTGTGAACTGAACTGAAGTAGTGAGACCTTGATTCTTTCCTAGTGATTTTTTTCCCCCTTATGAAATTCTAAGGATTTTCAACGATTTTAAAAACTGAATATCCTGTTCTGTTTCATTTCAGATACACATTTTTCTACAGTGGCATTGTGAGCGAGGTACATGCAACCGAGCGTCCAGCCAGAGTGGGCATTCTGCTGGACTACACTAACCAGAGACTTCTATTCATAAACGCCGAGAGTGGACAGCTGCTCTTCATCGTGAGGCATAGGTTCAGTGAGGGCGTGCATCCTGCCTTTGCCCTGGAGAAGCCTGGGAAATGTACTCTGCACCTGGGCTTAGAGCCCCCGGATTCTGTCAGGCACAAGTGATCCTGGGCATTGAGAGCTTATAAGAATAGGAGTCAGAGTTTGGGGTACAGAGCTGTCATTCTGTCTCTCAGGCACTGTACATGATAGTCTCCCACACACCTGCACTGACAATAGCTCTGGGTACCGCAGTCAGCATGGGAGGAAAGCCAGGGAGCCCGTGCCTTTTGGAGCAGTGTGTGAGCGGAGGGGTGGAAAAAGCCCTTGGTTCACTGGTGGAGTTGTTTCCTCATTCAAAGGATTTACACTTGTCCTGGGAACCAAAACCAGAGAAAAGGACTTGTGCCTGCTGTATCGGTGGTCAAACAAATTCCCCCATCAGAGGGGAGGGAGGGTGGTGTCCCTGTCACATCTCCTCTTACAAAGAGACACCGACTTCTTCCACAAGAAAAATGTCACCTTACTTCACTAGAGGATAATGAATCCTAGTCATTAGAGAAAATGTTTTAGCTGATCTAAATTTACAATGAATTCTTTTATTATCACGTATGCTGTACAATGTAAGCCTCACTTCTCTGAAAATTTAAATGTAGAAAAGTACCAGGTATCAAAGATTTCCATTTTGTTAAATAAATGGCTAGCATCTTATAAAATAAAATCTATTGTGTGAATTATCGCACATAACTTATCAGCCCGGCTTCTCTGGACCCGGACGCAGTGGAGAGAAAACACCCTTCACATTCCAGGGGACAATGCGACTATTGACTCTCACTAAACAGTTTCACACACAGGCTCCCAGTCCATAGGCCTGCACAGTTGTCCATAAAGCTAAACACCAGGAGCTCTGCCTCTCTTTTTATGAAAAATATGGTTATTTATTTTTTAGTTATTGTACTGAAAGTTCTCAAAATCTTCCTAAAGTACGTATGCAAATTTGATGAGTCTAGAAGGCGTGCTGATTGGTCTTCTTTCAGTGATGGGAGCGTTTTAATTCTACTTAAGATTTTCTGCTAGTATTCTCTCCTTTCCTCCTTCCTTCCTTCCTATTTTGAAAAATAGGATCCCATTATGTAGTCCTGGCTAGCATGGGATTCACTCTGGAGACCAGGCTAGCCTCATACTCAGAGATCTGCCTGCCTCTGCCTCCCGAGCGCTGAGATTAGAAGCATGTACTCCATGCTTGGCAGTTCAGTTATTTTCTTGACTTGAGAAATAACATGTTACTTTTTTTGGTTACATTTTAAAATATGTTGTTTTTTTTTAATAGCTAGAAAATCTGGTCTGGATCTGCCAGCCCTATAGAGCCCCTGAAAGAACCTCATCACCTCCCTTTCAAATTACAGCAGCCATTGGCAAGATGGTTCTCGGTGAAAGCGGAGGAATACCCTGTTGCCAGTGGTTGGAATTTTCACTTGTCAAAAGTGTTTGCCTTGGGTTCAGACTGATGGGCTGCCATTTCCCAGTGAGGGTGTAATGAATCTTAAAGACAGTGCCAGGATAGGCAATCACATGGACTTTAGAATTTGTCTACTTGTGTTTCTCCAGACGCAGACCTAAACCCTGGCATTGCCTGTTCAGACAAAAGGTGATTCCAAGGAAGGGCCATCAAGGAACTGGGCGGAGGGAGATGGGAGCTCTGGTGGCAGCGGCCAGGGTCACTTTAGTTGGATTTCCCTCTAGAAGCAACATTAACATGGTGGACGGAGGTGGGCATGCCACGAACTTCAGGGGGTGGAAGGTTTCCACTGTTATACATGAAACACATGCTGCTTCTGACACGCCTGGCACTTCATCGCAGCAAAATATAATCGGTAAAGGAGTTCGTGTGAAACAAGAAAGGAGGAAGAGTGCCGTGGTTGCTCTCTCTCTCTGTCTCTCTCTCTCCTTCTCTCTGTGTGTCTGTCTCTGTGTGTATCTCTCTGTGTCTCTGTCTCTGTGTGTGTGTCTGTCTCTCTGTCTCTGTCTCTGTCTCTTCTCTGCATATACACTTAGCAACCTTGAGTGGGCATATTCTTCATCAAAACTAGAGCAAGGTGGGATATTTTCCTGTCATTTTTCCGAGGACACTTCCCTAAAGCCCAGCAGAGCTGACTGTATTGTTGCTCCTAACTTCACAAACCGACACAAATGCTTACAGATCAGACGCTATCACTTTCAAGTGGGCAGCATTCTTTAGCTCTCGTGGATTTCTGAGGTCCCTTCTCAACCTACTGTTTATTACCCATGAATCGACACACGTCCCATTGCTGAGAGAATCCTTGAGCTCCCAACTGTCTATGTCTATTCTGGTAAAGGTATCTATTGTAGCCATCCACAGGAACGCGTGGCCCCAAGGGGTCCCCGACGTCTTAGGTATAAGTGTATTTATCCCTCCACTCTTTGGTTGTCTAGTTTTTCTCCTTGTCTCCAGGTTTGAGCCATCACCACTGTGTATTTGAAGCCTTGGTACCAGGAAGCTCGCCTCTTGTTTGTAGTAGTGATGGTGGGTTGTGGTGAGACTCTAGCCGTGTGGATAGCCATAACCTTTGAAACTCAGCTCTCTGACCCTCCCACAATCCTCCAAAACTAAGTACAATTATATATTCAGTATATCTCTCCATCTATCTCTCCATCTATCTATCTATCTATCTATCTATCTATCTATCTATCTATCTATCTATCTATCTATCTATCTATCCAAGTCATGCTGGCAGGCCAAGACACGATGCTCTGAAATGTCCAGTGGTTACAAGACTGCAGAATGGCACTTGTTTTCAGACGTTAGGGTCTCTGGCATTGCTCAAGGGTTAGTAACTCTGCAGCATTCAATTGAGAGTGGCTAAACTCTTGCCAGAAATTTATGGTCCTGCAGTCCTGAGCCCAGCTGCCAGAGTGTTTTACTAATACGGTAAGATCAATTTTAATACATTGGATTAATGTGTTTGATAAAAGCACTTCTATGATTAGATGACTGGATAACATCCTCTGTTGACCCAGTGTGATCCAGGAGGCTCTATTCTCCCATTCTTTACAGAGTCCATTCCTTTCTATCCAAATTTGGATATAACACTGACCATAGGGTGTTCTGCTTCTAGTCCAAATTTCTGGATTTCCTGTCCTGATTACCTTTTCCTCTGATTCTTCCTCTGCTTCTGGATTTCTCCCTCTTCTCTGGCCATTTCATCACTACTTAATTTTTCGTGGGTCCATTTAGTCATATTGTTCTCAAACATGAACATGGGGCCTTTGAGTGTCTTACAGGACACTAACCCAAGGCTGCTTGACATAGCTTAGGTTAAGACATTGTGGCTCACACCTTTAATCCCAGCACTTGAGAGGCAGAGACAGGTGGATCTTTGAGAGTTTAAGGCCAGAGTGGTCTACAGAGTAAGTTCCAGGACAGCCAGAGAGATCCTATATCAAAAGGGGGTGGCATTTTCAAAGACCACAAAACACCCAGCTGAAGCATTACCTTTGTTCAAAGTCCCTTCTGATCCTGTCTTCAGCTGGGTTTTCCTGCTGTAGCAAACAGACTAGCCCCTCTCCAGTTAACTTTGTTTCTTTATACTTCTAGCTTCTGTTCACTTGAATTTCTTTTTTTAGGTCAGACAGTGGAACTAGAAAACATCAAAATGTGAAAACCTCTCACTAGAATAGACATCTTTTATAACAGTCTGAGAGCAAAATATGCCTTCTTTATCTCTGTCTCTTTTATCTTGTACAAGTCCTGGGCCTCTCCGAACTGAAAGGTGCACTAAGGCAATTCCTCATACCCAAGGACATTCTTCTCCCAGGACAGATTTGGCCATTACCTCTTAGAATGGTTTAGAATCCCCTTCACACCCCCTCCTTTAGTGGTTCTCACAGGACCAGTGCTTGCCTGAAGGAATATCTTCCTGGCCAAGTGGGCCTCCTAGGCTGTGTTGAACCACCTCAGTACCATGAAGGACTTCACTCCTTTGAAAACTTCAGAGAGAAGTGACAGGCTTCATAACTCTGCAGGGCTTCAGAGCTTGCCACAGCTGAAGCAATGAGGACATGGAGAAAGGACAGACACACAGACACATACACAAACGCTGGTGTCTGGCAGGCTGTGCTTGCTCTGGTGGAGGGCACCAACTGTAACAGCAGCCTGGAACCTTAGCCTGTTATTACATCAGAACCGAGGAGGTGGGGTTATTGTATACGGTTGAATGGAGATACCAGCTTAGCCGATTTCTGTAGGGCGTTTCTGTAGAGGAGCGGCCATGCTGAAGGAGACAGCTAGTTTCCACACTTACTGCCAGCATTGGTACTTGGAGCAGAGGAAGGTTCTGCATCCCTCTGAGTCTCTGAGCCTCACCCAGGGAAGGTTTTGCTACTCCCACGATCTGAAGCATTGGGGTCCTTGACATGGCCATGCCTGCGCCAATAATCCACATTCACTTGGGACTTCATCTGTTCTGTACGTGGTCACTCAGAGCTTCCTCTGTGCCCTGCAGCAGCCTTCTAGAGCCAATATGTTGTTTAAATACTTAAAAATGTCAGGAGAAGTAGGTGAAATAACTCCAAAGGTGGTGGCTGGGCGGGGGGAGCGGGGAGGGGAAAGCCACAGTTAGTTCATTCATTGAACCTATTGGTGCTTATTGTGGGGGAGGGGATGGGAGATGTAACTTTTATGTGTTTCTGTACTGTGTTTCTCAACATTAAACAGGAGTTTCCTGAAGGCCCCTGGGGTAGCCCTTGTCAGGTCTCAGCTCCTACAGAGAGAGGTCCAGAAAGGCCTAGTGTAAGGGGGAAAGATGAAAAGACATGCATTGTCTCTTCCTCAGCTCTGACCAGGAACCCTGGGGCCCTGTTCACTTTCTGCTTCAAAAGGAGCAGCCCCTGCTGCCTGGTTGCTTTAGAACTCGCAGGGAAGCCGGGCCATTGTATCTGGGCTGACTTTGTGCTGAACAGCCTGTTCACCCTCCCGACAAAGCGGAAACAGCAAAGATGGAGAAATTTAGGCACAAAGGTTTCCATCATTTCAACTGCACCATTTTGCAGTTCCAGGGAAGGTGAGAAGAAGATGTCACCGGTGTCACTGAGGAAGGTGGCTGGCCAAACAGGACCTCAGAGGTCCCCTTATGCACATGCAAGTGAGTTGTGTACATTTCTCATGTGTAAATATGTCTGACTGTTTAATGTGTGTGCATCTATGAAAGTGTGTGTGCTCGTGGGGTTGGAAGAGTACAGGTTTGCACTACCACCATAGTGCAGGGTTGGTTTTCCCACTGACCATCTGGAGCTGGATTTGTTAGTGTTTCCCAAAAAGTCACCATCCTTGGTTCTCATCCACATTAGCCAACCCATGGGAACTCAATAATTCAGAATGGCCATTGTGTGTGACTTGTGTAAAATAGAAAGTCCAAGGTGTCTGGAGAACATAGACCTGCTGGCCATAAAATTCCCTCTGTAGGCCCCCAGGCTCCATTGCCTGCTGTCTCCCAATCTGGTTTTGTGCTGGACTGGAGATTGCCTCAAGCTGCTTTCCTCTCAACTCCCACACACCCTGGAGAACTGGCTTATGCTCACACCAGAAGCCCCAGGCCTGTTGAAGGTTGTTTGGTGGTCAAGGCAAGTTAAGTGGACGACCTTCATGTTAAATGTTCCTGAGTCAAGTGGCCACAGGCCCAGGTAGGTTTGGCTTTCTGACCTTCTTCCTGTACTGGTGCTAGGCTCCCCTGAAAACCACATGGTTTGGAGACCTTTCTATGTCTTCTGCTCAAGTTCTCACATTCTCAGAGACCTGTTTCTTAAAAGTGACCTTAAATAGAGACTCTGGTCTGTGAGTGTAACTTGGTGGTTAAGTACTTTCATGCAAAAACCCCAGGTTCAGTGACCATTTCTTCTTCACTCAGCAAATGCTTGGTGTGAGTTTGGGACCCCTGCCTCCTGCTTTGGATGTGAACAACCTCGTGTCTGTCTCCGTGACTATTGTAGAAGGTGGAACACAGTCTATTATGTGCAAATCTTCCTAGCTCATTAGTCAGAAGGAACCCATCCCTGCAGGGTGGCATGCCCCATCTTCCTGTCTCTCACTCAGATTGACTACAGGTGGGCTGTAATTGATGTGAACAGCTCATAACTCAGCTCCTGCAGTCTCGGAGATCTGGAGTTATGGCTCTGCTTCAGAGCTCTGTGGCTTTGGACAAACTTTACCCTCTTGTTCAGACTTCACTGTGAAAACACAGGGTTCGTCGTAGGTATCGTGTCATAAAGTTGTTCATGCATGCATGTAACAACCATTACCAAGTGTAAGGAGCCGGGCACCATGGTAGGTATCTATGGGCACAGGAGTGATCAGATAGACAGATATTCTTGTTCCATGTTTCACAGAGGAGGAATAGACAATGTGGTGGCTTGAATAAGAAATGGTCCCTGTGGACTCAGGTATTTAAGCACGCGATCCCAGGTTGGTGGCACTGTTTGGGGAGGAAGTGAAGCCTTGCTTACGGCAGGGGGTGAGCTCTGAGAGTTCACAACCTCACTCCACTCCCAGTTCATCCTCTCTGCTTCCTGTTTGCCGATGGGGATGTGATCTCTTGGTCTCCTAATTGGCCCTTCTGGCACTATGCCTCTCCCACCATTATGACTCTCTCTGGAACTTTAAGCCCAAATAAACTATAAATCACCTTGGTCATGGTGTTTTATCACAGCAATAGAAAAGTAACTATTACAGAGAGTGAAGGAGAGACATAAGTAACCTGTTTAATATCAGAAAGTGATATATGCTATAAAAAAACAAAGGATGGAGGACAAAAAAGCGGGAAATGCATATACACATTACAAGTATCTGCACACACTTCTTAGAGCGTCCAGCATGAAAAAACTACAGTTGTTCTCAATCCAGCTGCAATTACAGAGCATGGTGGCGGATCCGTCAGAATGTCACAATGTCTTCATACTTTAGCATGTAATTATTAACCATGCTATCAATGATCATTGTATTCCCAATGGAAAAGTAGTATTTTTCCTTATTATAGAAATCTAGGAAAATATTTTGAACAAAAGATAAGTTATCCTTAATTTCATCATTCAGAGATAACCAAGTGCTGTAGTATCCTGGCAAGTAATATCCTGGGTTTGTCTATTTTTTTTGGACACATTTTTAAAAATGCAAATGAATTCATGTAATTGTCACTTTTCTCTCTGTCATGTGTAGTAGAAAATATTTTAAATTATTTAAATCCCAGCCTGGGATTTCTACCCTGCCTTAGGTATTTATGTTCCTGGATGAAAGACACACTCACAGCCTTTATATTTTTAATAAGGCTTAATCAGCACAAGAGCCGGGCAGCTGCCTACCCGCCATGCTGTTAGAATCTACTTTCCTATCGATCACCCTGAGTTATTACTTCCTATGTTTCATCTAGGTTGCTCTTAGCTCTAATTGGGCAGCATCAGGGCCACACTCTCTTGACTCTTAACCCATGGCTGCTGCCTCTTCCTTCTCCTCCTCCTCCAGATCCCAAGCCGTAGAAACCCAAACCCCACCTATGTCTCCCTGTCCAGCTATTGGCCATCAGCACCTTTATTCACCAATCAGAATTGACTTGGGGGCAGGGTTACAGGGGCTACTCCAGGTCTTGGGGGCCTGCACTTAGCATTACAATACAAGCATCATCAGGCTAACCCACTACAGTCATGAGCCTCTATTGGCAGCCATTGGGTAACATCTGTTTCACTGCTTAGATGCAGACCACTGAGAAGATTCCATCTCAAACTACTCAACTAGTTCTTCGCCCTGCACACCATTTCCATCTCAAGTTTCATTTCTAGAAAATTCTTTTCTGTTAAAAGCACCTCCTATCCCATTGTTTGGCATGGGCATGGGCTGGATTTGTCATGTGAAAGTATATATTGTTTCTATATTTGCATAAATTGTCATTGCTTTTTACAAACACGTCTGGGGAAGAAGAAGTAAGATGTGTTTATGGAACAAGTTCCAAGACATCTTTTATCTACTTTGACTCAATGTGATTGAAGTCAACTTTCAATCTAAATGAAATATTTTACATCTATCATGTCAGTATACCATATTGATTCTTGTTGGAGTGTCTTAATTGGGGTTTTTATTACTGTGATGAAACACCATGACCAAAAGCAACTTGAGGAGGAAAGGATCTGTTTTCATTTACTCCATACCATAGTCCCTCACTGAGGGAAGTCAGGGCAGGGACTCAAACAGGGAAGGAACCTAGAGACAAGAGCAGAGGCAGAGACCATGGAATGGTGCTGCTTACTGGCTTGTTCCTCATGACCTGCTTGCTTTCCTATAGAACCTAGGACCACCAGTCAGGAGTAGGACCACCCATGGTGAATTAGGCCCTCTCACATTAATCAGCAGTCAAGAAAATGTACCCCAGGCTTGCCTTCATGCCAATCTGGTGGGAACATTTTCTCAGTTGGAGTTCCCTCTTCCAAAATGGTTCTAGCTTGTGTCAAGTTGACATAAACTAGCCAGGATAAGAATGAAGAATGGTAAGAAGTGATCCTTGCTCTCAAGGAGGCCATGGCAGGCACACGCATATGTAGATTAGAATACAACATATAGATTAGAATTCGGGAAGTTATGGATGATGAGACTCTGTTGGCACAGCCATTAAAAGATAGACATGAGGCTGAGCATTGGGGGGGGAGGGGCTCCTATGTGTGATTAAAACCAGTGGCAATGAGGACAAGACAAGAAAAAAAGCGTATTTGTGTCTGAGTTGTGCTAGAGTAGGACTCCACCAGTGGTCTACCTGCGAACCCAGCATCAGGAAGGTCTCAGTAGGGCAAAGGTAGAGAACAAATAAATGCAACCGATGTTTTGCGGAGCGACCCTCCTCAGCGCAGGGAGCACATAAGGAAACGAACAGTGGGCACGAAGGGTGCTTTGGGCCCAATGGTGACCGTGTTTTTATTTGGCTCAGGAGTCCATTAGGACTACATAAAGATCTCTGGTGTGCTATAGAAGTGGACACAGTAAGAGTCATTACAGAGGAAGGTTGCTAGTAAGCCACAGAGACTTGTAGTGATAAGATTACAAGTAGAATTCTGGGGAGGAGAAAGGACGTCAGGGAGCAGACTCCGGATCACTGTGATACGGGATCACTAGGTTATCAGGGCAGGCCGGAGCAGAAGCCCAGACCACACGGCCTTTGAGCTTGGATTCTCAGGAGCTTCCTGTGCCGAGAGCAAAAGACTGTCATGTGGGGAGAGAGATTGGTTTGGTTAGGACATGTTGAGTTCGGCGTGAGCACAACCCACTTGTCTGTCAAACCTCAGGCTCACGAGCAAGCTCAAGGCCGGGAGAATGGATTTTGGAGCCTGCACTAAATAACTCGCCAGCTCTGTGCAGTTAAGATGATGTAATTCAACCTTTTCATACTTGGGTTTCTTCTGCAGAACAGTGACATTAATAGACTTACTAGCTTATGTCATCATGCTGAGTGACAAGATTCCAATAAAATCATTGTAAGGGACAAATTATTTTTTTTTTTTTTGTCTCTTCGTGTTCTTTTAAAATTTATCCAGGGGAGAAGTTCTAGGTGATAATATAGGCAGAAGAGTTCAGAGGACTTCTGTGGTCTGTCTGGAAGAAACACATAAACCAAGGCCTAGCGCCTGACTGTGGCTGACCAGTTAGAGGAGACAAAGATTGCCCTGGTGCCATCTGTAAGCAGACCTGTCATCTTGAGGAAGCATGTCTGGGTCGGGGCATCTGTGGAGGTTCTGGTGGGAAGTGACTATGATGGGTGGCCTTGATTATCCACTTGGCTGGGTTGGGAAATTCCCAGGGAACTGGTGAAAGCACACTTGTGGGTATGCCTGTAGGAAATTTTCAGAGAGGATTAACTAAGGGGTGTGGGTGGCTCATTTCTTAGCCTGAGGACCCAGCTGTAGTAAAAGAAGGAAAAGATCCAGGGATACAGACACTCCCTTCTCTGTTTCTTGGCTTAGAGATGTGAGCTGCTCTGTCCCACCAGGCACCTCCCCACCATGACAAATGTCATGCTCCAAGACTGTGAGCCAAAATGTGAGAGCCTCACATTGGCTTTAATGGGGTGGGGTGGGGGTATTTTCTCACGGCAATCAAGGGTCTCACTGATTCAGGGACCTTTGAGGTGTCTATGAAGGGGTCTGAGAAGAGACTATGGAGAGTGTAACTGTGGGGTAGTTGTGAGGGTCCCTGTTAGTCTGTGATATTCTCTCTGGATGGGACAGGCTTTAGAAGAGACCTCACACCAAGTAAGCAGGAAAGCCACGTCGTTGACAGGGAATTCTGAAAATGGTGTTCAAAAACACCATTTTGACCCCCATTTTTCTTTGTTATAACTCAAAGCCATTGCCAATCAACTTCCTGCTTTTCTCCTCTGGAAATTTTTAGGGCTCCCTTAAGTTCGTGGCTTACAGGTCAGGGGGGATGTAAACATCTTCTTTTGTTCTAAAAGCTCTACTTCCAAATTCTAGATGCTCCACAAGAATTTGCTTGTTGAAAACCAAGTTTTCTCAGATAGAAATGGCTAACAGAGGAGGATAGAAGGCTTGGGGTCAAGAATTCTCAATCAGCTGTGGTGAATACTCTCAACTCTCCTCAAACCATAAGCTATTTCCATGGTGATTTTCTTCAGAAGTGTTGATCAATGATTCCTTTCTGGAAATCAATTCTGTCTTGACGTACAGTTTACACTGTCTATTACTTCATCTTCTTTTAGTGAATTAAACTCTAAGCAAGCTTACTTCTTGGTTTGCATTTTCCCTTAATTATTCTGAGCTAAGCTACCCCCTCCCCGCCCCACAGAGCTCCAGAAAGTGGATAAAAGATGCTTCTAAGTGTGGAGCAGCAGCGACAGACACCTACACAGCAAACCTGGCTATGTGGGATGTTGCCTCTTTCTCAAGTCATTTCAGGTCAGAAACACCTCTGCTCCCAGAGAATGCCATTTGGAGGCCCCCACATCCCTCCCTATGCATCGTAGGAGAGCCATGGAGCAGTCCTGGTTCTGCATCCCCTCAAGAATAGGACCAGGGCTATTTTTCTGCCCCTAGAAGAGTAAAAAGGATTCTCCAGTTTTCAGCCCAACAGGAAACCCAATGAATGCATTATTTCCACAAGACTTGAAGTTCAAAATCAGAGAATGAATTTGCTTCATTATCATGTAATTAGCAAAGATTTAAAAAAAAAAAAAAAAGAATAAATACACATCATTGTGGGGTACTAGGACACAGCAAAGAATTTCAGTGACTAATGAGACCTGTATGCCACAGACATAGACCAGTGTCATGTTTTCTGAAGGTGTTGGGCTTTTTGCTTGTTCCTTCCCAAAATACAGATGCGAGGCCTTGGAATGACATAGAGATTTTGACCCCTGAGAATAAAGTTTACACACTGACCATGAGGGAGCACGAAGGTAGGACTCTGGCTTTTAGATGAGACTGTAGAGATCCTACTCTGGTTCTCCACCGCATGTTTCTAAACTTCCTGTTGTCTGAGACACACACAGAACAAATTAAGATGGAGTTTATTTGATTTGAATGTGAAACATCCCCAACAGTGCGATGTGAATGGCCACTTAATTTTCAGCTAGGGCCTGCAGTTCTGGGAGGTGGGGGCCTGGTGGGTGGAGGGTCAACTGAAGACCTGCCTTTGAGGGTTAGAACCCAGCTTTTGCCCATAAGCTGCTTTGTGGTTGACTGGCAATCAGTTGCCACAAACTGAAGCTCTCCAGCCACTATATCCTCCCAGCACCCATGGGTTGAAATATCCTGAAAATGTGAGCCAAGAAATAAATACTCTTGTCCTAGGGTTGTATTGCTGTGAAGAGACACCATGACCATGACAACTCCTGTAAAGGAAAACATTTGATTAGGGCTGGCTTAGAGTTTAGAGGTTTAGTCCATTATCGTCAAGGTGAGAAGCATGGTGATGTGCAGGCAGACTCAGTGCTAGAGAGGGAGCTAAGAACTCTCTATCTGGATCTGCAGGCAGCAGGAAGAGACAGCGAACCACTAAGCCTGATTTGAGCTTTTGAAATCTCAAAGGCCACCCTCAGTGATACACTTCCTCTCATAAGACCACACCCATACCAACAAGGCCATACCTCCAATAATACCACTCCCTATGAGTCTCTGGGGGTCATTTACATTCAGACTTCCATAAGTGATGGGAAATGCTGACTGGTGTAGGCTGATCAGAGGAGAGAGAGAGAGAGAGAGAAGGAGGGAAGGAAGCAGGTAGAGGGGAAGGGAGAGGGAAAGAGAGAATGAGAGGGGGGAGAGGGAGAGAGGGAGGAAGAGAGGGGGAAAGGGAGAGGGAGAGGGAGACTGAGGAGATTGAGATGCACTCTGGCCTTACGGAGTCCACCAAGTTTTAAAGGGAAAAACCACACACTGGGAGGTGGTAAACTAACCCAGTTGGGCGCAGAGGGTGATCAGCTAGGTGCTGTGGAAAAAGGGGTTCGGAGACAGATACAGATAATGCAGTGTTCAGAAACAGAGAAAAGGGGACAGGAAAACTTAGGGGAAAGGAGCAAGGGGTTGGAGGACCCTGGTGGCATTGATCAAAAAACTATAATGCAAGAAGCATACTATGTGATTCCATTCATATAAAGTTCAAGAACAGGCAAAGCTCACCTACTATGGATACTCAGTAGTCTGACTGGCACCTCTTCCTAGTGATGCTATTGTTTTTTCCCTTGTTTTGACAAGTGTCTACCTGCACATTGCCTATGAAAACTTCATTATGCTCTAAATTGTGATGTGCTCCTGCGAACATGAAATTATTCAGGAATACAATGTTCTGCTTTAGTGGAAACCATCACAGCACAACTGCAAGAAGCAGTGTGTGGTCAAGCCCATTGGGAGGAGTCATGACTGATGGATGCCTGGCCTTTTGTGTCCTTTGGCCTATTATTCTGGGGGCCCTCAATCTTTTAGCTATTTGGTTTTAATTTTTTCACAAGTTAAGTAAATTTGAGGTAATCACAAGAGATTTTTTTTTTTTTTTTTGGAATTGTGTGTTTAGAAAGAACATCAGCTTTTGACTCTTCACAAGTACTACTGTTATAAGTACTTTTGCTCATATGCTCTCTCTCTCTCTCTCTCTCTCTCTCTCTCTCTCTCTCTCTCTCTCTCTCTCTGTGTGTGCGCACACGTGCGTATGTGTGAAATGCATACACTTTCTGTCTAGCACTGCTGTGGGGACTTGGGTCTGTGGCAAGATGTGTTCAGCTTTAGGAGACCCTGCCAAGGAGCGTCTCTGTTCCCAGCACAGGGTCTGGCCATTCTAGTTGCTTCTCTTCACATTCGGATGGTCCCTTGGCGCTTCTGGTCCATTTCAGTTTAAGCAGCTGCGTATGGAGACCCCTGCCCTTTGGTAGTTGCACATCTTCCTCACAGTTATGTAGACTGAACACCTTTACACAGATGCATTCAGCATTTGCACTTTAAGAGCCATTCTTGGTCAAGTATTTTGCTCATTTGCTATGACCCCATTTCTCTCTTTAGTGGAATTTCTGTGTATATTCTAAATGTGAGTCTTCTCTTGGATGTGTGCTTGTGAGAGTTTTTCCTCATTGATACAGTACCAATTTCCAGCATTCTAATGATGTATTATGATAAGCAGATGATTCTTTGTGTCTTGGTAAAATTCAATTTATCTTTCCCCCCTTTGGTTAGATGTTCTTATATTTGATAAGAAAGTTCTGCCTATTATATGTTCATAGGGATATTAACGTAGATTTTCTTTTAAAAGTTGTTTTAGTTCTCACATTTAGGTTTTTTATATGTATTTTTCATATATATTAGGCTTATGTTATATTTTTGTGTATAAGGTCAAATAAAATTTTTAATTATGGGGGAAAAAAAGAATTAGACCTAGCCTTTATTTATAAAAGACTGATGCTTGTCTCTTCCTCCTCTTCCTCCTTCTCCTCTTCCAGATTTATTCATTTACTGTGCATAGATGTTTTGCTTGCTTGTATGCCTGGGCAACACGTGGGTGCCTGGTGCTCACAGAGGTCAGGAGAGGGCTATGGATCCCCTGAAACTGGAGTAACAGATGGTTGTGAGCCAGCATGTGAGTGCTGGGAAATTTGAGCTCAGGCCCCTCTAGAAGAGCAGCCCGTGCTCTTAGCCACCGAGCCTTCTCTCTAGCACCGTAACTGCAGCTCTCTGAATGTACTCTGCCACTCCTTCTGTCAAAGCACTTAGGACACGAGATCTGTTTTAATTTTGTTTATTTATTGGCAGTTCTTGGGCCTGAGTCCAGAGCTTCCTGTGTGCCAGGCAAGTGCTCATTCACTGAGCCATATCATCCATCCATCCACCCATCCATCCATCCACCCACTCATCCATCCATTGATCCATCCATCCATCCATCCATCCATCCATCCATCCATCCATCCATCCACTCATCCATCCACCCATCCACTCATCCACCCATCCACTCATCCATCCATCTATTCACTCATCCATCCATCCATCTATCCATCCATCCATCCATCATCCACCCACCCATCCACTCATCTATCCATTCATCCATCATCCATCCACCCATCCACTCATCTAGCCATCCACCCATTCATCCATTCATCCACTCATCCATCCATCTATCCATAAATTGTTTCTTCCTAGTAGAAGCCAGAGAATAACTGGTATAGATCATGAGTTTGTATATCTTTATGTTCTCCTCCATATCTTTAAGTAGTCTCAAGAATATCGTTTTAAACATGTGCCTAATATTCTGCCACAAATATATGTAATCGTTTACTTGATAGAGATGTTCCCTCTAACTTCTGCTTATAATAGAGGGTTCAAAGATGCTATTATTATTAATAAATATTTGCATATACATTTCATCACTTTTTTTTAAGTTCCTAGAAATGAAATTGTGGGTTATAGTGCACAGAATTTGGGATAGGGAGGTGGGGAGCTGGTAAGAAGTCATGCTTTATAAGCAAAAGGACCGGGTTTCAGAACCCAGCATCCGTGTTAGAAAGCTAGACTTGCCCACAGATCTTCCTGCTATGCTATGGTGGGTTTGAGGAGAAGGAAGTAGAGACAGGAAGATGACAGGGGTTGCTGGCCACCAGCATAACTCCAGTTTCAGTGAGAGACCCAGTCTCAATGGAAGAAAGCAGAGAAAAAGAGCAGGACACCTCATGTCCTCCCTGGCCTCTGTGCATGTACCCACACACGTGTGCACACACCATCTGACATTATGTTCCTTTATGTCTAGGGTCATGCAGGGGTTGAGAAGAAAATGGAGACACTACACAGCTTCAGAGGGATGGGTTCTGGAGCAGGGAGGCCTTGTGGGGCTTCCTGGGGCAGAGAGAAGGGAACTGCTCAGTACTCCATGGTGCTTTCTGTTCTACCTTTTTAGTCTAATTAAGACAAAAGAAGGGATAAAGGAGGAGAAGCAGGGTGGAGAGGACAGGGCTCCATCTCTGAAGGAGCCCTGTTTTCTAAAAAGGTTGTAAGTGGCTGTAGTTACCTCGCTAAGCCAGAGCAGTCCAAGGCAGAGGACCATGCTGGCTGCTCTGCAGTTTCAGGACACAGCTCCTTTTGAGTTAGAGAATAGGACCCTCTTGGTTGCCATGGTGATGGAGGGTTTCATGGGAAGGTACAGACTTATCTTTACAAAGCTAGAGATTTTTCAAAGTTAAAATTACATCCTTTATGATTCAGGAAAAGGTGCCTCTGTGTTTGACATGCTTCCCAGGGTCACAGTGACAGCTCCGCCTGTCCTTCTGCTTTCTGGTCTGCTACTGCCACCTGGGCTGGCCCCAAAAGAGGACTCGTATATTTTGTGTGGGTCTAAACCATAAGCACATGTAGTTGGGGGGATTATTCCTCCCTTTCTCAGTGAGGAAGGAGATAGAGCAGTCAATACAGCAGCTGATGAAAGTTTCTAATTCTTGTCTTGGTCAAATAAATTTGAAAGAAAAAATATCTGGGGGTGGGGGTGGGGAAATAACAGCCAATAAAGTGCTTTCCATGTAACCGTGAGGACTAGCGTGTGGTGTTCAGAACCCTGCCAAGGGCCAGGTGTGGTTCTGTACACCTGTGCCCTCATCCTGGGGAGGTGGAGATAGTGGATCTCTGGGCTTGGATCAGTGATCCTTAGGTCCCAGTGAGATAACATATCTCAAAAGGCAAGGTGGTTAGCTCCCAAGGAACAACACCTGAGGGTGACTTCCGGCCTTTGTGTACACACACACACACACACACACACACACACACACACACACACACACAGACACACACACACACACAGACACACACACACACACACACACACACACACACGCAATCTTCCCACATATATAAGGAAAAGAAGAGAAGAGAAAAGAAAAGAAAAATGTCTGGGACTATTGTAGGTTTGAGACCAGGTAGTCAAGGAGTCAGGCAGGAGGGAACTGAGGAAAGCCATAGCTGTGTCTCCAGTCAGGCAGATAAACATGGGGAACCAAGGAAACTGTCTCTGGAGGGTCACGATGCCCCTTTGGTGATTAAAGATCCTTGAAGCTGTAGTCAGGTTCTTTCTGATGTATCAGAAACTTATCACCAGGGCTTTTCCATAATTGCCTTTCATAAGAACTAATGAAGGGTTCAGTTTGTGCTTAAAAGATCCTGGTTTCATTTAATGCCATAGCCACTTGTATTATAATGTCACTTGCCCTCCCCGCCACCCCCTGCCCTCCCACCCCCCTTTGTGAGCTTTTCAAGATGTGGGGAGAAATACCCCTGCCCACTATGATCTGGGAGGGAAGAAAGGTTCACCTTACGCCATGAATAGGCTAGTCATCTCATGAATATTCACCAAACCCCTTTAAAATCCAACTCCTTTAGGTTAGCCCGTTCCAGCCTCTCTCTGGGGAACACTAAGTTTTGCTTTGCTAAGTGAACTTCTGTTTAAACTGTTTGTGTCTCTAGGCTGAATCTTTTCTTTTGAAAAGAACAAAAGAGAAACCCACAGGTTGAGTTGTGGCTCAGAGAAAGGTCCTAACCCCCCCCCCCCCACTCCAACCTCAAAAATCACCTTATTGGGGTTTAGAGTCCTTGTAGATGTTATCAGGAGGCTGAGAAGAGGCCGTGCTGTCATGTGGCTGCTGTAAGGGGATAGAAATGTGGATACACAGAGAACACGGCAGAAAAATTCATTCGAAGACAGAGCCAAAAGTTGGCGTAGCTGTTGTCCAGAGATGATTAAGTTTTGTCAATCCCTGCAGCTAAGGAGAGGCAAGGGAGGGTCTCCTTTAGTCTCTGGTGGGAGCACATCACTGCAGACATTTTTATTGCAGACGGTGGGCTTCCAGAGCTGGAAAAGATAGCTGTCTATTGTGTAAACCTCCCAAGTGTGTGGTTATGTGTTCTAGTAACCCCAGGAAATTAAACAGGGGTTTGGGACACAGAACCCTCCACAGAGTCCCAAGTGAGAGCTGAAGAAGTATATGCATGTAGCAAAGACAGCAAGGCCCTTTCCTGCTGAGTACCAGCCTCCTCATGCCTCTGACTGCATCTGCTTGTCATCTGACAAGGTACATTATGGCCCAGGTTACACATGATTGATCTTTAAATTGTAAAAAAAAAAAAAAAAAAGTCAATTCACCATCTTAGTTCTGTTCCTGTACATTTAAGAATGCAGTTCGGAAGTGCTGAGCAGATTCATTTTGCTGTGGGCTCTTAATGATTTGGGGACCAGAAGGTCCTGCACTTTACCGAGGTAATGGCTGTACACTTATGGCTTCTCCACCCCCTCCTGAAAATCCTGTGTCTTGGGAGCTACTCTTTATCTTCAGAGTAAAATGGGCACTGAGTGATGGAGGTTAGCATGAACGTTTAGGTATGGAGTTACATGGGCATTGCTTAGCAGCAAATCTGGGTGCCAACGCCATGCTTCCTTTGAAATTTGATGCCACGTTGGCGTTGGTCAATCAGCGCCAGTTGCACATAGAGTGGAGTTGCAGGCTGTTCTTGCTGTCTGTTGTGATAGGGGGCTGGGTGGACAGTGGGTGTGGAAGTCAGTGGATCTGCTCAGTCTCATATGCTTTCCAGAAGGAGGAACGTTCACAGTGGATGCAGAAAGGCTTCCGAGAGGAACTATTACCACAGCCGGCCTTCAGATATTGGTCCAGCGTTGCTGTGGGCAACCTGGGATAGGCTGATGTAGAAGACACAGGGCAGAGTGGAACAGAGTGACCCTGCACAGACAACCCTAGTGCACTAGAAGCTGGGGCAGGAGTCTGTGGGAAGGAGGTCACAGGTACAGCACATCAGTGTCCCCTCCCTCTGGGGCTTGCCTCCTGGATGTGGCCATATTTGTGACATTGTGACTTTTCTTTCCCAGAATTCCTATACCCAGCAGGTTCCCACAAGCCACCACCAGGACTCAGAGAGGCATAACTTAGCATCTTCGTTGCCTTCTATCTCCCCATGGCCTGGATGCTTGCCAGAGCTTAAGTGTGCTTTCTCTGGTATTTGTGGTTTTTTTTTTTTGTTTGTTTGTTTTTTTTTCACTCTTTCTTAAAGCTCTTCTCCCCATCTGGGCTTGTCCACCATTTGGTTGATTTCCATGCCTAACTCAGATAATATAGCTCTTTCTTTCTTCTCTTAATTCCCTACCTATAAATCTGTAACAGACTCTCTAAAACTGGAAGAAAAAAAAAAAAAAAAGAGGAAATGAAAGTTAAGTGTTCTATGGGGAATAATGACACCAAGTTCTATTTACTTGTGTCTGGCCTTCATTCTCCAGAGTTTGAAGTCTCTGAGAACTCACTGCTCTCTCCCATTCTGAGTGGTGGACACTGTCCCTGACTTGGTGGCTGAGTTCTGCCCTGCACCTGTGGGTCCTCAAGCTGAGGCTGGACTCTGAGCCTGTCCACTTTCTCCCAGGATGTCTGGGGTTTTTGTTGCTGTTGGTTTTTTTGTTTTTTGTTTTTTGTTTGTTTGTTTTGAATTTTGTTTTTTGTCACTTGTCTTCAATGAGTGTTGAGAGAGAGCCTGAAAAATGTTGACTTCATTGACGTCATTGATTCTTACATCTAGAACAGGACTCAGGGAGCTGGCATTTGGCAAGCACACAGCGATTACTGGGCTGTAAGCAGTGACTCAGCATAAGTCAGGTGGAGTTCCTGATCTGTTATATGCTGGGTTACGAATCATAAAGAGCTATGCCTTTGGCCTACCAGCCTTATGCAAGAGACTTTATAAGTCATGATGGGCTAAAAAGGGATGGAGAGCTCTGTGCACTGCTCTTGGCATTTTCAGCAGGTACTGTCAGAAAGAGTGTTCTCGTTCTTCATGGTCTCAGTGGGGATGAGGGTGCAGATGGGAGACCAAAGGCCCCAGCCATCCAACAGCTGGGAGCACACCAGGGCACGAGTGCAGGTCTGGAAAGCACTCGTAGCTTTAGCATAGGTGTAAAGAATTGTAGTTCACTGTCGAGATTCTTACTGAGAGAATTAATGTGTGGACTGAGAGTATTGAGCACTGTAAGAACTGAGATAGCTTCCTGAAAAAGGTGAAGAAAACAATCAGAAAGAAAGAAGAAAGAAAAGAGGGAAAGAAAGAAAGAAAGAAAGAAAGAAGAAAGAGGGAGGGAGGGAGGAAGGGAGAGAGGGAGGGAGGGAGGAAGGGAGAGAGGGAGGGAGGGAGGAAGGGAGAGAGGGAGGGAGGGAGGGAGGGAGGAAGGAAGGAAGGAAGAAAGGAAGGAAGGAAGGAAGGAAGGAAGGAAGGAAGGAAGCTACTTGGCTTCACCTGCAGTGCCAGGTGCCTCTGTCCATGAAGCAGGCTTTATTAAGATGAATGGGAAGGAACCTGAGCTGTGGTGCCCGCTCCCTATGAATTCATGGCTTAATGTACAAAAAGAAATAAAGCAGCTAAACAGTAAAGGTAAAGTGTTTTTCTTATAAAAATAACTAAAATAAATACATGGCGCTTATGTAGAGCCCGTGATCTGATAAATTTTGACAAGTATACTCATAAACCACCACTGAGACAAGGCTCCTATCTGCCACCCTAAAGGTTTCTCTGGGCTGCTTCCTACTCTCCGTCTGGGTAAGTTTCTTCACTGTGAGTATTTGGGGATTCACTCATGCCATTGTATATGAATAGCTCATTCCTGTTTTTTACTGAGTGGTGTTTCACTGCATGGACATACCACAGTTCACTCTCTGACATATTGACAGGCATGTAGTTCTTTAAAGTTTGGGGTTATTACAGATACAGCTGCTTCAGCTCATCTCATACGGGTCTGTGTACAATAAACGCTCCTGTTTCCATTGGGTAAATCTTGGAGTTAGGATGTCTGGACATGCTGACAAGTCAGAAGTTCAGCTATTTAAGGTTCCCGACCGTCTGGCAATCTGTCTGCATGGCTCTTTCATCCTGGTTGCTCATTAGGACTCTGTAGCTTCAGTTTGCATCTCCCTAACAATGGTGATAATTCCCCCACATGCCTTTTCTATTTGTATATTTGTGAAGTTCCTTCCCCCACCCCCAAGTATTGTACTGTCAATATGGGCCTTGTTCATTTAATCTCCACAGTGTCATTTAATGAACTTTTTTCTATTTTATTCTATTTGAATAATATCTAGTTCAACAACTTTATCTTTTATGGTTCCTACCTAATTTCTACTTAATTATGCAAAATTACCGAGCTTTTCTCTCAGAACTGTATCGCTTTAGGAGTCTGTTGTGATGGCTATTCTTGGTTGTCAGTTTGACAACATACGAAATTAACTACTCTCCCCCAAATGGAGGGGCCCTGTGAGGGATTTTCACTTAATTTGAAGTGAGAAGATCCACCTCTAATCTGGATCTTTGAGGTGGAAATAAATTTCTTTAATCCAGATCTTTTGAGGTGGGAAGACCCACCTCTAATCCGGGCCCTGCCTTCTGCTGGAGGTCTGAGTAAGGACATGGATGGAGGAAGGTTTTCTCTTTGTGTGTTTGCTCTTTCCTCAGTAGCAAGTCCATTCCTTCACTGCCATTGGAGCCTACTTCTCTAGGATTCAGTTGTGTGTTGGATACAAAAGTGAGGTGGAGTGAAGTCCCACGTCTGCCCCAGGCACTCATGGCCCCTAGGAGGGATGGGACATGGGCAGTTTGACTGGGTGTACCCCCATGGGCCACCGGGCGTAGACGCTACTGGATGCCCCGGAAGAGCTGAGAACGAAGTGGGGGCCTGCATGTGGGATCAAGAAAGGGGAGAAGCAGGGAAGGGAAGGAGTGCGGCCGGATCCCTTGGGGAGACCAGCTATCTGCGTTGGTTGGTTGGGTGACTGCTGTGGCTGGGAGCACTGGAACGCCTTCGGGGGAGGCTAGACGGTGGCTCTTTAGAAGAAGGCTGGTTCCCTCATTCCCCACAGCGGATGAAGAGAGACAGTCCAGGGTTTCAGGCCATTTATTGTCATGGTAGAGAGTGGCATGGGTGAGACCATACCTCAGGGAGGGATGAGGTTGAAATAGTAACTGGGAAGGGGAGTGGCTAAGCCTCTAGGTGCCTCATTAACATGGGGATGTCTTGAGGCTGTGTGACCACGCCTCTACCTGAGGAGGGGCTTGATGGGCATTTCCCTTTTTATGTGGCCAAATGTCACAGATCTATGGAGAGATGTAGTCACGTGTCAGGAGCTGTTTCTAGGAGTGTGGTAAATGCCTGCTGTCCCTTATACAGCTGCCCCCTGCTGGAGACAACCTATTGGGTCCATGGGGTTTAAACCTTAGCTCTACCAGAAACCAGGCTGCCTTTCAGGAGGCTCCACAGTTGTATACTGAAGACCAGCTGAGACATCCGTCCTGGTGGACTGAACAAATACTGAATTCTTGTGTGGGGCCTGTCCCACGCCTCCCCCCACCCCACCCCTGCAGTGATTGGCAGGTGGCCTGCGCCTCGTTCCCAGGCGACCAATGCCTTATAGGCAGGCAAGTAGGAGGGGGTGCCAGCTCGGTGGGGCTGGATGAGGCTCCTCAGCTGCCTCTCATGCCCAGGGAGACCCCCTCCACCTGCGTTCTGGGTGCAGCCAGCAGCCCCTGCTCTGTGGGGGATGCTGATGGTTGCAGGGTGCACCTCCCGGGCATATGGACAGGAAGTGCTGCGTGCCGCCTAGGGCAACCCCGGCCATAGAGGCAGGAAAGTGAGGGCCCAGGTTGGCCCTAGTGTACAGGGACCCCGGGTTCACAGTGGTGACCATGGCAGTGAGAGCGGCTTTGGCAGCAGCGGCCCCGATTCCTTGCTGATGTGCCCGTCTGCCCTCCTTCACTGGGCACCGTGTTGCCGAGCCAAGCTGGGGCTGCAGTGACCCTGGGCCGGGACTCAGCCCTGGGGGCAGCCTGAACCGGACCCCAATGGCATGGCGCTGGGGGTGTTCTCCCCATCCTGCTGTCCTGAGGGCAAGAGGGTGGGGTCCCGGGAAGTGGTAGTCTTGGGTCCCATTTTGACCCTGGTTTGGCCTGGAGGACAAACCTGAGCCTGGCTCGAGTTCTGAGACCTGTCTCAGTCACTTCCGTTTAGGGGTGACTCAGTAATACCTGCCTGACCCTCCCTCTGCCCTGCTGTAGCTGATGTGGAGCTTTGCTATTGGCCCTGTCAGTTACCCCTTACCCTTCCCCGCCTCCTACGTCATCTCTCCCCATACCTAAGTGCCCACCCCCTTTGCCTTCTCTATATAAGCGAGGGGCTGGTACAATAAAGTTGAGTTCCTGCTTCAACAAGACTCCCAGCCTGGCGTGTTTCTTTTGGGCAGTTGACACTCGCCATCCCACTCAGCCCCAGACAGACTCGGCTGGACCAGGTTCTCTCCTCTCACCTGGACTACTGGCAAGGAGCCGACATTCTTGAGACTTCTGTTCATAGGTAGCCATTATTGGATTTTCTAATAAATATATAAATATATAAAGATATCACATATTATTTATAAAATATATAATAAATATATAATATATAAATATGCATAACATAATATATAATTGGTATATAGAGACAGAGGTATATTTATTATATATGTTATAGATATATAATTATATATTTTATATATTTATATATTGTGTATAATTATATATTTATAATTATATATTATATAATCATATATAATATATTATATGTAATATAATGTATACAATTTTCTTTATATAATATATAAGTTATAAATATACAATATATATTATATTGTATATTATATTATATATATTATATATTGTATATTTATAACTTATAATATAAAATATATATTATTTGTTTATATATAACATACATTAGAAATATTATATATAAGTTACATATTATATAATGATATATTTGTCATTATATATTTTATAATTATATTATTTATAATTATATATTATAAATAATATACATAAATATTATTTTGCCATATACACACACACACACACACACACACACACACATATATATATATATATATATATATATATATATATATATATATAGAGAGAGAGAGAGAGAGAGAGACTCATTCTATAAGCTCTGTTTTTCTGACTAATACAGTAGTATGAATGAGAATGGCCTTCATATATTTGAATGTTAGGAGGTATGGCCTTGGAGAAGGTGCATCACTGGGAGTGGGATTTTGGTGAAAGTTTACAAGTCATGCCACACCCAGCCAATCTGTCTGTCTGTCTCTCTCCTACTGGCTGCAGATCAGGGTGTAGCTCTCAGTTACTGTGCTAACATCATGCCTGCTGGCCTGCCAACATGCTTCCTGCCATGACAGTTATGGACTCACCCTCAGAAACTGTAAGCAAGCCTACAACTAAATGCTTTCTCTTATAAGATTCCTTGGTCATGGTGTCTCTTCACAGCAATAGGACGGTAACTAAGACAGAAGTTGGTGCTAAGGGCTGGGGTATTACTGTGACAGGCCTGACTGCATTGCTGCCTGTTGAGGAAATATGAAAGACTTTGTTACTTTGGTGTTGAGGTTTGGTCTGTTGCTATGTATTGGAATGCTAAATTCTGTACCCTAAGGGAAGGTCAAGGCCTAGGCCTATGAGTAAATTCTCACATTTACAAGTTTTTGTTGTGCAAACCTTATTCCTTGATTTAAAACTGGCTGGAGAGATGGCTCAGCAGGTTAAGAGCACAAACTGCTTTTCCAGAGGTCCTGAGTTCAATTCCCAGCAACCACATGGTGGCTCACAACCATCTGTAATGGGATCTGATGCCCTCTTCTGGTATGTCTGAAAACAGTTACAATGTACTCACATAAAATAAATAAATAAATCTTTAAAACAAAACGAAACAAAACAAAAAACCTTTGGTTAAGCCTGGCAGTGGTGGTGCACACCTTTAATCCCAGCACTTGGGAGGCAGAGACAGGTGGATTTCTGAGTTTGAGGCCAGCCTGGTCTAGGACAGCCAGGGCTACACAGAGAACCCTGTCTCAAACAAAACAAAACAAAACAAAAAATAAACAAACAAACAAAAAATACTTTGGTTAAATAAAATTAGCTGCAGCCAAAAACTGGAGGGCTTAGAGATTTGTGGTTTTTGAGTTACCTGGTTGGGATGGAGAAGAGAAAGGAGAGAGGAGAGACCAGGTGGAGAGAGGGAGGATGAGAAGAGAGGAGGGAGCGCCATGAGGGGAGATGGGCCATGAGCATGTGGCCAGGAGGAACAGCAAGTGTCTGGGGTACACTGCTGGAGAGGCAGCCAGGCCAGCAGTTAGAAGAGCAGATTAGGGGTTACCCCCAGTAATTATCAAAGCCAAAATAAAATAACCACAGTCTGAGTATCATTTATTTGTAAGCTAGTCGGGGATAAACTTAAACTGGTTATGCTTTGGCCATTTGAACAGAGATTAATGGGCCATCTTAACAGAAGAACGGAAGACATAGTTCTGAGGTCAGTGTAGACTGTGGAGACCCAGCTCAAGCTACTTCAGTGGGAGAACAACACCAGAGACTTTTCTTGAGGTATTTTGGCAAAGAATGTGGTTTCTTTAAGCCTTTGTCCAAAAACGATCTGCCAGCAGCTAAACTAAAGTTTTGGACTAATTTAGTTGGCCGAGGAGATTTCAAGACAACTTAGTATTGACTGTGTCACTTGGTTATTTGGCTTATCTCATGTAGACCTACAATGAAATAGAGCAAGTGGGCAAAGCAACATATAAAATGTAGTTTGAGGAGAAAAAGAACACTGAGAAACATAATGCTGGAAGCAACACTTGGGCTTAAGGAGACGAGAAGTTTAAAGAGAAGCTTTGATGCTGAATGGAATAAAGGGGTTGGTACCCTCAGGACCAGACCCCGCCCAACCCATCTGGCAGCCTGTGAAGGGAATAAGCCTGAGAGAGTTTTCTCCACTTAAAAAGCATCAACAAGTCAAAGCTCACTGGAGTGGTTTTAGCCTAAGGAGGCCGCAGAACTTGGCAGCTTTAGCCACATGGTTCTAGCTTCATCAAGAAGGACGCAGAAGTAAAATGGCCGAGGCAGCGTCTTCTGTGGTGAAGGGAAGCTGCCAAGGCCAGACATGTGGCAAGGAGTCCCTGCGTGGAAGCCCAGAGAGAGGCCACTGCATGAGACTGTGGAGGTGAAGCCTGGATACAATGGCGACCCCAGAATGTCTGAGATGCCAGAGTGTGGGGTACAAGCCAAGGAGGGGCGTGCAGGGGGTGGAACCAGGAGTGTGTTGTAGTCGGCAACGCTGGGAGGAGTCGGAGATATGGGGAGCCATATCTCCTTTCATGTCATAACCCTTTCATGTCAGACACGAAGATGCAGAATCTGGAGTTTGCCCTGCTGGGTTTCGTTCTTGCTTTGGTTCCAGATTTCCTCACTATGCTCCTTTCCCTCCTTTTTGCAATGATAATATATATTCTGTGTCACTGGATGTTGGAAGTATGTGATTTTTTTTTTTTAATTTTTCTTTTACAGGGGGTTACAGTTAAGAGATTGCCCTGAGTCTAAGAAGCAACTTTGTGCTTTGAAGCGGTCTTCAGAAGGTGAAGGACTATGGAATCTTTGAAGTTGGACTGAAAGCATTTTGCATTATTTTTACAATATGAAATGGCTACAAGCCCAGATTTGGGGCCAGAGAATGGAATGTGGAGGTTAGAATGAGAATGCCCCCGTAGGCTCAGATGTTTGAAAGCTTGGTCCCTGTTAATGGAACTGTTTAGGAAGAATCAGGAGGTGTGGCCTTGTTTGAGGAGGTGTGTCACTGGAGGTGGGCTTTTGAATTTTCAAAAAGTTCAACAGGAGACTGCCAGGACCAGTACCTATTCCCTCCCCCCACCTGCTGTAAACTCTCAGCTACTGCTCCAGCACCATGCCTGCCTGCCATGATGGTCATGGACTAACCCTCAGAAACTGTAAGCAAGCCAGCAATTAAGAGCTTTCTTTTGAACGTTGCCTTAGTCATGGTGTCTCTTCACAGCAACAGTAACTCTAACTTGGATTGGCTTTTTGGTGTGCTTGCTTGCTTTTGTTTCGAGTTGCATTGTTCATCTTCCTGTGCTGAAGTGCCTTCACATCTTTATCAAAAGTCAGCTGACCAGGAATGTGTGGATTCCCAGCGCTGTTCTCCAAGCAATCTACTTTTAGGCTAATATCTCTTTATCAGAATTCCTTCTTACTAACCTCATTATCATAATTACTTTTTACTTCATACATGTTTTTACATCATTACCTTCTAATGTTTTCAAATCAGTTGCTCTAATTACTTTTGATCTGATAATGACCAAACTCCTAAGGATCTTTGCAGACATAGTTAAAACCCCACCTAGTTTATGCCTCTACAGATAGAAAAGTCTTTGTGTGTGTGTTCTTGGTCTGTGTTCCGTAATGTGATAAAACATTATAGTGGTTCTTCATCCCACTGCTTCTATTCTTGGAGTGATTTCCTTAGGTGTTGATTTTACACACACAGACACACACACACACACACACAGACACAGACACACAGACACACACACACAGAGAGACACACACAGACACAGACACACACAGACACACACACAGACACACAGACACAGACACATACAGACACAGACACACATACAGACACACACACAGACACACACACACAGACACACACACACAGACACACAGACACACACAGACACACACACACAGAGACACACACACAGACACACACACAGACACACACACACAGACACACACACACACACACAGACACACACACACAGACACACACAGACACACACACAGACACACACATACACACACAGACACACACATACACACACACACACGTAAGTAGATAAAGTCATTTACATATGCAGATGTAAGTCGGGGGTTTGACATGTGATAGACACAAGACAGTAGGCGGGATATCGAGCCCTTCTCGACCTCTGCTATGGTCAGTGTTATTATACGTTCTCATCATGGAAGCAAACACACTTCATTCCCAGAGGGCTTCCAGCACATGCCAACCATTGCCTCTTATTTTGCCTCATTTACTGACCCAGCTGAACTCCTTCCATCAGCTGCAATGATGCCTGGGTTCCAGACTGGGTGTTCCAGCAGACATATTGAAGTGGCTTCTTGTGGCTTGAATTTGCATTTCCCCATTGATTAATGGTGTTGATAGGAACAGCGCTGTGTGCTTCTTGGGCTTAATAGACAACTCGGCCATCATTACCGTCGGAATACAACCTCAATTCTTCTTAGATCTATCACTGAACTTTCGAATACTGAGACTTTTCCAAAGACCTTGCAGTTACCTATCTGTGAGAACATTCTGGGTTTTTTCCTGATCAAATTAGCATTTCATTACCCAGAAATCTTGTCTGAAAACAAGATTCATAGAGTACTTTCTCTACTTGATTTATTTATTTATTTTATTTAAATAAGAGTTGTCCTACAATAATCCTGAAAAGCCCTGTTGTGGTTTCTTCTCTACTGAGAGAGTAATTTGCTCCCATCCTTGGGGTTCTGCTGTATATCAGCATTCTATTCAGGATGAAGCTAGACAGTCTCTGGCCACAGTACCAAAAAATAAAGTTTTAAAAAAAGTGTGTGTGTGTCTACGCGTGTGCGCACGTGCACGCGCGTGTGTGCTCGAGGTCATGTCAAGACTTGGGAAAGGGAAAATAATGAACTTGAACTAGCAGGCTTCTATCTCAGCCTCTTTGCTTGATGAAACCAGTCAAATCTGTGTTAAAACTTCAGCAAAACTCCACTGTAAGCAGTGAGGAATGCTCCTGTGAGTTCTTTCAGCATTTGGAAGGGAAGAAGGAGGCTGACAGGCAGCGTTGTTAAATGTTAAATCAAAAGCTGAAAAGTCATTGAATGCAGAATAATTCAGATTCTGAGTGAGAGAGTTCAGGGAGGGACTGCTCAGAAGGAAGGGGAAATGTCAAACCCGTGGTAATTGAGGGAAAAGTCAACTGGAGGGTGGACGGCTCCCTCCTCAGGAGCAAGGGCTAAATTAGGATGAGGAGACGGATGAGGCCCAAGAAGACAGATGGGGGAAGCAGGAGAAACTGCTGGCTGAGCAAGAAGTGCAGGCCAGAGGCTGAGAGGCCCCGCCCTGAGCCAAGGAGGATCTGAGGGCAGGATGAAAAGCTGCCAAGAGCCAGAATATGAATTGAGAAGGGTGACCTTACAGAAATAGGAAAAAATGACCTTTCCGTAAAATCTAGAGAGAAAAGATGAGGCTATTAACTAACTAGGAATAAAATACATTGCAGGTTGAGGTCTTAGGCATTCTTCAGAGATCATGGGACTAACTTGCAGTTTCCAGCTGGGCCAATAACTAGAAAGAACGAGCCACCTGTCCAAGCAGGCCCTGGTCTACACAGTTTAATAGGTTTATATGTTGTTAAGAAGAAACAATTTCCCTAATCTTTAAAGCAATTACCTCTAGAAGAAGCAGAGTATTGTTACTGTTTTTGTTGTTTCTTTCTTTCTAATTTCTTTTTTCTTTTCTTTTTTTATTTTGAGACAGTCTCATGTAGCCCAGGCTGGCCACAACTTGGTGTGTAACCAAGGGTGGCCTTGAGTTTCTAATCCTTCTGCCTCTACACCCCCAGTGCTGGGCTTGCAGAAGTGTGTCACCACAGATAGTTTAGGCAATGCTGGAGTTTTGTGTCCGGCAGGCAAACACTCCTCCAACTGAGGTACATCCCTGGTCCTGTTTTATTTTAAATGTCTTAGATTTATGTAACTCTGAGCACTGTCACAGTCCTGTTTAAAAAGCACCAAGTTCATTAACTCACTAGAGTTTATTTTGTGAGATTAATTTAAATGCTGTTTTTAAATTCTTTAAAATAAATATCTGCATATTTGGTGCTACATCAAAAGTCCCATATGATTTAATTACCAAATGAAAAAACAAACAAATCCAAAATCCAACCAACCAACCAACCAAACAAACAAAAACCCAACAGGCACACTTTTTGACCAGTGTCATGGCATACAAGTTCAATATTGAATATAAGAAAGATCTCCTGGCTTCTGCCCTCCTGCCCAGCGAGGTCTCGGCTCTCCCTGCCTCCCTCCTGCCTTCCTCCAGCCTACCTTCTGCATTACCCTTCAGAATTACCTTTCTTACTCTTTTTTCCCCATTAGTTTCTGTTTCTGGTTTGTTTGTTTTTGTTGTTGTTATTGTTGCTGTTTTTGTTGTTTTGGTTTGGTTTGGAAGAGGGTTTTCATGAAGCCCAGGCAGGCCTAGAACTCACTATGTAACTGAGGCTAATCTCAAACTCCTGATCCACCTGCCTCCACCTCCCAAGTGCTGGAATTACAGGCATGTACAACTACCACACAGATCATAGCTAACTTTCTTGAATGCATATCTGGTCATAGCTCTCTCTTACCAAACACTCTTGGTAGAAACGCACTAACCGGAAGTCCGCAGTTTGACACCCCTCCCCGTCCGCACCTGTATTCCCCTAGCTACCGACTTAAGCTAGCTGATCGACTCTTATTCCTTGCCTACCGGTCCAGTTTCCCATTCTTCTCTGCTGTTAGTGCTTCTGTCCGTCTTCATCTCCTTCCTTACCTAGAGATGAATCTGTCCCCATCTGGTGGAACAAGTGAAGACTCTTGCTTTCGGGTAAGTTCGCATTGGGCTCATTGGTGGTGGTGGTGGTGGGGGCAACACTTCTGAAGCTATTGAATCCTTATCTCTGGGGCTGAGCCAAGGCACTCAGCTTTCTCATGAGACTGGTTACCCAAGACTCAAAGCAGTCGTTTCAATATACGCTGTCAAAATTTACCACCCCACCGCAGCGTCTCACTCCTTCATGACATTTATTTGAACACCTGTAATGTCTCCTTGTTTTTATCAGTGTACACGCATGTGTTAGAGAAAGTGGTGGTTTTCAAACTTCAACAGTGCTTAAAAGATTAATCTCAGAAATCTCTTTAGAAAGCAGAGTACCTTGGCCTCATCCCTCAGAGATGCTGATTCAACAACTCGGCATCAGTAGGTCCCCAGGTACCACTGAGTCTAAGAACTTACCCCAAAGCAAAGGATTCTTCACTTGTTCCAAGCACCCATTTGGCAACAGCAAAGAGTGAGGTCTGTTCTACCCACTGCTCCCCAATCACTAGATCCCCAGAGTATCGACTCTGGGATGCCAACGCCCCTTTCTCCCCTCCCACTCTTGGAGGTAGAATATGCAAAACTCATTTATATTCCTGCAAGTAGGTGAGAACACATTCCGGGCCATCACCATTCAATAATGGAAGCTTTGTGCAAAGTAGTGACAGGTGAGAGGAATGATTTCATTTTTCACTCTGACAATTGGGTGAAGCAGATTCCTGGCAGTTCTGCAAAGGTTTTGTGCCCACATAGTTACCCAAGGGATCTGCTTAGCAACCAAGAGTCGCTGCAAGGAGAGGACTGCGCAGATGCTTCTCCCAGCCGTGTCTTAGGACTGAGCTGACTCAGGGCTGGAAGAGGGGCAGCCCTTGCCCAATGTTACTGCTTGTTCAATGGTTCGCCCCCTGAGGCCAGTCCCTAACGCCCTCTCCCATCCCCAGAGACCAAGAGCTTGCTATGCCAGGAACATCTCCCTCACTGAGACTGGCTGTGCTTTGTGTAATTTCTTCTTTGTGTAACCATTTTTTTAAACTATGAAATCCAACCAATCTGTTGGAGTTTTGAAGAGGTCCAAGAAATAGTATCTTTCTTCTGTGCTTTGCTGCTCCCTGGTAAGACTGATACCACAGAAGGGCGCTCCTGACTGCAGGCAAGTTGGCTCCCAAACATTGAACTCCAGAGCTAAACTTAACCTCTGGTCTGTGGGCCTTCCATCCCTCCTGCCTTCCCGTGGGCGGGGTAACTTCTCGTGTGTGTGTGTGGGGTACTCCAAAGAACTGGCTTCTGGTTGGTAGGGTGAGTCTGTAGGGAAAGGGGCTAGAAAATCCTAGGTTCTCTAAAACCAGTCTAAAGAGTCTTTCAGCATCCCTGGGTAGAGTGAAGTAGGGAGCAGGAGGAACTGTTGGGACCCTTCTGCACCGGGCAGGATCCAGTCACTCCCAGGCCAGTCAGGCTTAGTGATAAATACTGAAGAGAAAGAACAACGCAGAAGACACAAGGAATCCCAGGAATTCACTCCTAAGCCATCATCTATTTCTTACCTTTGAATGTTTCTTAAGGTAGAATTTTACATTTTAATGTGTGGTTAACATGCTATTATTATTTCTTCATAAATTTTTTTTTTGTTAAGTCTCTGGTTCCTCTTTTCAGTTTTTTAACTCAGAAATTGAGAAGTATGATTGGTCTAGATTATTTAAATATAACTATTATATTAGAGCATCTTTTTGTATTGATAGAGAAGACCTGATGCAGGATGACTATAAAATAGTCCCTTTTCTACGTGTACGAGCAGGCCTCTTTGTATTTCTTTTTGGCTGTTTCTCTTGTTTTATTTCCACGTTATAGATACTGTTTTGATAAACTTCTTTGTTCCTAATTTGTCCCTAGCAATGTTTTATTGTAAAAATTGATCTTTGGATCAATGAGATGGGTCAAGGGGTAAAGGCGATTGCATCCTGAGCTCCACAAAGCTACCTCTGACCTCCACACTCACACTGTGGTGTGGGGGTTCACACTCACATAATCTACATCTCACACACACACACATACACACACACACACACACAGATGATGATAATAATAATAATAGTAATAATAAAACTGATTTTTTTGTTTGTCTTTTTGTTTTTGTTTTTGGAGACAGGGTTTCTCTGTGTAGCCCTGGCTGTCCTGGAACTCACTCTGTAGACAAGGCTGGCCTCAAACTCAGAAATCCACCTGCCTCTGCCTCCCAAGTGCTAAAATTAAAGGCATGCGCCACCACTGCCCAGCCAAAATAACTGATTTTTAAGATTAAAAATAAAACTTATCTTTTAGGATAGAATATTAACCCTTCAAAAGCTCTTGGGTTAACATGGCTCACTTGCTTCTCAGAAGTTAACCTCCCAAGGACACTGAGGCACTGGCCTCTGTGCTCTCTGCAGCATGAGGCTTTAGACACCTAGCATGTTTTAAGGGATATCCTAAGGGAGGAATGGTATTATAATTCAGTGTTGTAGGAAAGCTGAAATTTCATGGCAGTTGAGAAATGTTTATAGCCCAGTTCCCTGGATTCTACCTCCTTCCCACCATCTGTTGACCACTTGGTTAGAGGATGAAGACTACTGGGTGGAGCACCGTGTCATGTCTCTCAGAATCATAGGCAGATGCAGGCTGCATCTGACAAATGCAAATCTACTATATTTACTAGGGGAAAGGAAAATGTTCTCAGCTCTTGGCTCCCCAAAAGAATAGCATGCCCTAGTAAAATTGGCCTTGTGGACATTGCTTAGCAGGGTGGCTCCACCCAGGATCACAGGAGGATTCCAGAGGCTAACTATACTCAAAGCTGTAGTTCTTTGGTGGGGGACAGGTTCTCTGGAGACTCAGATATTTGTGGGGGGGGCGTCAAAGATTTTAAATTGCTCATCTTTTCCCAGTAAGATGGTCAAAAGGTTTAATAAGATAAATTCCTTCAAGCTATACCAGCTTATGTTTCTAAAATTAAGGAGTGCATAAGATTTCTGAACTGAGCAACTGCACTAGAAGAAGGCTCTCTGGTTAAAGAGCCAAAGAATCCTCCAGGCTCACTACCTTGGGCAATGAGACTGGTGTGAGACTAGGGTGGCCTGAACATGCCCTCTTATCTTTTCTTGGTAAGGAAAGGTCCAAAGATGGCATCTTTTTTCTAAATAGGCTGGTATTTCAGAGTGTTGAGCTCAATAGTAGTAGAGTAGATACCTCTGGAGAAAGATAGCCTACCCTGGGATTTCCTCCAAAGGGACTCAAGAATTTTGGAGTAAAATTGTCTCAAGATGGCATCTCACTTGCCTAGTAAGGCCCTGAGAGTTGGTGCAGGTGTCCTCTGAATCCTTGTTTCCCTGGGGAGCATGGTATTCTCCCCAGGCAGAGCAAGCACATTGGGGAAGCAGAGATTCAAAAACAATCCCAGGCCCCAAAGATCCTCTGTGTTTAGGTGAGACAAGAAAGAAGGCCTGGGGGTCGTTTTCTTGAATTCTCCTCTGCACAGTGAGACTTATCACATGGGAACAGGATGGGAATCCATCCCAGGCTCTCTTAAGCCAGAGGAGGAGAGAGCCTTTGCCAGACAACACTTACCTGAGGCGGCTTCTCTGCTAAGAGGTCAAAGGTGCCCTAGGAGGAGGCTGGAGAGAACGTGATCTCCAGTCTGGCTGGGGTTGAGCCTTCCTATGTTAATGCTTCCAGAGCTATTCTTTCTACTCCCATGGGAAAGACAAAGAGACTTAAGAAGAACAGCGCAGTAACAGAAACTTTAAGTCCAAGACAAAAACCAAATATGTGGCACAAACAAAACTTAAAAAAATAACTTCATTTAAAATTTCAATATAAAGGAAAAATAATTAAAATACATTAGGCTGAAAATGAGAGAAATTAAAGGCTTCAAATTAAAAAACCAACATGTAAGACATTTTGTGTTTAGGAAGTTAGAGGAAAAGTTAGAATTCTAATTAAAGAATGTTCAGAGTATATTTTTAAAAAACAAGATACAACTAGAAGAGACTTAAAATAACGTAAATGGATGAAGTCCAGTAGAGATTGGAACCTAAAATTTTATGCTATAGATGATTAAAATAAAAGCCAGGATCTATGGGGTAGATATTAAAAAGTGTTAGTAATGCTAACAACAAAAGGCTCACACATGTGACTGTGTCATGAGAAAACATACTTGCACAGAGAAACAATTAATTTTAGTTCACCATTTAGAGGTTGGAATCCATGATTAAGTGCCCATTGCTCTGTGGAGGGAATTCAGTCATGTAGGAATGAACCAAAGTGTGAAACCACTCACCGGGAAGTGAGAGAGAAAGAGGAAGTGTGTGGTCCCCTGATCCCTGTTCAGGGCATACTCCCAGTGACCTCTCATGGTGCCCCATTGTTTAAAGTCCCTGTCACTTCCCCAACAGCCAAGGATCAAGGTAACAAGTGAGTCTTTGCGAGACATTTAGGATCCAAACTCTAGCAACTAAATAAAACAGAAGGAATGGACAAATGGCTCAGTGGTTAGGAGCTCTGGGTGCTCTTCTAGAAGACCTGACTTCCATTGTCAGGACCCACATGGTGGCTCACAACTGTCTATAACTCCAGTTCTGGTTGATCAGACACCGGAAAAGAAAGAGAAGACATGGAAGGGTGAAACAAAGAGCCAATGAGGATCGAGGGTAAGGAGTCTTGAACTGGAGCCACTGGTAGTGTCACCTTTTCATGTGTCTGCATCAGAACACAAATAACAGTTGTAAGGAAGTTCATCTTGAATAAAGTCGCTAAAGCTGCCCCATATGAAATTATATATCCTTACTGTATTGGCTCAAAACTGAGCAGAAGAAAGTGTAACCTAAAGAGAAACCAGAAATAGTTCTTTGGTTTTCTTTGCCAAATTTCTTTGAAAAAAAAAAATGTAGATGCCTGAGAATTTAAAATTAGATAATCAGCTAACAAGTATCTGCTGAGTATCCCAAGTTGGGTGCTTGGCAGGCTTTCCTGGAAGCAACTGGGACAGACATCCTGGCCTGGGTTGCCACCCGACAGCCACGAGGCTGATTCAAGGTCAGTGTTCACTACAGGGGCCCACTGAGCATTATTCTGACAACATAGTTGGAGGACATTTGTTCCTTTGGGACTTTCTGAGATCCATGTTTAATTTCCCAGTGGGCATTTTACAAAAGTGTCGGGTTATATCTCTTCCTCCTTCACCAACCATCTCGGTCTCAGATGGCACGGAAGGCCTAAAGCTGCCCCGTCTAAACAATAGCAGGTAGGTCACACTGCCAAGTGCCAGGGTGACATTTGACATTCATTCAGACCTGGGTTTTTCTGCTTATTACTTTGTATCTTAGTCTGTTCCTGCTGCTATAACAAAATATCTTAGTCTGGGTACCTTATAAACAACAGAAATTAATGGCTTAAAGTTCTGGAGGCAAGCTAGTACAAGATCAAGATGACAGCAAGTTCCATGTCTGGTGAGGGCTTGTTCTCCTGCACCTTCTTGCTGAGTCCCCAGACAGGCTCCCCTAGTCTTCAGTTACAAGTGTCCTGGTGCTTGGTGAGAATGGATCCTCATGGCCCAATCATCCCCCAGAGATTTTCCCTGTTGATACTGTTACTATCTGGAGATTAGGTTGCCACACAGGAACACTGATGGAACACAGCACCCACAACACAGCTCCAAGTGACTCAGCTTCCGTAAGTCTCACCAGCCTAGTGGTAACAGAAAAGTGGCAGGAACAGTAACCCAAATGTCACTGCTGGTCTCCCACCCCGACAGGTGACTAAGCACACTTCCAAGCTCCATCTTGTTGTTTTGGGGAGTGTCTGTGGCATCTCAGGCCATGACATTGAAGGCCTGTGGTCCCTCCCACCACTGCCGCTAATACGGTGTGAGTGTTATGGTCACTTATGGGCCCCATATCAGTGACAAGTCGGAGCTGTCTGCCCCTCATCTCTGAGCAGACAGAGGAGGCGTGCCAGTCTGGTCAGATGCAGTCTTAGTGCTGGATCTGCTCTTAGTTCCAATCTGGGAATCCTCCACCAAGCAGATGAGCCCTGTGGCTGTCTGTATGGCATTTGCTCATTCTGTGTATCTGTGACTTCATCATCTCTCACAGCTGAGCTGGAGAACTACAGGAGCCGATTGCTTCTGCTGTCTACCAGCCCGGAGTGCTAAGTTCGTAGGAAGGCTGCATCCTCCTTTCTTAATAAAATCCCACTGCCTTACCTCAGCCGTCATGCAGCAAAAAATTAAGGTGTATATAAAATACTTATATATTTTAGTTTTATCTTGTCAAGAGACTTAGGACATTACAGATATCAGGAAAGAAGAAAGAAAACAGGAGGAGGCTGCTGTGAAATACATTAGAAGCATAGACTCTATACAGGCACCTATATTTGACTTACATTGACAGACCGTGTAAGTGACATAATTTAGTTCAATAGTTCTTGAAGCAAAGCTACAAAAGATCAATAATGAGTTGGCCAATATGAGAACCAGCATTGCCATTTCACCTCCGCCCACAGCCTCTGCAGACATTACTAATGGGTTGCAGCATTCTGAGAACCAGCATTGCCATTTCACCTCCGCCCACAGCCTCTGCAGACATTACTAATGGGTTGCAGCATTCTTTCTCTCTGACCTGAGGCTGGGCTCACATTTCTTCTCAAGAAAAAGCTTCATGGTTTGCACTGGAGTTAACACTCAGATGAAGCAATGGGGCTTTAGGATCATATTATTCTGGAACATTTGAAAGCCCATACAGAAACAGAAATTGATGTGGCTGTGTCCTAGAGAGAACTGCTTTCTGAAATGTCCAGTTAGTTGTGGCGGTTTGTGGAAGGACCATCTACCAGGAAAGGGCCAGAAAGGGAGGCGGAGTGGGTGTGAGCTTGCTGCAGGAGGAGCTCCGCTTGTCTCAACTTCCTGAATCTGCTTTTACACCTAGTCCCGCAAACTGCGTAGTTGTATAGTTAACTATCTGTATATTTACATTTAGAGTAGGGGTAAGTTAATAGAAATGGACTAACATTTAAAATGTAGTTTCCCACTTGAAGTAGCCACACCTGCTTACTGCTTTGGACACCACAGACAGAGCATTTCTATCACCTTGCCTGGGTCCCCAGCAATCGAAAGAAAATCTCACTGCCATCTTCCAATTCTACACAATTAGCCCAGCAACCCAGGGCTCAGCCTTCCTTGGTGGGAGTCAGTCTCTTTAACTTAATGGCAGGAACTGGCCTCTTAACACCGCCACCCCCCAGCCATGCAGTCGGAAGAACTGGCCTAGGAACATGAAAGAGAGAAAATACACAGTTTTGAAAATCAAAATGATTTCCTTTGACAAGAAAGTCAGGAAGAACAGATGGCACTCTTAAAAAATGAAAATCTGGGATCAGAGAGAAGGAAAGAGCCAAGAACAAGGCTCAGGGTTGCTGTTGATTTTTTTTCTGCCCCCCTCCCCCCCAGCTGACTTCAAGTGATTTTAGATGTGTCTGTTAAATACACACATGAATGTCCCTTGAAGATTTGGGTTGCACAGAGAACTCATAGACTTAGTTGATGCATTTGCTCTTGCTCAGGTGTCTCAAGGCCTCACGATCCCTTATCCGGCCTGCCCGTTTTGGGTATGAGGCTTTGACCTTGGAGACACTGCATGGAATTTTCTGCAGATGGTCCTTGATAATAAGGTGTTTGCTTATCTGGTTTCTAGGTTCTTTTTATTTCAAAGTAAAAGTGCAGTCAAATCGACCCATGGGGAGAAAGCAGATTAGGCAGAAAATGGTATCTCTTTAGATTGCTTACTCTAATGTACCAGTTCCAGCTCCCCATGAAATTGTCCCACCAGGATGCTGGCAGTAATAGAACAAGACAGGCCATGGGAGAGGGGGCTAAGCAGGGATCACTGGAATCCTGAGATCTCAGAAGCTGAGAAGACAGAGTGAGTGCCAGGTGTCCCAACAGGCTAGGCAGGCACCTAAGAGGTGGGGACACAGGTCCTGTCTTTACCAGTCTGATCCAGGCAACCTTGAGCCCATGGGGGTCATTTGTAGGCACTGCCTTTAACTGAGACGTAGAGAAAGACTCTCGGTGTATCACAGCTAAATGGGTAGTAGCAAATGCTACTGAACCCTTTTATAGGAAGCTCTCTCCATGAATTGTCTCATCAGTCTACACAATGACTCTGTGAAGTAGGCATTCCTATGATTCTTCTCCAAGGTCGCACAACTAGTAAGTGGCAGAGCAGAGACATAACTCATAAAAGTTCCTTTCTACTATGTTAGCCTAACCTTGGGGAAACAACACTTTTCGTGTTATTGGGTGCATACAGGATTTAGTCTACATACCACCACTGCCTATAAAAGTCCCATTTCTACCCTTTATAAGAAGAACTAAAGCCCCCAAAGACATGGAATAATTGTGGATACAAGGTCAGCTTCTTGATGATTCTAAGCTTGGCACTGTCCTGAGCTACCTGTGTGTACTGGGTCAACATGGTCTGTGTGACCTTCCCACCTGCAGACTAGAGGCCTCCAACCCATTTCCCAAGGCAGACATAATCTATTGAGAAAGTGTTATGGCCCCTATTGGGAGCTGGATCTGCTGGATATTTAGCCAATGAAGAAAACAGAGGTCACAGTTCTGTGTGAATGCATTTCTCATCTTGTTACCAATGACCATGACCAAGACTCCTTTCTTGGCATGCCTCAGGTCCCTACCTCAGCCATCCCAATCTGCTCTCCTTTGATCCTGTTGTAATTCTAGGTGGCCGAGGCTTCCTGAAACAGTGAAATATTTGTTTTAAAGTGGCTCTATTTCAATGCCATTCCTTTCTGCCCTGGGACAGGTTCATCAATCACTCCAAGATGTTTTGCAAGCAAAGGGCAAATGCATTTCTCAGAGGAACAGCCTCCACCCCAGTACCCCAAGCCAAGAGCAGGTCAGGAAAGGGCTTGGGGTCTAGCCAGTCCCCTCTTCCAACGCTGGCCATCTGGGAAGTGAATGTACTTGCCTTCTGTTCCCACTTGGGGGTGGACATACCACAAGATGCTTGTGTCTCCTGCTTCTGGAACATGTGGGTTTCTGCCAACCTACTGTCCTGTGAGGAGGAGGGAGCTTTTATAATTGAGGACTCTTTACTGGGACCATCTAGCTGATTTATTTGCTTCAGTGTCTAAGACCCAGTACGCCTCCCCCCCAGCTACTGTGAAAGCTGAGAACCAGATTAGTGCAGCGTGTGGGGGAGAATCCTTTATTTCGTGGCTATCTTTTAAGGAGTGGCCTCTACTATTCTCTCATAGAAGGACTTAGCATGGACAGGGGAGGACAGGGGAACAGGCATGGCGGTAACAGTGTTGGGCCTCCATCCGCATGGGATTAATTCCTGGCCATGCCGCTTTCCACCCGTGACTCTGTGCGTGGGTCTTGGCTTGATTTGAAAATGCAAAGCATTTCACAGTTGCTAGAATTAGAACTAGCGAGACAGTTCATTGGTTTATTGGTTAGAGGCGCTTGCTGCTCCAGACTGCTAACCCGAGTTCAATCCCCAAACACATACTAAAAATAAATAAATAAATAAATAAATAAATAAATAAATAAATAAATAAATAAAAAAAGATGGAAGAAGAAAATCAGCGCTACAAATTTACCCTTTGACCTCTACTACTCACACTGTGGCGTGCATATGCCTCCCCCACAACAACAATAGTAACAACAATAATTATAAGTTAAATAAAGTTTATTTTGTTTTGGCAGGTTGAACTTAGGACTGCATGCATGCTCTGGCTTATTTTACATCTAATCTAAGGCATTAGACAATATGAAAAATGTCAATCAAGAATATTGTTGGTGAGTATTAGCTGCTATGATTTACACCAAATTAAGAGACAATAGTGGAGTGGTACGGAGACATGGCCACACACAGGTTGACTTCCCAACCGCTCAGGCCACCATGTTTTCAGGAATGTTGTCCAATGGGTCGGATCACTCTAAGGAGCCACAGGCCATGAAGCTCAGTTTCCTAAGAGCAAAGTTGCTGCAAAGCAGATAGTTCACCCAGGGGAGAAGCTCAGCTCCTACGCCACCCACCCAATCATTCTGCATTTTCAAGGGGGAATTCTCAGTTGATTAATGGTGAGATCTACAGGGCTCTGAAGGCCTCTTCCCATCCTCTTCGTCCCCTTCCTCTCCCTCTCTTAGGGAGGAGCACCTGCGTTTCTTTTCAGTGTCTTCAAGAGGAGGGTGAACTGCCCTAAGATAAATACACAAATGGAAAGGATAACTGAGTCTGGCAGTGTTTGAAACGAGGCTCTGGCCCGTGACTCTCCCTCTATTCCTGACAGGCCGCTTATCTGTGGCCTGCGCAGATCCACAGGCGGGAATCAGTAACAAACAGCCCTGGCACTAAACAGAGATGTGCAGTCAAGCATGTTTATGAGCCGCAGGGAAATTTTCCCTGATAGAGCCTCAAGGGCTGGCCTATGGGTTGGTACAGCTGTCTAATAAAAGACCATCTTTGTAATCAGCGCTCAGTGGAAACGTACCATCTCATTTATAGAAACAGTGAAGCCACCTGCTATTTAAAGGGCCCTCCTCCTCTTCTTCCTCACCCCAGGGCTGAATTTTCCAGCATACTCCCTCAGCCAGCTGTGTCTTGTCAAAATCCCAGTCAATGCCCTGGGAAACATGATTCTGACCAACTGCATCACGGGCTCTCTGCTTTTTATCCTCTGCCTGGAGTCCAGGAGTATGGTCTCACACACAAAAAATAGCTTCCATGAAAATGGTCAGCTAGGCAGGAACAAGATGTGCCTGACAGACTAGGGGGTAATCAGATGACCCGTCCCCTTCAGAATCACCACTCAGTGATTCACTCCAGGCTGGTTCCCACACAGCTCCGGCTGAGTCAGACTCTGACAGCTGAGAAGGCGGGAAGGGAGAGAGGAAGGGAAGAAAATGTCGCCTTAGAGAAAGGAGCCCAGGAGCTCAGAGTGGAAGGAGAGAGAGCTTTGGAACAAACAGGAGGATGTACAAAGCAGCAAAGCAACTGGGTGTTGTGAACCCCAAATTCAAGCCAGCTTGGGGAATGAACATTGGTGAAGAAATCTCTAGTTAGCTGTGAATGGAGCCGCACTCTCTTTGTTTTTAACCCTGAGTTTATAAAAAGCTTTCTGCAAGCCATTAGCTCACCTTTAAAAAACCATCTCTACTGCTAATGAGAAAGATGGGACTTGTTGGTATCCTCAAGGGCAGCAGCTGGAACATGAACCCAATTGCACTCCGGAGGGAAATCTCACCTGGCTATAAATGCCCAGTCCCTCCCTGTTTGTCCCGAAAGCTCAGTCCTGGTCCAAGCTTGGTTTTTCATATGCTTGACTCATCTGAAGCATGGTCTTGTTTCCTGGCTGATGAGCCTTTGTTAATGTTTAAATGTGCGGCACTCCTATGCATCCTTCAGGTCTCACCTGGAAGCCCATCTCTGTGAAACCTCCTTGACTCCTTCCTCACCCCCACCTCCCTCCCTCCTTCCTCACCCCCACCTCCCTCCCTCCTTCCTCACCCCACCTCCCTCCCTCCTTCCTCACCCCCACCTCCCTCCCTCCTTCCTCACCCCCACCTCCCTCCCTCCTTCCTCACCCCCCACCTCCCTCCCTCCTT
>CM052716.1:55837995-55862991 GCA_028551405.1 Uromys caudimaculatus
CTTCCTCACATTCTCTCCCTTCCTCCTTCCTCATGCCCGCCTCCCTTCCTCCTTCCTCACCCCCACCTCCCTCCCTCCTTCCTCACATTCTCTCCCTTCCTCCTTCCTCATGCCCGCCTCCCTTCCTCCTTCCTCATGCCCGCCTCCCTTCCTCCTTAGCTTTGCTATGTTTAAGGGATTTGTTATCATGGCTTGCAGCAAGCAGATGGTCCAGGGAAGGCTTCCTTTATGAGTCTGCTTGTTAAGCTGAGCTCCAGAGCTTTTCCCTGTGACAAGAATCAACTCCAATTACTTGCAGATTCTTGAAAGCAAGAAAACAAGTCCCTCTTCACTGTCACATCCACCCTGACCAGCAAGAAGGAAGGAGAGATAGATAAAAGGACTGTTTAATTTAGGCATGCTAATTTAATTGAGAAGGCTTAGTTCTATCTGCTTCCCTCTGGCCTGTGGAGAAAGGTGCTTTCTACAATTTTTTTTTGTTTGTTTGAAAATCACTCATAAACATATTTTATTCCATAAGATAATACATTCCCCACGTGTGCTGTAGGGGAAAGGGAAGCCATCGAGATGTAGGAAAGAAAATTTGTCACTAGTTAATAAAACTCAATAGATACCATGTCAGACCTGTGGAAGCTAGACTCATGGGTAAGGTCAAGCCCAACCAACAGATCAATGGTTAGTCCACTCAATGTTAGCCTGGTCTCTAGTTGGTATCTCATGACAGAAAGTTATCAAGACCATTTTGACTGGGCCATGACCCACTTCTCAGGCCTATTGCTCTGTCTGTGGGCTAGTAGACAGCTGCCTGGCTGCTGGCCCTGGGCGCATTAGAAAATGGGCAGCCCAGGAAGGAGCTGGCAAGGCTGTCATCTGAGGGATATCTCTTCTATCTGCCCTGAGCTTAGTGGAAACTTCTTAAGCCCTCCTCTTCCCTGGGCCTCCCACCAGTGTCTGCTGACCTAGTGGTCCCTCATGTCCACCTGCCCGTGACATCAAGTCTAATTTAAACGAAAGCCTATGTGCTCCTTTGGAACACACAAGGCAACAGGTCTCTTCCTAACATGCAGGGATACCCCCAGAAGACTTGTCATGCAGGGAGAAACACCTTGTTTTTCAGGACTCCTAGGGTAGTGAGTATGTGAATCCTGCTTTTAATGTGTGCCAGCTGTGTGTACAGACTTTCACCCACAGGCACACCGCAGCATGTGGCACATTTCCTTAGCATGCTTCCTCTGGAGTCCCAGGAGGCAAGGCCTGCTCTTATTTCTTCTGTACACTCAGTATCCAGTGTAGAATCCATCAAAGGGTACCTTCTCCACAGATGCTCTCCAGATGAATACCACGATTCTATTTTCAGGCTTCAGTTATGACTGGATAAAGTCTGGCTCACTGCCCCTTTGCTCCTACATAGGGATGAGCTCATCAACTCTCCCCCATGGTCCCATGGCTCATCTATCACTCAGCTTTCACCACGTCAGAGCACAGGGGCTTCTGCCCCAGAGTCACATCGATGTCATTTAGTCCACTTCCTTCTTTGTCATTCATGTTTGTCTTCTTTTACTCCTCCTTTGCTTGCTCTCTTTGCTAAGGTGGCTGATTGGCTTGGTCTGCTCAAGCTCTGGGACATGGTTCTTTCAGTGATAAAACCAGAATGAGCTGCCCATTCTCCACCCTCTTCCTATCCAGAGACATTTGATGAACCATGGCATGAGCTTTGCACGGAGCCAGACCTCGGAAAGACCTCAGGAGCAAGCTTCGACCTAGCGTTCCTACATCTAGTGATGAATGTGCGGTGGGCAAGCCACTGTGGAGGCCCTCAGAAGGGCACACACCTCAACTGGAAGATGAGAGAGAGAAGGAGAGGGAGAGGGGGAGGGAGGAGGAGGGAGGGAGACTGTGGGGGAAGAAGAGAGGAGAGGAGAGGAGAGGAGAGGAGAGGAGAGGAGAGGAGAGGAGAGGAGAGGAGAGGAGAGGAGAGGAGGTTCAGTTAGAATCCTTCCTTCAGGAAGTGCTACCTAAGACCTTTAGAATCAGAAGATCTATTCAGACTCATCTAACCCACCCAGCCCTATTCCAGGAAACCAAGACGAACACTTTCTGAAAGTGTGGGGAGCCCTGAAGTATCTCCCTGTGTGGGTTGCTATGGCATCCTTTAGCAGTCAGAGATTTGTGGAAACTGACAACATGGTAGTGTTAATGCTGGGGAGAGGATGTCTTGACTGGGCTAGCCTGAGGAAGCAGAGCTAATGCTGACCCAAACTGCCTTTGCTCAGATGTAAGGAACCTGCCCTGCATCTCCACCCCTGCCAGCAAAGTTTCTACTTTCTGTGGTACCTTGCATCCAACCTACAAATGGAAGTCAGGATCTTGGCTCGGTCACATAACAGATCAAACAATTGGCCCCTTTCCTTCACTTCAAGTCCTGATTTCCCCACTTTGAGACTGCTGGGCCTACAGAAGCTAGGGATGGGAATCACTCATATTCTTTGAATTGGAATTTCTAGTTATGGGCTCCTTGCTATCATCAGGCAAGTCTTAAGAGTGGGTACCCTGATAGTGGTTTGGGCCTTGGATGGTGATTTGGTGTTTTTTTTTTTTTGTTTTTTTTTGTCATGCTACTCTTGAAATTAGGATAATCCTGCCTCCCACACCCCACCTTGAGTCTTGTGGTGCTCCTTAAGATTTAGCTTGGACCAAGTTGCCCGCCATGGACACATACATCAATAGCACATCTGCATGTGCTCCTTGTGGCTCAGCTTCACCTCTGCATGGGGGTCCAGGGGGAACTAGACGGAATGCTCTCTGGTAAGCGTGCTCACGTCTATGTCACAGTCTCTGTTGCTGGTGGATCAAGAACTTTGGGTTTCTCTCCTTTACCCGGGCACACTGTTTCTTTGTAGGACCAAGTTCAGGGGCAGCAGGAAGTTATGGCTCATAATCAGTAATAATTGATTAATAAATAATAATTGATTGATAATCATAATCAATCTCATGAAGTATATCCCCTTCATTTATTTGATTTATGGTCGCATTCAACCTAGAATTTTTATCCTTTTTGTTAACTTTTAAGATTTTGCTTGCCCTACACTTGCCTGCCTCACACCTACATGTAAGCACATTCTCAGACACTTGCCTGCCTCACACCTACATGTAAGCACATTCTCATCTGGTTTTCACACTGGAGAAGCCTTGCTGTGTGAGCAGATGACGTCTTCATTTGCTGTAGAGCATCTTTAAGAAGGCAGGCGACTGTGTTTCTGGCCCTACAGCTTTGTTGGCCACATTACTTAGGACCTGCTCAGCTGCCTTAGAAGAGCCTGGAGCTGCAGGAGCTGGGGGTGGCCTCTCGTTTGCTCAAGGTCGAGGAAGCCCCTTGACAGACTAGTCATCTGCACACATAGATGCTGCCTCGGACTCTTTCTAGTAACTTCACCAAAAAGCCCAAGAGAAAGCAGATGATACTGATCTTCACTGTTGAATATGTTCTATCTCTCTACGGGCAGCTTTCCTCGACTCTTCTCTTTGGCTGAGTTCCTTTGTAATTTATTATAGAACTTATATCAGGTATTTCTTGCCTAGAGTCTACTTTGGTGTCACCTAGTCTTACGGAGTCACAAATTCATTAAAAGTCATAAGTAGGTTTGTGGTATCACGCTGCCATGGTGGAAGAGAAGGCTGAACTAAAAGGGACAGTGGGCACAGCTTCTCTCCTCTCTGCTTCCTTCCTTCCTTCTTTCCTTTTTTTCTGAAACATGTTTGGGTTTGAGTGGAATTGGGGAAGTAATGAAGGGTTATGCTGAAATCTGTAGGTAACAGGCTTAACCACCGAAAGTGACGCCCCAAAGCCCAGAATGAAAGGATTCTTCCATCTTGTCAGAGTTCTGCATCAAAATTAAGGTGTCTCTCAATAAAAACAGCTCCAGTTTGTGTTATACCGACACGCACAGTGGCATCCCTGAGGACAAGGAGGGAATCTGCTAGTCAGTGATGCAGTGTGAGTACCGAGTGCCACGCATGCCTTGGGTAGGTTGCTGGTGCAGAATGGGCGTGTCCGACAGTTCCATGAGCACTGGTATCTTGAATTGATTGGTAGGAGCTACTTAAGCCCCATCAAGAAAAGTCTGAAATGCATCTAAGGTCACCCGGAAGCCATGCATCCTACTAAGGAGAAGGGAACAGATATGTAACGTCCTTCCCGCCCATGTATCTTAACCTATGGTTTTTTTGTATTTTTCCTTCCAGAAGGACTTGAGTCATATTACTTATATTTTGGGTACAGTTATTTATAAAAGCACTGCTGCTGGTCTGCTGGTCTACTTTTTTTTAAAGATTTATTTATTTATTATATGTATATGAGTACAGTTGCTGTCTTCAGACACACCAGAAGAGGGTACTGGATCCTGTTACAGATAGTTGTGAGCCACCATGTGGTTGCTGGGAATTGAACTCAGGACCTCTGGAAGAGCAGTCAGTGCTCTTAACTGCTGAGCCATCTCTCCAGCCCTGCTGGTCTACTTTTGTGGCTCTCTTCCTCCATACTGAGTATTCTGCCTCATTCTTTGATTACATTAGCTCTAATACCCCAGATGGCCAAGACAGTGGCTTTTTTATGGGAGTCCCCTGGAGTCCCCTCTCCCACTGCCTCCCTGCTTCCTGTGGGTATATAGTCAGTTTTTTAGCAACAGGACTGATGTCATTCTGATTTCAAGTGATTTGGCTCTGAGACAACACCCACTCTCTGAATAATATCCATGAAGACTTGACACAGTAATTTGGGTGAGTCACATTTTCCCTGTGGATATGATTTGCAGATGTCGAGATGGAAGCTCACCAGGTTTCCTCCTGAAATGGAACTTCCAGAAAGCAGCCCCAAAAAACTGCAGAACATCCTTGTCAAAAGAAGAAAAACTTCCCGTAGGCCAACGAGAGCTCGGCCACATGGTTGCAAGCAGAATTTCCAGAGTGATCTGAATGATAACCCAGAGGAGTAGGGGGAAGATTTGCTCTTCCATGGAGGCCCTCAAACTCACCTAGTTAAGAAGTATCGCTATATAACCCCAACTACAGTCATAAACAGTGAGTCATGAGACATTCACAGTGACCTTTGGATCCAGGTCACGGAGGCAGGCCTTGCAAGCGCTGCCTTCCATTCTATATCTGAGAGAGTAGAAAGGGGACATCAGTGACTTTTGTCACAGGCACCTGATTATTGAGTGATTGCATGGTCCAGGTCTCTGAGTCACTGTTGTCTCGCCTTGCCTTTGTTATCTGGATTCAGGCCACTTCAGTAACAATTCATCTTTTTAAAGAAAAATATATCTTTAGAAGAACAAGAGTGTCAAAGCCATATTAAATAAATGTGAAAAATTACTGTATTTTTTTTTAATTTTACAATTGGAACGTTTTGTTTTTGTTTTCGTTTTTGTCATGGGCAATCAAGGTCAAAGACTCATTTTAAGAGCTTTGTCCAAGAAGACTGACTGAGAAAGAGAAGGTGCATTGAACAAATGCTGAAGCCAAACTAGAATGGCCAGCTATGGTAACTGAAGGTGGCCAGTGTTGGCCTGATTGCCCTTCTGCGGGCAAAGGTGTGTGTGAGCATGTGTGTGTGTGTGTGTGTGTGTGTAGGGGTGTCAAGGGGCTTTAGTGGAAAGATGACTGTAAGAACACTTGATGACTTTTGCTTTTCTTTCGTTTTCTGAGATAGGCTCCCATACCCAGTCCAGGCTGGCCTTGAACACATGATGTTCCTGCTTAGTCTCAGGTGTGTGCTACAGCATACAACTTACTGGTTTGGATGGGTCTTTTTGTGGATGGTGGTTTGGGAACTCAAAGCCAGGACCTTGTGCATGCTAGACAAACTCCCCTCCCCTGCCGTTCTGCCTTTTTGTCTTAGCCAACCTTACTTTCTAATGGAATGTTTGGGAGGCTGGAGGCAGGGCTGTTCAGCCTTGCTTCGTCTCCTTTTGGCCTCACTCCACAATTGAGCGGCTGGGATTCTCACCTGACAGACACATTTATGCAGGACACCACAGCTGGCCCTTCCTTCTTGGAAAGTACCATGGCTCTGCCAGCGCAGTCCCAAGACTAAAGGAAGTTGGTGGCAAGAGTCGTGGAGGGGCCTCTCTCTGAGATATCATGTGATGAAAATAAAAACCAGATCAATTTTCTGTACTAATTCTGAGACTGAATCTAGATGAGTTTTTTTTTTTCTTTTGTAACAGGGAACAACTCTATTTTTATTTGTTTGTTTGTTTGTTTTTGTTTTTGTTTTGTTTTTTTCCTATTAGATCAATGCTGATGGACAGGAGGGGTCATCAGCACAGTCTGATGGTCATAAAGCTGTGCTTATTCAGCCTTCCCTCCCTGAAAGTGCAGCCTGGCATCTCCTGTAGTAACAACTGACCTGTGATATGTGTATGAAAACATTACTACAAAGCTCATTATTTTGTGACTAATCCATGCTTTATGAAATCGAATGAAGATATGAAGAATGTATTATTAAACAGAGGAGTCCATAGAGGCAAATTATATTTCAAAATTATAATTATTTAATTACATATACACATATTACAAAAACAAAATCAACCTAAGGTGTTGAGAAAACTAAGGTTGGTGGAATGGACTGAGCTGGTGTCCTTTGGAAGGTCGAATTCCCCACGTGCCCTACAAGAGTGTTTCCCAGCTCCTCTTGTTAGGACAGTGTAAATGGGGAGGAATGCTCTCTGTAAGTACAGGTTCCCAGGCCTCTCTCCTCTCCTCCCAGTCTCATTCAGAATGGAGGCAAAGAAGAACAGAACTGACAATGAGTTCTTTTGATAGCTATTTACATTTGAATCTCTCTGAAGATGGTATTTTATAGGAACAACTGACGGGACTGGTTCTTTCGGCTCCTTGTTTCAAAGGATTTCAGTCCATTGTGATGTGGAGGACACAATAGCACATCTCAGTTCCTAGTGGCAGGAGCATATCACATAGCTGAAGATGTTCACAGGCTGGTGGATCAGGAAACAGGGCAACAGGAACCAGAGGCAGCCTGTAACATCCAACGCTCACCTCCAGGGACTCACTTCTGACAACTAGGGTCTTACTTCCCAAAGGATTCAGAATCTCCCAAAACAGTCCACAAGCTGGAGAGTAAGAGTTTAAAACTCAAGCCTGGGGGGGGGGGGGGTTAGGGAGGATATTTCAGATTAAGCCATAATAAACATCATGTAAGATTTATCAGAAACTATAGATAAGGAGCTGCCAACGCTGTTGAAGCCCGCGTGAGAACAGGGTTCACCCTGAGTCCAGGGCTCTGACTGGGGATGTATTTGACCTCATAGCCCTTCAGGTGAGCTTCTTCTTATCCAACATATTTTTCGTTTTTTCTTCTTTTATTTTAAATATGATACATATCTATAATATTAATATAATATGCTATAACGATACAATTATAATATTAATATAATCCATGTTATATTATGATATAACACATATACATATATATTCCTAAATAATGAATACAATCTGCTCAGTTTGTATTATGTCACTTGTGTGTATGTTTTCAGGGTTGACCAGTTGATTTTAGATAACCAGTCGATATGCTCTTCCCTGGGAAGGCTATTTCTCCTGCGCCCTGAATTCCTTAGTTGCCTATAGTTCTTTGTGCATAGTTGAGGTCTTGGCTTTCCCTGTCCCACTTCAGCATCTCTATTGTTCAGCTCACATTTAGGAAATCATGTCGGTAAGACTTTGTGATTGTAGCTTCTGACGTTTCTAGGAAACACAATCTCACAGCAGACTCCCTGATCCCAGGCTCTTACAATCTTTCCACCTCCTCTTCCGCCATGTTTCCCGAGCCTTAGCTGCAATGGTTACCTTGTAGTTGTATCCACTGGGTCAGGGCTTTACAACTCTATAGTTTGATTGGTTGTAGTTTTCTTTAGTGGCCTATGTCTGTGGCAAGGATACATTTCCTTGTTGAGGGGTGAGGACTACACTTAACAGTGGGTTTAAGAACAAATGTTTAGACTGTAGTTAGGGATGATAGATCAGTTTCTTAAAGTGTGGCCTTTTTAAACTAGGTCAAACTCCACTTCCTGGAGATGTGAGTCTCTGGTGACCCACAACACTTACAGTTGGCCCAGCATAGACCTCAGTCACATTATCCTCAGTGCTAACAGACAAAATGACTAGAGAAACAAAGACATACAATATATGTATTACTATACTGTGGAACTCACCACAGATACCTGACATGCCAATCTGGTGCTGAGGTGGTGGGGCAGCAGGAGGTTGGAGACCTGATCATCCTTTGGAAATGCTTGTAACCCACCCAACCACAGCCTGTGTACATCCCTGTGGATGCCACTATTTGCCATAAGTATGCATCAAGTGTCTGCTGAGATAGGAGACTATTGAGTTAGACTGGTGGCTGAATCTAGAAGGTTCTAGAAGTGCAGTTTGAAATGAAAACTTTTGGGGATACAGGGCAGGAGACCTGAGAACAGAGGTGGTCACATGGTCTGAGCTTACTTCTCAGCCAGGGAAGCTCAGTCAGCAGTGCGGGGGACTACAGCACTACGTGTCACCAATACTCAAAAAAACTTTACTTGAAGTCCAGAGGAAAGATCTGTAATGCTGAGATCTGCCCTGAGAGGCCTGCCTCTCTTTGAAATTGGGTCTGAGGATAGGATTTTGTTTTCACTGATGAGAAAATTCTTGTTTCCTGAAGCAGTAGGTCCTGAGTAAGCCTTCAGGGCTTCTTTGAAGCTCTGCAAGGCTTGCCGTGTCTGGACAAATGTCCGCCCAGACACTTAGGAACAATGTCTTGGAAGCTTGCATCTCCTCCCTCAGAGTCGTGCCTTTTCTATTGCTAATGTGTAAAAAGTTCCCAGTCTGCATCTCCCCCGACATTCACAATTAATCACGTTTGGGGACAGGGGATGGGAGGTGGGAAGGGAGCTTGGAGCCTGGCCGGCCCAAGCTGTCAGTGAGAGGAGGCAGACATATTGGTCAGGACAATTAGAAAGGAGGGTCAGGGCAGTAGAGGCTTTGGCGAGAGCGCTGGTGATTAGACTAAGATTCTCTGGACAAGTGAGTTAATGTTGGCTGAACAGAGCCATTCAGACACAGAAAAATAAAAGACAGTGTTAATCAAGACTGAGCCTCATTTTCCCAGCCAGGCAGCTGTGTCAGTGCCTAAGAATGTCTGTTCTGGGCCCCCATGGTCCAGCTTGCCTCGTGAGAAGCGACCTGCACCTGCACTGGACAGCGGTGTGCTCCACAGAGCCAGGTCTGGGGGGGTGATCTAGGTCATCCTGGTCGCTTCCCAGAGATTTCAGCTGTGCGTTCGTTTTTATTTTGAGGTGTATGGCCAGAGCCTCATGCATGCTGGGCAGATAGGACCCTGACATTGAACTGCCCCCCTCCCCCTCTAATCAGGACCCTGACATTGAACTGCCCCCCCCCCCCCCAGTCAGGACCCTGACATTGAACTGCCTTCCCCTGTCTAGTCAGGACTCTGACATTGAACTGCCCTCCCCCCTCTAGTCAGGACCCTGACATTGAACTGCCCTCCCCCAGTCAGGATCCTGACATTGAACTGCCCCCCTCTAGTCAGAAACCTGACATTGAACTGCCCCCCTCTAGTCAGGACCCTGCCACTGTCCTGACATGAGATACACTTCTCATCTGGATACAGATTAGTTATGAAGATAGATACGCTCAAATTGTTGCCAAGAATGACATGGATAGTCCCAGGATTGAGCTGTAGTTGGATTGGTCATGGCTTTCAAAACATTCTCCCATCTCTAGGGCCTCACTAAGGGCTCTGGGTCCTGCAATGTTGAGTGAAAAAGCATGCCAGATGTGAACTGGGGTTGCCAGGGGCAACTATCCTGTGTGTTGCCTTCCCCAGAGAGGAAGGACTTGGCCTGAGGTTTACTGTCAGTGTTTTGATGGAAGCTATAGGAACTTCAATCCTTTAACTGAGGATCAATCAGTAACATTAATTACTGCTGACGGGGAGGCCAAGGAAGGCAATTTGGCTTTAGGCCAAAGTTTCTCAGCTCAGGTGGCATCTTGCAATTGTATCCCAGGCAATGATTAGACCTGTAAATGTCCAGGCCCTCCCCCCGCTATTTCTCCTCCAGCTGTCCAGGGTGAGGCTCAGGTACTGATAATGCCTCTCAGTTTCTCTGGGTATTAACACATGACCTTCCATCTGAGGCTTCCAGCTGAAGGGAAGATTATGTGTGGGCATACATTCCATCTCTTGCCTTACTGTGGGAGCTCCTGGGACCGTGCTTCACACCTGGGCATCTGTCCCTGCACTTTGACAGAGCACACACACAGCAGGGTCAGAGAGATTTCAAATATGAGTGCTTGATGCATGCTTCCCTCAGGCCCTGCACCCTCCAGAGCAGTGATGACTACTTTAAAGATGCTGCAATGCAGAGGCCGTCTAAGAAAAATCTTGGCCAGCTGGACCCATGATCACTCTTGTACTTGCTTAAAGCATGTCTAGACAGGACAAACCTGTCCAGACACTGAAAGGCAGCTGTCTGATGCGGAATTTTGGGAGTGGTTTCTTTATTTTGGTAGAACATCTAATAAAGATGGAAACCTTCTCTCTGGCAGGTCCTTGTCCTCTGTGACTTGCTGGGGAGGCCTCTCTCCGTGGATGAGACTTCATATCTGCTTTTCTCTAGGGAGGGTAGATCATTGTACCACTTGGCTAAATAATTCTGGGGGCCTCCTCTGCGGTTATCTCCTGATACGCTATTGAGATCCAGGGACCTGTAATCTGAGCACTCTGTTTAAAATGTTTATTAGAGAAACTAATAAAACACCCCTCTCCCCCAAAAAACAGAGAGGTAAACAAGTCAGGAGACAGAGAAACTAGAGTTTAGACCGAAGACTTCCTGGGGGTAAGCCTTGCAGCTGACAGCACCAGTAGCCATAGGTTTCTTGTTTTCAATAGATCATTTGGATTTTAAAACTAGCACACAGAAAGATAAGTTATAAATCATAATTTGAGAGAGCAGAGAAAGCTTCACAATCAAGTGCTTAGAACACTGAAAATAGGGTGGTTTGTTTTATCTTCAGTTCTGTGCATTGAACTTAGGGCCCTGTTTATACTAGGCCAGTGCCCATCTATGAGCTATCTGTCTGGTCTGGAGCTTTCTGGACAGGGTTTCACTGTTTAGCTAAGGCTGGCATTGGTCTTGCAAAGTTGGCCACAAACTCCAGATCCTCCTGCCTCAGCCTCTTGAATGCTGGCATTGGCAGGTGTGCACCAGTGTACCCAGAGAAGAGCAGATTCCTAAAATAAAAACCCCACAGCAGACACTGACAGAGTGGTCACACTCTGATCAGGGTGGTGGGAAAGAGACCCAGGAGCTCCAGGGCTCTTCTTACGAGATGCATCAGACCGACAGAGGTGGGTAGTTCTAGAGGAGAGAACTGCAGAAAGGACCTCCAGAACGCTTAGTTCTGTGGCCTTTCCAACCCCACGGCATCAGCCTTAGGCTCCACTGGAGCTGGGCATTGCTAACAGTAAGCTTAGCAGCTCAGCAGTGATCGCTCTGATCACTTACAGGAGACACCAAACTGACAATCTGGCTGAAACAACAGGATTACCAGCGGCTCCTACACACACACTGAACAGGAAACAGGTCTAGGTGCAGGCAAAGCTGGATAAAGGAACTCTAATTGGTTTTTAAAGGAGGGCAGGGTGGAATATATAAATTCACATCATTGAAAAGCCCAAGGAGGCCCAGGCATGTGTTATTATCTTTACTCTCTTCCTTTCATCCTCTGCTGTATGACAATATCCCTCTGTTCTAGCTCCTCCAAGAGGAAGAAGAATTTCTCTCCCAGTTCCACTGACTCGGCAGTTGGCTGATGGTGTAGCTGCTCTCAGGTCTACCTCTATGTGGATCTCTGTGGTCAGCATGTTATTCTACTCTGATGTTGAGAACTGAGTCCACACTCATCTTGGGTCATAAGTAGAGAAAACAACACTCAAGCCCCAGGAGCTGAAACAGGACAGGCTGCCTACAGGGCTGAGGACATCCTGGGCTGCCCACAGGAAGACTGAGAATATCCAGGGCTGCCCACAGGAAGACTGAGGATATCCCAGGCTGCCCACAGGAGGACTGAGGATATCCCAGGCTGCCCACAGGAGGACTAAGAACATCCTGGGCTGCCCACAGTAGGACAACAGGGCTGAAGCACAGGCAAGATGAGGCCACTGGAGAAAGCAAGGCAGGAAGTTCAAGAAGAAAGTTAGATGTAGTCACCAGCACACACGATCTGGAAAGGCTGAAGACGAAGTGGATGTCTGTGGACTCTAGACAGGGTGTCTGACTCATCTGTTCTCTGAAAGGTCAGAAATATGGGAGGGAGACAGATGGCTAGTGGATGCGACGGAGAGTGGGAGTTTCAGAGACAGAGGCCAGGGGCTGTTGTCTATAGAAGTCTTCAGGGAAGGAAGAGCCCCTGATTCAGTCTGCCAGTCACTGGGTGAGGCAGCGTCCCCCACACTGGGAGCACCGACATCAAGACTCTCCATTTCTGTCCTCAAGGTCCCCAAAGCTTGCAGTGGACGAAGAATTGTCAATGCAAAGATGGATATGGAAGAAAGAGTCCCTGACTCCCGGGCTTTAGAGAGGGACGGAAATGGTGAGGAGCTGACACAGTCATACGCATCACAGAGGGGATGCCAGCACCTGTCCAAGATCCAGAGAGCTTTCTCAGGAAAGGTGGTGCTGGAGTCCAGTTCTTTTAAGAATCATTATGAAGAGATAAGAGACAGGAAAGAGCCACATATTTCCTTACGGGTTCACCAGTGTGTCCCAGAGTCTCACATACGGGCTTCTGAAAATGTTCACAGGCACCCCACAATTAGGCATCATGGAAGGTCACTGGAGTCCCAGAGTTGCTATGGTGCGGCAGAGAAGCGGGTAGAGTCAGCGGCAGAACAAGAGACCCAAGAAAAGACAGGAGAGTGGGTGGCTGCACAAGCAGATTCGAGGAAGAGGTGGGGGTTTAGGGGCGCCCCCACTTTCCAGGGTACGCATACTGCAGGGCCCATCTCCACCCTCCCAGCCTAGAATGCCTCCCACATCACCCGAGACCGCTGCAGCCGGCAGAAACAGGCAGGGTAACAAAATGCAACACAAGCAGTTAAGAGCCTAGGCGGGGTGGGGATGGGAAAGCAGTCACTTCTGAAATACCACGGCTTTTCTTTCAGAGGCAGGTGATTAAAAAGGGGGGTGGGGGAAGAATACCCCAAACTATGGACAGTAACTATGGACAGTGGAGCTTCCAAAGTGGCAAAGTCTGTGTGCAGCACTGCCCTCTGCTGGCCATAGCTAGACCTGCAGCTGAATGGCGGCGGCAGCTGGTGAGTTGGGGTTTGAGTCAGTGTAAGTTGAGTCATACGTCCTGCTCTTTAAGAAAGAACGGGTTCTGCAGCTTTGGTTTTTAAACTCTCTAGTTGACTGTTCTAATAAGACAAGCGTTCTACAAAAAACCTTAAGGGATTGAAGAAGGTTTGTTTGTTTTGCATTTTCATGTTCGTGTAATGGTCACAGTCACTTGGAGATGGGCTATAACCATAGAGCAATCTCCTAGAATTAACTAACTTTCAAATGTCTGATAATTCCATGAAGGTAATGACTGACATGAATTGAATATGTATTGATTGGTACCCTCTGTACACTACATTAATTTTTATATGTGTGTGCAGGTGACATATGAGAGAGAGAGAGAGAGAGAGAGAGAGAGAGAGAGGCATTCCTCAGGCACAGTGCACCTTCCTAATACTTTTAAAGGCAGGTTCTCTCACTCACTGGCCTGGATCTTGACAAGCTTTGAGGGCTGTTTAGCAAGCCCTAGGGCCCCACCTGTTCCCATGTCCCCAGTGCTTAGATGACACATACCAAGTCTACCCTGTGGAGGGGAGAGCAGAGATTCGGATGGCTAGCTGCCCATCTCCACCATCTCTCTAGTATAAGATGGCTCACTGCTCTCCGGGTCAGCTACCCCAGGGGCCCTCCAGCACTGAGCCATCCCTGAGAGTCTTTTGTTGCTGATGAAGAACCTCTGAATCCTCCATCTTCTTTGAACCTCACAACCTTGGGAAGCAGCTAATTGCCTGTATTTCACGGGTAAGGACAAAAAGACCAAGCATTCAGGTTGCTCTGCCCATATTCTCACAGCTGGGTCAAGTCATTTATTCTGATCATATAATGGAGGCCGTTAACAACTTTAGGTGCTGCCCCACCAGAGGCCAAGTAAGAGGAGGAGCAGGCAGGGCTGTGAAGAGAACCAGGTCCCAAAGCACCGTGGCCCACGCCAGCATTGGTCATTTTACCTGAAAACCTTTGCTGCAGTCTCTGTCAGAGATTCTAAAATGGAGGGGGTGGGCAGGGTTGAGAAAGAAGGGAGTAACAAAAAGTAAGGCCAAGAAGGGCAGCTGGAGAAAAAGCAGAGATCTTAGAGGTTTTCCTCACCTTTTAATATTGCTACATCCCCCTGTGGAGCCGAACCCTTGGCTGCTGTGATCAGTGTCACGGAGCACACAGAGCCTTGGCCCATGTCGGCTGCTGTGATCAGTGTCACGGAGCACACAGGACCTTGGCCCATGTCGGCTGCTGTGATCAGTGTCACGGAGCACACAGGGCCTTGGCCCATGTCGGCTGCTGTGACCAGTGTCACGGAGCACACAGGGCCTTGGCCCATGTCGGCTGCTGTGATCAGTGTCACGGAGCACACAGGGCCTTGGCCCACGTCTCACGGTGTGACGACACATGAGAGTTTCTATCTTGTGGTTGGTTGTGACAGGCTTGTCCTTCCAGAGTTGCTTCCCCGTGTCCTTTCATCTGGGTCTTTATCAATAATCACTAATATCACCAAATTTTCATTTTGGGTCAGCTTAAAATAGTTCAGGTTTCCTTTTTTATTGTGAAATAGTCCTACAAAAAGGAAAGTGGCACACAGACAGGTAGACACTTTACACAAGATTTAACAGTAGCGTTTTCCAAATGCCTGTACATTATTGATTTCCAAATGAACCCCATGATGTTTGGAGATTATACCGTGGCCTGTTGAAAGGAACATTTCTATATTAATTGAATTTCATGGAATTTCTTTGAGCAAAGCAAACAAGAAGGATCTACAAATTGGGCAGCTCTTGGAAACAAAGAAGATTTTTGGGTGTGTGTGTGTGGGCTTTAAATTTTTATTTTTAACCAATACATAAAAATATACTATAGGGTACCATATGATATTTCCATATATGTGTACATTGCATAATGTTTTGTATCTGTCCTCAATTATCTCTTTTTTTGCTTTTTTGAGTATACAGTCACCACACCGTGACAGAGCAGCACAACTTCTGGCTTTTTGATTCCTCCCCCAGGCGTCGCCCCCTTCCCATAACCCCAGTATGTTCTGAGAACTCCAGCCAGCAACATGACCAGGTGGCGTTTATAAGAAAAACAAAGGTGCGAAGTAGAAAACAACTTAATCAATTACAGCCTCATCAATCAACCTGTCAATGGTCACAGAAGCTTCATTAATGAGCAGGCTACATAGTCTCCCGTGTCTAGCCAAGGCTCAGTGTCTGTTCTTAGTCTGTATTGGTTTGATCTGTTTGGCCTAGTGCATTAATTTAGCCTTCTGTAAAGGTTCCTGAACAGTTTTCCAGTGACTTGCTATGCTTTGGTGGTGGTATATTCAGATGTGGTCTGTCTCTGTGACTGTTTCCTGTGTGTTTGACAAGAATGTTTATTGTGCCATGACTGCGGAAGTGTTCTAGATAGACACCCAAGTCAACGCAGCTGACAGTGTTCAGGTCTTCTATACCTTTGCTAATTTTCTGCCTGTTCTTTTCTTTTAATTTACTTATTATCATTTTACGTATGAGTATTTTGTCTTCATGTGTATGTGTGCACTATGTATGTGCCTTGTGCCAGCTGAGGCCAAAAGAGGGCATTAGATCCCCCAGAACTGGAGTTTCTAGAGTCACAGAGGGTTCAGAGCCACCAGGCAGGTGCTGAGAATTAAACCTGTGAAGTGGAAATTTCTGATTTCTTTGTCCTGTGATAGTTTTCTGGAAACTGTCATGAGAGGATATTTTGCTGAAGCAGACACATGAGAGGCTGTTTTGCTGAGAACAGACATGTGGTGTTTTTCTGGAAGCTTCCTGGGAAAAGGGCCTGTGATGGCTTGCTGGAGCAGACACGTTAAAGGACACACGATGTTTGGAAAGGCTATAAATATCCTTTGGTGCTCTGGTGTTGGTTCACCTTGGTGCTCTTTGCTGGCCTTCATTGGGCTTTGTGGATGTTGGTCTTTGTCGACAACACTTGGCATTGGTTCACCTTGCCTTCTTCACTGTGACTTCGTAGAGGGAAATGTAACAAAGAACTTCTTGTGATATTCCCTCAGCTTCTTGCTGCTTTTGGGGACTTGGGTTGATTGGCAGAGCCTCCTGGTCTCTTCTGGATGGAACAGCCATTGCTGATTTGTGAATGGTGTTTGTGAGCTGAACGAGTTACTGCTGCTGATTCATGTGAACTGAACTGCTGATATCCTGACAACGCAAATGGATTCGCCCAAAGAACTATTTCTAAACAGGTCCACATCCCTCTTGGCCCCATTAACCTTTCCTTTCCACTGCCTGTGGTGGGCGGTGGGCTAGAAGGGAGGTTAAAGCATTTAAGTACCCTTATTAAAATAGGTTTTGGAAAATCAAAGCCTACAAACCTGGGTCCTCTACATGCGGAGCCGGAGCTCTTCACCACAGAGCTGTCTCTCCAGCCCTCTGTCTGCTCCTTTATTAACCAAGGGTGTTGAGGTCTGCACTACAGTAATAGATTTGTCTATTTCCTCTTTAGGTTCCTTCACTTCCAATTTCACACATTTACAGATCTGTTTCTAATTTGCTCTGTCTTCTTGTTGAATTGAATCCTGTTATTATGAAATGCATGACCCTCACTGTCTCTGAAATATTCCCTGCTCTGGATCCCACTTTGATAACACGGCCATTTCAGCTCACTGTATTTCCCTCATCCTTTGTCTGTCCTTATGTTAAAAGTAGATTTCTTGAACTCTGTTTTCATTCCAATTTTTATCCCTCTATCTTCTACTTTCTTTTGGATTAAGTGAATATTCAGCATTTCATTTGATTAACCCATGTTTGGATAGTTAGTGTTTCATTTCAATTTATCTGTTAGCTCTCAGTGCTGCTCTCGGGGTTGCAATTCCTAAGCCACCACACTCTACCAGCAGGTGCCATTCACTGCTTCAAGTGAAATGCAGGCTCCTTCAAATTCTATCAGTCATTTCACCTTCCTTCCTATGTCTACAGACAGTGAAATATCCACTGTATAGTTTGTGGCTTTTTATTTTTCAAAAGCCATGCACGCTTCACAATCTGAAGAGGGATTGTTTTCACTAACATATATATATGTGTTTCCTTCTGCCATTCTTTACATCCCAAGTCCCCCTCCAATGTCATTTCTCTTCCACCCAAAGATTATCATCAGCAATTCTTTTTGAGGAGGTCTGTTGACTATAAATTCTTTTGTTTTTTCCTTCATGGCATAGGGCACCATGGTGACCATGATTAGATCCTACTTTTGGGTCAAAAGAACAAACATGAAAAGTTCAATAAGTCCCCTACATGGCAAACCAATTTTAAAGTATACTTTTAAAAAGGATTTTGAATGGAGGTGCTCTGTATTGATGTGCCTTTCCCTGGAAGACAGGGGTTATTAGATGAAAATTCTAGTGTCAGGCATGGGATATGTCCTTATGAGTTATTGGTTAAGAGGACTTCACAGAAGGTCACGAATGGTTTCACCCAACACTGGACACTGTATACTACAATACTGACCTTCTCATCAAAATGTACGTACCAGTGCAATACTGTCATGGCTGTTATTGAGGCAACCAACAGACTTTTTAAAGACTGTACTTTAGGCCGACTCCACTGTAGAGAGCTCTTGGTGCCACTTCAAGGATATTGGTAAGAATATTTACATTGGGCTAGGACAAGGGTCAAGATAAATACAGCTGAGGAACATGTTCTCTGTATCTTGATCTTCATGTTAAGTCCCTGAATACAGTAATCACGGGACCTTTGCTTGTGCCTTGTTTGTTCCTTGACTACTTTGTTTTTGACCTAGAACTGACCCTACTCTTTTCATGTATAGAGAATGATATAAAAGCAGACTGGGAAAAAAATAAACCCATGTCAGTATTTGCTGGAGTCATACTGTAATGTTGTTTAATTGTCTTTTTTTTCTCTTTAATCCTCCCTCCCTCCCTTGAGACCCTGTTGGCTGACTGAGTGGGTTTGGTCAGGTGGCATCCTTAGTTTGGACTTGGGTACAAGGGATTCAGTGAAGGACCTCGAGGGAAAAGGAAGCACACACAAAGAAAGATAAAGAAAATGTGGGCCAGTGGTGAGTAAACCCTATAAAAATGGGACAGGGTAATGGTAGAATGCTTTTTGTATGTATGCTTAGAGATATGCTAAAATCTAGAGGAAAGAAAAAGAGATCCTGCTTCCTCTCTGGCTCCCACTGTGGGAATGCCTAGTTCTGGTTCTGGGTCCCTTCAATGGAACATCTGGTTCTCTTCCCTCTCTAGCTATTGTCTGTCCTTGGCACACCAGTCTGTCCATGTCTGTCAGTTTATGTCTGTGGTTTCATTTTGTTGCTTGATTGTTGCTCTGTGTTTCATATTTGAAAGAAAAAAATGGTTAAAACTTTATCTGGTGGAACATTTGGGTTCAGCGTGTGGCAAAGTGCTCCTCCCTTGAAACTACAACTAGAAAAAGAAAGAAAATTTTGTCTGTCTAGCCTAAATGTGTAAATGTGTGTAGCCACTTGATGTTTGTTTTTGACTGGTCCTAAATGTATAAATATGTTCTGCATGTCTTAGTTATAGATTACTGGCTTATAAGTTATTGGGTATGGTTAAAAATTTGTAACATTGGTAACAGAAAGTTGTCTTAAAACTGGAAACTCAGGGTTTGAGTCATTCTGGGCAACAACACATGGCATGAGCCAACCCAGGGAAACTGGTCTTTAAAGATACCTCTAAATTGGGATAATATTTTATGTAATTCCTGTCCTAGAAACCAGATTTATAAAAGATAGGACTTAAAACAATGTTTCCTTAATAAGATATTAAAAGCTGCACTGTCATAGGATCAGAGGGGAGGAGGACTCAACATCTATCCCGACACCGGAAGTAACTGGGACAGCAGGATCCAGGGACCCAGGAACCCCAACAGACCAGTGGCATGGGTCCCTTCCAGTCTGGGCTAATGCCCTGAGCAGACTGTGGGCGCAAACTGCTCAGCCAGTCCCACAACACCCAGAGGAAGCTCAACTCCCAGGTGCTCTAACACGCCCAGGATCCCAGGAGCTTGGTCACACCAGGATCTCAAGGTCGCAGAGGCAGCTTGACTTCCAGGAGCTCTCTCACACCCAGGATCTCAGAATCACAGGATCCCAGAGACAACTGGTCTCTGAGGAGTTCTGACACAATCAGGATCACAGGAAGAATAGGCTCCAGTCAGATAAAGGGAGGGCAGGTAGCACTAGAGATAACCAGATGGCAGGAGGCAGGCACAAGAACATCAGCAATAGAAACCAAGGTTACCTGGCATCATCAGAACCCATTTCTCCCACCATAGAAAGTCCTGGATACACCATCACACTGGAAAAGCAAGATTCAAATCTAAAATCATTTCTCATAATGATGATGATAGAGGACTTAAAAAAGGACATAAATGACTCCCTTAAGGAAATAAAGAAGAACACAGGTAAACAGCTAGAAGCCCTTAAAGAGGAAACACAAAAATCCCTTAAAGAATTACAGGAAAACACAGCCAAACAGGTGAAGGAATTGAACAGAATCATCCAGGATCTAAAAATGGAAACAGAAACAATAAAGAAATCACAAAGGGAGACAACCCGGGTGATTGAAAACCTAGGAAAGAGATCAGGAGTCATAGATGCAAGCATCACCAACAGAATAAAAGAGATATAAGAGAGAATCTCAGTTGCAGAAGATACTATAAAAAACATTGATACAACAGTCAAAGAAAATGAAAAATGAAAAATACTCCTAACCCAAAACATCCAGGAAATCCAGGACACAATGAGAAGACCAAACCTAAGGATAATAGGTATAGAAGGGAGCAAAGATTCCCAACTTAAAGGGCCGATAAATATCTTCAACAAAATTATAGAAGAAAACTTTCCTAACCTAAGGAAAGAGATGCCCATGAACATATAGGAAGCCTATAGAATTCCAAATAGACTGGATCAGAAAAGAAATTCCTCCTGTCACATAATAATCAAAACACCAAATGCACTAAACAAAGAAAATTAAAAGCAGTAAGGGAAAAAGGTCAAGGAACATATAAAGTCAGACTTATCAGAATTACACCAGACTTCTCAACGGAGACTATGAAAGCTAAAAGATCCTGGGCAGAACTCATACAGACCCTAAGAGAACACAACTGCCAGCCCAGGATGCTATACCCAGCAAAACTCTCAATTACCATAGATGGAGAAAACAAGATATTCCATGACAAAACCAAATTTACACAATATCTTTCCACAAATCCAGCCCTACAAAGGATAATAGATGGAAAACACCAACACAAGGAGGGAAACTATACCCTAGAAAAAGCAAGAAAGTAATTTTCTTTCAACAAATCCAAAAGAAGATAGCCACACAAACATAAAAATAACATAAAAAATAACAGGAAGCAACAATCACTTTTCCTTAATATCTCTTAACATCAATGGACTCAATCCCCAGTAAAAAGCCATAGACTAAGAGACTGGATACGTAAACAGGACCCAGCATTTTGCTGCCTACAGGAAATGCACCTCAGTTACAAAGACAGACACTACCTCAAAGTAAAAGGTTGGAAAACAATTTTCCAGGCAAATGGTCCCAAGAAACAGACAGGAGTAGCCATTCTAATGTTTAATAAAATCAACTTTCAACCAAAAGTTATCAAAAAATATAAGGAAGGACACTTCATGCTGGTCAAATAGAAATATTTAAGGGGTAACTTCAGCAAGTTTTATAGGTATCTGATGAATCTTAGTGTAATGGCCTTGGGAAACACAAAGGAATGTTGCTCTTTGCTCAGAGTGAAGCTAACATGTCTTCAAGGGAGAACATTGGAGGTATTTGAATTTTATGGTCACATTAGGGAGGTGAGTCCTGTATATTTTGGAAGACTAATATTTATTTTCTCTGAATTTAGTCAGATGTTGTCAACTTATTTCTAGTTGAGTGTGACAGTAGTAAGGTTTTCAAAACCTACTGAAAACAAGTAACATTAAATGTGTGATTTATGAGATTAAAAAAAAAAGAATTATATTGGTACACTATAGTTAAATGTCACATGGTCACCATACCAATTTGTGTCTGGAGCTACCTTAATTCAGAAAAAAAGAGTTAGATATCTTTCCTAAGGCTAAATCATGTATCAGATCTGAGCTCTAATCCTGGTCTGAGATTCAGGGTTCATATTCCGAGATAATCTAAGAAGAAAAGGTGCTCAGGGGTGATTCATGTGGGACAGTATGGCCCTCCCTCACCACAGCAGGGACAGAGATACAGCCTGAGACACCCTGCTTCTGGAGACTGAGGTGTGAAACAGAGGCCCATCACAGTAAGTCACAGGAGTGAGTAACATCTCCAGCCTTATTCACCTAGACTGCTCTCCCTCCCAGGTCAGATTGAACTAATTACTGTGAATGTATGTTTGAAATGTTACAAGCTCTAAAAATCCAAGCTCTATTTGTGGTGTTGAAACTTGATTTGAGAACCATGTCTTCAGGACTAAGTTTCTTTTTAGCCAACTTTCAAGTTCATGGAGGCCTCCTGGCCATCATGACATCTACAACTTACTCAATAGAAGAACTCAGAATTGGTGGTATGGACCCAAAACCAAAAGGTGTACCAGTCCCAGACAGACAGTCTAATGAAAGAGAAGAGCCAGAGGCTCTCAGATGTTCTTTCCAGATTGGACACACCTGCTTGACTGGACACATCTGTTTCCATGTCACTGTCTAGCTCTACTGTAGATCAGTGTCTCAGATTCTGGGAGTAAGAGTGTATATGGTATCCTAGAACTCAGCATGCTTATGCCTCAGTGAAATGCAAGGATCCACTTACTGGCATACGGCACGGTCCTGATTGGGTACTGATATAGGGAAGAGGGCATGTTTGTGGGATTTTTGGCAGTATCCTGAAGAGCATGGTGGCTGCCAGAGTGCTTGGTTAGACATGCTGATGCTGGGACAAAGTATGATGCTGACTGTGAGCTTGCTGGGTGCCCTGATGATGGTGAGAGGGAAGCTGTATTCGGAATGTGTTCCTGACTCACCTTTGCTTGCCTGTATCCCAGACTGGACAAGCTGCTTTCCCTCAAGCTTTTAGACTTTGTGGGACAGAGAACATGCAGACTGTGGAAACTTTGAAAAATTAATCAAATAGAGAAGTTGTTATAATGACCCTTTTCTTTCCTTTAATGTGACCAATTATTAAAGAAAAAGACGGTGGGCATTTGGAAGCCTGGGAATCAATCAAGCATTGGACAAAAGATGTCCATAGGTCTTTGGCATTCACACCCAAGTCATTTTCAACAGTATATTTGAAGTTAGATGCAGCTCTCTATGAAGTTATATTAACAATAGACAAAATTGGGATAGAATCTGGATTTCGAACAGTGACAGGATCTGGATTTTAAACAAGTGTTAATGCATATTTTAAGGCTCCTAATCTTTTTTTAATTGGTCATGTTAAAATTACTTTTGTTTTTTCTATGGAATTAACTGTAAGTTGTATTGATTGTACATTTTCTAATTGTGTTAGTGTGTTGAAACCTGGCATGTCTGTTATGGTAGTCCATCAATCAACTTTCGTTCTATTGCCTGTGAGTATGACAGAACCTTGGTATTCTGAAAAAAGCTTACAAATATTGGAAGAAGTGAGTCAGGCTTTAAACAGAAGCAAGAGGGTAGTGGGCTTGATTATTGCTGGTATAGCAGCTTTGATTACATTAATAGCTAGCACCACTGTTTCTGCAATTGCTCTGATGCAAGAAGTTAAGACAGCCATTTTTATTAATCATTTAGCAAAAACAAAAAACAAAAACAAAAAAACCTGTTACTAATACTCTCAGTATTCAAGAAGATTTAGATAGGTGTTTGGAACAACAAATTGATGCTCTTTATGATACTATTCAAATTATTGGAGAGGAGGTTCAGAGTTAAGAGTAAGAAGTTATCTCAAGTGTCATGCTAAATACCAATGGATTTGTGTCACTTCTCAAATTTACAATGATAGTTATAATTGGGAAAAAAAATTAAAGGCACTTGCAGGGTATTTGGCATAATTCTAACACCTCTCCAGATATTTTAACTTTGTATACCAAGATTATGAATTTAAAGAATGCTGCTATGCTGAGTTTTGATGCTGTGGATATTGCTTATAAAATTATCCATGGCTTAAGGTTAATATTTCTATCTTGGTCAAGCTTCAAGAATGGCATGTATAGTTTGACCATGCTGGCCCTTCTTGCCCTGGGAATACTCTTATTCCTGCCCATTTTGATAAAACTTGCCTTTAACAACATCGACATGTTAGCAACCAAAATACATAGCTTGAAACTTAAAATGGATCTCCAGACAAAGCCATTAATTTAACAGGCTGGCAGTCAATGATGGGTAAGATTCTGCACAGATCCTTACTAACCTAAGACAGAAATGTATTGCTTTGGTTAATGTATTTTCAATGATGAGCAAGGAAGGCAATCTTGACTGAACAACCTAAGACAGACCCAGTCTTGTTTATGAAATTAAAAGGGAAGATGAGGAGAGCTCTTGGGACTGTGTCTTAGTCAGGGTTTCTATTCCTGCACAAACATCATGACCAAGAAGCAAGTTGGGGAGGAAAGGGTTTATTCGGCTTACACTTCTATGCTGCTGTTTATCACAAAAAGGAAGTCAGGACTGGAACTCAAGCAGGTCAGGAAGCAGGAGCTGATGCAGAGGCCATGGAGGATGTTCCTTACTGGCTTGCTTCTCCTGGCTTGCTCAGCCTGCTTTCTTATAGAACCCAGGACTACCAGCCCACAGATGGTACCACTCAAAGGGCCCTCCCCCCCTTGATCACTAATTGAGAAAATGCCTTACCTCTGGATCTCATAGAGGCATTTTCTCAACTGAAATTCCTTTCTCTGTGATAACTTCAGCTTGTGTCAAGTTGACACACAAAACTAGCCAGTACAATTGACCCCCTGTCAACTTGACACACAAACATCACCAATAAGCCTTGACCCTTACTTCCTTATTCATCCCCAAGATTTAAATAACTTTACAAGTTCCACAGTCTTTATAAATTCTTACATATTAACATTTCGGTCCCTTTTAAACATCCAATCTCCTAAAATTCAAAGTCTTTAAAAAATTCAAAGTCTCTAACTGTGGTCTTCACTAAAATACATTCTTTCTTCAGGAGGGAATATATATCAGGGCAAAGTCACAATCAAAAGCAAAATCAAATTCCAACCGTCCAATGTCTGGGATCTACTCACGATCTTCTGAATTCATCCAAGGGCTTGAGTCACTTCTCCAGCTCTGCCCTTTGTAGCACACATGGCTCCAGATACCTGTACTCCACTGCTGCTGCTGTTCTTGGTGGTCATCTCATGGTACTGGCATCTCCAAAACACTGCTGTCTTCAGCTGCAACTAAGCTTTACAAACAGCTTCTCATAGGCTCTCTTCATGGTGCCAAGCCTCACCTCCTTTGCATCACCCCTTCAATCCTGGGCCGTCAATGCAACTGAGGCTGCACCTTCACCAATGGCCTTCCGAGGCTTCTCACAGTGCCCGAGCCTCAACTCCTTTGCATGACCCCTTCAGTCCTGGAATTGCAACTGAGGCTGCAC
>CM052716.1:55863491-55884637 GCA_028551405.1 Uromys caudimaculatus
ATTTGTCTTAGTCAGGGTTTCTATTCCTGCACAAACATCATGACCAAGAAACAAGTTAGGGAGGAAAGGGTTTATTCAGCTTACACTTCCATGCTGCTGTTCATCACCAAAGGAAGTCAGGACTGGAACTCAAGCAGGTCAAGGAGCAGGAACTGATGCAGAGGCCATGGAGGAATACTGCTTACTGGCTTGCTTCTCCTGGCTTGCTCAGCCTGCTTTCTTATAGAACCCAAGACTACCAGCCCACAGATGGTACCACCCACAAGGGGCCTTCCCCCCTTGATCACTAATTGAGAAAATGCCTTACAGCTGGATCTCATGGAGGCATTTTCTCAACTGAAACTCCTTTCTCTGTGATAACTTCAGCTTGTGTCAAGTTGATACACAAAACTAGCCAGTACAGGCTGCTTCTAGGAAATTGGCAAGAATTTGACTTTGGGCTAGGACAAGGCTCAAGATGAATACAGCTGAGAAATGTGTTCTTTGTATCTTGATGCATCTTGTTAAGATTCTGAATACAGTAATCATGGGACCTTTGTTTATGCCTTGTTTGTTCCTTAATTACTTTGTTTTTGACCTAGAACTGACCCTATTCTTTGCATGTGCCTAGAATGGTATAAAAGCAGACAGGAAAAAATAAGCCCAATTCAGTATTTGCTGGGGTCATACTATAATGTTGTCTAATTGTCCTTTTTCTCTTTAATCCTTGCTTCCTTCTCAAGACCCTGTTGACTGACTGAGTTGGCTTAGTCACTCAACAAGAGGAAATTCATTCCTGCACTGTAAATACCTTCAAAAACCCATAGCTGGGAGGGAGGGTCATAGCCCCTAGGCAGAAAACCTACTACTATTATTAAATGGATATGTTGTCAAAATAACTGCCTTTCTCCCCCCCCCCCCCCTCTCTCTCTCTCTCACACACACACACACACACACACACACACACACAATTATTATTCCTATAAATTAGGGTTGTTGTCAACCTTGGTCAGAGAAGTTTTGCTAGGTGGCAGTAGTATATGCTTTTAATCCCAGCACTCTGGATGCAGAGGCAGGTGGATCACTACAAGTTCGAGGCCAGCCTGGTCTATAGAGTGAGTTCCAGGACAGCCATGGATATACAGAGAATCCCTGTCTCAAAAAACAAACAACAAGATAATTTTGTTTAATTTTTATTATACTTGTATGAGTTTTTGCCTGCTTGTCTGTAATACTACCTGGTACCTTCCAGTTTTCCTGCAGGCAGGCTAGCAGACAGGGAGGAGAGAGAGATTTTGCCATGCTTTGAATGTAGAAAGAGTCATCAGCCATGTGAGATCTTGGGCAGAGTGGCCATTGGCCACTCCCTGACTGGGTCTGGGGTAGCGTGAGGTCAGATTTAGAGTGCTGAACTGGGATTGAAAAGAAAGGAGCGATAGTCGAGGAAGGCTAAGACGAGCCCAGCCATTGAGCTAAGGCATATCAAAAAATAAGCTAGTGTGTGTGTGTGTGTGTGTGTGTGTGTGTGTGTGTGTGTGTGTGTGTGTCTTTCATCCTCAGATCCGAGGGAACCTGAGCGGGGCTGGTAGCTTGGTCTACCCAGAGCTTAAGATGTGTGTCCTGAGAAAATTGAGGTGTATAGAATCAAGATACAGTGTATATACGTATGAAAATTGTCAATGAACAAAATATGTTCCTTAAGAAGGGGGTGGGCCACCCAGAGACTGATTTCTGCAGGTTTTGTAGGCCTTGTGCCTTCCTCCCGTGTCCAGTAATTTTAGTTATAATCACTGTAACGGACTGTAATGGACTTACTCTATTATGGTTAAAGTTAGTTTTTTCTGTGTTTAACACCCCCCCTCCAACCAGCTTCTTAATATAGAAGTTTGGGCTATAGATTTGTGGATTTTCCCCTCATTTTTCTTTTCTCAGATAAACATTTAAAACTATAAAAATTTCCCAGAGTACTATTTTAGTTGACGCCCACATATTTTGATATACTATGTTCTTAATATCTTTCAGTTCAAAATATTCATTAATTTCCTTGTTCTTGTTTGGCCCATGAACTACCTAAAGTGCTCTTTTTAATTTCTAAAGATTTACTTATTTATTTAAAGGTTTATTTCTATTTATGTGTATGGGTGTTTTGTATGCATGTATGTCTGTGTGCCATATGCATGCTTGGTGCCCATGGAGACCAGGAGAGAACATTGAATTTACTGGAAATGGAGTTACAGACGGTTGTGATCCACACACATAGGTGCCATAATCGAACCCGGATCTTCTGAACGAGCGGCCAGTCATCTTAACTACAGAGCCATCTCTCTAGCCCTCCAATTTCTAAATATTTAGATCTTCTCCAGATATGTAGTTTTTATTCCTGAATTCTTTTTTTTAAATTCATTTATTCATTCATTTATTCATTCATTTATTCATTCATTTATTCATTCATTTATCCATTCATTTATTCATTCATTTATCCATTCATTTATTCATTCATTTATCCATTCATTTATTCATTCATTTATTCATTCATTTATTCATTCATTTATTCATTCATTTATTCATTCATTTATTAATTATATGTAAGTACACTGTAGCTGTCTTCAGACACCCCAGAAGAGGGCATCAGATCTCATTACGGATGGTTGTGAGCCACCATGTGGTTGCTGGGATTTGAACTCATGACCTTCGGAAGAGCAGTCGGAGCTCTTAACCGCTGAGCCATCTCTCCAGCCCCGATTCCTGAATTCTAATGTATTCCTTCATTCATTTTTACTCATCATTTATTCATTATTTATTAATGGAACATAATAGGCACTGTTTCTGTTAAATATATCAAATATATTGAGGCTTGTTTTATGACCAATAGGATTGTCATCCTAGTGAGTACTGGTGTGAGATTCACATAAAGTCAGTAGGAAGCTGTATTTATTAAGTCAGGTATGGTCAGCACCTTTATTTGCCTCTAGTTTTCTATCTGTCCTATAAATTGTTGAGCAGGTATCATAGTTTTCCATTTCTTCTCTCTTTTTCTTAGTTTTTGTTTTGCTTTTCCCCTTCCCAGTACTGGAGATTGCACACAGGGCTTCACCCATGCCAGAAGCGCTCTACCGCAGAGTCATGGCTTCAGCTCCTCGCTGGTCTCTTTTTAAAGTTCTGATTTTGGGTAAACAGCCCTCTGAATCCAGGAGTTATGCATCTGTGCATTTGCCCAACCACAAATCAAAAATATCTGAGAAACTACATCTGCACCGAACAGGCAAGATTGTTTTCCTAATTGTGTCATTATTGACAATTACAATCAACCTAGAGATAATCTAAAGCACACAGGCATAAGTATAGTTCGTATTCTACACGGGGCTTTGAGCAGCCACGGACTTTGGTGTCCCAGGGAGACGCTGTAAACAATCCCCACAGATACCCACCATCTTAAAACCCTTCCACCTGACAGTGATGTGAATATAGCCCCAGCAGTTTTCTTACGCTCACTGCTTCCCTGGCCCACCTTCCTTCTACCCGTCCTTCAACTCTTCGGAGGTTATTCATTCATTCATTCATTTATTTATTTATTTATTCATTCATTCATTCATTCATTCATTCATTCATTCATTTTAAGTAGGAAATGGGGTTTCCTATAGGTAACGTTTATGGGCTTAATGTTTTCCCTAGTTTGACAGTGTCTGTCTTTCCAGAGTTTGGTTAATGAGATTATTAATATAATCGGGTTAAAATACAATAGCTTGCTTTTTGTCTTCTAATCGCCCCAATTAATCTTTGTTCTTCCTTTGACTTTTAAGATCCAATTTTGGATCATTGACCTAAAAAAAATATTCTGCTCTTTCTTCCCTGTTAGCTTATTGGTCATAACTTTTTCCCCCTTTAAACTTATTTTTGTAGTGGTTGCTACAATATGAACTTTTAACTTGTCAGAAATATTATCCTCAGAGAATATATTCCCCACCCCGCAGCTGTCTATTACTGCTTCTTTCTTCCACCCTTCACGTTATTCTTGTCACGTGTGACACATGCATGTAAACCTTGCACACATTGTTGCCACACGTTACATGCACGTAACACGCATTGTTACCAAGAAGTTTAGATGATCCAAAGACCCTTTTTAAAGGCTTAAATTACAGATTCTGTATTTCACACATTTACTGCCCGACTTTCTTTACTACAGTGTACAGACCCAGATCCCTGTCTGCTACTGTTTACATCTGTTTTTAAAAATTATCTCCTTTCATTTCTTTCCATGCAACATGCATAGACATGACTCTGTCTAGCTTCTTTGCCTTAAGATGGTTCAGTTGCTGGATGCAGATTCTAGATTAATAGTATCTTTCCTTACTAACTTCCTTTAATAACTGTGACTAATTGTAAGTTAAATTGTGAGTTCTCCTTAATTGTTTTTTTATATTTTTCCTGCAATAAGATTAAAGTCTTGTCCAATTAAAAGACCCTTCTGTTGATATTTTTTCAAATTCCATGTACAGGTTTTCTTCGGGATGATTTACCATTTTTCAGATCGTACACCTCCCTGTACATGAAGCAAGCTTGGGTTTTCATCTTTGCTTCAACTGTCCATCTGCATTTCTAAGTAGCATTCAAACGATTTTCTCAAACACGCCTTCGACATTTCTTACTATATCCGGAGGCCCTTCACAGTTCTGTGAAGCTGGTTTTGTGTAGGAAACCCATTCCTCTCCTTAGCTTTGTCCCAACCGATGGGGACACACATTAGGTGCTTACATTCCCCACTCATTTGCTGATATTTTTCAGCTGTAGCTTGTGGTGGTTGCCTCTCCTTGAATTTGAATGTCTTTTTCATACTGTCCTGATATGACTTTCTTCCTCTCTGGCTTCAAATGTTTTAATGATCCTTATTTAAAACCCCTTTCATACTATTACATTAGGTATAATTTATGGGCAATGCGCGTTACTGATTCATCCTCTCTGACTGGATTTCAAGGTAGCTCTTTTTCCACGTGGTTAAATGGACTTCATCTTGGGTACATCTGCAGTAGGAACCACTTCCTGTGGAGTCCCACGAGCCTGTCTTCGTGACTTGGTTTTCATTCCTTCTGCTGGCTCCATTTTTAGATAATGTTAATGTTTATTTTTTGACCATAACTTTCTTCAGTTATGGTTAGAAGGAACTCTGACGAACACCCACACATGGCACAATTTTGGAAGTTTGATTTCTGGAGGTCTCCTCTTCTGCCACCCACAACGTCAGGCAGACAGTCAGCTTCCTGCCACCACCTTCAACCAGTGGCCAGGGTTTTTCTGGTCCTTATTTTCTAGTCTGTATATGGAGGGGACAGCCCCATCTGTCTTTTAGCTCTGTGCAATAAGATCAGTTCTGTCTCCTCCCCCTGCACCTATTCCGCGTCCCTGTGAACCATTCATTTGTAGCATCTGCTCAGTGTTATAGGTTTGCTTTTCCATTGTCTTCTTGGCATTTGGGAACTTTCCTGGCTTGTGGAGTTTGAGATGATGACAATGGCAATGGTGGCAAAGACACTTTGACTTTGCAACAACAATTTGACCCTGACTCCCTCTTGTGTCATGGTGTCCTCAACATAACAGGAAGCAGGCAATTTGCAGAGGTAGTCTTTGATTCCAATCCATAACAATTGCCTGAGAGGACTGGCTGTTTCTGTAAGCAGTTGCCATGGTTGTTTTTGTTACTAACACCGTTATGTAATTTCACCGACTTTTTAGAAGCTTAGATAGTATTTTCCTGAGAGAAAGGGGTCCGTAAATTCAAAGACAAAGCATACTAGATTTCCTATCTTATTGTAGTTGTAGTTAAATAATGGTAGTTGATGAACAGCTTTGAAAGGTGTATTAAAGTAACGAGGCTGAGTTCCAGGGTCTGCAGAATCTACCTTATTGACTTGCATGCTACCTTAGGAGTGTGTGTATGTGTGTATGTGTGTGTGTGTGTGTGTGTGTGTGTGTGTCTGTATGTGTGTTGGGGAGGCACAGTGCGCCAAGAGTAATTGTTAGTAAGCCCAATTGGAGGATGGTGGGGAGATGCTCAGAGGCCAAGATTCTGAATGTTTCTCATTAATTATCTTCAAAACAAACTCTCAGCCTAAAATCCCCAATTAGAGAGCCTCGCATGGCTGAGACAGCCACGGTGGTAAATTTGCGCTGTACTGGTTTTCATTTCAGAAGTTGGAGTGGTACACAATGGAAAAATGTGGTCTCTGAGTCAGCCAGGCTGGGTTCAAATTCTTTCTCTCCCATTTACCAGCTTTAAGACAGTGGACAGATTACTTGGCTGCTCTGTGGCTCAGTTTCCTCTTCTGAAATATAAAGATAACAATAACCTTACATACACTTCTCAACACTATTGCACAGATTAAGCCAACAGATACTTGGCCAGCCTTTCTGAGCTATCTAGGAGGTGGATTGGCCATCACACACTCCCTTACATGGCACTTCTAGGTCCTTCCATGTGGAAAACTCACCTTACTGGAATACAAGCTACCTCTGGGTGGGTGGGTGTGTCAGCAAGGGCTACCCTGAGGATCCTAAAGACAGTCTCACCTGCCTGACAAGAGGACAGCAATGAATGCTAGTGGCTCTTCCTTCCTCTGCTACACTCCCTTTCTCCTTTTTGGTTTCTTCCTGTTCATTTTAGTTTTCCTTGCTCCAACTTCCTCTCCATCTCCCCTGCTGTGTCTTCACACAAAGCCCTCACCCTTGAGTGTCACAGGATCTGAGGCTTTCCCCCAGGGCTTGGAACTGTGAAGCAAGCCTGTCACTAGCCCCTAAGTGGTTTCTATGCTGTCCCCTTGCCCACCTAAAATGGAGCTCTGGAGCCCAGGGACTCGGCCCCGCAAACTCAGCTGTGGAAAGGCCAGCTGCCTCCCCAGCTAGAAGGCGCCCACATGGCTAGGAAGTGATGAGTGGCTGCTTGGGGTCTCTGGAAAACTCTTTCTCAAACAAGAACTTGATGTGCTATGCTGACTTCACCTCTCTGTAACTGGTTGCAGGGAGTCTAGCCCATTTTGGTTTTAATGAAAAGAACACAGAGCTTGGATAAACCATGGAAGAGATATATTTGAGCAAAGAGATTAAAGAGATTGAGTTCTTGAGCCTTCACTGCAATGTCTGAAGGGGAGAATAACAAAACCAGCCTGTGGGGGCCTGCTGGCTAACGCATGAGTTTGTAGCAGCTCACTTTAGTACTCTCATTGTCACTTAATAATTTTTACGGACTGCTGCTCACACAGATAGACACTTTGACATATACATTTATACCCATAGAACCCCGTGCTTTCACTAGTATCAAAATGTAGAGAGACTGAAGCTAATGAGAAAGTAGTGAAGCTGCTGTTTGTTTACTTGTGTTGCTATAACAACAGGCCAATAATCAAGCACCTCAGTGCAACAGAAACATGCTACCCTTCAGCTCTGAGACTCAGGATGGGTGTGGCTCACTCCCTCTGGAGGTGGGGCAGTGGTAGAATGGGGTTTTCTGGGGTGGGAGGCATCTCTATCTGGCCTCTCTCCTAGCTCTGCTAGTTCTTGGCTTGTGTACTGTAAACTCAGTCTGCATGTGGCACACTCCTAGTGTGTATGCCTATGTCCAGATTTCTCTTTTATAAAGACACCAGTCACATTGTATTAGTAGCCCACTCTCCTCCAGAATGACATCATCTAACTAATTACATCTGCTACTCCCTTCTACTTTTAAGAATCCCTATGATTGCGTTGAGCCCCAATGTACTCGCGATCAGCCAGAACACTCCCAGTGGAGGTCATATGTCCATAGACTGGGTAAGATTTCAGCATATGACCTTGGCTGGCCTAGAGTAACACAATTTAATCCAGGACAGCCTCAACTACATCCTACCTACTTGATGCCACAGAATCAAGAGGATCTGCTTGGCATAGCCCACCCCATTGCACCACACACCCAAGACCCTACATATATCCTTTTGCCAGAACTACCTGGGCACTAGTTCTCCATGTGGGGAAATGAGCTAGAGGTTTGGGCATTTGGTGAATCATACAGGACCTTGGAGACCTTGTAAGGATTTTGTATTTTATCTGAACAGCAGTGGGAGCCATTGAATATTTATAAGCAGGAGGAAGGACCAGGCTCTAGAAAGATCCTTCCTCCAACCCTAGTTCTGAGACCTGGACTGGAGGTGGGATAGGTGTTAGTAGTCCTGGTCTGCTCCTTCATAGTGGTAACAGGAATACAGAGAAGATGAAATGGAGAAGCATCCATGACTGATGAACCTTTCAGGGCATCAAGTGCCCTCTTGAGATGTGCCATTATGAGAGGGCACCAAGTATGTGTTATTTTAGCCAAGGGAGCTAGGGCTGCAGTTGGAGTTGTTGGCAAGGAGAGCTGTCATTTAGGTTTCTGGAGATAGGCACTTTCATTTTGAGATGGAGAGTCTTGTCTACTAGTAAGTTACCAGGATAAACAATATGGTTATACCAAAATAACATGACTTGTTCTTAGAATAAAATGGTAACATGGCACACTGGAGTGTGGCAGCTGTGGTGTGAGATGTGAAATGGCAGAGGTAGAGTGAGACAGGAAGAGCCTCTCAAGCGAAGACTTACCCTGGACCATTGGTACCTTGGGTATTAGTTACCTGTTTGCTGCTGCAACAAAGTACCATGAACTCACTGGGTTAAATCATGAATGTATCCCTATAGCACTGCAAATCAGAAGTTTAATGTGGATATCACAAGGTTATAGTTAAGGTATGCTAAAGATGGTTTTCTCCATTTCTAAGGCTACTCAGACTCTTTGGCCGGTTGTCTCCTCAAAGCTGGCTGTGTAGCATCTCTCTGACCCATCTTCCGTCATCACATGTCCTTTTCTGAGCACTTCTTTTGCCTTTGTCCTCTACTTTTACAAATCCTAGGCTTGGTAACACGCTTCTAAGCCCACCACACAAGAAGCTGAGGGCTAAGACAGGAGGATTTTGAGATCCAGAGCTGCTTGAGTTGGTAATGAGACTCTGGCTCAAACCTCAAAAACAAGAGGGAGAAAAGCAAAGTAAGGGTAGTGGCTCATACCTGTAATCCCAGTACTCAGAAGGTACAGACACGGGGATCAGGAGTTGTGGTTTAGAGTAGGGTGACCACCAGCTGGAAGCCAAGCTTTTAATACATGAGCTTTTATGGGTTTGGAGGTGGGAGATGGGCTGGGGAGTAGATAACATTCTACTCAAACCTCAAGGGTCTAGAACCTGTGATGTCTGGTCAGTAATAAAGATTTCTACTGAGGTAGGGGCAGCCATAGAGGTTGGACTTTGAGGATCTCCGAGCCCTGGGCAACAGTGACTATTCTTCTAGAACACTGAGAAAGCACTGCCACCTAGCCTCGGCTGAGGAGTTAGGCTTCCAGTGACTTCCCCATCCAGCAACTGCGTGGATAGGCAAATCACAGCCTGGAGAAACAAGTTAGAATTGAACATTCGGCTATGAGTGCAATGGAAAAATACAAGTGCCCACTTGGGCTAGTCCCTGGGAGACTCTTGGGAGTGGTGGAGGAAGAGTGGTAGACTAGTTGTCCCACCAATCCAGACAGGTGGGAGTTTGAACAGCAAAGGAAGGAACCTTCATTTTAGTCTGGGGGACATGGACATCCAGGTTTTAGTTGGAAGGCAGAGTTCCCAGATTGAGGGGCTGGTGGCAGAAGAATATCTAAAGAAGAAGTAGAATCTTTGTCCCTTGGGGATGGACTTCCTACATTTGATCCCATTCACAGTGGTCACCTTAGACCATTGGAAAACCCAGATATTTACAGTGTGATTTGTAACAGTATCAAAATTACAGTTAGGAAATAGCAACAAAAGTAATTTTAAGGTTGGAGTCACCACAACATGAGGAACTGTATTAAAGTGTCGCAGAATTAGGAAGGCTGAGAACTACTGCTCTAGAGAGTCTTCTGAAACTGAGACCTCCCAGTCTCTCCCAAGGCATATGCTGGAGTACCTCAGTGGCAGAACAGGGTACTCTTTTTGGGTTTCATTGTCAAAAAGAGATGGGAGGAGTATCCTGAGATCTCCTGGAAGCTGACTTCTTAATGAGGGTCTTTTGTTCTCAGGGGTCTCACCCTTTCCTTCTGTGCCAACACTGTGCCTCCTTGAAGGTTTCCTCCTATTTGCTTTCCTCAAATGTCTTCAGAGCAATGTCTGGACAAGAACATGCACTTAGTGTTTTGTTTTTTTCTTAATGTGCTTTAAGTGAAGAAAACGAGCTGTCCAAGTCTTGGTCTCAGGCACCTAGCTCACAGTGGTCCACAGAGTTACACGTTCCTATTGTTTTTTGATGGTCTGACACACATCTCCAGGAAAAGACCCAAGCGCCCTTAGCAACAGAGGAGAGCTGAGGCAGTAATGGGCTCACTGATGAGCAGCTTCTCACAGCTGGAATTCCCATTGGTCATGGAGCAATGAGAGTGAAGGAGGGCCTTGACTAGGTTCTAAAGGACATTCTGTGTTAGCTGTATCTTTCCCTAGACTTATCTCATGTGCCTTTATCTCTCATTCTCTGACTGGGCCACGTGCTGGGCGTCTTCACCCATGAGGAAGTGACAAATGCTCCTTTCAGCAAACAGCTATAGGGAGACACTCTGTGAGTGAGCCCAACCATAGCAAGACTGACTGGAAATCCTGTCAGAGCTCACATAGAGCAAAGGGGACTGCAGAGGCTTGAATAATTAGGAAAAAGAAGGCAAAAAAAAAATAATAGCTTATTATTATTATTATTATTATTGTTATTATTATTACATTTTTCTTAGAGACAGAATGTGTGCTGTGTTGCCCATGCTAGCTAGTCTAAACCTTTGGGCTCAGGTGAGAAGGGCACCTAATCTCTCAACCTCTCAAGTAGCTAAGACTTTTTGAAATTGGCCCTTAAAGGATTGGCTAAGCAGAAAGAGGGTTTGAGAAGACAATTTAGATGAATTAAAGGAGATTAACATATAGGATACGGTAATATATTGGATATATGTGTAATGTAATTATATGTATAAAAACAGTGCAAAATTCAAGAGGATCGGGTGATACACAGACAGAGTCTGTGTGCCCTGAACCCAACTCTTTCTCTAGAGGTAATGTACGTAGTTAGCAAATGCAGAGAATCCATCCATTCCCTCACTCAGGGCTGCATGGTGGAACCATCTTTTGAGAACAAAATCAAGCACGCATATTTCCATTGTTTTCTCTGTGGTGAGTCACGTGGTGACTCTTTCCAACCTCTTACTCCACACAGAAGACTCCACACACCATCCTGTGGGCCAAGTTCCTGCCCCAAGATGCAGAAAATTTGAGACCAAAGGTAATTATCTCTGCCCCAACCCAGAACTCCACAAAAATCTTCAGAGACTTTGGGTTCCTACAGGCTATTCATTGTGGGCTTGAGCCAAAAGGAACAGAATCCAGCTCTAAGGCACTGGGTGCACCAGCAGACCTGTGGCATAATCATTAGATGGAGACCAGATTGGCTCAGGTGGGACAGAGGCAGGGCTTCCTCTGCCAGGAGCTAGTGTGCACAGCGGTTCCCCAGAGAGCCCTTAGAAACCATTGGCATGCAGCATGACACTGGCAGAGAGGGGTTTACAGACTGGAGAAGAAAACTGAGAGCACACATTTGGAGCCCAACTCTCCCCAGCTGGGTTTCCTGACCAGAGAAGGCCTCCCTCATGGAAAGGTTACAAGGGAAAGATCCTGATTTTTCTTCCCCTGCTGTGAAATCAATTAAAAACAGGATGGATACAAAATGGTTTTATAACCTCCTCCACCTCCTGGCATGCTTTCTTCTTGGGGATGGGCCAGCCCAGAGTGAAGAGAGACTGGAGTCTCATGGTCTGAAAATTCAGCAGTAGTTTAAAGAACAGTGGCCCGTTGCTCCAGCTCTCCTCAGGGGACCTGAGGCTGGCTGGGAAATGTCTCCCTGGAAAGTGCACAGAGGGAGGAGGATCCCAGGGAAGGGGAGTGTGAAGGAGGCTCCAGCCAGCCTCAGCCTCTACGGCCCACAGGTTCCTCCAGAATAAAGCAACCAGATTTAAAAGAGAATTTATCTCCCACAGAATAACTCAGAGGGCTTGTGATGCTTAGACATAATTGATTAATAGGAACTAACATCAATAAATTTTCTTGCTTGCTTTAATCATAGATGGCCTTTACTGAGGACCACTTTGATCCAGGCACATAATTAGGCGCTTTCTGAGATTAGCTCTGTCATGTAATACCATGCCAGATTAAGTAATATTTTCTCCAATTGCAATATAAGAAAAATGAGGTCCAGAGAGGCTAAATAATCTGGCTAATACGAAATGGTAAATGTCAAAGCCAAGTCTAATTTTACATTGTCTGCTAACAATAATAATGCTAATATGACAATAGTAATTGTCATAATAGGTGTTATTGGTTGAATACCTGTGTGCCTAATATTGGGCTCTTTGGAATGTGATACCTGAAATCTTCATAACAAGTAGGGAGAAAGCTTCTCAAGACCATTTTACAGATGAAACGGCCATAGTTCAGCAAACAGCTCAAGGCCATGAACTGACTTGGTGAGTCTGGCTTTGAACCCAGGTCTTTTTGAGTCCTTTGATATTGGTATTCAGTCCAATGTGACTGGATGAAACTTCAGGGATTCAGAATGACACACTTGTTCCTAGGTGCTTTTGATACTTTTCTTGTCTCCAGACAGAGGCCCCAGCTTGTCTGTGGTTCTCCGAGGCTGAACTGGGCTATACACGCAGAACACAACAGGCTCTGCCAACACACATTGTTCTTAGCTGCAAGTAATGTTTCCTAAGGCCTTGGCCAACTTGGCTCAGGCATTTTAGACATCTTGAGGGCCATGGTTCTAAGCATCCTGAATGGATTGACAGATTCTGTTAGGACACTGTGCTTCGAACCACAAAGCTGCCTGCATTTTCCCCAGTGAAGAATACTAGCTGGAACTGACTGGTCATTTCAGAGGCTGGCTGACCAGTGTCCACTGGACACTTGATGAGAAGTCGTGTGGATGAGACACCATGGCTTATATCCCCTCCCTACTTATTAGATAGCTCTGATATGCTCTCACTAACTCTCTTCTCTGGACCTCTGTCTACTTTCTAAAGCACAGTCAGTCCCACATCTGTATATTCACTCACTTGTCCTCCCATCTCCATCTGTCACCCATGGGCAATGGCAAGACAGTCCACGGTTGGGTTGACTTGGAGAAATAGCCAATGGCATCCATGGATGGCCTGCGCCTAGGACTCGAGCATGGGCTCCCTCAGGGTCCCTCTGTGCTCATGTCTCTCACTGTAGTCAACTTATAGCCACTCTGACTCAGGGACATTGTCCTAGTTGAAACACCTCCCTCTGAGGGTCCTGAAAACTCAGCCTAAAAGTCTAAATAGCTGTGAAAGTACAGCTATTTCCAGAACAATCTATTTCAAAGGCTTATTTCTTGACACTGAGATTGCCGTGCGATTTCAGTAGCAGTACTAGTACCAGTGGTAGTCATTCATTCGTTCATTCGTGTTCTGCAAACCATTATCACCTCTGTACTAGGGTCATGCTTCCTGTGGGCAGCTCCTGGCCACTGAATGTGACTAGGATGCAAAGGCAGCCTTTTCCTTGGGGCCATCCTCTGGTGGCCACCTTTGCCGTAAGGTACCCCAGCAACCCTGTTGACCCACTTTCTATTGCTATGTGCTCTAAGACGCGTCTGCCCAGCCATTTCCTGTGTTTCCCTTCCCTCGGAGCCAGCCTGCTCTGTTCTCCCATGTGCTATGGGCCTGGATGGTATCACTCAGGGATGGTGAGAGAATTAGCTGACAAAGGAAGTCAAAGATGAAAGAGGGGACAGGGACTCCGGGCAGACCAGCATATTCTCCTCTTCCTACAGGAGAAAGAAACATCAAACCTTCAAGGCCCTTCTTTTAAAAATTTGATAGGAAGCATGGTATTTCAGGACACAACTCCAAAGGATGCTGGGCCCAAGGAAGTTGTTTGTAGAATCATTTTTTTTTTAAATTTTATTTTACCTACAAGATCTTGGTTTTTTTTCCCCTAATAATTTTTTGCCCTTATGGTGGCAGAAGAAGGCGGAAGAAGATTTTATTGTTTCATATTGGTAGGGCCAACTCCTGACTAGAAGCCTAGTCAGACTCCAGGCTGGGCCAGTCCAAGAATCTGGCATGTTTGTCTGGAAACGAACCCTGGGTTCTCTGCAATTGGTGCCAGTCAGCTTCTAGATCCTTCTAAGCAGCAGCCTAGACTCGGATCCCTCGTGGCTGCCTCGGGAGAACATCCCAGTCCGGCTGCCACGAGTCACTTGGCAGGTGAGCTCTCACTGCACAGTCATAAATTGATTTTCTGGTTTTATTTTTAAAACAAAGAAAAGAGTAGCACTGACACCAAGGGAGGTCATCAGAGAGAATGGGGTTAACAAGGAAGCAATGTGGAGCCTGCGGGTGATTGGTGAAGGTAAATGAAGTTGGGTTGGGGCTGTTCGGTGGGTGTGGCTGCCCTGTCAGGATTTCAATGGTGTCTTTCAGATCCATTCTTTATCTGTGTGATTCCTGGAGGTTAGGTAGGAGTGCCGGAGCACTGCAGTTACACAGCGATGAACAAACAAACAACCCTGCGGGGGGGGGGGGGGGATTATTTGAAGAACTATTTTTGGACGCAAAAAGGAAATAAATCTTTACACAGCCTGGAATCTTTGAATGGAACCCATCACCCCCATGCTGTCCCTGGTAAAAATTAACAAGGGCCTAGGAGTCTCGGATATTAGCTGTACAGGTCATTAGGATTAACCTATGAAAAACAAGCCACCATGTTCCTGTAGCTCTCTAGAGGAAGCCATCAGAGCCACATTATATTTCTTAGGGTGCTGGGAACACAGAGTCTCCTTTCTCTGCGGGATGGTGGTATCTTGTTGTGCTTCTAGTTTCTCTCCCTATCCTTCTTTAGTTGGTATATTACCACTTTCTCGTCAAACCCAGTTCAAATAGACCCTCCTCTAAGAAGCCCTCCCTGGCTCTCAGAGCAAGGCTGATGACTGCTTCTTCTTTACAGAGCACACCCCCATGTCTACTTGTCTGCAAGTACATGTGTGCTTGTCATGTACACAGCTGAGCTACAAACTTCTTCAGGACAGAGACCATATCAGATTTATGTGGCCATCTTTACTGGTTGGCACAGTCCTTGGTTCCTGGTCATCACAGGAGCTAGCCCATGGTCACTGAGCGAAATGCTGAATGAATGGGGAAGTGTTGAGCTCCATCGGCCAACAGTTACAGTGCTTATGGCTCGAGCAGTGTTCTTCAGGGGCTTTCCAGAGCTTTGCACCTGTGTCACATGGACAATCCTCTTCTGGACAGACAACTGCTTAGCTAGGCTAATATACATGCTTGTCTCCAGAGCAGTCATCTGGGCGTCTCAAGTCAAGTAGGCTTGTTAAGATTTTAGTGTCTCTAACTGTGTCTCAGAGGCAAGTGAGTCAGATCCCAAGAAGTCTGGACTAGGAGTCTTGCCATGTGCATTCCAGAGACTAGGAGATTCTAGAAAAACAGACATATTATCATCTTTCAGGCTGAAATCACTGGGCACTGCATTTGAAAGCTAGGTTTCCTACCAGTCCCTAGGTTGTGAATGACACACAGTCTGTTCGAAACATTATGAGGTCACTAAGCAAGCTAAGGTCTGAAAATGTCAAGATACATTGAACCAGAAATCAATCAAACTCTACATACGCATGTTAAAGAAGAAAAAGAAATGAAAAGAAAAAAGAACAAAAATCAAAAACAAAAACCAAGAAGCCCAAACCAAACAAAATTGCAAGCAAATACTCAGCCATCAGGAAGTAGAGGCTGGAGGATTAGAGATTCAAGGTCATCTTCAGAATAATAAGGTGTTCGAGGCCAGCCTGGGATAATAAGACCCTGTCTCAAAAAATAATAAAGCAAAATCCTGGAAGACATGGACCTTGTTTGCCCAATTTTAATCCATTTAAACAATCATTTGACCTCAACTTCTAGAAAATGTCAATGATCAACTTTAAACACAGACACACTTTATTAACTTAACAGCAAATGTAGAGTAATTTGAAGAGCTACATATAGATTCTGGCTCATTTCTCTGAGAGCTAGGAAGCTGTCCACGTGTTCAAGGTCCTCTGCTGGGCCCTGTGGACTCAACAGGATACATACTAAGGCCAGCTCTCCACTACGGGGCATGTAGTCTGGAAGAAGAACAGGCCCCAAAAAGTGACCACCAAAATGACCCATGACTGCCTTGGGAATCCAGGAGGTTGTGCTACTGTCCAGTCAGGTCTCGGGGAAGACCTTCCAGAGGAAGCTGTTTGTAAGCTAATGGCAGTGATTCATAAGCTAAAACTGTCACTGAGGTGGTAGGGACAAGGACGCTCCAAGATAACAGGATCTGGAGGCCCCAAGACCTTTAAGAGCTGAAGATTCCAGAACTGATAGAATGCAGAATGGAGGGGAAATGATGAGAGAAGTCTTGAGAGATAGGCAGAGAAAAAAAAAAAAAAAAAGCATTAAACAACGGAGGCATGAATATGAATTCATAAACATATAAACTCCAAATTTAAAATGTATGCCATCTCACCCTCTAAATTGGCTAGATTGTAGATATTATTCAGTCTCTTCCTAAGAGAGTTGCAAGATATACAAACTTTGACTATTTTTACTCAATTATGTACCTGCCACTAGATAAACAGTGCCCTTGAGTTCTGATAAATCTGTTCCCAATGATTTTTTTTCACTAAATTGCTAGGCATTAAATAACAAGCCATCTCAGGAGGAAAAGAATTCACCAGACTTCAACAGTACTTTCCAAGATGCAGCTCTCTCAGCATTGGCTGAACTAACAATTGCGTTAGCAAAATTTCATAGCCCTTATAATACTGTCTTAGATTTTTATCTATTCAACATCTCTGTATTGACTAAATCATGAAATTTGCACCTTAGAATATGGTAATGCAGTGCCTTGGTTGGATGAGGGTTTCTAGCTAGCAGTTAAGTGCTGAGCTGGGCGCTTGGAATTTTGGCTCAGCCGCTTGGCTTAACCTCTATGCACTCCCAGTTTTCTCATTTAGAAGATGGAGATCTTTCTATCTATAGTCCTCAACTGAATTCACATACATTACTAGCTGGCTCTCCCTACCCATTAGCTCTCACTTTTAGGAATTAAATTAATACTGTGAATGCCCAAGCCAAGTGAGCATCGATTGGGTAGGCTTTGGCCAAGCCTTGCAATAACTGAAGAATTCAATAGAGATGACTTTTACACTGGTCTACCAGGCACCCCTATGAGTGCAGATTCCTGAAGAACCCCCAACTAGTTCCTGCACAAAGCATAATTTGTCCATCTACTGTCTCACTGTTTGCTGCATACTCCAGAAACCAGTCCAACAGTCCCCAGTGTTCACATGTGGCCAGGTGAAGCAAACACTGAGATCCCTGACCTATAGTAGTTGATCACAACCTTAGATACCATCACCTCTATCAAGGACACAATTGCTTCTTACCGTGAGGTTTGAGAGCATTGTACTTAGGAGACTTCATTGGGGACATGGTGGAGTTTTTGAGCTGGTCTCATCACTATAATAATCCCCAGGGGCAGGGAAGTGCAGAGTTCCAAGACACGGGGCACAGACATGAGATAATTCTCCCATGGTGGAAACAGTGGCAATGTACAGCCATCCATCCTTTAAAGGATCTGACTGCACAAACATTGACCAATCAGAACAGATTCAGGATTAACTCTTTAGTTGATAGGAGGTAGGAAGGTAGTTTCAAAGTATGGAAGAATTCCAGTGTTTAAACAAAATAATCCAGAGAAACACAAAGTTGGATGTTATCCTTGAAAGTCATATTCATAGTTCTGAACTCCATCTTAAGGGCATGTGGAGCCACTGGGACTTTGGAGGTCTGAGCTGTGCTTCTAGTAAGGTTTTCTGAGAACATATGAGGGAAGCTCAGGCTGGAGGTTAGCAGCCAGCTCTGAAGCCCCTTCAGGAGGTCTGGTGAGGAGATGAGATTTGATGCGTATAATTCTCACGACTGCAACTGATTAGATGTGGTCAGTGAGGGGGAAGAAGAGTTACGGATGATTCTCAGGTTTCCCTCATAGAACATTAGATCGATTATATCTAACTATTTGCCATTACCATAGCAAAATCAGAAGTCTAGATAGATGCCTTTGGGGAGGGGAATGGAACCATCTGGTTTACAACATGTTCACTCTGGGATATCTAAGACATATCCAGGCAGAAATTCCATAGATGAGAATATAACTGAGGAAACAGGCCTGGCTGGAGATACAATTTTGAAAACCTTGTATACTTACTGAATGGAATTTCCCAGAAAGAAACTACAGAATGAGCTAGAGGAAGGCGTGGCCCAGAGGAAGGACAATATGTGTAGCACATGTGGCAGATACGATAGTGCAGGGTTGGAAGTCGAGAGGGATGTGTGTGTAACAGAAGTCAGGGGAGTCCTGAGTTGGGCACGGTTGGTGAGCACCTCCTACCTTCTACCCTTTCTGTTTTAATTCCTGGACAACTCAAGCCAACACAATCACAGGCCAGGGTGCAAACTGCATTGCACCAATAAGCACCACTCAACATTTAGGAGGTAGGACTGAGGCAGGGGCAGTCCTGCTGCTGGGGTCTGTTTTCTTTAGGCAAGCACAAGGTGGAGGTGAGGAATTTTTCAACACAGTTTTCTTGCTAGCTTTGTGGCTGCTGGTTGTCATGGTGACATGCAGTTTGTTCTTGCTTAGACTGTAGCCATAGCAGTGTGTCCCGAGTCCTAACCTGTCTTCTTGCTTTGGATAGCGTGCACTGCCCCTTGCAGTCCACTGGTGATGAACATTCTTGGAGGTCTAGCTGCATTTCAACACCTCCCAGCATTTTAATAGGCATTTGTTTCCTAGACTACGTCCCTTTCGCTTAAAATATCAAGTGGTTTTTCTTTTTCTTATTTAATCTTGACTCATACAGAATCTTAAAGAAGGAATTATTGATTGAATTAACTACTGTCAAGAGAGCAATATAAGAAATACAAGTGTCCACTTGAGTTTGGACGTTTAGCTTGTGGTAGAAAAAAACCGTTAAATGATTGAAGCGACAGGAATATGTGCAGCATCTGGTCCATCTCCTTACTTCAGACAGCACCTCAAAGCTTTCACCTTAATAGTGACGTTGTGTGGAGTACTGGATTTGGGCGACTGCCATTCTAATCTTAACTTATTCCAGTTGAAGGGCCAAACATGGTGTAGTCATGCTGCTTCCCATTGTAATAGGTGTCCAGACTCTGAACCACTTACTGCCTTGTAGCATTTTCTCCATATTGACTCTCTACACAACTTCCTTGACTCCTTGAAGCATAGCAAACATCAAGTGGTGATGGTGGTAACAAATACTCATGGAGTTTGACGGCAGGCAGCAGAAGAGAGGTAAACACAGTGAACTTAAAATACAATACCAAATTATACTTCTAGGGAACAGCCACTCTACACTTCTCAGAGAGTCTCCAAATGGTCTCTAGCTATCAACCACCTCTCCCAGCAGGCATTGCACTGAACATCTCGTGAGTCTCTGGATTCAGACTCCCAATTCTATTTTTCTCAGAAATAAGGAGGTAGCCCCTTGTTAGAGGAAAATGAGTTCTGAGTGGCATACTTACCCCAAAGATGCCAACTCAGGACTCGACGGATACATTCTGTCCTCCTCACTTCTCCCCTCTATTCTACAAAATGAAGTATATGGCTTGAAATAGTCAAAAGGCTCCTGGGAAGGTTCTGTTCAATGAACCCCTCGCCCAAAGCAGTTTTCTCCTAAATCTGAATTCCAGTTTCCCTAGAGAGGCAGGCACAATTCTCATGTGCTCAGATTGAGTTCTCTCATTACAAGGTGATGCAGTTATCTTGCGATGGTATCTCCCTGAGATTCTATTACAAATTAAAAGTGGGTTCAACATGATCAAATTGCCCAGAAATATGGGCACATGCTTGTATTCACATACATACACACATGTAACCACAGCAAAAATGGAAGTCTATATGTACTTCAATCAGCAGCATTATATGAAAGCCAATTTCCTAGTTTTGATTTTGTATTATGGTAACATTAGGTGTCTACTGGGAAAGTAGGCAAGGAATTCAAGGGATTCTTGCTATCATTTTTATAATTCTATAATTGTATAGAGTTGTATAATTGCTATAATTTTTATAATTATAAAACAAGTATATTCATAATTATATCAAAACAAAAACTGTAAAAATGAGTTGGAGGAAGACAAATTTTATTCCCTGAGATAATAATAATCTTTGATATCAACAATGAGGCTTTATTGTCCAAAAGTGGGACCTGAGCCAACAGGACTTAACTTCCAACTTATGGGACACACTAAGGAAATTGACAAAGGCACAGTATAGGAAAACAGCTAAGTAAATACATATCATGCTTCCCAAGACAACCAACCCTGTAAGTCTTTCTACTAATGCTCATTAGAAGATAATTTAGTTGAGCCATCTTTAAGCTCCCTGACCCACAGCTATTTGTTCAAATATGGTTTTGTTTTATTTTGTTTTTTTTTTTAATTTCATTTTGTGTATTTTTATCTCTAGGTTTTCTTTTCATTTCTGTTTCTATTTTCATATTTTATTGATATTTTTGTTTTGTTCAAACATTAAAAAAACTTCTACCCTGTCTTATTTTAGTCCTTTGGATAGCTTTGCAACAATTGTTTAAAAGTTTGGTCTAGTAAATTCAGCATCTGGTCTTTCTCAGAGACAGTTTCTGTTGAGTTTTTTCTTAACTAAGATATCATTTCTGGTTTCTTTCTACGTCTTATGATTTTTGTTGTTGAAAATGAGACTTTTGAATCTTATAATATCATAACTCTAGAGTTCTGTTTTTCAGCCTTTCCCAATCCTCCTCCTCCACCTTCTTCTCCTCCTTCTTTCTCTTCCTCCTCCACCTTCTCCTCCTCTTCCTCCTCTTTCTCCTCCTCCTCCTTCTCCTCCTTCTCCTCCTTCTCCTTCTTCTTTCTCTTCCTCCTCCTCTTTCTCCTCCTCCTCCTCCTTCTTCTTTCTCTTCCTCCTCCTCTTTCTCCTCCTCCTCCTTCTTTCTCTTCCTCC
>CM052716.1:55884737-55902032 GCA_028551405.1 Uromys caudimaculatus
CTCCTCCTCCTCCTTCTTCTTTCTCTTCCTCCTCCTCTTTCTCCTCCTCCTCCTCCTTCTTCTTTCTCTTCCTCCTCCTCTTTCTCCTCCTCCTCCTTCTTCTTTCTCTTCCTCTTCCTCTTTCTCCTCCTCCTCCTCCTCCTTCTTCTTTCTCTTCCTCCTCCTCCTCCTCCTTCTCCTCCTCCTCCACCTTCTTTCAAATTGGTGCAGAGCATCCAGGATCAGACCTAGATACAAGCCTAGAGTCTACCCCAGTCCTTCCTGAGCTGAGCCCTTCTCTGCTATGCATGATGACTTTCTAAATTCTCTTACAAATATGATTGCTTTTGGATGTCTGCTAAGTCCTTTTGTTTCTCGCTTCCAAAAGAAGGGGGGGGGAGAGATACAGAGACACAGAGAGAGAGACACACACAGAGAGACAGAAACACAGAGACACAGAGACAGAGACAGAGTTGGGTGTGGGGTGAGGCACACAACAAGGCACAGGGAAAGACATGATTCTTTTAAGTCTCTTGAAAGTTGCTTTAGTCAGAGGAATCAGCCTTTCAAAATGGCAGCGAAAGTTAGTGTGTATGTATATGAACAGTCTGAAATCACAATCAACAGTTAGAACAGAGACTTGATATTTGGAGAACAGGGCCTTTATCACCTATTTGGTTCCCACAGCTGCATGTAGGTTGCTGTGGAAGACATGTACAGTTTGCCTAACATGAATCTCACAAATAGGGATGGTGTCCATTTTAAGAGCTGACATTAAGAGCTGCGAGTCACCATCCATACTAGGGAAACTGAATGTTTTCAAACAGGTTCCAGTGTCAAAATAGTGATTTCAGGTAGGTTCCTCCAGGCATAGAGATAGGTTCATGGCACTTCTTCCTTTGCCATTTGTCCACAATTCTTTACTAATTAGTTACTTACTAAGTATTAGATATAGAGTTACAAAGATGTTTGAGATAGGGATTATACCTCACCAAAGACTAGATATGTGATACATTGATTAATAGCATTTGCTACTCTTACAGAAGACCATAGTTCAGTTCCCAGCACCCACACACAACAGTTCATAATGCCCTCTTCTGACAATAGCACATTGCTATTGTTAGGAGATGGTGGACACGGGGGAGTGATATTCTATTTAGGTTCCAGTTTAGTGACAAGAAAGATGGCAGGAACCATTTGTATTTTCACACAGATTTAAGCGTGTCACAGATAGTTAGGATTTTATGTTCATCTGCATAGGGGACAGGTTTTCCAGGTACAGCTCAAATACCACCCTGAAATGTGTCTGTGCCATCTGTGAGCAAAATAAAGCAAAGACAAAGAAGGAAGGAAGGAAGGAAGGAAGGAAGGAAGGAAGGAAGGAAGGAGGAAGAGGAGGAAGAGGAGGAAGAGGAGGAAGAGGAGGAAGGAGAACAAGAAGGAGGAGGAGGAAGAGAAGGAGAAGAACGGAGAAGGATGAGGAGGAGGAAGAGGAGGAGGAAGAGAAGAGGAGGAGGAAGAGAAGAGGAGGAGGAAGAGGAAGAGGAAGAGGAAGAGGAAGAGGAAGAAGAAGAAGAAGAAGAAGAAGAAGAAGAAGAAGAAGAAGAAGAAGAAGAAGAAGAAGAAGAAGAAGAAGAAGAAAGAGCGACAAAAGCTTTGGCTAGAAGGGTGAACCTGCCAGGGAGTCTGCTGGTCAGTGTTGCTCTGGGCAGACTATCCCAGGGCGGTGTAGGAGTTAGAGGAAGATGTCTGGTGGGGAACTTTAAGAATATGAGTGAGCCATGAGACTACTTCTAGCTGAGGAGTGATGGGAAAGTGATGGCTTTCATTAGGGGCGGGGCCCCCGGCAGGTTGATCACACTGCGGTGATGTTCCCACACCCATGAGTATTGATTTTGTTAAATATAAATAAATAAATAAATAAATAAATAAATAAATAAATAAATAAATAAATAATATCAAGTTAGAGAGGGATTGGAATTAAGGGGGTGGATCTAGAAGGAGTTGGGGGAGGAATCTAAATAAATATGATCAAAATGAATTGTATAAATTTCTAAAGGAATGTATAAAACCAGTGTATTGAAATAATATAAAAATTGTAAGTCTCAAGTGCCTATTGACCTCAGTTAAAATTGAACACAATTCACCATGATGTCTTATGGGAATCTCTATAAAAAAAAATAAATCATACCGTTGACATGAACACTTTAAGAAATTAAATGTGTTATTTATTGCCCTTCTCAGCAAAACGAGAAAGAAAAATTATAGAATATTTGCATTCTAGCTACTACAGGAATATAATGAAAAATTAATTCAGATGGGGCAAAGGTGTCAAGTAAGATTAAAATGTACATGTTCTGCATGATGAATTATGGCTCTGCTTCTCTGTGGTTAAGACCCACAATGAGAAAGAACAAAAGGTCTGTAAAGATCTACAACTGTTTGCGAAGCTGTAATTTAATCTCTCAAAACACGAGCTTTAAAAGCCTTTAGTAATCCCAGAGGGTAGAAAATGAGTTCTCTGAAGAAGCTGTTTACTTAAATCATAAACATGTTTGGTATGGAAAGCAAATTTACTTGTGTAAATTGTAGGTGAATGTTGTAATTGCATTAAGTAAGACACCATCCAAAGCATTATGTTAGACAGCATCTGACAGCTAATTCTAGTTATTTTTTCCCCTTGCAAAATGCTTGGGATTAAAGCATTTGATTGACTCTGAACCCAACAAGTGGCAAAGTTTTGTGCTTCTCTGTTACAGAAAAGTCAGGACTTGGTGATTGGCCTGAAAATGTGAGTTGTGATTTGTATGTGGAATGCCACCAAAGGCTCATGCGGGACAACATGGTCATCCCTAGTTTGTGGTACTGTTTGGGAAGGCTGTGGAGCCTTCAGGAACTGGAGACATGATAGAGTCAGTGGGCCAGTAGGGGCAGGACCTCACTCTGTACCAGGACTTCCTGCTATGGTGGAACACATTCCTTGAACTGTAAGCCAGAACAAAACCCTTGCCAAGTATTTTATCATACCAAGAAAACAACTAACAGTGAGCAAGAAGAACTCTTCAGGACCAATATCCAGGATGCTGGTTCCGCTCACCAGGCAGGAGTGAGGCTGTTCACTGAGGTAGAATATCTAGAGGAGACCCAATTTTTAAGGAAGCTAGTGAGTTTGACATTAACCACGAGGCTATAGGTGCCTATGGGACATCTGAGCATGAGCACTCCAAGCGTATAAACCTGAGCTAACTGAATGATTCATACACAGCCATTCCCAGCTAGAACAGGGACCTCTGTCATAGCGTTTGCCCCAAGAACATTCAAATGTTTTTAAAGCCGTGGTAATTTCCTCAGGAGGAGCAGGATCCATTCACTTTGACAAGGAGTGCGTGTTCACTGTGGTGACTGTTGCCCTAGAGTGAACTGAGGTAGAGAATGGCCACATCATTGATGTTGACTGACCTCAAGTCAAGACATGAGCACCTCCATTGTGTCTCTATCCAGAGCACAATGTGTCGTTGATAACTACTTTTTGAATGAACAAATAGCTAAGTTGTCTCACATCTCATAGCTTTCCCTGAATCTGTCATTATGACCAGGCAATACTGCAAATGCACAAAATGGAAGCTTGTTGTTGTTATTAAAAGAGTGGCTCCAGGTACTTCTGGGATTGGGAAATACATCAATCACTGACATTTACACAGTTCCCCAGTGGCATAATTCTGGGGAAATGAGAAAAAGAATGAGCATAGGGAGAGGAGGGATGGATGGGGAGAGAGAAGGGAGCTCAGAGCTGTAGATGTCCGGTGTCCTTCCTCCACCTTTCAGGGTTTGTTTCGGTCTGGGCCTGAGTCCCTCCTTCAGGTACTTTTAAAGAAGGGGATTGGGGGAGAAAAAACAAAACAAAACAAAAAAACAACCAAACAAACAAAAAAACCTTGTCATCCCTTTCACACTTGCTTTTGAGAATCCCTCGGGGATACAAACAGTCTGAGGCCTGCCTCCTGCCTCCCCGCCTCCCACCTCCGCTCAGTTTTTGTTACCTCACAACATGGATATTTGTGACTAAGCAGCAGAGTGAACAGGCAAGGAACAACATGCTTCTCCTAGCAGTGTTTCTGAAGCCTCTCAGGGGACTAACAAGATCCCAGGGCTTGAAAGTAGTACAATCGTCTTTGCAGGATGAAGGATGTGGAGACAGAAGGGGGGGGCCCATCTCTCAGTAACAGAGCTTAACAGAGGCCCCTAATGCGGCAGGGGCAGGAGTAACCTCCTGGGTGGGAACATGGCTGTCATGTTCCACTCTGGGTTTGGTCATCGCTTATTACCAAGTTCCAGCTTCCTTATTCCTTAAGTCATTGTTGGCTTCTGTTCTGATGAGCAGAAAGCTTAAACCGGTCCCTGGAACACCACCATTTGGAAAAAGAAGTGGGAGATTTCTGGAATAATCTTCCTGATGATGTCTGTGCGTACTCTTGGGGTCAGCAATTCTATTACAGGGGACCCAGCACAGAGTGTGGCCGCCACCTATGATGGAAGCTTGCAAAATTGTTCTTCTGTGCAATGAGATGATTACCAGAGGCGTCCTGGGGGAAGTGATGGTGTTCTGAGCTGACAGGGCAAGAGCCTCAGAGACTTCTTCTTTGAAGCCACCTCCCTGGACTGCAGATCTCAGTAACTACTTGTACTGTGCACTGCAGGCTGAGTTGGGTTCATCTGTTGGTTACCAAATGCGAGCTAGTTCCTCTCCTAACGGCCTTGTTCCTTGTTCCTGGGTACTGTCTTCAACAGCTGGATAGAGGCTCCACCAGGCTTCTCCTCTTGCCCCAAAATTCTGGTAGATTTATCACTCAAGTTAAAATTATCCTCTCCCAAAAGAGACCCCAGAGATTTAAGCTGTTTAAACATCAGCCAAAGCTAGCAGATTTAATTTCAGAGGAGGACTGAGGGTCAGTGCTGGAAACCAACCATCTTAAGAGTGACCAAGGGAAGAGGCTTAATGGGCGAGTCCAGAGCAGTTGCAGTCTCTGGGATGTGGTGGTATGGGGTGGGGGCAGGGGCCACATCTCTTTTGAGATGCACCTGTTGTTTTGCAAGCTGAGAGTTCATTTACTGAAGTGTCTCTGAGGAGTCTGATTGGATTTTCCTGCTTCCATTCTGGGCTCTGATGCTTGATTTCACTTTGTGAGGTTCTCAGGAGGCAGGTGCATCCCATTTGCAGACTTCATGTTGACTCTGAGGTGACACATTCTCATGAAGGCAGCATCTATTTAGATGCTGTGTCTTCCTGCTTCAGTCTTTGCACTGGTCTCAGTAATTTTTGATGAGTTTGATATTCTCCTGCTTTCAGTCCTCCTCCTGTAATCCACCAGTATGGGCTACAGTAATTATTTATTAATCTTTTAACTTATTGGATGGTGAACAGGAACCAGGGAAAGCCAACAACTCCATTTTCCACTGGAAAATTGCCCAAGGACTGGTTAGCAACAGAAGCATTTACAGGAAAATAAATGAACAGTTTGATGAGATTTCAGAGTGTTTACAGGGGAGAATAAAGCAACCAGGAAGCCTCTTAGCTGATGCTGAGGCCCTGAGCATCCTCTACCTAAAACTGGATCCATGGGCAGACCTACACTTATGCATGGCTGCGCCTATAACAGTTACATCTTAGGTGTTCTCTTAAAATATGGGCATTTAACTGGTCAAAGCGGTGTATCTCTGAAGTGGGAGGAGAGAGAGAGACACTAATATCGATACCATCATCATCTTTACTACCATCACTGATGTGGGGTGAGGAATATGGCTGGCTTTTGTCTCTAGTTCCTGAGAGGTAGCCTTGAACTCACTAGTTTCCTGAGCAAGAGGGAATTATTCATTGTGGGCACCTTGGACTGAATGTATGCTTCCGAGATAATTCAGAACGGAGGTTGACTATGCCAGAAGATTAATCATTCTATACAAAGTTGTCACTTCGGGCATGTGGCATAGGCCAACCTCTGGGATCTGGGGTCTACATTACCCAGTGTATCAATCAGTCATGCTGCAGAATATAAACAACCCAAAGACTGGACCCAGTTTCCTTGTTAGTGGTGCCCGGAAGGTGATGTGTCCTGAGGACAAAGACTCTCTGCTTGTGCGACCCTTCCAGACCATGCCCTGTTGGTTTTGGTTTGTGTTCTTTATAACAAAGATATAATACAAGTACACCTCTTTCTTGAGTTTTCAGAGTCGTCTAAGGGATTACTGAGGTGACATCTGAGGCAGGAGGAGATGTGTCTGTGGGAATTCTACATGGGTAGGGTTGGGATAGCACCGCTGTGGTCGCCACTACCTGCTCACTACTACGTCATCCCTTTATCACCTAAGTTTGAGTTCTTAGGGTATTATGCATATGCAATAGAACTCAAACCAGATTTAAACAGTACACTCCAATATGCAAAGAAAGTGCTACCCACACAATTGGTTTTATTTGTCTAACAATCTTCACCTTTGCTCTCGGCCATCGAATCATGTGAGAACAAAAACAAATGGAACCTGAGCTTGGTAACTTACAGTACAGGAGCCACTTTTAATAAACACGTTCCCGGCTGGGCAGTGGTAGCACATACCTTTAATCCCAGTACTTGGGAGGCAGAGGCAGGCAGATTTCTGAGTTCGAGGCCAGCCTGGTCTACAGAAAAACCAAAAAGAAAAAAAAAAAGTTCCCTCATGACTCTGGCTCTGCGGAGCACACTGGCAGTAAAAAGATCCTCCTTTTACCTCTGGTCCATTACCAATGGGGTTAGAACCAGAGTCTCTGTGCAGTGACAGAATATAGGACTCAAATCCTTGGAAAATTGAGTAATAGTGGTCCATGCCCTGAGGGAGCATACTCTGTCCTAGCTACAACCACTCAAGAGGACAAAAAGCCCAGGGAGCTGGGAGATTTGCCCACTGAATTCTAAACCTCCACTTCTGTGCCTCACTTCAGCTATCCAAGGCATTGGGGCAGTTTCCCCTGATTGCTCCCGTCCACTTCCAGGGCCTGTGCAGGCTTCCTCCTGGTTCACTCTCCATAGGGTGGGCCTCACAGCTGAATCTACACCTTAGGGTCAGTAGCCTGGGTTCTGCCTATTTGGGCATACTTTCCACACACAGCTGGGTAAAGGAGAGATGAGAAGAATGTGAGTCCAAGATTGCATCTGCACTCTCTTGGCTTTGGGTACACTGTGAATGCTCTGAGTTAGCTCTTAGACAGACAACCACTGAGGTGTCAGGCCTTTGGTGATGATGTGGGGTGATCTGCCCCTGGGTTCTGTGGTCCTTGATACATATTATCTGTTAGCATTCTGTCTAAACTCCACCCCACAGTTACCAGGCAACAGCCAGGCAGGCCTGACCCACTATAAAAGGGCTGCTTGCCCCTCCTTATACTTTTGATCTCTTGCCCCTTGCTGTCTTGCTCCCCCTCTGCCCCCACTCATTAGCCCCCTCTCTCCATGTGGTCATGACCGGCCTCTACTTCTCTACTCTCTCCTTCTCTCTGCCTTTCTCTGTCTCTAGTACCCTCTTAACTCCTTCCCATGCCCTGAATAAACTCTCTTCTATACTATCCTGTGGTGTGGCTGGTCCCTCAGGGGGAAGGGATGCCTTGGCATGGGTCCGCTGAGGCACCCTTCCCCCACACCTCACCACACCGCCATAGAACATATTCTTATATTTCTTTATCTTTTTATAAACACATCACTATCAGTCGTAGTGCCTATGGACACAGGGTTTGCCAAGCCTGACTCTAAGACTCAATCAGCAAACCTCTCTTCTGTCTCCTTACTTAAACACAGGGGAGCTTCTAGAACCCATACATACTATACCTAAGACATGGGAAACCAGGAACGGTTCTGCCTTTACATTCTAGATGGAACCCACACTGAAGCCTTTGTTACAGTTGTAACATCCAGTGCAGTCTATACATGCCATGCAGGGATTCTAGAAGATTTTGTGTAACTAGAACTTGTTGTTATCAGCGGTGGAGGCAGAGGTGGGGTGGTCATGGTAGGCCACACTAGTAGAGGCCAGAGGGAACTTTGTCTCTCTACTTTATGTGAGTTCTAGGGATTGAACTCAGGTTGTAAAGCTTGTGCGGCGAGCACCTCACCCTCTATGCCATCTTCCTGGTCCTCTTTATGGACTAGCAAAGAGTTTATTTTTAATCGAGATGTGCTGTATCAAATACACATCAGATTTCAAGAATCATGACAAAATTAAAGAATAAAATACCTCGTTTTCAGTTGATTGTGTGATGAAATAATTTGGGATATACTGAGTTTGAAATAAAAAGTGTTACTGAAATTGGTGTCTTTCTTTTTGTTGTTGTAGTTTTGTTTGTTTATTGTGGCCTGTACTAGGATTTTGTTGGTAGTGATGGTTTTCTTTGCTTACATGTCCTGATGTTTTGGTATTCTGGGTAGTCAAAATGATGGATAGAACTATCATCTTGAACAAATGGAGATAGAAAGATTAATAACCATAAAGGATAAAACAATTGTAGATAAAAACATGACCCAGCTCAGCAGATGGTCCGGAACCAGTGAAAGCCTGAGGCAGCCTTAGCAACCAAACTGTCCAGTAAGGGCTTTTCTACTGGTGGTGAAGGCCGACCGGCCAGAAGAGAGTATGAGACACCAGAGATAGAGTTCAAGTGGCACAGAGGCAAAGGTGTGCCTCTCCATCTTGGTGAGCCCCACAGGGACCCACAGGGCTTGTTGAAGTCAACCACTGGATATGGGCTAGCCATGTCACCAGAGCAGTTACTGGGACAGTGTGGGTCAAGTGGACCAGACAGAAGAACTGGTAAGCTCGAGTGAGCTCAGACGCCATGAATCTCAGAACTGAGAATGGGAGGAGTGGGGCCACTCCCTGCCTAACTCTACCTGTTCTGGAACACTGACCACAGCACCCCACTGAGAGGACCATGGCAATCAGTCATGTAGCATAAAACTCTGGAGTTGCCAATGCTAAGGAGGTATAGAGAGGCCTCAGTTGTTCAGCCAATGAGCTTTCCTCCTGAGCATTCCTTCCAGTAAAAGGTACTTAATCCCTGGTTCACCCCGAGTAAGGTGTATACGTTCACATCCGCCATCAAATAAAGCAGTTTGAACAAACAAGGACTGTCTCAAACCACATGCCCCCACACACCAGGGCCCCGCCTTCCCCTTCCCGGTGTGTAGATGCCCTGGGGAAAGCAGGGACCCCCAGCGGTCCTTGGGAACCACAGCAATCATCCCAGACTCTGTGGTTTCTCACTCTGGGAAAACATGGACTGAGGACCCCATTACGGACTGTGTTCTGCCTCTCCTGAGCAGCATGCTGGGGCACTCCAGGCACCCCAACAGCAAGGCAGACACACAGTCTGGCAGGACAGAGGGGACACAGCTGCATGCTGGACCATACCCTAGCTTCCACAGAGGACAACTTCCTGTCTATTTCCCTATGTAGACTTATAATTAAACCTCATTAGGAAAGTGCCCTAAGGATGTGCCTGCATCCTGAAGTCTTGAGAGCCACTAATCTAATACACATAAAGACCACAAGAGGAAGCAAAACAAGGTCTGGTCATGGTTGGGTTCCCTAGCAAAGGACTGGTGGCTCTCGTCAGTGCCACAAAGTGGTTCTTTCTGCACATGGCTAAGGTTTGGTTCATTCCTAGCTTCCCCCTGTTTTCTCAGCTCCATTTAGAAAGCATTAAAGCAAAAATACACATTCTCTAGTCTTTCTTACAGCTAAGCATGGTTTGTTTTGTTTTACTTTTAAAATGTAGCTGTTGAAAAAATCAGAGTTATGTATATGATTCATATGAAATTTCTATAGGACAGCGTCTTAGAAACACGGCCGCTTCAACCAAACTATGCCCAGGGCAGCATGCTGTCAGGTTCCTACCCACCGTCTTCCCTCCCCAGCTTTGCCCCCTCCTCTAAGCTTTGCCTCCTCCTCCTCCCCCCACTCCTCCTCCTCCTCCTCCTCCTCCTCCTCCTCCTCCTCCTCCTCCTCCTCCTCCTCCGTTTTCCAGGCTCTCATTCCGTTATATTCACAGTGGAAGGTTTTTAAACCTTTTTCTTCATTTTCATGTCTCTTATGATCTTCATCTTCTCTTACTTCCCCAAAGTCTAAGGCACACAGTGCGATCATGATTGTAGGCAGTGAACCCCTCTATCCAGGAATGGCACTCAGTGTCCCTGTCCTTGGGGTCACGCTCCTGTAAAGTATTCTGGAGTTCTTTCCTTCTCAACAAAGTTTAGTCTGAAGGCTCTTATTCTCCTGTCCCAAGTCATACTTTGGATATAAAAAGCTTTTTATAACTGCCCATCTTTTTGGCAATCATTTGTAATAAACCTAATTCTCCGGAATAGAAAAGATAGTTAACTCTGGCTGAATGGGGTAAATGTGAGAGAGGAAGGGAGAAAGAGAGAGAGAGAGAGAGAGAGAGAGAGAGAGAGAGAGAGAGAACCACATTTTATGTTCTAAACATAGACATTCATCATATGAGTTATCTAATGTAACCCTCAACAATAGAAAAGCCCTAGAAATAAGTGCAATTAACTACATTTTATATATGAAGAAACAAGAGAGAGGAGTATTCATGATAAAACAAATGCCAGCCACGTAACTCTTTGGACTCTTCAAAAGCTTCCTTTCTTTGTTCGGTGCTTCTGACTGTCTACGTTTGGCACTGCTCTAGGTGTTTGAGATGACCGCACAAATTCAGCATGATCTCCGACTTCATAGGTCTCATTTTCTAGTAAGAGGTGACATTATGAACAGTGCCACAATTCAGTGTTAATATAATGTGAATAATGACTCTAGAAGATTCACACCCTGACCCCCAAACCTGTGGATATGTCATAGGTGTGGTGACACGACCTTGTTGTTGGGAGAGGAACTTGCTCAATATCACCTCGTGCTGATGAGGAGAGCAGAAGAGAGGACAGGGAAGATGTGAATCGTGAGAGGGGCCTGACCCATTGTTGGTACATTAGAAGACAGAGGAAGGAAACCATGGCCGAGGGACGTGAGCAACCTGCAGAAGTTAAGAATGCCTGCAAGAGGCCTCAGTGCTTCAACCCAGGGAGTTCTGTGTCAATAACCAGTATGGTCAGGACCTAGATCCTTTCTGGGAGCCTATAGGAATAAACATACCCCTGTCAAGGCCTTGACTTTAGCTTTAGGAGCCCTCCCAGAGAAGCCAGTTGAACCCTCAGAGTCCTAGAGAAGAGTAAGAAAAATCTGATTTGTTTCAAGCTACCAAGGGTTGGTGATTTCTGGTGACAACAAAGGGAGTTGAACACAGCAATACATATAAGATGTAACTGACTCAGACAGCATCCAATCAGAATGTACAAGATGTAACTGACGCAGGCAATGTCCAATCAGGAAACGAGAGATCACTCTAGAGCCTTACAACAGATTTAATGCATGAGACTGGTGTGAACACGGCAAGGAGGGCTGAAGGACCCACCATGGAAGGGTGTGGCCAGTGGAGCAGGCCCAGAGCATGCCTAGATCCCAGCTTTAACGCCTTCTGTTACTCAGACTCATGGCCTGTGACTTAGAGCTACTTCCACTGAGAGTGGAATACATGTCCAATGCGACCAACTTATGCGGTAGAAGTGATGAGCTCATGCTGAAACCAGGCTCACGAGGTCCTTCATATTCTACCCAGTTCCTCTCACAGGCCTGTGGTCACCATGAGAACATGCTTCGCTACCTAGGAGGAGGACAGAGTCCAGTTGCCACAGTGAAAAACAGCCTAGATAGTGATCAGCTAGCCTGCAGGGTAGAATCACTTAGCCAACCTCAGACAGACAAGTAATAAATTCTTACACATTTGTTTGCTGCTAAAATTTATGGTTGTGTGCTACACAGAACCATTTCAGAAACAAATAATTTGTGGTTCTGGAAATCAGAAAAGTATCATCACTACTGGTTAGGATGATAATAAGGTGGGAGGCATAGCCCAGAGGTCAGGAAACTTCCAGCACCCCAAGCTGAGGCCCACAGCCTGGTGTTTACCACTGTCTGGCTGAGATCACCATTACCAGTGATGTTGGAGACACTGCAGTTAGTGCCTTTGGAAAGTCAGGCTGGAGTCCACAGCAGCAATTGCTATTTCTAGCTACCTAGAATAAGGCAGTATACAAAGACCCATGAGGAATCCAATCATTGTCTGGATATCAGCAGCTTGGCTGTCCCCCAACTTGCAGGACTCAGTTTGATAACACTTAACATGCTATACTGTTCTAACGTGCTGGGGGAGGGGAGGGAAGTCAGCCTCTGTCTCTAGGGTTCCTTTTGGAATGGTTGGGTGTTTGGCCCTGAGTTCTTTCTCATGTGTATATCATCTCTTTACTACATCCAGTTGGGACACTGAACACTGCCATGGTCCCTTCAGCCTCCAAAGGACCACTGACCAAGCCTGTGTATATAGCAGATTTAATGGAACTTTCTGGCAATCAGGGAGGGAACGGCAGTACAAGAGACATTAGTATCTGCACACACACACACACACACACACACACACACTTTCACAAACACGTTATTAATAATAAACACAATACATTTCAAAGACAAAAAATATATAAAGAAACTATACTTGGACACATCATAGCAAAACCATAGAAAATCTAAGATAAACACATAAAAGCATCTCAGAGAAGAATCAATGATTATTTTCAAAAGAAAAATTAGGAAGACAGACAAAAGGGTTCTCCGGAGAAACAATGGGAAAACCTGAGAGAGCTCAGTGCCAGCAGACCCCAAACCAAAAGAAACGGTACAGAGAGAGGAAACTGCAGCTGACAGAAAGGTGCTCTCCTCCAAAGAAGCTCAACGCTCTCCACATGAGCTTTATAGCCACTAGTTACTGCCATATTTCTGTAACTGAATATGTTTGTCAAAACTCACAGGACTGTGTGCAAAAAAGACAAGTTTAACTTAAGCTTTGTAGAGAAGGTTAAAGTAAGTTGACCAATATTTGTAAAGCCTTCTTCTATGTTGCTGATCTCTGTGCCCGCTCTGCCAGTAGCGCAGGGCATCCCGACACTAACTTTGAAGTACGTCTTGAAATCCCATTAGTGCAGTGTGCAAGCTTGTTCTTTTTCAGAATCATTTTTAGCTATTTTACATCATTCCTGTTTATATATGCATTTTAATAATTTCTACAAAAATCTGCTAACAGAGTGACCATATTCTATGAGTCAGTCTTGGATAAGAGACATATTAAGTAAACATCTCGCAATCTATAGAGCTAATATATTTCCCGTTTATATGTTTCCCTTGATATCGTTCAATGTGTATATATTTCTTTTTGAAATAAAGTCTCTTGTTATGTAGCCCAATTTGACCTTGAGCAGCTCATTCTTTGTCTCCCAAATGCTGAGATGACAGAGATATACCACCAAGCCTACAATTATTTTTAAAGAAATTATTTATGTCCATCAGTCAGATATTTATAAGTAAAATTATTACACATACATCCCAAATGGTGAAATGTCATCCATATGAAGATGGTTAAGAGAAACCAAATGAGAAAAAAAATCCATTTTCTTCGTATCTTTAAATGGTTTTTTAATTATCATAAAAGTGGAGAAGACCCCCCAAATTATTTATCATTAATCAGACAAGAAATGGGGGCCCATATTGACAGAGAAAGTGCAGAAAGATCAAACACAGTCTTCCATCACTTCTAGGATAGTACCCAGTGCCACTGTGATCAATATCAAGGAAATGTCTGCGTCAGGAAAACCCTGAGGCTTCTAAGCACCAATTCAGAAACAGGCAGACTTATGATGGATCTGAACAGTGGGTAACACAACACATGAAATCGGTTCTGGTGAACTAGACAACCCAATGGGTGGGAAGCAAAGGACACAGTGAAGACTGTCAAAAAGGGGTGCAGAAAATATGCCGTAAGTGAAAGGCAGGTGTCCACCGAAGGGCTGTGTCTATAACTCGAAAATCACACAGAGCAACAGATACTTACTTAACACGGAAAGATTCTTTAAACATCCGCTCAGAAAAAAGTGTCACCAAAACAAAGACCAGAATGGTCTCCAAATTCTCCACAGTGACATTTATTTACAGGCGACAGTGGAACAAACACAGGCGTGCCTGAGGCTGAGGGCATGACTCAAGGATACTTGGTACAACTACTCTCCAGCCTCAGGCATTCACGCTCAAATATGGACAGTTTGTACCACACAACACTACTCCAGTATGATCCATTTCGTTCAGGAAAACCTATATATTTGTGACAGACATGTTTGCAGATATCTAGAAACGCAGGTACTAAAAGGGTCTGAAAATCCCAACAGAAAAGTCAGCAGCAGCAGTTATCTCTACGAAGTGAAATTATAACCCAGTCTGTTTCTTTCAACCTTTGTGTTTCTTGATGGTGATTTAAAAAAAAAAAAAAAAAAAAAAAACCTTCCTGGTAATTTCTTAAACTTTTCATAGGCAAGGCCAGGGTTATTAAAGTTCTAATTCTGATGGAGTATTGCTTATAGAAGGAGTAAGATGGCTATTTTCACTGGTAAAGTGGGACAAACATGGAAGAACATGGGAAACTGGCCCATGACAAAAGAACTAGAAGAACGGCATGAGGGAAACGGATGGGCTCGGGGCTGGTGGGAAGCAGGTCTCCATGTGAGCCGTTCTTTCTGGATCTGGACCTTCATGGACTTAGAAAGAATCTGAAATTTGCAAAGTCTAGAGGGAAGACTGGAAAGAACCAGATGCATTTGGCAAACGCAAAGGATGTTGGATGGCAGGGCTCCACCCGGTGGGGCAGGGTGGGGCTGATATCACACCACACGTGATGGGGAACGGAAGCTTTTCAGATGGTGATGAAACTGGTCATTGCTCATTGTCCTGTGTCCTTCCTCAAAACTAAAGAGCCTCTGTTCTGAGCAGACTTTCTCCCAGAGCAAAAGGTCAAGGGAGAAGCATCAGGCAGCAGCCTGGGTAACATGGCCTAGAAATGCACAGATCTGGTGAGAGGAGAACAAAAATGAATTTTTAGACAAACTGCATGAAACTGTATTTAAATAAGGCCTCCGTGCATTATATAGGAGGAGAATAAGTATCTTTCATATATCAAAAGTATAAATAAATTGACAAGAATAGACTAACACTTCTATGGAAAGGTGATTGATCACAATGATAGACAAAATAAAAGTAGCTAACACATGGCCAATAGACACAGAAAGATGTGTTCAGTACTTCTAACACACCCCAAAATGCAGTTAAGAATAATACAATACCATTCTTTGCCTAAATCAACCAAAATGAGGAACTTTGATAACAAGCAGGGCCAGGGAGGCAAGCTCTTCTAGTAACTCTGTTCAGAATGAGGACGGCTGCCTTTCTCATGATGAGCCTGGTATTACATAGCTAAGCATTGCATGGGTGTTTGTTTTGGCTCAGTAATCACGTCTCTAGGAAGGCGTAACGTAGAGGTAGGGCAAGTGTTGAGGTTTTGATACACACGAGTCTAGATACAATATCTATTAATAATTGCCAAACAGAGAGTGATTAATTCTCCACATTCATAATGATGTGTAAACAGTAACCGTTAAAATGGAAGCTGAGTGTGGGGTACCTGTCTGTAACCCTAGAATCAAGGAAATAGAGGCAGGAGATTACAAGTTGGAGCCTACCAGACTGGGTTACAGTAAGAAGGCCCCTTCTCACAAAACAAAACAAAACAAAACAAAACAAAACAAAACAAAACAAAACAAAACATCTTTGAACTTAGCTCCATGTGATTTGCGGCTGTATCATATTGGTTAATAAAAAGAGTGTCAGGCTATATTTTACAACATTTCTCATCTTAACTTCATGCATGTTTTTGTCTGTGTTTCTGTGTGTGGGTACACAGAAAGGAAGATCGGGGCAGATATCTGGTAAATATTAGCAGCTGTTTTACTCGTGAGAAAGACTCATGTGACCTTGACTCTCATATTTGACATTTTCACATGAATATAGACCTGGCTTCACAAGCAGAACATGAGCTGATTTCAGATTGGATTTTTAAAAATATAAATCTGAACCCTTAGAAAGTCCAAACAGAGGAGAGAACATTCTCTTTAATGATTATGAGGAATGTGATATAAAAATCCACTATTGAGGGGCTGGAGAGACTGACTCTTCCAGAGGGCCTGGGTTTGGTTCCCAGCACCCATATGGTTGCTTGCAACTCTGACGCAGGAGATCTGAACCCCAGTTTTTGGCCTTCTCAGGCTCAAAACACACAAGAGATGCACATACGTACTTTCAGGCACTCACACATACATATAAAATAAATAAATACATACATACCAAATAAATATAAAAAGAAGCTTTTAAAAATCTACTGTTGTGACCCCCTTAGCATGGTGCAAGCCCCTAACCACAAGGCAAGGGTTCAGGAGTGACAACAGATGGTGAAGCCTGAACTGGAGCAACTGGTCTACCCCTAACCACACACCCAAGAATTTCACCATAACCTCATAAAAAGAGGTAGTTGAGGTTAACCTCAAAATCCTACTGCGCCCTTTTATGGCAGGTTACAAGTGCAGTTGGCTTTCCGTGTCTGCGGCCTCTTCATCTGTCATTCAGTCAACCATGGATCAAAAACATTCAGGGGAAAAAAAAACTCCATCCACACTGAGCACATATAGACACTTATTTTGGCCATTATTCCCCAAAGAATCTCCCATTATAGCTGTTTTCGTAGCATCATTTTGTAGCATTGAGCTGCATTGGGTGGTATAAGCTGTCAAGAGATGGTTTAAAGTATATGGAAGAGTGCATACAGGTCATATGCAAATACTGGACCATTCGAGCAGCCAGAATATGGTCTGGTAGGATGCTGCTTCAAAGAAACAAAACCAACAGGATGTGTGTGTTGCTATTATAAGCTAAGAAAATAAAAGGTTCCTATTTCCAGACGACAAGATTTGTATTTCTATAAAGAAAATCCTAAACAATACACACAAAGATGTTTAGAAATAATAAATAAGGAAAAAGATCAGTCTATAAAACGAATAGCATTCCTGTGCACTAGCATTGAACACTACACAACCAGAGGTAATAAACCAATTGCTTTATAATAAGCCAGTTGCATCAAAATAATAAAAGACTTGGCAGTGAAGATAACAAAAGGATCATGAATGGATTAAGGACCTCCACATAAAACCAGTTACACTGAATCTAATAGAAGAGAAAGTGGGGAAAACTCTCGAACACCTGGGTACGGGGGAAAAGTTCCTGAACAGAACACCAGGGGCCTATGCTCTAAGATCAAGA
>CM052716.1:55902532-55945532 GCA_028551405.1 Uromys caudimaculatus
GGAGGAATTCCCTCACAGAGGCAGGGAGGGGGAGGGGACACGGGGTTTCTAAAGAAAAGGGGAATCATCGGAAATGTAAATAAAATATCAAAAAAAAAATAAATAAATAAAAAAAACAAAAAAAACAAAAGGATCATGAAGCCAGCATTGGAAGAAAAGAAAGAACTCCCAAGCAGATGAAAGGCATCACACGCTTATGTTTTGGAATACTTGATTTTGATGAATGGGGGGGGGTCAACAGATTCAACACAATTACTGCAAAAGTCTCAGGTGTCTTTCTCCCCCAAAAGTTGCCAGCTGATTCTTAAATTTATATAGAAAGACAAGGAACCCAGGATAAGAAAATATTCTCAAATAAAATTAGAGATTGTACAATTTCTGATACCAGAAGTTCCTACATAGTGACAGCGATCTTGACACATTTCATCCAGATGCATTTGGACAGGTGAGGGTTCAGAAACAAACCATTGTTTTATGGACAGCTTGTTTTTGACAAAGGTGTTGCTATGGTTCAAATATTCCTCTCCAAATTTCCAAATTAATGTGTTGGATCCTAAGAGCCAATATAACAGTGCTAAGAAGCACAGCCTTTAGGAGGTAGCTGGATGGGAGGGGGTTCTCACCTCTTTATGCCCTTCCTGTCCCTTCTACTGTGTGAAGATAGCATTCCTCCCTCACCCCCAAGGAAGTAGCAGAAGATACCACCTCCAAAACCTAGAAGAGGCCCTCCCTAGACATCAGGCCTGCCAGCACCTTGGTTTTAGACTGTCCACCCTCCAGACCTATGAGGAAAAAATCACTTCTGTTCAAATAAACTTAAGTATGTCAGTTCTGGAGGTTTTGTTACAGCAGACAGAAATGCAGGTCAGGACCATTCAGTGGTGGAAAGAAGAGTGTTCTCAACAAATGGTGCTGGGACCGTGCAAAGGAGATAGTTGGGACATCCCTGCTACGGACTGAGTATGTCCCATTCATGTTCTGGAGCTTAAACTCTCAATACGGTGAGAGTAGCAAGGTTTCAAGAGATGATTGGGTTTAGATGAGATTGTGAGACAGAGTCCTGTTAATGGAACTAGTGTCTTTATAAGATGGGGAATAGAGAGATCAAAGCTCCCCTCTTCTCCCCTCCCCTTCCCCTGCCCCTCATCTCTTCTCCCCTTCTCTCTGTCTCTCTGTCTGTTTCTTTCTCTGTTTCTCTGTCCTTTTCTTTCTATGTATAAAATGTATAAACAAGAGCTTGTATCATTATATAACAAAATGGTAGCATTCTGTAAGCCAGCAAGAGGGACTCCACTAAGAAATGAATCTGCCAATATCTTCATATTGAACTTTTCTGCCTCCAAAACTATGAGAAATAAATGTCCAAAACTAACCAACTCACCTCGCCTATGGAATTTTGTTTTAGTGGCCAGGGCTAACAAGGACAATTATCTCACTTCAAATACACAAACTAATTCACAGTGAATCAAAGATCAAAATGTACAAGCTAAAATTAACATTCTTAATAGAAGCATAATTATAAATCTTTTTGGGGTTTGATTTGCAAATTTATTCACTGACAATTTGATGCACATATGTGATGTATCTGATAACTCTCATCTCCCTGCCCCTTTCTCTTCTCTCTCTTCCCTATAACTCCTCTCTCCACATCCATGTGGTTTTGTTTTGTGACTCATTGAGTTTGGCCTGGGCTGTATGACCATGGGTTTGGCACTATATAATGGAAACCGTTGGGCACATCAGACTTCATTGATTCAAAACTGCTCAAGGCATTGAGAATAATTGACAGTTGAACACCCAACTCTAAACAAGGTATTATACCATCAATTCCCCCCCCCCCCCCAGCTCGGGGCACACAGCAGAAGAGAAGGCCAAGAGAATGTTCAGAGTGTGACAACAGCAAGGACAGCTGGGAAACACCGTCCTCTGGGTACAACCACTGCAATTAGTAACTCACAGCAGCTGGATGCAGCTTCATGTGCCAGGCCTGAGCAAGAGCCCCTGACAACAGTCAGCCTGATGGAGAAGGCCCAGGCTCCTCCTGCTGAACTAGTGCTCAGTGGTAAATACCAGTCTTGACATCTTGCTTAAATGGTGACTCCTTTCTCGTTCCATCAAAAGAATCCTGAATGTTAAAACACTTCTGTGACGCAAATATCACCAACAAAGTTAAGAGATGCATAGTTGGGAAGGTTTCAAGTAAAATGTCTGATACCTTACGTACAGAAAAGATGAAGTATTCCATGATGAAATAGACTAATTCAAAACGAATAGAAGATTTAAATAGACAGTTCCCCAAGAATATATATTAATGATCAGTCAATTCAGGATCAAATACTTACCATCATCAGTTATCAGGAAATGCAAGTCAAACCCAATGAGAGAGCTGGGGAGGTGGCTGCGTCCATAAAGTGTTTGCAGTGTGAGCAAGAGGACCCAAGTTGATTCTCAGCAATCACTTTAAAAGCCAGGTGTGTTGGCACATACCTGAAACCCCACAGCTAGAGACAGGCCCAAGAGGATGCCTGAGGTTTGCTGAATCTGCAAGCTCCAGGGTCAGTGAGACACCCTGCCTTGAAAAACAAGTTGAAATGATTGAAGAAGACATCCAAAGTCAATCGCTGGCCTTCATACACACATGCATGCAGACATGCACGTGTACTCAAAACCCAGTGGGAAGCTATTTCTCCCTCAACAGGACATCCATGATAAAGACCCAAGTGCTGGCAAGAGTGTGAAGGGACCGGAGCTCTCAGAACATTGCTGGTCTGAAGCTAAAGCTGAGCGGCTGTTTTGGAGAGCAGCTTGGCAGGTCCTCAGACAGTTAAATGTAGAGAAGCCATAAGGCTCAGTTCTGCTGCTTGGTATTTACCCAAAAGAAACTGAAGACATCCATCCATTCATGGGAAACACTGGCACATGAATCCATAGCAGCATCATGCCTCGAGTTGACTATACCTGTCAACTGAAGAGTGAATACATAAAGCACTGCATACCTGCACAACTGGTCAAGAGTTGTGGAGAACAGCGTACAGCATTAAACCTTGCCGGGTCATGGATGGAACCCTGAAAACACATGCTACGTGTCACATGATTCCATTGCTATGAAATACTCAGAATGGGGAACTTACAGTCAAGAAGCAGATGAATGCTTTCTAGGGACAGGATTGGACTGGGGCATAACTGCTAAGGGGTGTGGGTTCTTTCTAGAAAGACACACATGTAACTCACAGAATTGACATTTGCACGTCTTTACAAACCTCTTAAAACCTACTGGATCATACACTTGAATAGTGGTGTGCTATTTTGGTTGTGAGCCTAGCCTTTAACGGCTGAGCCATCTCTCCAGCCCGTGTTGTGCTATTTTAAAGAACACTACACACACACACACACACACACACACACACACACACACACACACACACGCACGGCAGCACACACACATACATACATACAACTTGCTATGTAGCCCCAAATTGTCTAGAGGTCAGTCACCCTGCTTTAGCCTCCCCAGAAGCTAAAGTCATCACGCCTGGCTTTGTCCTTTTTCAAACAAGGACACCTTATATCTTAAGACAACAGGAACCACACCTAAGCCAGGGAGTTAGTTGCCCAGCTATACTGCCATTTAGAGACAAGCATTGCTAGCATTGTGCTTGACTTCATTCCAAGGTTTTGTTTTCCCGTCTTTCCATGTACCTTCCTCACACACACGGGGCTTTAATTGCATCGCCTGCTTTCGTCTGGGGCACTGTTCTGCGCCATGAGGAGATTCCCTTCTCACCGACTCGTGTTCCCTTTGCCAGATTCAGGCCTGTATTCCCTGCCTCTGGATTCTGTATCTTCCTTCTTAATCCCTTAGGAGGCTCTGTGGAACAGGCACTGAGGACAGCTCAGTGGGTGGGACAGGCACTGAGGACAGCTCAGTGGCCGGGCTGTCTGTTCATATGCTCTGTTTGGGGCTAGTGTCCTCTCTGGTGCAGTTGATGTGGAGCTTGCTTTTCTGCCACCCAGAACAGTCTCTCCTGTGTTGGATTTCCATTTTCCTTTATAACAAGTCTCTTTCTTGGATTTGAGTATGATCCATCCTCTAGTCGATTCTGGGGCAGGGGGAGGGGGAGTATACATGGAAGGTGAGCTCATTGAAACTTTTCAAGTTTGAAAATATTTGCATTCTGTGCTCATGGCTAAGTAGCATTAGGACCTATGCAGGCTCCTAGGTTCTGAATTTTAAAGGTCTTATTTATCATCATCTGGCTTCCAGACTTTTCTTCCCAACCTGTGAAACCTCGTACTTCAGTCTGGGAAATTTTCACGAATTATTTCTTTGGCAAATTTTCCCTTGTCCTCCCTTCCTCCCTCCTTTCTTCATTTATGTAGTTTGTTAACCTCATAAACTAATCCTTTAAATACCCCCTGTGTCTCTGTGTCTCTGTGTCGGTCTCTGTCTGTGTCTCTGTCTGTCTCTCTGTCTCTCTGTCTGTCTCTGTCTCTCTGTCTCTGTCTCTCTGTCTCTGTCTGTCTCTCTCTCTTCTCTGTCTCTCTGTCTCTGTCTCTGTCTCTGTCTCTCTCTTCTGTATGTGTGTGTGTGATCGGTTTCCCTTCCTAGGGGCAGAGTTCAGCTTTATCTTCTGCATCTTCTACCTCCTGATGCTACGTCTTCACTTAGCCATAGCTTTCCATTTCCCAGAGTTCTTTACACTCTGACTGTCCTCAGGAAAAAGGCATCACAGAAAGACATGCTCTTGTTCAGAATCTTCTCTCAGCTCTCTGACCATATAGCTCATATTTTCTGCTTAAAAAACATTGATTTCCTTCAGGTTGCTTCCACCTTAGAGATGCCATCAAATGGCAGATGCTTTTAATTAACAGCCCATGATTAAAAATTGAAGATGGAAACGCTGTCAAGAAGCTCTGATTATGGAGGCATGACAAGCCTACTGTAGGGGAACAGGGCAGACCGCTATCTGGAGAAGTCCTTTCCTTTAGATCTGTCTCTGGACTGGCCAAAAGCCCCAGCATTTTCTCCCTATCTCTGCCCAGAGGGTAAAGGTCTGGGCACCACCATTCTGGCTTAGAGAGATGGCCTGGAGGGTCTATATTCAGCATTCTGAATAAAGTCTGCCCGTGTCAATGTGTTTTCAGACACTCTGGTGCTTATCAATCTCTTAACAGCCCCAGTTCCAGAGATCAGGCTCCAGCTTGTTCCTGAGACATTTGGTTTGGTTCTCAGCTTGAAATTATGCTTCCCTTGGTCAGAAAAGACAGGGCGATCACAACAGAAATTGTGAGAACAAGACTCACACCTTAGACATTGAAGAGTCTAAGCCCTAAAGCAAAAGACTCATGCAGAAAGTATATATTGTTGTAGAAAACAAAAAAACTAAACTAAAAATGGTCATGTGGTCATTTAAAAACCCCTATGAAGGGTCATGTGACTCACTAGGGAAATGACCCTCTTGCCATGGTCCAAGCATAGCATAGTTCTGCAAAACTAAAGATTAACTTGCAGAAAAACAACAAGGTGTGATAGTGTGCTGGTTGCTTTATGTCAATGTGACACAAACCTAGACATATCTAGGAAGAGAGACTTTTAATTGAAAAAAAAATGTCTCCACAAGATTGACCTATAAGCAAGTGCTCAGGGCATGTTCCTGATATATGATGTGTGTGGGAGGGAGGTCTAGCTCACTCAGGGCAGTCCTATTCCTAGGCAGGTGGTCCTGAGTGCTATAAGAAAGCAGGCTGAGCAAGCCACGGGGAGCAGGCCAGTAAGCAGCTCCCTCCATGGTCTCTGCTTCAGTTCCTGCCTCCAGGTTCCAGTCTTGAGTTCCTGCCCTGACTTCCCTCAGTAATCAGCTGTGATGTGAAAGCATAAGTTGAAATAAATACTTTCCTCTGCAAGGTGCTTTTGGTCATAGTGTTTTATCATGCAATAAAAATTCTAATTAAGATGTAGCTTGGGGACAGAGGGGACTTGTAAATAGAATAGCTCCATCACTTACACAGTTGTGTGTGTGTGTGTGTGTGTGTGTGTGTGTGTGTGTGTCTGAGCGAGTGAGTGTGAGAGAGAGAATGTGTATATGTGTGTGAGAGAGCATGTATGTGCATGTGTTTATGTGTATGTGTGTATACGTTTATTAATTTGTTCTGTTTCTATTTGGCAATCTCATTTCTCTACTCCTTTGTCCACTAACTACACAATCCCTGCTTTCAACATGTCTTCAAAGCAGTTCACGTCTCTTGGCTGGCTCAACAGTAGGTTAATAAACGGACACTGATGTGCCATCTACATAGATGATAATTATATGTGTTGATTTTACATTCTGGAAATTGAGCCAGGACATCACACACAGGAGGCAGGCACTCCACCACTGAGCTGTACCAAAGAACTTTATTTTGCCTTTGTATTGGGGACAGGCTCTCATGAAGACACCCAGGCTGGTCTTGAACTTTCAGTTCTTTTGTGCCAGACTCCCCAGTACTGGGGTCCCAGCACTAAGTGCAGGCCCAGGAAGGGTGATGTTTTTACACTTTGGGAATCATTTCTTATGCTGTAATTGAGAGGTCTGGAAGAGAAGTGGCAAGTATTAACTTGTCTTTCCTGGCTCTCTCACCAATTAAATGAAGATTTCCTGAGATGAAAGAAAGAAGAGTCAGAGGAAAAGAAAAGTAGCTCAGAAAGTGGCAGCTCCTTAGAAGGGGAACTCTCCTCAATCCCTAGAGAGGGTCTTGGGAAAAATAACACGGTAACAACTTCCGATGAGCACAGGAGAGGGGGGGACTCCGTGCTGTGTTCTCCTGTATCCCCAGCAGAGACAAGACTAAGGCCAGAGAAACAAAGTATGATGTCTTTATGGACCATCTGGGAAGTGTGTCTATCCACAAAATGCTTCAGCAACTTTGCATGATGGAGGCATTGGTCAGACGCTTTCCATGCATAGGAGTGGCTAAAGGAAGCGTGGATAAGCAGGTTAGTCTTTGTGAATTTAACATCCAAGACAAAGCTAGATGAAGGCAAATCAGAAGCTCTCTGTGTAGAGAAATGGCAAAAGCCTGGATGTCTGCAGGCTGACCTCACGGCAATGTGCCTGGACCCTTAAACAAGATCCCAGGGAAGACAAAGAAACCATAGAAAACTGTGAGAAACCCATCACACTCAGGAACAGAGGCTTGACACAGAACCTGGCCTACAGAACCTGTCATTTTCTTTTGTAAATCATGCAATACTTACTATTGTAAGTCAACAAATATTCTTCTACAATATTATTTTCATTGCTATTTCATAGCCCAACTTGTGGTCTAGCTTAATGATTTAAAAAGACTGCACAGTTCTCCTTTGGGATGGAAAGCACAATCCTTCCGAATTAGTTTGATTATAACATCCTCAGTTTTTAAAAACAACCTACTTATTGGAAAGAATATTTGACTAAGTAGATCTCAAACAACTACTGCAGTCAAGAATCTGGTGACCAGAGTTGGCAAAACCAAGTTAACATTTTTTCCAGGTGGCCTATAATGAAGCTGGTGGCTCGTCATCTTGGCTGGCCATGCCAATGTGACACCGATTGGGCTTCTTGTAAGGAATGTCCAGGAATGGAGATCAATTGTTCAAGGAGCCTCCCTGGTGAATGTCTTGAGTAACAGCCAAATCTGGCTTTCTGTTCGTACCTGGTTCTGTGTTCACAGAGCCTGGGACTGAAGGGCGGCGCGCACCAGCTCATGCCAGCTGGAGCTGGGCTCCTCACCCTTCAAACAGAAAGTAGGAAGTGGGTGTATTTATTAATCTTTCTATGCTGGGGTGAAACACCTGACAAAGTAACTTAAGGAAGGAAGAGTTTGTTTTGAATACAGTTCATCCTGGTGGGAAGCCTGCTGGCAGGAGCTTCACATTGTTAGCCATGTTACATCCACAGCCAGGAAGCAGAGAGAGACGGATGCTGGTGCTCAGCTCAACCTCTCCTTTCTATTGAGTCCGTGATGCCAGCTAGTAGGATGCTGCTGCCCACATTCAGAGTAAGCCTACCCTGAGAACATCCTCACAGGACACATCCAGTAGTGTTTCCAATCAGGCTGCCAATGAAGATTAACTAAGGCTTGCTCTAAAAGGCCTGGTGACGGGCCTGAAGAGGTGATTCAGCAGTTAAGAGCACTTGCTGCTCTTGCAGAGGACTGGGGTTCAGCTCACAGCACTCACAAGTGGCTAACAACTGATGCCATATTAGCCTTCCTGAACACAACACATGAGGGTGCATGTGTGGGCACACAAGCATGCGCACACACACGCACACAAATAAACAAACCAAAAATTTAACTTTTTAAAAGCACGGGGTAGCTGTTAGGGACTTCTGTGGTTAGAAAAAAGACTCCCCTTGGGACAGGTACAGAGACTCAGAGTCTTAATATTGCTGATAATTATCCTTATAGCCCTGGACACCACAGGAGGTCGAAGGATTATTGATTGCCTGCCAGTTACCCCAGGATGTTGGCTTTATGTGTTCCCTCATCTTTGGGGGCCTGACATTTGTCACAGCCTGGCTCCTCCCGCTGAGGTCTACCCTGGGATTTTGTTTTGTTTCACTGGTTGTTTGATTGCTTGTTTTGTTTTGTACTTGGAGCTTTCAGAGGAAAAAAACAGTGTGTCTGGCTCAACAACAGTGTTTGGATCAATATGATTTAGTCAAAATATATTTCCATTTGTTCTTGGTATTTTGTACATTTTATTCTACAAACTAAGGACACACAATCTATTCATCAAGGTCACAAGAAACTTTTTAAAAGCTTATTCCAGTGACAGAAACAAAAATTCTTGGTTGCTTTTTTTTTTTTTTTAAATGTCCTTTTCTACCAAGTGCTAGGAGAAAAAGAGAACATTTGTAATATGAATTCTGATGCTAAATCAATTATAACTGCTACCGTGTTGTTCTGTGGTTTATAGTACTGTGTGACAAACGGGCTGTGCTATCTTCATTCGTTGGAAAACAAAATTAGACTCATATGCAGACTTTCCTGGTAATTCATTTAATTTCCTGTTTTCTATCTTTTTGGTGATTTCTGCAGAACTACTTAGAAAATTTACCCCTTTGAAAATGGTCCAAGGAGCAAAGGAAACCTCTGTGCTAATGCTTTGTGGGGGGAAGAGGTCACACAGGAATGCCGTGTGAAGAGTTGATGTCCCCTCTAAGCCATGACTGGGCAAAGTGGGGTAGCGTGGGCGTGTCAGTGGGGTGAGGTGGTGGGAGCTAGGCACAGAGATTAGAGCTCACTGGCTTTTCATAGCATGCTGATGATGTGTTTTCCGTGTGCTAGGGGCTAGAATGAGTGGCATGAAGCCCATTTGTCTTAAGTGGGTCAGAAAAACAACACCAGATACAAAACAAGGCTGGGTAACTTGCACACATAAATATGATCATGCGCATAAGGGCTCTTGACAAGAAGACAGCTCTTTTCTTGCTTGCAAAAGAAAACTAGCACAGACCGAAGTAACGGGCTTCAACCCTCTGACCCCTCCCTCCCAGCCACAGACTGGGGCTGTTGGCATTTGTGGAAAGGCAGCTGAAACTAAAGAAATAGCTCCATCCAGATTCCTGAACACCTGCGTGCTGCGTTCTAGCCAACCCCACTCTTCCCTGCTTGAAGGATCCCCTCTTTCCTGTACTCTCCTAGCCAGGACAGAAGTGTGGGGTGGTGGGAGCGCCATGTCTGGTTTAAATCCTGCAAGCAGTAACTTCAGCCACCAAATCAGGGAATGCACTGTGTTGTGTGAGAGATGACACTCTTATCTGGGTCTGAAGTGCCAGCACTGATTCCAATGAAACTGTCATTTTGCTAAGAATAGAACAAGGAAGCTAGCCCTCCCTTCATCCATAACACCCCAGTCCCCATTAAAGGGCACGTGTCGTAACTTCTGAGAATATGTGATCCTCATAAAAAAAAAAAAGTTCTGGTTTTTGCATTAGAAAGGTTTCTGCTTAGCTGCTTCTTACCCTGAATGACTTAGAAACCTTGGTTTCACCCAGCACAGAGACCAACACCAACACTGAGTTATAGTTTAACTCAACACAAACTACCCTCAACTCCTCAAGCTCCTTCCTCTTACTGCTAAGATGGCTTCATTTGGGCTAGAGAGACAGCTCAGCTGGTAGAGGCGTCTGAAAATCTGAGTTCCATGGCCAGGACCCACATGGTAGGAGAGAACCAACCAGGGAAACCCTTCCCCCATCTTCACACATCAGCATGCCCTGATGCACACAGAACTTCTGTTTTCAGAGAAAAGCCATACACATTAATGTTTCTAAAAACGATAACTTGGAGCTAGAGGAATGGATGGCTCGGGGGTTAAGACCACCAGTCACTGATACAGAGGACTCAGGTTGATTCTCAGCACCTGCACGGTTCATAACTGACTGCAACTCCCATTCCAGAGAAATTCTCTTCTGGCCTCCTTGGGTACTAGGCATGAAATACATGCAGGCCAAAATGCTATTCACATAAAGTAAAATGTAAAACAACATAATTTAAATATGCTTTCCTTATTAGAAAGACAATAATGTTTTTATTAGGACTTAGCTACAGCACACTGGGATGCCTTTCCTACAAGGGGACAATTCATTTGGCCCTGTCCCGGTCATCAAAGTGGCCTACTAAACTACAGGTATACAGAGGGGACTGGCTAGGAGATTTTCTCAAAGGGAAAGGGCGGGCATCCAGACTGCTGGAAAGCAGGCATAAATAAATGGTAATACTTGAGGTAAGCACCTTAAGATCTGCAATCTCAAGGCCTGCATCATTTACAGCTATTTAATGGGCTACAAATAGACTCACAGAGACCAGTGGTGTCAAAGAACACAAACTTGTGCTGAGGACGGTAGGTCCAAGAGCCTCCTGCATACCACAGTGACTAAAATTTATGTACGCTCTAGCTCATACTTGAAACTTGCTGAGAGTCGATTTTAGTATTGCTACTGTCCCCTCGTGCACATCACCTCACAAAAGATAAGTACCGGAGGGGATGTAGACTTTAGTTTGATTCAGCGTTCCAAAATGGATGCGTATTTCAGAACATCATGTTATGTACCACGAATCTATGCAACTTCTTCTCTGTGCTGGAGGTCAGACCTCCAACCTTGCATCTGCTTGGATATACCCTGTACCTCAGAGCTGTAACCTACGCCCCTCTGTACAAACTAGGAAGTGCAGATTTAACCTCTCCTGAACTGCTTCAGAGATGTTTGGGAGCTTGAACGTTGGTATAACAGAGGAAGATGTTCTGATAAGGCAAAGCTCTGCTGTATTCTTTCTTTCTTTCTTTTAAACAGACAGTCATTTACTGTATTGTTCTGTTTTTTCTTTTCATTTCACGGCTTTGATTTCAGTTTGTGCTGCTTTAATCATTTCAGCAGAAGGCTCCTCTTTGAGGTTCCCTGACCCTTACTCAAAGGGCTTCACCTAGAATGCAGCATCCAGCGAAAGGCCTTCAGCCACCTCTGCCACCCCTGGGTCTGGGCTTGTAAATTTTTCTTGTGCTAATCCACACCAGCTCAGAGAATAGTGGTGTTTGTGTGTGTGTTTGTATGTGTATGGTTATATGTATGAGATCTGTGTATGTGCATGTGTGTATGAGGGTACATGTCTACATGTGAGCAGGGGCCCAAGGATGATGTCACTCTGCACTTTATTCCTTTGAGGCAGGGTCTCTCACTGCACCTGGAGCTAGGCTTGTGGCCATTATGCTCCAGTGATCCTTTTGCTTGTTTCCCCACAGTGTGGGAGCTGAGACGTGTACAGTCTGCCCAGCTTGTTGTGTGGGTGCTGGGACACAAACTTAGGTCCTCACGCTGTGCCGCAAGTGCCCTTCCCCACGGAGACATAGCCTCAGACCTGGTGTTTGTTTTTATTTCTCTATTTCTAACATCTGAAAGGGAATTGTATCTGTCAGCACAGCTCAGTATTTGACATTTATCCTGTATCTAGTGCTCTGTGCATGTGTTAGGGCAGGGGCATATTTGCATCTGCTGTGACTCTCCCTGCAGCAAGTTGCCCCAAGTCCTTTACCTTGTGGGAAAAGACTCCTCCGAATTCAGAGACCTTGCCAAAAAAAAGTCCAATCTTTAAAAAACAAAGCACATAAAACCTTATAGAGCAGAATATACAACAGACTGGATTTATGTCAGTTACACAGCAATACTGAGCCTTTACTCTGTGTTGGAAAGCAGTTTCCTGTCTCCCCCTTGGTCACCACTGGGTACCGTTACCACAGGAGCTGCATTTATCAGAATCATTGGATGGTTGCATTTGTTATTTTTCTCATCACAGAGATCAAATAGCTGACAAAAACAGCTTAAGGAAGGGAAGATATCTTAGTTAGGGTTTCATTGCTGTGAACAGACACCATGACCAAGGCAACTCTTACATGGACAACATTTAATTGGGGCTGGCTTTCAGTTTAAGAAGTTCAGTCCATTATGATCATGGCAGAGAGCATGGGAGTGTGCAGGCAGACATGGTGCTGGAGGCGCCAAGAGTTCTAATCTTGATCCAAAGGCAGCAGAAGGCGGGTGACTTCTGCAAGCAGTCAAGAGGATGCTCCCATTCATCTGGACAGAGCTTAGGCATAGGAGACCTTAAAGCCCACCCGCACAGTGACACACTTCCTCTAACAAGGTCACACCTACTTGAACAAGACTACACCTACTAATAGTGCCATTCCCTTTGGGCCAACCATTCAGACACATGAGTCTATGGGCACCATATCTATTCAAACCACCACACAGAAGATTAATTTTGGTTCAGTTTCAAAGAGGTACCGTCCTTCATGGTGAGAGGCAAGGCACCAGGAAGGTGAGAAACCTAGCCCCATTGTAGGTACAGTCAGGAAGCAGAGGTGAGAATAGGCTGCAAAGCACCTTGTTTTATATCTTAGCTGACCCTCTAACTATGGGGTGGAGCCATGCACATTCAGGGTATACCTTTAACCCTTGGTCAATCCTCAGACTCATCCAGGGGTGGTGACTCTCATCTAGAGTCAGAGCTCTAGGCTCCAGCCTTGGAAGTATAAACCCCAAACAAGGCTGGCACTTAACACCACCTCCTAGATGATCCTAAACCGTCAAGTTGACTGAAGATTCACCATCACAGCTGTTAATTCCTAGAAAGGAAACCCAGCAGCTGTCAAGACCAGGCAGGAAACACAGAGGGGTAAGTCTGGCCAGGAGAATACAGGGGCATTGGTGCAGACTGTCGAAAAAGAGATCTCAAGCTCTGTCTATAGTTACTAAAATTCCATTTTTAAAAGATTTATTTATTGATTATATGTAAGTACTCTGTAGTTGTCTTCAGACACTTTTTTTCTTCTTCTCGTTCCAGTCCTGCTTGCTGTAGCTGTCTTTGGATACCCAGAAGAGGGCATCAGATCTCATTACAGATGGTTGTGAGCCATCGTGTGGTTGCTGGAATTTGAACTCACGACCTTCGGAAGAGCAATCGGCACTTTTAACCTCTGAGCCATCTCTCCAGCCCCTCCATTTTATTTTCAACCCCTGGAGGTCAAAACAAACAGTATGAAGCTGAGTTTCAATCAGGAGACCACCATCTCACCTGTGGTAACTGGTCCTAATGTTCCTTACGACATAGCAGGAAATCAAATTTAGACAGAATGAATGGTTACCTCAAAATTGTAATACTACCTAGTGAGAGGTCAGGGGTAACCTGGTTTTAGGGTTTATAATTCCAACACCAGAGTCCTTTCTTTTGTTCTATGTTGGCTCTGGCTCTAGGTTAAGACAGCAACTTCAAAAACCACCAACAAGAAACCCTTTAAAATGAGGAAGGGTCCACATATGGTTTACTCTCATTAAATTAAATGTGGTCAATCAAAGTCTTTTATCCAAGAATTTATTAAAACTGAGAAGCCCAGCCCTGATTGTGAAAGATGGACTGGCAGCTATTGTGTAAGTGCATGGCTCAGGATTCTGAGCCTCAGCAACGAACTTAACAAGTACAGGAAGCCTGTAATCACAGTCACACCTGACTCAGAAGCCCTGACACAGTCACTTTCCAGTCACCATGTGGCTGGAGGCCAGCCTTCTTGCATCTGAGAAACGATGTTGGCTCAGCAGAAAAACCTGGTGGGAGTCATGTCTGACAGACAGGCCCAGCCAGCCGTGTCATGGGCCCTTGCATAGTGGCAGCATTTGCCTATGGTGGCCCCTCACTGTCTTTACACCTACCTTGAAGGGATTGTTGATTCTATAAGAAAGGAGGAGCATGGGGTTGTGACGAGGACCCATCCTCTTGGCTGCTTTGCTAATTAACAAACATTCCCAGGTGCCTGCTGCATGTCAGGGACTGTTCTGGAATCAGAGGGACAATCGTGAAGAAATAGGAAAATGTCTTTGCTTTTGTGAGGTGTATGCCTTAGTGTGGGGTTGGGGAGGAGATCAACAGTAAATGAGAAGTTGTTCAAATACAGTCTAGCTGAAGGTGGTGGGTGTGAGGGGTAGAATGAAGTGAGTGGCAGGAGAGAGCAATTTAAATAGTGTGCTCAGGGACAACTCGGTGAGCACAGACGGGACAGAGATGAAGCAATACACTGGACAGACGTGCGGGACGCCATGCAAGACTCCAAGGGCAGAGAACACACAGACCAGTCAAGGACTGGGAGGCCACCTTGCTAGAGGGAATGGTGTCCAGGTGATGGTAGAAGGTGGTTGACAAGGCACTGAAGGGTCATCAGACACCTGCCGTGACTTGAATGATGTGGCGTTGATTTTGAAGAACAGCCTCAGGGGTTAAACGAGAGGTCAGAGAAAAAAAAGTAACAATGAGTGGCTCCAAGCGGTTGGCTTGAGTAACTGAGAGGAGAGGAGCCATTTAAGACTGCCAAGAGAACTGGTTGCAAGGAAGGACAGAGACTTAGGGATGTATTTGGGGAACTATCAAGTGGAGATGCTAAACACAATTACGTATGAGTCTGAAGGACATGAGAGCGGCCTAGGCTAAGAATGGACATTTAGAATATCATTGTGATGGCTTGTACTGATTGGCCACATGATAGGATATGAGGCCATCTTTGAGGCAAATCTCTGGGCATGTCTATGATGGACTTTTGAGGCTAGGTTAATTGAGAACAGAAGATCCACTTTAACTGCTAGACCAAACAAAAGGGAGCAGGCAGCCAGGCACTAGCATCCATCGCCCTCTGCTTCCTGACTGTGGATGCAGCGTGACCAGCTGCCTCAAGCTCCTACCAACGTAGTGTTCTTGTTATAACGGGCTGGACCTTGAACTACAGTCTAGCCTCCCAGCCTGGGTTTAGAACAAATCTGATGGTGGCCCCCCCAGCTCCTGTGGTATCAGCTGAAGCCATTGTCTCAACTGCCCCTCTTGTTCAGTTTCCCCCTTAGTTCATCTTTCTCCCAGTGGTTGGCGACAACACTCCTACACTAATTCTCCATCCCAGTCCACCCAGGGAATCATTCCTCAAACACTGATTTAGAGCTACCTGGTGCTTACCTGGACAGTTTGCTCATTTGCCCTGAGGTGATGTCTATGCCCACTTGGCAGTGTCTGGCATAAGAGGTGTCCAGAGCAATGCCGGGTTAACAACAGGCACGGAACACCTCTTCTTTTGAGAGCCAACTTTTCACAGTTCTCTAACTCAGAAGAGGGGAGAAATGGGCCCCACTATGCTCAGGTGGGCAGCCTGTTCCCAGACACCCCAGACTCCATCCTGCTGTGCCCCATCAATTCCTGTCTTGATTATATTTACCCTGCCCTCTGCCATATCCGAACCTACCACCACTGTCTGCAAGCTCCACATCGGTTTCACAGATGGACCGCCATATTGTGGGCATTCCATGAATATCAAATTGAACCTAATGAATTAACATTTACCTGAATTGGACTAAAGTCTAGCTCGATTGACCTAAGTGACATTTAGAAGCATTTGCTCTGGTCCTGTGATGACATCCCCAGAATACTAGTCATCCATGTAGTCATCAATTTAATAGCTATTTCTAGAATTTACTCTGTGCCAAGCACTAAAAATACAACAGTGAGCAAACCCTTACAGCTCATATTTGCTTATGAATAATAAGCAAAATAATTAAACAACTCTGAAGCCTGCCATGGGGAAAAGGGACACTCTGAAGAAGAAAGTACGGGAGACGGCATTTGAATGGAGTGATCAGGAACATCTTCGAGGAGGAAATATTTAAGAGGAAACATTAAGGGATTAAAAGCCAGTTGTGAGAAAGGTAGGAATATTCCAGACCAGGAAAGCTCCTGAGAGAGGAAAGGGATTCACTTTTCGAGAAAACCATTGTGAATGGGCAAAGGGAGACAGATGGGCTGTAATGGAGGGGTGGGGCAGGGACATTGCCTGCCGAACAGGAACTGTTTAGGAATCTTGTTCTTGGCGTGTATGGTGATATGTGAGGTAATGCGTGGTGAGGATGTTGGCTTCTTTAAGAAACATGGAAATCGGACTTGCTTTCATTTTCACTCCAGGCGTGGGGTCGTGGGGCTGCTTCAGGTTGTCCACAGCAGCTGACTATGATTTGCCTCGTGCTCTAGGAGGGGTGTGGTTTTTCTAGCTGCCGATGGTTTCTATGATTGTGTGATGTTTGGAATTGGGGACTTTTTGGAGGGTATAGAAATGCTAGGGCCTTGAGAGGTTGGCTGTTGGTTGTTGGTTGGTTGCTATTGGTCGTAGTTTGTTAAGTAGTCATGTGCAAACAAGATCAAACTTGCCTCCAGGAACTTGACACACCCTAATCAGTAGGAAGCAGTCTAATGATAACGTCACTCCTTTCCTTTCTCTCTTTTCTTCTTTCCTATATAGTCTTTGGGGGTTGAAAGAGTGGGAAAGGATGGAAGGAAGAAGAACCCACAAGTGGTGCAAGCTTTGAATCCCAACACTTAGGAGGCAGGAGTAGGTGAACTCCATGAGTTCCAGTTCAACCAAGACCACATAGTGGGACCTTGTCTCAGAGAAGAAAAATCTCATTCTTGGGATCACAGAGGAGGAAGTGTGTGGGTGATGTGAACTCGAGGTTGTTGCAAGAAATGGTGACAGACAATGCAGATGAGAGTGGGTACCTGTCTTCCATGTTTTTTTTCCATGGAGAGGAAATCCAACAGAACTTCTAACAGCACTTCTACTTTTTAGGAAAAGGTGAGGGAAAAAAGAACCAAGAGTGGTTCTTAAATAGTGATGCCTGTAGCAGAAATGGCGATGGCTGAGCGAAGAGAGCAGGACTTGGGGAAAGAACCAAGTGTTCCCCCTTTGGAAATGTTACATTTGGGAAATTCAAGAGCCTGCTGTGACACAGCCAGCTACAGTCAACTCCTTCCTTGGGCCTTCCCTGTATGCAAAAAGCCCAGACTCTGGTGAGACTGCTTCAAGTTCTTGCCCCCACACAGCACACCCCCCCACACACACACACACACGAGAACCTTGGAAGAAAGGGCCTGCTGAGCTGGGAGTGAAAAAGCTCCAAGAAAACTAAGCATCAGGAAGCCTTGTCTCCGGGCTGAACAGACATCTAGTGTTCTTGGAAACTAAGGCACAGGAGCTGGAGTGTCTGCCACTAAGGAGAGGTGTCACCCAATCAGGAAGGCAGCCCCAGGCCAGCTCTCAGCTCCATCTCTTGAAGGGTCTCTGGTCCTACATGCCACTGGAATGAAAACCAGATTTAAAAGGGAGCCAGGCCCTGCCAGCTGGGGACTGTTCAGACATCTGTGGACAATCAATGGCCTTCTCTGTATTCAGTCCTGCTCACAAGTCCTGCTTCACACTAAGAAAGTAGGTCTTTTTATTGACCGATGCCCTGTCAAATGCAGTGTGCTTCAGGGCTTGCTGGGTTCTGGGGGAGGCAGACGGTGGCTTGGAGCACCATCTCCTCTCTCAAACCCTATAGGATGGAAGGCACTGAGGCCACTACCCACTTTCTTTCAGGCAAGGATGAGGATCACTGAAGTCCTGTCAGCTGTCAGCCTGGGTCACAGTATTCCTACCCCTTAGCCCTGGTGGCCTCTACTCTGCCACTGTGCACTCAGAGTCTCCATCGAGATGAATGGAACCCATTTCCTCCCAGTGTTCTGTGCTGGTTAAGATTTCTGTGACACGTGACCTTCATCGACGCTGTGTTCCCCTATGATAAGGCTGTTCTCATTAGTCACCGGATTTACACCAAAATAGAACTTGGATCCATGGCCTGCAGTGACCTGCCCAGGACACCAGCCTTTGACCTACAACAGAGTCTACGCATGTAGTCTGCTTTGTATAGCTAACCTTGCAAAGAGCCAGATTGCTCTTCTTGGTGACAATCCAGTAAGCTCAGCATTAACTCTCATAACTGCCAACCCCATATGTCCAAGACTCGACTAATAGCTGACTAATAACTAATAATTTTGCTGACTTTTTCCCTGCATCCAAATTAGGACCCTCAAGAAAGCCAAATAGGAACCAAAGCCAGCCCCATGGAGTCCTCCATTTTAGATGGGCCACCACCTACAGCCACTATCTCCCTGCAGGCTCCTACAGTGTCTGAAGTTGTATGCCTCTTCCCACTTCTCTTCCTGCCATTGAGTTTGATGACAGTCAGTTCCATAGATATATAGCCTTTCACCTTTCTCCTTTGAGACGCCATTTTTAAAAGTCATTCGTTGGCATTTCCATAAAGTAATAGCGAGTAACTATATTAGGTACTAGTATAAAACACGGTATACATCAAGGAGCTGTAACAAAGTCCCCCAAACACTGTGGTCCAAATGTGGCAGGTTCTATTCCTTCCTGCAGTTGTGTCTGCAGGGAGAGTGTTGACAAGGGTGGAAGGTGACTCTCCTCAAGAACATATTGGGACCCAGACTCACTTTTCCCCCTTGCTCTATTCTTGACCTCACTTCCCTTAGAGCTGGCTTAGCCTCACTGTACCTGTGATTTAGATTTCCTCTGTCCTCTGCCACAAGAAGGAGGGAAGAGGGGCTGTAGATGCACAGATGCCCCATCCAGGATGTAGGTAAAAATTGTCTGCATCAATTTCTCCTACAGCTGGCAGAGCTGAGCCTCATGGCTGGGTACTTGTAGACGTGCTGTGTCCCAGCCTCCTTTGCTGGTATCAGCCGTTCTTCATCCTCTGCTCATGCAAACAGCACCACCGCCCAACTTCTTCAAAGGACCCACAACAGCCCCAGTATCCACCCTTAGACAGCTTCTCAGCTGACCCCCCAGCCCCTCCTGAAAGGCATTTCTGGTAAGCACTACTTTCTCCATCCTGTTCCACTTCCAGGAAGGTCTGCACATACCTAACAGATGGCTGCCACGACCCCTCGCCCCATCTCCTCCCAGACAGCTTAGTGCCTGTTACTGCTGACCCATTGAGTGGCAGCATGGTCCTGTCCCACCAGTGTCAGCCTGAGTCCATGACTTCTGTCTCTCCCCTGCCCAAAGCCAGTACTTATGTGTGCCCTGCCTCAGTCTGACACCACTTAGAATATTGATGGGAAAATTGAGCACCAAAAGTCACCTGCATTTCATCCCTCCTGACCTCCCGAGGAGCAAATTAGGGGTTTAAAAGAAGACAAACTGGGCCTGAGTAAGGGTGGGAAAACTGCCAATTACAAGTGCTTAATTTCAGGTTACTTGTTAGGGGAAAAAAAACAAAACAAAACAAAACAAAAACAAACCCTGGAACTGTTTCCACTTTTAAGCAAAGTCAATGTCTGATGATAATTCTGACCTAAAAATGGGGAAGAGGGGAGGAAGAAAGAAAATAGATGTTGCCCATGACTGAATCCTCAATGTGGTGTTAAATCAACCCTCAGCAGCGCTGGGATGCTAGCATAGTACAGGGTTTTTTTGTTTGTTTGTTTTTCTGATTGACATAAGCCCCCAGACACTATATAAAGGAAGTAAGGGATCTAAAGCCCCAGTATTGCTTTCCACACACCCGGCACATTCAAGGATCCCCTGTGGCTCCTCCTTGCAGAAGCCTTCCCCAGCTTATCTGTGTAGTCTCAGTAATGCGTGTGTGTGCATGCTGGGGGTGGACTTAGCAGTTCCCTTACTTTTCAGTGATTGGATTGTTCATGTTTCAACACCTGCAAGTACTTGAGAAACCCTTAATCTAGTCCCAAGATCCCAGCCAGAAGCTCTTCCAGCTCTGCGAGGCCCTTTGCTAATCAGAACTAGACTCGAGTTAATCCCTCCAGAGGTCCAATTATTTTGCGTGTGCAGTAACCATCTGGGGATTATGACAATGCTGGACAGACGCAGCAGAAGGGTAGAGCTGATGCACAGAAGTTGTCTGCTTTGCAACTCAGAGAAGCAATTTTAGCTTAGCCTTTCTTGCCTTTACACGGGTTTATGTGCTTTAAAATCCAAATGTGAACGGGAGGACCAGGATGGCGCAGGGTTTGTTAATGTCTTAAGCATACTTGGTGGGAGCACTGCTCTGCCAATCACTGTGCTTGTGGGAACAGGAAAAGGGATTCATGGGTAGAAGAAAACTGGGGAGGCAAATCAGTGTGTGGGCTGTTTGAGGTTTCCAGCACCTAGGACCAGCATGCCTACCTGGTGCAAAGTGGCTTCAGTATTTCCCCTTATCTATCCTACCCACCACCACAGAGGTGTCCTACCCACCACCACAGAAGTGTCAGCCTTCCTTCGGATTGGGAAGTGTACTATTACACTCTGGCTCTTCCAGGAGCCCATGAGATTATAGAGGTTTCAGTGTCAATTCTGCATAAAGATGCACCTGGCTAAGGAGGAAGGCGTGAGTAGCGACTCACCATGATGGAGGCTAACACACCCACAGTGAGAGGAGAGAGAAAGCAGTGTTATTTATAGACCAGTCCATTGGTGCCTACGAATGACAGACGATGGTGTAAGCACACTAACCGGACAAAGGGAAGGCAGATGATGGGCGGTGGTTTGTAGTTACCCTGTCACCGGGCACACGACCCTACACAGGTCTCATGCACACTGACTCCCTTTGCCTTTTTCGACTTGCTCATTTGAATCTGAAAGAGCTCTGACTTAGAACTCCATTTATCAATGGGCTGGAGCCCTGCAGCAGGTAAAACCTCCAGATGCCCACTCAGCCTGCTTGAAGACGCGCCTCGCCTGCCTGGGTCTTTGCTGTGTCTAGCTACTTGGCATTCCTTGGAAGTGAGCTTTGCAAGAAGACTGACGGAGCTCCAGGGAAGAAGATGGGCTTTAGCTATACAGTCCCAGGCAAGGGTTTCCATTGCAAGCATTGTGGCAGGGCAGAGTGAGGACTGGCTGCTTTCCTTTTTATTCTCAATGATGAGGTCAAGTCTATATATATGATTCCCTTAGAGGGCTACCTAAATGCTCCCCAAACAGCTAGACAAACATATATCCTTTATTAGATGAGTCAGCACTCAACTCACCCATACTGTTTCTTCCCATGCAAACCATGGTAATTTAAAGTTATAAATTAAGCATAAAGGAGATAAACATAATTAATGATAAAGTAGAAAAATGGTAACAATATAATACACTAATGAAAGAAATTCTAACACAATTCTCGGAAGGCATTTAAATTAAGAACTGTTTGTTAAAGTTGCCAGCAGTCAATGGTTGGGCAGGGTGACAGGCGGGATTCTAGGGCAAGGAGACTGAGAGAGGAAGGAAGATTTAGGATCTCCATGGGGTAGGGGTGGGGGAAATAAGATCCAGGCTTGAGAGCTGCAGAAGAGACTGTGTACCAATCACGTAGGGAAAGAGCGGCCCCAGGGGCAGCCCTGATTGGGTCTAGGGCAGCAAAGATGGAATATAGATTTTACTAAGTAGTAACTCTGGAGCATTGGAGGGGAGGTATTAGGCATGTGGAAGTTTGGGAGTGGCCCAGCCATTGAGATGTTTAAGGCATATTAAAATTTAAGGCTCTGTGTGTGTGTTTCATTCATGATCCCTGAACATGGGGCAGGAACTCATGCCACTTCAGCTGGGGCAATTTGAGCAGGATTAATCCGCTATAGCAACAGTGTCTGGTATTTTCCATTTAAAACTTTCAGACTGTGAGCCTGGAGAGGTGGCTCAGGGGATAGGATACTTGCTGCTTTTCCAGAGAACATCAGGCAGCTCCACACAGCTCCATCTCCAGGGAATCTAACGCCCTCTTCTGACCTCCACAGGTCCCTTCGTGTACATTTCAATACACACAAAAATATAGATAAAAAGTAAATCCCAAGAAGAAATGGACATCCTGAACTGGCCAGAAGGTCATTAATTGATTACTATCTATGGCCCCCATAGACTCGTGCCCATGAATACTTGGCCGTGGGAGTGGCACTATTAGGAGGTGTGGCTTTGAGTAGGTGTGGCCTTGTTGGAGGAAGTGTGTCACTGTGGAGGTGGGCTTTGAGGTCTCTTGTGCTTAAGCTCCACCCAGTGTGGAATTCCAGTCTCCTGGCTGCCTGCCGAAGACAGTCTTCTTCTGGCTGCCTTTGGATCAATATGTAGAACTCCCAGCTCCTTCTCTAGCACCATGTCTGCCTGCACACTGCCATGTTTCCCACCATGATGATAATGGACTAAACCTTTGAAACCATAAACCAGTTTTCCTTCATAAAAGTTTTAATTAAATGTTTTTCCTTTATAAGAGTTGCCTTGAGTCATGGGTCTCTTCACAGCAATGAAACCCTAACTAAGACACCATCTAAGCCTGACTCCAGAAGCCCAAACCTTGGGAGTATATAACAGGAGGTGTTCTGACCAGGAGCGAGAGCATACCATTGCCCACTCCCCTTTACGAGTTCATCTGAATGGGCTTCTCCATCACTGAGACAGGATAATCAAATACAGAAACAGTCTATTTTCCCAAACTTAAGAACTGTAGGTTGGCAAAACAGTCCCTGGACACTGTCTCTTCTTATCTAGTGAGAGCATTTCCCCCGCATTGATCCCTGGCTGACGTTCGCTGATGTCTTGTGACAATGTTTTCCCCTGCAGTGGTTCCTTTACCTATTGCTCAGCCTCAGACCTTGAGTGTACCCTACTTTATTCTGTACTATACTCTGTCTTCTATCCATATATCATGCTCTGTGTGTCTCATCTGAATGCTTTCCACCCTTATCACAAGGCCTGGGCAACCCAGAGACAGTGCAAAGCGCGATGGGAGTAGCACATCACGTGATCAACCTACTACGAAACTCTTCTGCTTTCTAGTGAGAGAATCTGTCAAGTCTTACAGCCCCTGCCTTCCCTTCAGTTTCCCGCTTCACACCTGTGCCTTCCCAGCAAGCTGCCTGTGAGATTCCCACAAAGCTAGGGATGTGTTGTAGATAATTATTAATAAATACCAACAAACACCTCTTCAGACTCCCTCAATTAAAGAGGTGATGCAGCCTAGTGTTGCTGTTTGTGTGAAATGAAGGTGTCCTTCCCAACTCCACACACATTTGTGAAGTGTTTACAGTCAAAGAAGCTGCATTAGAGAGAACGCATATCACACCTCAGAGTCCTTGCGCTGTGTCACTGTAGCAGGCTGCTCTCTCCATCCCCACCTCACCCTGTGGAAGCCTAGCCAGCTCAAAGGCTTGGTGACAGCTTTTGTGAATGGAGCCCTTCTCCCAGATTGACAGGAGCTATAAATGGTGGAATCTTATGCAGAACAGGGCTGGCACTGGCTATTTGGCCTTGATCTCTCACTTTCTGGGACTCGGATTTCAACTAAGTGCAAGCGACCTCGAGCAAGGTTAAATAAAATAAGTGGGTGTCTTGAGGTCCCCCAATCTGAGATCACAGCTGAGAAAGGAATTAAAGCTGTCAAGAGCAGTGTGAGGGTGGCTTGGGGGTTTCTTCCTGTCCCTCTTGTCTCTGTTTCTCTGGGACTGACTGCCTAACTAGTTTCTGGCCCACACTTGCCCATGCTCCTGGTGAGAGATGGTTGTCCCTTGTCTTCTGTGTTTATGTATCACAGCTCCAGCTACACTCCAGTTAACCCCACATTCAGCTTTCTGAGAGAGAAAATCAATCGTGTTGGCTTTGCTTTGGGAGGAGCTTCCTCCTGCCTCAGGAGGAAGCAGGAAGTGGGAAGGAGCTGATGTGGGCTCCCTCCATTTCCAGAGGGCAGCTAATAGTCTGCAGAGCAAATACCCTGTGGATACTAATGCTGAGCAAAGGGTTACAAAGCTCATTTTCTTACCTGTGAGGTGGACAGTCTATTAGAACCCGGCTCTCTCTGTACTGAGAAAATGCAATCATTTCAATGCATTAATAATAAGGAATATGAGAAAAAGGAGTGCTTTTCAGTGAACAGCCAAGTATTAAACTGCTAATTTAGTGGTCCACATGGAGTCCTATTCAAATTCTGTGAAACCACTTAAGCAATCATTGTGGGCCAGTGTGAGACCGAGCAGGGCTTCCAGAGGACCCATCCTGCTTCTAGGTCTTTGACACACTGATTTAAGGGGTTGCTTCAAATAATGTGGAGTAACAATTATGATATAAATAAAGCAGAATAAAATATTGTTGAAATATATTCACTAGTAAAAAGAATGTTCATTGTCCACTGGTGCCCACTCTAAGAACCCCAACGATGACAGTGCTCGATTTTGAACCACTCTTGTGGGTGGCTTCTGTTCAGGCACCCATGCAGACTCAAATACAGGCTGGCCCTGGGCTGTGGGGTTCCCCTAAGTGGGACACTGTCAGAACGTCCTTCTTATTCACCAGCCTTGTTAATATGCGTAGGCTCTAGTTGTTTGTGACTACTGATCAGTAGCCCTTTGCACACCATTCTGCAAGGCACATGTGCTGTTAGGCAGAGAATGTTGAAGTCAAACCCCAAATATGTTCCCATTTAAAATCATTTTCTTCACTCCCTCAGGACTTCCCAATGCCTTTGGAAGAGAAAGGCATGGTGGGAATACCACACAGAGACAAAGGCAAAAATAAATGCACTCCCTCACCTGAGGTGGCCGAATCAGGACAGGATGTTCAGATGAATGGTTAGAACCCCAGGCCTCAATGAATTCACTTTGAAAATAAAATGGTTTCCACTTTATCTTCAGATGTGAGAGCTCAGAATAGTACCAAGACATGGTTAGTGACACAGTTCAAACGGCAAGCCTCGGGGTTCCCGTGCCATTTGGTTCCCTTTTCTCTGATAACCACAGACCCATCCTAAATTCATCCCTCAAGCCATGTGCATTAGATGAGAGACCCCTGCTCTGTTGACGGGGATGGGCAGTCTGCCTCAGAAGCGACAGCTCGCTCAGTTTCCCTCTGGCACCTTATCCTTCTCAAACCAAGGGAGAAAAGTGACCCGGAGCTCGCTAGCATCCCCACACCTGCAAAGTTATGTCAAAGGAGAGAGGAGGTCTCCCCTGTCCACTCACCCCGCATTTGTTCAATGTCTGTCACATTCCACACCCTCAGTGTCTGTCACATTCCATGCCCTCATTTGGATGCATGGCATTCTCCACAGAGCTTTAGTTTTACAGAAGGATAAGGGACAAAAACTAAATAAAAAATTACACATCATTTAAAATGATGAGTGTTGAATAAAATATACTAGGAAAGGGGGCAAGGAGTCCAAACATTCCCTATTTTCTTTTAAAAATTGTATGTGAGCATGTGAATGTGTGCATGCACATGTGTGTGCATGCACATGTATGTGCATGTGCATGTGTGTGTGGTGCATGTGTGTGGTGCATGTACATGTGTGCATGTCAGTGAGTGTGCATGCATGCACGTGCACATACCTGTGTGTGCACGTGTCTATGCACACTTGCCAGGGCAGGCACACATGGAGGCAGAGGCCTGGGTCCACATTCCACATTTTAAAATCGGGTTATAGACCCTGAACTGGGGTATGTGATGGTGGTTGGTTTTAATTGCTAAACTGACACAGTCTAGAATCATATGGGAAATGAGTCTCAATGAGGGATTATCTAGATTGGTTTGGTCATAGGCCTGTCTCTGGGGGGTTATTTTGATTAGTAGGAAGACTTGCCACTGTGGGCGTCATCATTCCCTGTGCAGGGAATCCTGGCTTATACAAGAACAGAGAGAGCAGACTAGGTACTCAGAAGCATCCAGTAATTCACTGCTCTGTATTCTTCACTGCGGATGCAGTGTAACTTTGACTGGCTGCCTCAAGTCCCCACCACTTCAGCATCTCTACCCTGATAGACTGTAGCCTGGAATGGTGAGCCAAATATATTCTTTCTCCCTTAAATTGATTTTTTTCCAGGTCATTTGGTCACAGCAACAAAAAACAAAACCAAGATAGGGAGAGTTTTACTGTGGTATCATCTTCATCTTAGCTTAGTTATACCTACAGAGACTTTCTAAAGAAGTCCAGATTCACAGGGAACAGGTATTAATATGTCTTATAGTCTTGCAGTAGGAAGAACTGCCTTCCTGAGGGTGAGAATTAAGTCAGGCAGTTATCTGGGTGTTGTGGAACCCTGTCTCCTGGGCATGGCATACCATATCCATCTTGAGATTACCCACACAAGACTCTCACAAGATGGAGCCTATTAACATTCCCTCCAGAAGGAAAGGGTGAAGATGAGGAAGGTCATTAGACCTTCCTTGGAGGTTACAGCCATTCACTGCCTCTAGCCTCCCCCATGTGTTTCTAGGAGGTGCTGGAGTATAGAGGAGGTCAAAGGTTAACTGACAGGGAGACTCTAGAAACAGAGCTTTATAAAATCATGGCTCAGGCTGGGGTAGGACTTCTTGGTGATGTAGCTGTGTTTTCTTGCATGTATATTCTTTTATTTGTTTTTCTTTTTTGATAGTTTCATATATGCATAAAATGTGGGTGTTTGGGTTTTTGTTTTTTTTTTAATATGTATTTTATACATGTATTTTGATCAAATTACCAATATGAAGCAAGCAGAAGTAGTTGTGACAAGAAAGACAAAAAAATATAATGTGAATCTACAAACATTTTTAGGTGAATAGAAACTAATACTTGAAATAATGGATAGGTGTGACTCAATTTAAAGCAACATTTCTCTGTAGCATGAAAGACATTACTCATTCAGCGAAAAATTCAAAATCTTAAGAATAGTTTTTATAATATATGAGTGACTAAGGATTATTATCTAAAATATTTTAAGCATCTATACAACCCTCCCACACAGAGAAAAAAAACAAGAAAAAATAAATATAGGCAATTAATATGAGAGAAAATGCAAATAAACTTAATAAAATATACTCAATCATACTAATAATCAAATAAAACTTTAAAACAACACTACACATCGGGTCAGATTGGCAAAAGTTAAGAAGTGTGTCATTATCTGGATTTTGTCAGGGTCTAGGATAATGTAATAAGTGTGCCAACATAATGCTAGGGAAACTGTAAATTCCTAGGAGAGCTGCTATGAAGAGCAACCTGGTAGTTAGTACCTAGGAAAAACATGAAAATCCCCACACTCTCTGACACAGCAATGTCTCTCCCTGTAGCTACCCTTAAGAAATCCCTCACACATAAGAACTCATACCAAAGATGTTCACTTGGAACAGTGAAATATGGGAAATCATCTAAGTATCTAACCGCTGGCAAGTACTGACTGTACTTTAAAATACTGCATGGCACTTTAAAAGAGAAAGACACTGAATATATAGACCTTCAAGATAGATCATGGCACAAAAAATATATGCAGTTCCAGGGCCCCAAAATAAGGTATTTTATGACATTTGGGAAGAGAGCGAAGGAGGCACTGCTGTGTGTGTCTTTGAGCATGTGTTCAACAGAAAGCTCTAGAAGGAAATAAAACAAGATCTAAAAGGAAATCCATCTACTAATGAGAGCATTCCTCCTCTGGGAATGGAGAGAGAAGACAGAGAGTTTTGACTCATGGGGAGAATGTACTCACACTATTGAATATTTGAAAATAAGTTACTCAGAAATACTAAAATCAACCACAAACACCATGAGAGATGAGTATGAAAAGGCAAGGTGGTCCTTCTGCTTTATGGGAGGGGGTCTTGCTGGTTTGTCGGGGCTCTCTGGAGACCTGGGCCTGAGCTGTGGTGGTCCCTGAGAGCAGGAAGAATTCCACGGGGGTTGGGCTGCCTGACGCAACATATCTGGAGAACACTAAAGGGCCTTGTCATTCCGGACCTTTCTAAAAATTGATGTGTAGTTTATTTAATTATCAAGGAACCCAAGCTTGCCCCCAAACTTGACTGATACATATATATAAGGTATAAGGTATAAGGAAGAAATAAGCCTCACCCCACTCTACCTTCTATAACTACCGCAGCATTAGGGGTGCACACACTGCCCTGGCTCTTCTAAGAGCCAAGCTAATTTGAGCAATAAAATGAGCAGCCCTGGGCTCACCCAGATTAAGCAAAGTGTGGCTTCATTCACATCCCCAGTAAGGCTGTGTCAAGGAAGGATCTGTCAGTGTGTGAGAGATGAAACAGAAATGGGCACATAGCTTCTTGATGAGATTAAATTTTGCTTCTTTTTCTAAAAATGGAAGAAATCCCTATATCTCAAAACCACACTTTACCCCTGTGAACAGGTCCAGCTGTCGCACAGACAACAGCTCAGTCTTGGCTCTTTGGATGCACAGGGCATGGATGAGACCTCTGGATTTTCTCAGGGTCATTCAAAGGTGCCTGGTCAATGGAATACGGCGAGTAGGGCTGGAAATGGCTGCTCGGCAAAGCTTTTTCTTTTCCTCATTCCCATTGATAAGTCCTGAGCCTTTTTTAGCCAGACACTTGTCAACAAGAGATAAACCACACAGAGGCTTAGAAGGGAGGATGGGCAATTGCTGGCTTAGAACTGGCGTAGGCCCTGGAGCTGCCTGAATGGCCTATATTTAGGGAAGATGGCTTGTGTTCTCCTTAGAAGGACAATGGGATCTCCGTACAGTCAAGGACCCCTGCCAGTGTTGTCTCATGCCTGTATGATTGGGTCGAGAGCCACATCTTGGTTTTCCTAGGTCCTAGGATAGCAATGGTGGGCACTGTGCCTTTTGCAAGCAACCCCATACCCATGCTCTTTCCATCTTATGTAGCACACTTCATGTCCCAGGGTACAGAGAATATTGTGCCCACTTCTAAGGTAGTCAATAAAGACAAGACACCAGGCTTTGCCAGTAAATAGCCCAGACAGAGATGAACAGACCCAACACCAATTAGAAAGAATAAAAACTAAATTATGAATGCCACTGTTATGTGTCTATAACTCACCCAGGAAGCAGAGGCAGAAGCAGGAGGATTGCTACAAGTTTGGGGCCAGGCTATTCTACATAGTGAGTTCCAAGTCAGCCAGAGTTACACAATGAAACTCTTCCTCACAGAAACAAAACATCCAAAACGAGCAAAGCTTGGTGGGGCACCCCTGTTACCCCAGTGCCAAGAGTGAGGGAGAAAACAGCTTGCATCGAGCTTGCAGTTCACAAGGTGCTTTACATCAAGATTCTTAATCGAGTGACTGTGGGGCGCCTTTCACAATGTGGCATTCTTGCTCTCAGCCAGCCATGGTGTTCTGTGGTGTATTTCAGAGAGTATTCACACTCACAGTATCAACCAGTCTTCCAGCTAAAGTCCATTTCTCCCTTTTGGATCAAGTTTCAGACTCTTAATTGGTTCTCTCATCTCAGCCTTATCAACTGCAATGTGATAAAGGTTGTCCTCAGCTGTTGCGTCAAGGCACAGAGCATGCCATGTGCCGAGCAAACACATCCAAAGGATTATGGACTGAGCATAGAGACGCTGTGCCCTTTCCCTGAGGAAGAGACTGCATGGGGAGCTTGCTTACTTATTTATTTATTCATTTATTTTTCCGTGTTACCAACGCAGTAGCTTTGCCTTCTGCCATGCTAGTGAACAAAGGGGTCAAGAGTGGGTCAGTAGGCCCTTGTTCATATTTCCCAGCTTATTCTTTTGCTTGAGTCTTTCCTCAGGCGTCAGGAGCCTGGGATGGTTTATGTCCTTGTATGGGACTCAGGCTATGATGCTGCTCTGCCTTGTGACCCTGGAACTGTGGCCCTAAAAAAAAAAAAAAAAAAGACGTGTGCTGGTTTAAATGACTTTCTTCATGTCTCCAACTGTGCATAGCTGCATCAGCTGCATCGTCTGTAGCTCAGTTCTGAGCCAGAAGCTCCGTCAGAACCCACCACATACTCCCATTTGTTTATCATGGATAATTTCTGATTCTGTGCTTGTCCTCAAAGGAGCTCAGCTTCCAAAGGTCTGTGTGCCATGGGCTTCATTTTACCGTAGTGACTTTTTTTTCAGGATTGCAAGCGCTTTCTGAGAGAACACTCCTCCAGAGTCATCTGGAAATATGGCCTCCTTGCCTCCCTCCCCCACAAAACCTGATCTAGACTTATCAGATGCATAGACTCTGCCAAAATATTTTGGAACTTCCCTTAGTCCTCTGACCAAGTAAGAAGGTCCCAGGGGGGCAATTTCACAATGTCCCCAGTGAGACTGCAGTCCTTGGTTAAAGCCACCTCTGGAAGGCAAGGGAGATTTCCTGGAACTCCTCAGTCAGTGGCCGTTCCTTCCCAGCCCTTCTTGCCACCTCTCTACTGGCCACCATTCACCACCTAGAATGAAGAGTCTATAGCCTCCTTTCTGAGATTCCTCTCCTGCTCCATGTTTTAATGCATGCTGGAGTCCACTGAACTTCAGAGCTCTGTGAATTCTCAACTGGAAAGTCGTGTTGGTCAGTCAGCATCCATCTTGGTTTTTTGAGACCCAGGACTGTGATTTCTTTGGGGGAGCCACCTATAGTGTTTGGTTTAGGGGAAATTTCAGACAGTGTGCTGTCCTTACCTTCCTTGAGCAGTGGGCCTGTGGAGTAAGCCAGGGCAGTTACACTGTGAGCTACAAGATGAGTCAAATAAGGATGGGAATTGTGCAGACTCCTTCATCCAAGAGTCATCTTTCTCTAAGACCGCTGGTTCAATACTATCCCCAACATGATCATGACTCCCTCTGGATTTCAATTTCCTCATGGAGTAAAGGAGTGAGAATAGACAAATCTGTTGTGAATGGGTCTGGTGCTGTTTGTATTTTGATGCTAATTCAGCTCTCCTGGGAGGGGCTGCAGACAAGGAGTCACGTACTCAGGTGACTTCTTGTGAACCATCCCCTAATGAATAAAGGAGTCAATCACTGGGAAAGTAGGCGGGACTTCCGGGTTGGATAGGGGAAGAGAGGAAGCAGGAGAGAGTTAGGTCCCTTTTGGACAGGGACAGCATGAGGACAAGATGTAACTGCTAGTGTCTCCTGGTTTCAATGGCAGATCTGTCAGGATTCACCACCGAAGGAATCAGACTTAATAAGGCTTACAAGATTAGGTTTTAGTTGTTGCGCCCAGAGATTGAGTTACCATTGTTTCTGAACTAAGTTTGTGTGGTGTTTTTCTTCTCACGGTGACTCAGCTGGGTTCCAGAGAGAAAGGTACTGCAGCAAAGTGTGGTTTGCTAGATGTGCACCACAGAGGCCATGGGGGATTTGAAGCATGGGGCTGGCATGGTGTAGTGGCTATTTCTGATTGTCAACTTGACTATATCTGGAGCGAATTATAATCCAGACTTAGAAGGCTCACCTGTGATCTAGATCCTGAGACTGGAAGACACAAGTTTCAGGTGTGGTGGTACACACACCTCTAATCTGGGCCACACCTGCTGCTGGAGATCTACATAAGGACATTGGAAGGAGGAAGATTCAATCTTCTTCGCCTGTGAGCCTTGTGGAACTAAGAGACTGCTAGATCCTCGGGTTTTCATTCACAGCTGCTGCCGACCATTGTTGGGGAGTTTGACTACAGACTATAAGTCATCAACAAATTCCCTTACTATATAGAGACTACATATAAGTTCTGTGACTCTAGAGAACCCTGACTAATACAGAAAATTTGTCTTAGTCAGGGTTTCTATTCCTGCACAAACATCATGACCAAGAAACAAGTTGGGGAGGAAAATGTTTATTCGGTTTACACTTCCATGCTGCTGTTCATCACAAAAGGAAGTCAGGACTAGAACTCAAGCAGGTCAAGGAGCAGGGGCTGATGCAGAGGCCATGGAGGAATACTGCTTACTGGCTTGCTTCTCCTGGCTTGCTCAGCTTGCTTTCTTATAGACCCCAAGACTACCAGCCCACAGATGATACCACTCACAAGGTGCCCTCCCCCCTTGATCACTAATTGAGAAAATGCCTTACCGCTGGATCTTATGGAGGCATTTTCTCAAGTGAAACTCCTTTCTCTGTGATAACTTCAGCTTGTGTCAAGTTGACACGCAAACCTAGCCAGTACACATGGTAATAACCCACCAGTGGGAACCTAGCGAGCTGGGTGGAGAGATCATGGAGCTCTGAGTCAGAGTCTCCATGAGATAAAAACAGGTTGGCCATTGCCCACCAGTGCATGGCTGGCCAGGCAGCTGGGGCAGAGAGTTGACAGCACTAGCACGGGAACATGCCAGCCTTATTTTTAAATATTTCCCACAACACAAATCCTTTCCTGAGACACTTTGATTATAAGCAACAAGAACTGACTTTGGTAGATATAAAGATGGTATCCATTAGGGATACCTAGTATACCTCACAATTGAAGAGAAGACTGAGGATTTAGGTGCTGTGATTTGAATTTGTTCTTCAAATGCCCTGTGTTAAAACGTGACCCTATATGGTAATGGTAATAATATAGACTTAACCTCTTTAGGCATTGGAGAGGTGACTGGGGCTTCAAGGTTCTACTATTAGTAATATATTATTTACCTATAGAGTAATGGGCCGTTGGGCTTTGTTATAAAGTAAACTCTCTCTGTTAAGCATGTTCTGCTCTAGACTGTGAGCTCAATAACTTCTGTTCTTTACACATTACCCACTTGTAAGCATTGTATTATAGCAATATAAAATGACTAAGACCTCCCATTTGAAATTTAGGGGAAGACTGGAGGGTCCTCAGTTACCAACTGGATGTCAATGGGATCTATAAAGCTATCTTGGCTTCTGGCCTTTTCTTTTCTTTTTAAAAGATGTATTTATTTATTTATTTATTTATTTATTTATTTATTTATTTAATGTATGTGGGTACACTGTCACTATCTTCAGACACACCAGAAGAGGGCATCGGATGCCCATTACAGACGGTTATGAGCCACCATGTGGTTGCTGGGAATTGAACTCAGGACCTCTGGAAGAACAGTCAGGGCTCTGCTGAGCCGTCTCTCTAACCCTCTTTTCTTTTCTTTTACTTACTCACTTTACATCCCACTCACTGCCCCCTTCCACTAAGCCCCTCCCACAATACTCCCCCACCTGCCTCCCTTCTCCTCTGAGTGGATGGGAGCCCCTGGGTATCCCCCCCACCCTGGCACATCAAGTCTCTGTGAGGCTAGGCCTATCCTCTCCCACTGAGGCAAGCCCAGCTAGAAGAACATCCACGTACAGGCAACAGTTTTTTTCTGACCTTTTACAACCTGGTTCTAAAGCCTTCTCTAAAAACGGTGGGAGTCTTTGTTTCTATATAGCACCTATAGTGTCTACTAAGTATTAGTTGACATAGAACAGTAGACAAATGAACCTAGCCTGGATCCCACCATATCTCTAACACCCCACACATATTTTGTTTTTTGAGATAGGTTCACATTACGAAGCCCAAACCTACCTTAAGCTCACAATCCTCCTGCCTCTGACCCCTGACTGTGGGATTAGCAGGCATGCACCATCATATTCAGTTTTTCTTGCTTCCTGGTAAGAAACTGATTCTTTTCTGCTCTGTACCTTTCTTCTGACCAGTGGACTCACACAGCGCTTAATCAAATTGTAACATCTTGTTACACTTGTGTCCTATGCTTTAAAGCGATGAAACACAGATGGTGTTACAACCCAGTAGAATGCCTTCTGAATCCCTTTCTTTTGTTTCTTCCCAGAAGTAATGAATTTGGTGCTTATGTATTCTGCCTGCCTGTAATGGTTGGAATAAAAATGGCCCCCGCAGGCTCACAGGGAGTGGCACTATTCGGAGGTGTGGCCTTGTTGTGGGTGTGGCTTTGTTGGAGAAAGTGCATCACAAGGGGGCAGGCTTTGAGGTCTCAAAAGCTAAAACCAACATTTCTACTGCCTGCTGATCAAGAAAGAAGTAGAACTCTCAGCTCCTCTAGCACCATGTCTGCCTTCACATGACAGCAATGGACTAATTCTCTGAAACTATACCTTTATGGGAGTTTCCATGGTCATGGTGTCTCTTCCCAGCAATAAAATTAAGACACACATTTATTCTACACAGGGTCCAGGTAATTGAGATGACACCTTGAAGAGACCGGTGCTTCAGCAAACAAACAAACACAAGCACTTAGAACTCTGTGGTAGCAAACAAAATATTTCTGCTCAACAGGTCATTGGCTCCCAGCCTGAATGGCATAAAAGGCAGTCGGACTGTGGATGAGGGACCCGCTTCCTGGGTTCTCTGTATTCTGTGAAAACAGTTGAGATACAGATTTTTATGCCTGTGTCCTGAAACAAGAGTCCTAGGGAGACATGGTGTTCCTTCTACCTGGTTCTTCACACCGGGCCCAGCCTCTGTAGTGTTGTCTAGTTGTATATACCCTTAATTCTCAACCGAGTAGAATGGATTTGCACCATTTCAAATTTACATAAGAAGCATGTTGATACTGTTGTGTTTATAAAAATATATAGAGAGATATATGTTATATGGGGCTATGGGGAGATAGGTGTGGGGGAAGGGTGTGCCTCAGTAGGCCCGAGCCCAGGCACCCCTTCCCTCTGAGGAACTAGCCACACACAAAGGTATAGTATAGAAATAGAGTTTATTTAGGGCATGGGGAGGGGAGTTAAGAGGGTAGTAGAGGCAGAGAAAGGCAGAGAGAGGGAGAGAGTAGAGAAGTAAAGGAGTGGAGGCCGGCCATGACCACGTGGAGAGAGGGGGGAAGGGAACGGGGAAAGGTAAGGGAAGTAAGAGAGAGGCAAGAGAAAGAGGTAAGAGAGAGAGGAGGGGGCAAGCAGCCCCTTTTATAGTGGGCCAGGCCCACCTGGCTGTTGCCAGGCAACTGTGGGGAGGAGCATACCTGGCTGTGGCCAGGTAACTGTGGGGTGGAGTTTAGACAGAATGCCAACAGATACAGTTTGTATCGTTCAGCAATTTGCATTTCCTCCTCATATTTTAGAAGTTTAGAACTACTTGGAGTCCTGTAAGAACTATCCCAGTACATCCAGAAAAAAAATGTCTTTTTTTTTCTTAGTGAAAAATCGCAGTTTTGGAAACTTGACAGACACTGCTGTGAACGTGCTCATACACACCTAGTTCCTTGTTACTATCTCACACACTGTGCTCTGTGACAATCTGGCAGGCGTGTGGGACAGAGTGTGCTGGCGGTTGTGCAGTGCATGTTTCTAGAAAGAGTGAAACCATGAAGACAAGGAGGTGACAAGCATTTTTTTTCACGTGTCAGTGTAAATAATGCAGCCTCCAGTAGACTGCCCATCCCTGCCTAAAAACAGAGAACAGCCGCAGATAACATATCAGCCAATGGATATACAAGGAAATACTATTTTTGAAAACAGGAGGCTGGGTGTTGGGTGTAGTTCAGTTGGTAGAATGGCTGCCTAACATACATGAAGCCCTGGGTTCAATCATCCACACCACATAAACTAAACATAGCAATATACACCTGTAAGCCCAGTGAAGGTGGAGGAGGTCAGGAGTTCAAAATCATCCTCAGCTACATAATGAGTTTAAGGCCAGCCTGGGCCACATGAGATCCTGTCAAAAACAAACTAACCAACCAACCAAACAAACAAACAAACAAAACTCTCCAAAACAGGAAACTAATCAGTAGGCCATACTTATTCAAAATAGACTATATGAAAACAAAAACAAACAAAGAACAACAACAAACCACAAGTTAATAGAAAAATAAGCAAGATCTGAACAAGTAACCCACAGAGCTGTTGTCTTAATGACCAGTTAATGCACAAACAGTTCAGCCTCCTTAGACACTAACTCTTTCAGCTCTGTCTAGGCTGGCAGGAGGCAGCCATGCAAATAAGATAGTGACCAGAACATCAGGAGGCAGTTCTGCCCACCTGGAATGAGAGGGACCGGACTCTGTTATTATTTGCACTGAAATAACCCAGGACCCTCCTGGCCACCCTCACATTTGCATATTTAAGGAAAATAATAAATAAATAGATGAATAAATAGCTTTTTAAAAAGGCATCTGCCTTTTAAAGAAAATGGAGGCAGCAGCAGCAGCTGGTAAAGCCATTGATAACAAAGGCCCAGAGAACATTTTCAGATCGCCCTTCCTTGGAGGTTAGATCCTTTCTCTGCGAAAGGAGAAACAGAGAGTGGGGTAACAGCCGACTCAAAGAGATTTCCAGAAGGCTTTCTGCTTAGTCCGCAGTAATACTGCCTCAGAACACTGCTGACATCACACATTTCAAAGGAGTCTGGCCCAGGAGAGTTTACTATTAGAGAAACGTCTATTGTCCTGATGTGTGATTAGTGGAGAGACCAAGCGCTTTGCAATTTGCAGAATTCCCTGGATAAACCTGCAACCTAGGAAGAAGCTAGGGCAGATGGTTCATGATCTGTACTCCGAGAAACCGCATTTCTTTCCGTTGTCGGCTGGCAGAGGAAGCCTGTGCGCTGTGTTGGGCAGCTGGGAAGGTTCTGGCTGTGTAGGTTCCAGCACCAGGAAGGACCCCAAGCAACGGGGGTTTAGATGAGGGGCTGATCTCTCCAGCTAAGACCAGGTCAGTCCTGTTCTCAGCTCTCCAGGAGGATTTGGCACCTTCAATATTGCAAATGTCAAATAGCTGTTAGCCAGGTGACAGCAGACGCCACCTGCTGTGTCGGACTTTGGTCTGACGCTGACTCTTTGAACACTGATGACCCTCCGTCCTGCAAGGAAGTCCAGAGATGACCACTGTGGAATCACTTCCTTATCTGCATCCTGCTCCTTGCTGCTAACAAGGAACAAACTGCACAGACCCCATCAGTCAATTGGCTCAGCGAGACTTGGCACCAGCCTGGGACCTCAAAGCTCTATGTTCTCAAAGCAGGCTCCTTAAATAACTACTTTGGACAAAATGTCCCTTATATGGCACATGTTAGACACTAATTAAATTCTCTGAAATAGGTGACAGAAGAGGTTGTCCTCTGGCAGCTATCTCTCAACGGTTGTCTATCTTCCTCAGAAACTTTTCCTTAGGCTCATAGGACCCAAGTTAGGCCTCAGATCTCACCAGTGACAACGGGTGTCCATGTGTCAGTACTAACACACACTACTCGCCATCCCTGGCTTGCTCCAAATGAGTGTCCCACAAGTAGCACCAGCGATTTCCACAGACCACTCACTACTGCTCCCAGACAAGTCAGTTTTCGTTACTGGTGTGACTGCTATACCTGCCCGCCCACATACGTTGGAACATCAGTTTGGTTCCAAAGTGCGATACCAATACCACTTAGGAAAAATCAAGTCAAGATGGGGCACATTTAAGGTGGTATGTCCTTAGACTCAGGAAAATCAAAACAGCAAATGTTTGCTAAACTCGAGGTAAGCTTGATCTGGACTACTAGAAGCTGAAATTTCGTAATTTTAAAGAAAAATATTCATTCGTTTATTTTAAAGAAATGCATTAATGCAAATATTTATTATGCTTGTACTGCCACAAAGAAAGAAATATAGCAAGCATGCCTTCACTCCCCCAACTGTGGTCTGTAGCAGACATAACTAGTCGATCAGGCACAGAATGTAGATAAGATGGTATTTTTCTCAAAACAGCATATAAGACAACTAATAACCAACAATTGGAATTGGTCTACTGAAATAATATAGGTGCATGCCTATAGTCCCAGTACTCAGGAGGCTGAGGCGGAGGCAGAAAGATCACTATGAGCTTGAAGTCAGCCTGTGTTACATAGCAAGCTTTGTATCAAAACTATACATACATACATACATATATGCATGAATGCATTCCTACTCATTCACATATACATACATTCATACATACATACACACACACACACACACATACATATACACATACACATACATGCATGAATGCATAGATTTCATATACATATGCACAGATACATACATACATATGACCAATTTAATATTTCTAATTGTGTTAATTAAGTCTTTTGTCTTTATGAAAAGTACTTGAAAGAAGCAGGTGAAAGCAGGAAGCATTCTGGCTCAGAGTTTTAGAGATTTCAGTCTACGGTTGACACTGGGCCTGAGCGGAGGCCGAGCATCCCAGCAGGGAACATATGGCTGAAGAAAGCAGCTGGCTTGGACAAGAAGCAGAGACGTCTTTCTGAGGTATCCCCCAAGACCAGTTTCCTACAACTAACGCATCTTATGAATCTATCGAGGAATCAATCTATTGATCAGTCCAGAGGCCCCATGATCTCATTGCTTCCCCCAAAACCATTAGCTACACCCAAGTTCCCAGAACACGATCCTGGGACATTTCATATTCAAACCATAAGACTAACCAGCGGTATATTGATGACTTTTAGACACTGGAGAGGATAAGATGAACAAAATAAGATATCTGCTTTGAGGGACGACAGCTGGGTAGGCAGACCATGGGTCAGACAGCTTGGGGAAGAAAGGCTGTGGGAGTCAGAGGAGAGTTAGCAGAAGAGGTAGTGTTTGCATAAACGAGTAAAATAGCACAGTGACAGGAATGCCCAGTGTGGGGAATGTCTGTCTGCTCAGCTTGTAGCCTCAAAAGCTTACATGGAAAATGCTGCCTGAGAAAGCTTTGGAGGACGTGCGGAGATGGAATGTCAATGAGGAGAGAAGCAGAGTAACCCCTGACTGTTCTGAGAAGGATGTGGTCAGATCAGACCTGAGTTTTAGAAAATTAATTCTATTAACATAGTGGATGGAGATTATAAAGACTTGCGATTTGAGCCAGGCAACCTGATCTGGAAAGTACATTGTTGATGGATTCGGGGCCAAATTTCAATTCAAGTAATTGAATTGATGAATGGATTAATTAATTAACTACTTAATTAGTGATAGTGGAAATGGGTGAGCAAGCAGGGATCTGGCACCAGCCTTTGCTCCAGCTAAAGCAGTTTGCTTTTATCTGTGCACTGAACTTTGCCACAGACTTTGAAAGAAATACTCTGTGCCCTTAAAGAGGAAGTCTGACATCTGTGGCTCCAGCAGGAGGTGGTGTGGGCCTCTAAGGCAGTGCTTCTGAGAGAAGACAGGTAGCCAGCAGTTTGACTTTCTAGAACACAGAGGGGATGCTGATCAGCTGTGTATGAGTTTGGGCTTTCAATTTTTTTCTTTCAAGAACAAAATAACATAAACAGAAGTGCCCAACAATGACTTTCCAAAATCTATCTCAAATTTGTCTTCATTTAAATTTGATTGTTTCCTTTTTCATTTTTATCATCCAGTTATGAAGAAGTCTAGCCTGGGCTACATGAGATTCTATCTCAGAAAAGAAAATTGTATTTTAATGCAAACTGACAAACATTATTGTAAAGGAGCATATTGGTATATTAATTAGATATTTCTCTGTAAACTTCATGTTAGTTTTGACGTTACTAGTTGGCCCTTCCCCCACACCACACACAACTCACTAACACTTTCAGCTGGAAATCTCATAAAGTTTGAATTTGTCCTAATTAGCAAACCTTATAAGCATCACCCTTAGCTTGCCTAGGATACTTTTTTCAGGTAATTAGAAAAAGTTGACAATCCCAATTAGTTCTTCCTTGAGACATTTAAGCAAGACAGTGAACCACGTGCCTCTGTGTGCCAATGGTAAATGACTACCCTTACACACTGTCTAAAGTATATGTTATAATCCTACTTTTCCCCTGAGATTAGGAGGGGTGGTGGTTGGCTTTCTGTTACTGTCACAAAATATACTAAATAATCAGGATATAAAGAGAAAGGATTCGTTTTGTCACAGTTTTGGAGACTTCAGTTTTAGTGATAATTTTGGAGTTTGGGTTTCTTTAAAAATCACAGAATAAGAATATGCTTTTATTTTAATCCCAGGTGTAGGATATGGGGCTGCTTCAGACTGTCCATAGCAGCTGACTATGATTTGCCTCGTGCTCTAGCAAGGGTGTGATTTTTACCAATGGCAGATAGTTTCTGCAATTGTGTGACATTTAGAATTCTGGGGATTTTCAGAGGGTGTGTAAATGCCATGGTCCCAAGAAGCAGGGTAGGTTGTTGGTGGGGGTGGTTGGTTGCTATTGGTTGAGGTTGGTTACAGTTTGTTAAGTAGTCATGTGCAAAGAAGAAGAAGAAATTAGACATCCTGACGATGAAGATGAGACTTGCCCTAAGGAACACAATGCCCCTAATCAGCAGGAAGTGGTCCCTTTCCCTCCATCATTTCTTCTCTCCTATCTAGTGTTAGGGGGTTGAAAAGGTGGAAGAAAGAAGAACCCATAAAGTAGCCTAAGATGGCTACATTCAGTCTAATAATCAGTTGTCCCTATTACTTTGGGGCCTATACAGAAGCAGCGCATCTTGATGGAAGACTGCGGGGGGGGGGGGGTGTCTGTCCACCTCAGAATCAGAAAGAGGATGGGTAAGGTCTCTATAGCCCATTCAAAGACACACCTTACAGTAGTTACTTTTGGGTATGAATATTAGGGAATTCCTAATATGAATTCCTAATATGGACATTAGGAAGCAGGTACTATTTATTAGAATCATCACCAAGAGCAACTCAGTGACAAAAAAGCAAGAAAAGTATCCTATAGTAGTTATCTTTCCTGCAACATATAAGGAGCCATGACCAAGGCAACTGTATGTGTGTGCATATGTGTGTGCGTGTGCGTGTGTATGTGTGTGCATATGGGGAGGGAGAGTCCCCTGCAGGTATCACAGCAGGCCAGGAAACTAACTGAAAAGAAGTGAAAATGAAAACTCTTAGTCAAACTGGATCAAACTTCTGGAGAATCTGATGCCAGGAAGCTTATTGCCAGCATGTTTAAACACAGTACAATTTGGGAAAAGTTTTCCAGGCAATAATCAATCCAATTCCAGGTTGTCTTAGTCAGGGTTTCTATTGCTGTGACAAAACACCATGGCCAAAAGGCAAGTTGGGGAGGAAAGGGTTTATTCAACTTACACTTTCATATCATAATCCATCATTGAAGGAAGTCAGGACAGGAACTGAAACAGGCAGGAACCTGGAGTCAGGAGTGATGCAGAGACATTGAAGGGGTGCTGCTTACTGGCTTGCTTCCCCTGGCTTGCTCAGCTTGCTTTCTTATAGAACCCAGGACTACCAGCCCAGGGATGGCACCCACAATGTACCAGACACTCTCTCATCAATCATTAATTAAGAAAAAGCCAGACAGCTGGATCTGTGATCATTTTAGCTTGTGTCAAATTGACATACAAAACCAGCCAGTACATAGATACACAAGAAAGCTTAACGTATAACTACATTGAAATGCCTTTACAAAGTACATGTGACCGTGAAGACGGGTTCTATAGCATCTGGTGTGGTCTCCCACAGAGATAGCAGAGAATCCAGCAGGCTATGAAGTATTATGTGACATCTTCCCTAAGGGTGAGTTGTATTAGTGGAGAGATAAAGAGAAAGGTCTAGGGAGGGAGAGTCTGGGATAGACAGTCCAGGGGATTAGGGTGGGGTCTGGCTCCACAGACAGCACAGGTCTCAAGGTCATTGACAATATTCACTCCAGCCTTCTGGGTATAAAAATCGGTATTTTCTGCTTTGAGAAGACACCCCTGTGTGATTACCATTCCTGGTTTCCCTAGTGATCTGTAAGTTCACAGACCTTTGTGCCTGCAAAGGGTATTTGACCTTACAGTTCCAGAGGAGGAATCTATATGGGCAGGGGGTGGGGGGTAGGACAAGCAGGCTGCCAGACCAGGAGGCTGAGAGATCACATCTTCAACTGCCAACTCAAAGCAGAGATGAATGGAAAGCAGGTTATAAACTCTCAAATCCCGCACTTTGATGTCCTTCCTCCAGCAAGCTCCGCCTCCTAAAGGATCCTCAGCCTCACTAAGCAGTGCCACCAATCAGGACCAAGTGTCCATGAGCCATCAAGGAACATGTCACACTCAGACCACCACACACCCCTAATGACCCGACTCCATTCATTGGGCTTCACTTCTTAAAGGTTCCAACTCCTCACTCTTCCCAAGTTTTCTCTCCTCTCTCCTCTCTCCTCTCTCCTCTCTCCTCTCTCCTCTCTCCTCTCTCCTCTCTCCTCTCTCCTCTCTCCCCTCCTGCTCAGTCCCTTCCTTTCTCAGAACCACTCCTTTCCTTCCTTCCCTGATGGACCTCAGTGGGGCAATCCAGTTCTAAACTACGTCAAAAGACAACAGAATCATGGGGACAGAGTTCTTATATGTGAGTTTAGTGCCCTTACAAAAGGGACCCCTAAGAGATCTCTCTATTTTTCATGTGATAAGACAATGACAGTGGCCATCTATAAACCAGGAAGCAGGTGGCATTTTCATTTCAGTACTGAGTAATGACCTAGGGCCTCACCATGTTAGGCAGGCTGCTGGGCTTTCGGTTTATTTTGAGACAGTCTCACTCATTAACTAGGCTGGCCTTGAACACACTCTGGAGCAAAGGCCAGCCTTGAACTTGTAATCCTTTTGCTTATGCCTCAAGAATGGCTAGGATGACAGGTCTGGGCCACCACGCTCAGTTCTGATCTTGGATCCACTGTTCAGTCTTGAACTGCTCAGCTTCCAAAACTGTAGACTTCTGTTGTTCAAGCCACCCAGTCTCTAGAGGGCTTCTGCTATAGTAACTGAACTGGCTAGAACACCAAGAGGCCCCAACTCCTGGGTGCTCCCTCATGGCCCCTGTCAGCAAGTTCTCAGAGCTGAGGAACAGTCTGGAGGCATCATGTTTCTGTGCACTGAGTAAATTTTACCCTTGTGTTATTCAAATGCTGGTTTCTCTGTCCTCATATCGTTTTTCAATCTGAACACAACATTGTAATGCTTATACCAAGAATCT
>CM052716.1:55945632-55963627 GCA_028551405.1 Uromys caudimaculatus
AAACAAACAAAAACAAAAAAAAAAAAAAAAAAAAAAAAAAAAAAAAAAAAAAAAAAAAAAAAAAAAAACCAACAAAAAAATCAAAACAAAACAAAACAAAAAACAAAGTTTGTGTAAACAATTCTTACCATTTATTCCGTCTTGTCAGTAAATGCTGATCACCCAATGACTGGGCAGAAGACAGAATAGGGCAAGACATTCACCAGCCAGGGGAAGAAGAGAGGGAGAGAGAAAGAGAAGAAGAAGAAGAAGAAGAAGAAGAAGAAGAAGAAGAAGAAGAAGAAGAAGAAGAAGAAGAAGAAGAAGAAGAAGAAGAAGAAGAAAGTGAGAGAGAGAGAGAGAGAGAGAGAGAGAGAGAGAGAGAGCGAGCTTCAGATCTGCCACGAGGATGGAGAAATGAGCCAGGAGGAGAGAGTCTGAGAAGACATCATGAGAAAAAAACATCTGAAGTCTGAAGAGCCAGATCAATAATAATATGCAAGTATTAGGACCATGGCTGGGAGGTAGCCAGATAGCTTAGGGGTTAATATAATCATTTACCTAGCTATTGAGGCACAGCTTGAAATAAATCTTGGTTTCTCTGTGTGGTTATTGGGGGACTAGCAAAGGTTAAGGAAAGACAGCCACCGGATTAATTCACGGGTTATGTTTATAATAAAAATAACTCATTTTAGCTGGGCAGTGGTGGCGCATGCCTTTAATCCCAGCACTTGGGAGGCAGAGGCAGGCAGATTTCTAAGTTCGAGGACAGCCTGGTCTACAGAGTGAGTTCCAGGACAACCAGGGCTACACAAGAAACCCTGTCTCAAAAAACCAAAAAAACAAAAAACAAAAAACTCATTTTACAACAGTCTCTGCCAATTCCCCTGACCGTAAGGCCCCAGAGTCCAGGCAACTGATAGCTTGAAGAGGAGGGACCATTGCTGTCTTCTGACACAGGGCTTAGAGTTCACTTTTCCTAAACAAAATGAGTTTTAAATGGTGGCTTGCTGTAGCTAGAACCCCATCAGGCACAGTCAGGTGCTTTAAAGCAAAGTCACGTACTAAACACTGCAACCTGACTGTAGAATCTAATCACTATACTATGGCTTCTGTCTGACGTATAACGAAGTATCCAAACAAATAATTGAACATGCGTTGTAGAGAATCATCCAATCAGAAAGGAGAATCAGAATGTATTCCTTTGGGCTGCCCCACCCCTTAGAGTCAATCTGCAGCGTTACTCTCGTCCCTAGCCTCCAAGTGGAAATATTAGTGTTTCGGGTACCAGTTCCTTAAGAGGCTCAGAGCCCTTTCTGAAAGTGTGTTCTCCTGTGTCTTCGGGCCAGCTGCCTGGATGATGGGAGGGTTCCAGTGGGAAGGTAATTGAGGCCCTATGTTTCAGTCCTGGATCTGCCATGTGTTACACATTTAAGCCTTTGAGCACGAGTCAGGCCAGGTGCTATTCCTGTTAGCATCTTGCATTCTATGTGTTACAGGTTTGTTTGTTTGTTTGCTTTTGTTTGTGTTTGACTTGTAGGTCATACTTGGTGACAGACTTTTCCATAGCTCTTCTTTTCTGGTCAAAAACTCAGTAATAATGCTCCAGCTGCTTCCTTAGGATGTCTTTATTTTTATGACTTTCCACCAAAGAGTATTGCTTCCCTTAGTTGGCCTGTGGGTTGGGGACACAGAGTTGGCTACCACATCCACAAATACTCTTAACGACAGGCAGCAGGAGGCAGGGAGCCAGAGCTTGAAAGATCCAGAGTTTACAGTTCCCACTGGGATTTAGATTTGATGGACCCATCTCACCTTAATAAATCACCATGGCCTCTCTTTCCTTTGAACTTTTCTCTGAGTCTTTGTTCCAAAAAAGTCCAAAGCGTCTGTTCTAAAAATTGGCCATCCCCCTGTTTGGAAGTACAAGCCTGCCGGGTGTCACCGTGAAAGGAGACCTCTCTATTAGATGTTCCTGTGGTTCCAGGCTCACTGAGAGCTGTGCCTCTGCCCTGGCAAAGGGACTCATCATCTGAAGTTATTTCTAGCCTAGAGCAGCTGTTCACGGCTCAGGTTCAGCAAATGCCATCACTTCTGCAGACTCAGTTCCAGTGTGACCAGGGGAACACATGGTGCCCTGAATGCTGGACTTTGATGAGTAAGCAGAGTGACCACTTGTCCAAGGTCTTAGGGAAGTCACCCATCGGGCGACCCATCTCTTCTCATCTGATCCAGCAAAGGCTCTTAGAAGCAAGGGCTCAGAGAGCCTCCTAGCCCCAGGTTCCTGCTCTGGAGTTTCCCAGGGGAAATCAGATTATTATAATCAAATCAGCACGGGAATCTCTCTTCCCTGGGTACTTTTGTGGCAGGAGGTACACTGGATACTTTCAAAAACTACTGTGCTCATTTAGAGACAGAGGCTTCCATGAACTTTATGGCTAGGAAATAACAGAACCAGAGCTTAAACCCAGGTCCATTGTGACCCAAAGCTCTCCTTATTCCAATATGGCAGATAGACTAAAACGTGACCCATTTCTGTGTGCGGCAGTGACGGGAGGTGGACATGGAAATCCCTGACTAGCTCCTTCTGCCTACTGTTCTTCAATGGTTTGTCGCTATTCTGCTAAAACAATAGTCCCCTTGCCTAGCCGCATCCCCTTCCTGTATGAGGGTGTCTTCCTTTCCCTGTGGACATCCGAGCAGGAGGCAGGGAAGTGCGTTGGGCACTGCTCAGGTCACTGCCTGGATTTCTCTTGTCTCTCTGCTGCCCTGTGGCTTCTGATAGATATTAGGTCATCTCCTGCTTCTTTGTGGCCTGCAGTGTTCCTAACTCAGGTATCTCTCTATCCAGAGGGGCAAGGACATCAAGAACTCCACCTTCTGTGACCTGCTCTTCTGTTTCTTTTTCCTGTGTGGTAGAAGTGGGTTGAGAAGATGCAGATCTCTCCTCCCTTGCTCTGGAAGGCACACCATTGGCCCTGTCTCCCTGACCCCGTAGACAGACTCAGGAGGAAGGCCACAGAAAGTTTTGTTCAGACACTCCCTGCACTCAGTGCCTGATTCTTATGGTGCCTCTGTGAGTCTGTGTGCCAAGGGCGTCTTTCTCTGTTAAGGGGGTGTTTTTTACTCCCAGGGTTCCAGCCCTTCCCTGTAATTTGGTATTCTTGTCTGTCTGGGAAGCCATGGGCTCCTGGGCCCACAGAAATCAGGACATGTGGATAGAGGGGTGAAGTGTGATATTCCCTTACAGCACTGGGGGATTCTGGGAAGTAGTGCTGTGAGTGATCCCAAAAATGTCTCCTTTATCACTGTATGTATCTCACCGTTACCCCCCCCCCAACCTGATTGGAACTGACCGGGTCCTTGTCTTCTCAGGAACTGTGTAGACTAGACACAAAATTAAAACTTCCCCTCCCACTTTCAAGAGTAGCGGCCTTAGTTCTCAGGGGATTCTTTTTATTATTTAAGTGTCCAAAGAAGCAATTTTCCAAACTCCACAGAGATCCTGTTTGTCTGGCAGGAGATAGCAGGAGAGGAGACAGGGAGATGGATTTGTGGGTTCTAGGAGCAGAGACCAGCCCTGCTTCCCAGAGAGTGATTTCAGTACACAATACCTCAAGGCACTTGGCAAACAGACTTGGAGGTGGCTGGGTCTGAGGGTCCTGACAGGCAAGGCTGCCACAGAGATAAATGATGTGGGCCGAGGAGCCAGGGCCAGGTGGGCTTCCTGCAGAGGCCTTGGCTGGGCTCTGGCATCAACAACTTCCTGGAGCCCAGGGATACTGAGGTGATGCATTTTTCATTTTCTGTATTTCTTCTGCCAGCAAGAAGAAATAAGAGCTTGGCAGTCGAAATTAAGCTGTTATAGGAAAGTGGAGAGATTCTTAAACCCTGTGTCTGTGGACTGGGATTTACGGCCTTCCTCACCTGCCTCTGCACCCTTTGTGCTAATCCAGTGAGAAGGGAAGGGCTCAGTTCACACTTTATGTCTGGACCTTCTGTCCTGGACCCGAGACTAGGTAGTTGGCTGTGACCATGAACGTCTTCACTGTGTGTTGCCCCCGCCAACCCCATTTCAATAACCATTCATCAAAAAGTTTGAAATGGAAAGTATTTGGTAAACACTGCTCAGTTTTCCCAGGCCCTTCTGTTTCAGGGGACTGAGGCACACCATCTTCAGGAGAGTGGATAGCCCTCGAGAGGCTAAGAAGCAGGGTCCTTCAGAACAGACCTAATTAACACTGTGGACCCTTCTGTCACGTGCCTGGGTGTTCTGGCACAGGGTCTGCCTTACTGTTTAAGCAACACTTAATCTTGGAAATGCTTCTGTTGAGGAGCCTCACACTTTTTCCAGAATATGTCCCCCATGTATATTAAATTGACTACACACTTAGATGGAGGAGCAGAAGTCAGACTCAGGAGAAGTTGTTAGCAAGAAGCAAGAGAGGTGGAGATGTGACCAGTTCTGAAAATACACCAAAATTCTGATTAAAGTACCAGATCCAGTTCCACAGAGGCTTCTCAGGAACACTCACACTGTTGAAAATAAACTGGAAAAAAGTGACTACACACTGGCTCTTATGAGTAGTCGTTTAATAGACATGATGTAGCCTGTTTCCACTTGCCGACATATGGCTACTGATGAGGGAAAATCTATTTTGATTGCAGAGTGACCTTCAGCAGTTGGGCACTCTGAGAGATGACCAGCAGGCCACATCATTTTCTTCTTGCTCACAAGTCACTCTCTGGAAGTTCTTGACGAGTCATAAACACACATAGAATGCTAACTCAGTGGCTTGCTAGTTGTCTTCTTCAAGTTGAAAAGGCACTTTTTAAAATAAATGTTCCTATGTCTATTTTTTTCCACATTTTCAACTCTGACATTCAAGTGCGTGTCACAGACCATCATGTAACACATTTGAAACCCAGCTTCAGAATGCCCTAGTGAGCTTCCGTTTCAGGGTCTGTGGTGAAGCACCAGGCTAAGCATGCTGTAGGTGAGATGGTTAGAAACAATTAGTGCTATGTCATTAATGAATATTCATTAGTGATCAGTTACTTTAAAGCTTGGATCTTCTTGTTAGTATGCTGACATTCTTCAGAACCTTCCAGAAAAGGTCTCACCCTTGACTTGCATGAGGTTACTCATTCTTGAGTTTCAACTACATTCTGAACACTTTTCATCCAATTCTTTGGTGGGCTCCACCTCCTCACCCAGATACTTGGATGCTGGAGTTACTCCGGGTTTCATCTGTGCACCATTTTTTTCTTACTGGTACTATGTACCCAAATGGCTTGACATAATCCTACACAGACACTGCTTACATCCACAGCTCCCACCCAGCCTCTTTCTTGAGGTCCCTTGTGTGTATACTGCCACGTGGGACCCTTGTCTCCACTGCTAGTCTGGGCCATATCCTCAGCATCATCCTCAGCGCCTCTTCTTTCCCCAGCTCTGTCCTATAAACAGTTTCTATCATCTCTCATCTCTCCCACTGTCACGAACCTACTCCTGTCCTCCTCTCTTGTCTAGACTTCTATAACCATCTGGCCACTGATAAGTCTTTTCTCAGCAAGACCAAGAAGATCTTTCTAGACCACCAGTAGGAATATATTACTCTTCAGCTAAAATCTTTGTCAAGAGCCCTCACAGCCTTTAGAAGAAATTTTAAACTTGGAATAGCCTGACAAAGCCTTCATGATGGGGCCCTCTCCTTCCAGAACCTTCTCTTCACCTTTGGCACCTAGACTGAATATCCTGCTTGCATTTTATATTATTGTACACAGACTGCCCCCTGCCTCACCTCTACTCTATCTGGGTCTATTGAGCCTCCTGCCGTCTGTGACGTCACCTTTCCTGCACAGCCTTCTCTGCCTTCCCTCTTTGCATAGGAGGCCCTTGGGGTATGTTGTTCTTCCCCGGTACAGAATTGCAATAGAAGCTTTATTCACAGGTCTGCTCCAGAGAAAATAAAATGCCTTGTCAATCATGATGTCTCCAGTGATTACTTCATCATGGATGCTCAAAAATATTTGAAGAGTGGATGACTGAGGATACCTTATAGACCTGTTTTTGTTTGCCTGTTTCCTGATTCTAAATTCTGAACAGAGAGAGACCAACTTGCCCGGCAGGAGTCAATCCCATCCTTGGTCTGATGTGCTGAGCAGGGTGTGAAAGTCTGGACGGAGTTTTTCAGAAGATGGGGATATGCTCACTAGAACCCCGCAGGGTCCTTCATTGAAATGATGAAAATAAAATTTATTTTTCAAAAGCATGAATTGTGTAACACTCACTAATTGATACAAGTCCAGTTAGCTCATCCTAAAGAGACGAAACTTAGCTTAACACCCATTTCTTACACACTCATTTCTTACACCTTACTTGCTGATCCATCAGCTCATCCCCCAGTGTAATGAATTTTCTGCCGTGTGCCCAGTGCCGGGTAGACAAGACGTGAGGAAGACCTCACTTTCATGACGCTTACTTTAAAAGACACACAAATGCATCCTCTTCAGTTATAAAATTTAATGTGGAAGGAAACAATGATACAACAAGAGAAAATCCAGGGTGGGACAGAATTCAAATGGGGAGCCCAGGAAGGTGGTCAGGAAAAACAGTACAGTGAAGGTGAGGCCTGGCTTTCTGGAAGAACTGAAGATGGAAATTTGGGGAGGTAGGAATCAGTAGAACAGGGAAGTGCATGGAATTATGACAGCCAGTAGGTTTGGGACATTTTCAGAGATGAAATTGATTATTTATCTGATAGGTTATGTGAAGGGTGAATCAAAGGGTTCAGCAAGACATGTAAATGCAGGTTAAGCACATGAATATCAAGGTTGGCTGTCTGAGTTTCAGCCCCAGTAAGCTGTGTGATTTTGGGTATCTTACCGAACCTCGCTGTGCCTTGGTTTTCTCTTCTACAAAGTGAACAGTTATCATAGCTGAAGAATTTGTTGTGAAGATTAAACAAGTTACTATCTAGGGAACATTTTGACCACTGCACATATATGGGCCTTGTTTTTAATTGCTGGGGTACAGAGTGGTTGAGATGGAGTTTTTCGTGGCTGATACTGGCCTCAGTCTAACTGTGTAGTTGAGGATGACCTTGGGCTCCTGCCTCATACCATCACACTCTGCTCTGAATGAAGATTTCCTTACCCGCTGAAATGGAGAAATGACCTTCCAGATCTTGGGGAGAGCAATGCAGCATGAGGAACTGAGTTTGGATTCCCAGAACTTACATAAAATCCCAGCTGTAGCAGCCTGGACCAATATTCCCAGCCCTGGGAAGGCAGAGACAGGGGGAACCCCTGAGGCTTACTGGTCAGTCAGTCTAGTCAGCTCTGGAAAAACTACACAAACTGAGAGCTCGACATCTATTGAGAGAAGAAAGAGAAATATTTAGGTGGTGAAGGTCAGTGCTCAGCTTAGAGACCACCCTGGCTACGGACTCTGGAGCATCTATCTTTGACTAGGATTCAGATCTCAAAAGCGATGCTTGAGCTAGAAATGTCAGTCTTCAAAGCCTCACCACACAGTTAGTACCTAAAGCCGAAGGAAAGTGCACAAAGAAGTCAAAGAAGTAAGGTATGGTTGACTACGAGGAGTCTCAAAGCCAAGCAGACAGACTGGCCACGGAACTGGGTGCAGAGCTGATATGTACACACATTACACAGGAGGAGATTAAAAAATCTGGTATAATATGAACATAAGGAATACTGGAACCAAGGAGAGGACCTTCTGTTTCTGGGTTAATGGAGCTTAAAAATCAAATGGTCTGCTTTGCCTTCTTAAGTTGATTTAGTGGCTTCTCCTATCAGTCACTGGGGTCTCCTTATCCAAAGATTTCAAAGAAAGCCTGGAGTGTTTGGAGATCAAGGTGGCTTTGTGGCTGGTAAAGCCAGAAGGTGAAGGAATCATTAGGCTAAACCAAGAGGATCAAATGTCTCTAGGAGGTGTGATGAGCAGCCACTACGGGCACCAAGCAAGGCTGAGGGATGACCACTCTGCATTTTGGAAATATGAGCAGTGTGGAGAGTGGATTGGGAAGGTGGAGTCCCCTGCAGAAAGTGGGAAAATGCTGGCATTTCTGCTCCATGGACCCTGAGTAACAAAGGGGAGCCAGGGCCATGCAAAAGGCGAGCCATTTCTATTCAAGCAAAGACCATGACGAGGAACCACAGAGATGAGGGGACTTACTGGCTGGAAACAGTAAGAGAGGATGATACCAAGACTCTGGTTTGCATTTTCTCTAACATATCCCCACTCTTCACAGAATTCCCTCAATACTTTCTGCAGCCATGACTCTAACTTTCAAATGTGGCCACTGTGCCTCCTGAAGAGAACACACATCCCTCTAGAGATCACTCCGGCCCTGTTTTGGTGCTCATGATGAGACTATTCATCAGTTCCTTCTCAATCCCCCTTCCCTGGTCTTTCTTAAGCCTGTTCCCGTTCGCCTTGTACCCCGACATCAAAACTGCTCACCGAGGTCACCGATCGTCTTCATTTTGCCAAACTGCATAGCTGGGCCTTGGGCCGCATCTTCTGAGCCCCCCGTGTGGTCAGTCGCCCCCTCTGTCCTAGCACAATCTTCAATGGCATTGGGCCTCAGATATCACGGGAGCCTCAGCTGTTTCTCCATGGTCTCTGAGTGACTGGGACACTTCAAGGGCTCACTTCTCAGGCTTCCTTTCTCTGTAATTCAAGTCCTTGATAATTTCCTCCAGCCTCATGGTTTGGCATGACATCTTTGATGGCTCTTTAGTTTGTCCCTCCAGGACTCCAGGCTTACCTAGACAGTGTGCTCACTCAACATCTGTTCTTGGGTGTTGTATAGACACTGGCTCACACACAACATGTCACAAAGATTCCCAGTCTCTTTTCCACAGCTGTTACATGCATTCTCCCCACCTCCCAGCTCCCCTCCCAGTCTTATCTCAGTTAATAGCAACTTGATCCATCTAATGTTCATGCCAAAAATCTTGAAATCATCTCTCTTCTCTTTCTCTTACAATGCACATCTAAATCTCCACAGTGCTGGCAAAATATACTCACCATGCAATCTCCTCTTGGCCCTGCCTTGGTTTTACCCTACTGTAATATACTCAGCATCTATGCCTGCATACCCTCTGGTCTATCCTCAGGACCACAGCTTAAATAAACCCTTTAAAAAGCAATCAGATGGTATGTGTGTGTGTGTGTGTGTGTGTGTGTGTGTGTGTGTGTGTGTGTGTGTGTGTGTGTTGGGGGCATGACTCAATCAGAAGACGCATACCCCAAAAGCATGAGGACTTAAGAATTGGACACCACACCAACCAAAAAGCTGAGCATAGCAGCATGACTCTGAATCGGTAACCTCTGGGTTCAGTTAGAGCTGACGTTGATCTCCACAGAAATGTGCACACATGTGGTAGCATACGCTACCCTTCATATGTGCCTGCCTGCACACGCGTATGCATGCACACACTCACACACACACACACACACACACACACACACACACACACACACACACACACACACACGCATAACAGGGGTGCAGGAAGCCAAAGCTACATGAAGGCTCTCACACTCCTGTCTAGTCTGCTCTAGTTTCTTAGCTCAGTGACCTTACATCCTTTATTTGCTTGCACACTCTGTTCCAAAGAGCCTACTACACTCCTCACTGTTTTTCAAATATGCCCAGCGAGCTCTATTGTTCATCCCCTGCTATCAAGAAGGCCAACCTCACACTTTAATCTCAAGTCTGTACAAATGCCTTCTTCCAAAGCGATGACTATTCGCCATGTTTACTATCACGACGCCTTCCATCCCGGCCTTCCCAGGTCTTTATTTTGCCGCCTTCCTTTCCCCTAGCATGGATCATTTGTACCACCCTGTGCAACGTGCTTGGTTATTGTGTCCATTATTAATTGTTTCCCCCTGCTGGAATGTCAGTCCCACAAGGTCAGAGAGACTTGCTGTGTTCACAGCAGTATCCTGTGTAGCAAGATTGGGATCTGGGACCCTAGAGGCACTCGGGAAACATGTGTTCGATGAATGAATGAGTTTTCTAAGTTTTCAAGAACAATAAGCTTCTTTATACACAAGGGCTGACTCAATATCTTCACTGGGGTGTGAAATGGACAAACACATAGGGGTTAAAAGGCAAAGCTTACCAGGAGCAAATGATACATTGACTTCTGCTGCGAGCTGTGGACGTGTCTCTCAAGGGTCCAGCTCAGTCCTTCCATGTGCCCTTCATGCGTTCTCCTCAGGATGGGGAATGGATAGTGCGATCGTGTCTCCTGAGGGTGTGTCCTTGCTCAGATCCCATCTTTTTCCTTTTCACATCCATGCAGTCCTCATTGTGACACAATATTAGAAAAACTGGGTCCTCATATATACAGTTCCCATAATAGAAAAATGAGAAGTGTAAAAAGAAAAACACTGGAGATTCATAAATTAGCCAGGATCAACAGTGATTTTTATTTGCTTCACTGACATCTAGAGGGAACACAAACCCTCACTAGACCTTCGTGGTAAGAGGGAGGACACTAGGTGAGCCAAGCCAAGCAAAAGGCTGGGATGGGAGCTGTCTCTAGGGGTTAACACTAGAGCACTTGAAGATGGAAAGAGGGCCACTAGAAAAAATAAAAAACAGATCACCCCTGTAGAGCCATCATGAGAATGCATTTTATTTTCATTTAAGCCAGACTCCCAGGCCAGGATGCTGCTGGGAATAGCTGGGAAGTTGTTCCAGCATCCCTGGAAATGGTCCAGTAAGTGTGTGGTAAGTGACCTCTCCTACTAAACCCTTTTAAAGACTCCTGTTACTTCCACGTGACTCTCTATACTGTTGACCTTCTGCACCATTAGGAACAGCTTGAGTAAGGCTGGCCTTTTATTTCACTAAGTAGGAGCTCCGGTGAACATTCAATCTTCAAGAGAAGCACCGTGACTTGTTCCTCACGCACAGAGTGGGTTAACCATGGTCAAGGAGGACTCAGCAAGCAAAGCACTGGACAGATGTGGGAATTTGACACCATCTAGCTCCCTCCCCAGCGTGTGCTCTTGTCTTGCCAGTGCCCCTCCAGTAGCCTTGAGATGGCTATTTTCCACGTTTGTCTCTTCTGCAGCGTATCTGTATTTCTTCTTGTTTGGCCCCAGATGTCAGATTGGCTTGCATTACTCTATGCTGAATCATTTGGTTTCCTGTCCATGTTTCTAACCTTTCCAGAGCCTCTTGTATCATGTCTCAGTCATTCCTGCTGTTTACAATGCCTCTCAACTTAAAGCCATCTGCAAATCTCATTAGCGAAACGCTGGCTCCTTCTCCCCCAAGATTACAGGACGTGCTGAATACAGGCCTGACACCAATTCCCCTTCATTTGAGGAAATACTTATCCAGACTGCTCTCAGTTATTACCTTTTTAAAATTTTAAAACATGATTATAGTCTTATTGCACATATATTCTTATGTTCCCAGTTTGGCCAAATCTAGATATGTGACGTCCAGATTAATAATATTTTTTAAGTGAGTTAAAAGGGCTGGAGATGTCCTAGGATGTACAAGGCCTGGGGTTTGAACCCTAATGCTGCCAAAAGGAAGAAACTGAGTTAGTATCCACTTTATAAAACAATTAATTATTAATACCTTTAATAAGTCATGTTTCCTAGTATACTTAAAATATTTAACTTGCAAAAAGAAAAAAATGTATTACCCCACTTCTTAAAGTTAGATTCAGCCTTGAATATAGGTGCTTTATATCGATTAGCCAGGTTGTAAGAAACTATGTCTTGGTAAATCTTCAAGAATCTGATTCAAATATTTCATGTTAACAGTGAGACTCTGAGGAAGCCACTGGGTCCGTGGTGATTCACTGGCTTTTGGCTTCCGCTTTTCCTACTCTTTTCTGATATTATTCAACATGTTTCCAAATCTTATTCTTTTCTCAAAACCCTCAGAGCCTAGTGCAATAGTGGGTTCCTGTCACTCAGCATGGAGGCAAACAAGGCAGGCAGATGGTGAGTTTAAAGCCAGCCTGGGTGACAGAGTGAGACCTTGTCTCAGAATAAACAAAAGATCCCAAACTCCTTTAGTTTCTTCTGTTCTGAGCTCCAGATGCTGGACTATATATAACAAAGAGGTGTCTTGATGCTCCAAGAGATTCTCTATCCAGCAAAGAGGGTGAAGAGAGAAACCATTGTGGGGCTGGAAAGCTGTGTGACTAGGGAAGCCAATCCAGAGCAAGGGTGAGACAGAGACATGTCCAAACCCCGAGGATCTCTCCCTGAGACTGGCAGGAGGATGACTGTCTCTCCTTGGTCTGGGTCTGCATGCTCGGGGCATGAAGCCTGTATGACCCCCACCTCTGCCATCCTTGAGGAAGTAGCATAGCCTAGTGGTCAGATTACAGGTTTAACTTCCTCTCTTCCTATAAGGACGCATCCAGCAAGCACCTGGAATTCTTCTTCGTGCAAATAAAATGTTCCCAGAACTTTGGCACCAGGCAATAATGTACACCCAGCCCCAAGACCCCTAGCCACTCCCCAAGGTTTATATAACCCTTGTTATCCCCAATAAAGGCAAGCTATTTCACTGAAAACATTCTTGGAGAAGACCGTTTCTCTCCACGCTCACACAGACTGAGATCCTGTGGGACCCACACACCCAGATAGGCTTCCGTCCTTCCAAACACCCCTGAGTACTTGTTACATCTGGATCTGCAATATGCATTAGCCCATTAGTTCCTCACTGGAACCCCACTTAACAGCTGGCAGAACAGGAGTTCAGAGGTTAAGCGATCACCTCTGATGCAGACTGTGGGTGGACAGACACTCAAGCTTGCTGACACTGGAGATGATCAATTGCTAAAAAGAACATGCTTTTGTTTTGGCCGCTGGTTTCAGAGGTTTCTATCCATGATGCCTTGCATAAAGCAACAAGGTGATGTTACACGGACATACCACACTGAGAGCACACAGTGCAGGAAGCAAAGGGAGCAGGGAGCTGGAGTCCCACAGTCCGCGTTAAGGGCGTGTGCCTCCCCTTAAAAGTGCAGCACCCCTTAAAAGTTTCTACTGTTTTCCAATAGAATCAACTCCAAGACAAGCTTTGAATATATTCTCTATCCAAAATACAATAGTAACTTACAACCGGAATTCAAAGAACAGAAACATGGAAAAAACATTCGATCTTGTTAGTTATTGAGACTATATATTAAATAATTAAAATGCTACTTTGTACCAAGTAAGTAAAAAAGAAAAAAACAGTATGTGAAGTCGGTAGGGTTGCAATAATATGGTCTCTGTTATACAGGGGACGTAAAATGGTTCAATCTTTCTAAGAAACAGTTTAGTGTAGGTAATACTGACCGCCGTAAGAGGAACCAACCTCAATGGCCCTCAGAAGGGAGAAAATAAAGCGGTGCTCCATCCAGACAATGAAACCCCGTACTGCCACTGAAAACCACGGCAATATTGAGTGCATTAAATGGCCTATAGGGACTTTCTGGTTATTAAAAGTTTATTGCAGGATGGCAAATACCATGAGATTATGATACATAGAGGAGAGGGGTCTGGGGGACATAAAGAAAGGGAGAGGAGACTGGAGAAAAAGACACCAATTAGTTAATCAAACTTATTCATAAGAAGTAGTATAGGCTTTTCCTATTGGTGTCCTATGCATTGTGATGTTTTTGTGTGAGAATGAGCGTGCACGAGTCCATGTGTATACGCGCAAATGTATAGATGCCCGTGTGTTTGTAGAGGCCAGGGATCAACATTGAATGTTTCCCTTGGTGGCTTTTCCACTTTAATTTTTTGATATGGGTCCCTCAGTGAACCTGGAGCTTCACTGGTCCAAGTAGACTGACTGGCCAGCAAGCCCCAGTGATCTTCCTGTCTCCATGCCAGTCCTGGGGTAACAGACATGTGCTTTGTATGTGGGTACTGAGCATCCAAACTCAGGTCCTCATGTTCGTGCATCAAGCACCTTGTCAACTGAGCCATCCCCTCAGCCCCATTATCCTATACATTTTAATAAGTTTAAAAATGCACAGAAACGTCCACATCTCTAGATCTAGCTTCATTATAATAAAGAGTATTTCAGAATAAAAATCAAGTTATTGCAAATCACCATCCTGGCACATTAAATGAAGCCTGGCTTTTAACCCCTGAATCCCTTGCCCTTTTCCATCTTGTTTTTCTTCAGCCCCTAGCCTAATGGTAACTGACGGATCCCTGATGACCTGCCTGATTTCAGCCTCTGCATTTTATCCACGATCCTGGTTTCTCTCACTCAGACAATTTGTGTTTCTAAACTCTGCAGTCTGGTCCTCTCCCTAGAGCAGGCAGCTCTTCCATTTCTTCAAAGCCTCTGGTGGGTCACCCCATTTCATCATCTGTTTCTGTTCTATAAAACTTGGTTAAGGGTTTCTGTGTCTCTCACAGATGCCCATTGGTATGTGGGTTCACACAATCCTTTGTGGGGCAGGGGCATTTCCCACCCTGCTCAGATAACCGTCGTCAGCTTCACTATGACAACAAACTCCTCATCCCACATCTAATAGAGCCCAACAACACGCCATGAAGCATCCTGCTCCTCTACTCCCAAGCTACACTGAACTGTACAAGCCCTTCCTGTACATGCACGAAAGAATCAAGAGGATTTCCTGCCCCTCTCTGGCCTAGCTTTCCTCGCTGCCTGTAGATCTTTGTATAGGGTTGAGGCTGCATGCCTCTGCTTTACCCAGCTTGGCATGTTCGTTATCTCTTAAGTCCTCAATGGGTGCTTGGTTCCTTTCAAGCTTCCCAATAGTAAGTGGATGGATGCCCCCACAGTCCTCTACTGCAGAATTGGACATAAAAGCTACATCTGCAGTCTCCTTTGCCTTTGACCTTTGGGGATGTATCTGTAACTATGTCTATGTCTGTGGGACAGAAGGAAAACCCTTGTAGATGGCAAGTCACTGCTACTTGCTATGGTTTCAGTGTTTCTTTCAAAGACCATGAGTTAGGACTTTAATCCCTAAGCCATAGTACTGAGAGTTGGAAGCTTCAGGAGGAGATCAGGCAACGAGGGCTCTGCCCTGTGAATGACTAATACTAGCATCCCAGGAATGGGTTAGTTATTTGTGGGCGTTTCTAATAAAAGGATGAGCTTAGCCCCTCCATCTCTCCCTCATTTCCATTCATGTGGGTTAGAAATTAGAAATGTCTTTGATGATGTACAGCTGCCTTCATCTCTTGATCACAGATGCTGAAAAGCATCTCAGGAGGCTGAGCCTTGTACTTGGAGAGATGGTCTGTGGTTTTCTCCCAAAGCTCTTGTGAGATCCCGAAAAGGCTAAGTTCATCACTTAGGATCCAGATCACAGAATGACAAATCCTGACTTCTTACCACCATTTCCACTTCAAACCCAGCTACAGTTCCCAGCTTTTTTCTAAATTAAGTTTAATTTTATGTGCATGGGTGTCTTGCCTGCCTGCCTTTTTACCACATGTGCAGTGCCTGAGGGAAGAGGCCAGAAGGCAGCTTTGGGTCCGCTGGAAGTAGAGTTAAGAGGGTTGTAAGCAGCCTTGTGGGTGCTGGAAACAGAACTGGTGTCCTCTGGAAAGAGCAGCTCAGTGTAACCACTGAACCACCCAGCCCCTCAGCTTTTCCCCTCCATTTTGCTGGGGCAAATGGAGGGAGGCAAAACTTCACTGTTCCTACTAAAAACTGTTCTTGTGGCAAAGGAAGAGCAAAATCCTGTTTGTGCTGTAGCCTGCCACCCACTAAATACTCAAGAATTCAGTGCCCCAAATAGTGTCAGACAAGGCCAGTCCTCTGAGGGGAGCGAGTAAGAGTAAGAATCCTTTGACTTCTTTGTTGAATGGCTCTCAGCCGTGACCCCCCCAGGTAGTTCTCTTTCTTCAGGAGAATTCCACCTGCACCCCTCAACTGCAGCCCTCTGCTGCCCTCCTGCAGGAAGCAGGTGACATCCATGGCTCACCACCTCAGCTGTTCTGTGTGGATGCAAAACTCAGCAAAGATGTAGCAGTTTCTGAAGTGAGAGGAATACTTACCTGAACAGGGACTGGCAGAGCTCCACATTTTAGTTTGTTCATTATATTCCAGTGACAACAACTCTGGCTGACACCCATCAGGTGCCTATCAGGGACTGCCCTAAAACAGCTATAAATAAAACAGCCATGTCCCACCCCATCTAAGAAGGTTATGAGAGGGGTGCAGAGGAGATGGTTCAGTCAATACAGTACTTGCTTATGAGGACCTAAGTCTGACCCCAGACCTGACACTGAGAAAGCTGGATGTGGTAACACAGATTTGTAATCCCAGCACTGAGAAGATGGAGGTGGGAAGAGCCCTGGGGCTTGCTTGCCATTAGAGCCTGGCCTACTTGGTGAACTCCAGGGCAGTAAAAGACTCAGGAAAAGGTGAATAACACCTGAGAAATGACACTCAGGGTTATTTACTGGCCTGTGCACTGCCTACCCCCACATATGCACTTACACACACACACACACACACACACACACACACACACAGACCAGAAAAACCCAGTAACTTCCATCCAGCCTAAAACAGTGTTCCTTCCCTAATGTCTCCATTCAGCTGAAGGAAGGAACAGTGCTGGACTGGGAGCCTACTCAAGGACTAAGGAAGAGAGGCTGACAGAGCTAAGGGACGAAAAAGCCCCAACCATGCAGTTGCAGGCGTGTGGCATGGCATGTAGGGCGGTGGCCTAGAGAGTAGGTGTCTACCCACTTAGCATGGGGTACATATCTCACAATGACAAAAGGGGTGGAAAGAAACAGTAGTTCATCTAGCTGAGCCCCAGCACCCAGTAACTAGTAACTGCTTTCAGCCACTAATGTTCATCTCAAGAAAGACAACACATTAATGAATAAATGATATACACCAAGAATTAACAAACACTCAGGTGATCTGAAATTTTATTGAGAAAATAGCTATTTTGAGATTATATCCAGTTTCTCATTTATTAGAATAAATTCTTAACAATGACCACTTCTGGGTATTTCCAGATCAGTTCTAGGTAAAATACATTCACAATAGGCAAGGCTAGAATGAGACCATGGCCAACACTGCTGATTATAGCGTTTGCACACTAGAACAGATGTTTAAACTGTTTCCCATTCAGAGACAGCCTTGGGGAGACTGAGCCAATGTGCGCCATGTGCAGTTCTTGTCCTTTTCTCTGTTGATCTTCCAGAAAGCTAAAGTGAAGCTACAAAACTGCAGTCTCACTTAAAGATGGTTTCTATTTTACAAAACAATAAGACATAAGAGAAACCCAAATCATCTTTATGACCTAAAGGCTGGTGTACACCCCTTCTCCTTCAGATCAAGATGCCAGCAGCCCATGGACCACAGAACCAGCAGCCAGAATATCTTTCTCCATCTGAAACGACTCTCAGAGGGCTGATGCAAACTCTGGCAGATCGCTTCCTGTGATCGCCAAGGATCTGGGGTATGTAAACTACATGATTACAGGCCAAAGCATCAGAACTAAGACCCGAGAGCTTTCCATGTGGCTGGATGCTCGCCATCACACCAGCACTCAGAACCTCACAGCAAGTTGTACTTCAAATGTACATCCAATGGAGCGCTGAGCCTGCAACTGTGTATGTGTTGCAAAGGCTGACAAAATGCCATAGCCTCACTGGTGAGCTGGTTTATACTCTGGGAGGAAATGAAGTTTGTTTAGTTACCCTTACTATCACCAGAGAAACACTCAAAAGCAGAAACTCTGTAATGAGCACAAAATACGCAATGTTCTCCTAAGTAAATTTCTCAGAACACAAATCCCATAAAACACCTACTTTAAAAAAATCCTCGGAAAATAAGTTAGGGAAGTGGTATATTAAATGGTGGTGTTTGGTAAAGACAATGAATCCCTCCTGGGAGATGAGCATGCATCCGCACGCAGCCTGGTCCACTGTCCTGTCTACATGTGCCCACACAGCCTGGTCCACTGTCCTGTCTACATGTGCCCGCACAGCCTGGTC
>CM052716.1:55963727-56013597 GCA_028551405.1 Uromys caudimaculatus
CTGTCCTGTCTACATGTGCCCGCACAGCCTGGTCCACTGTCCTGTCTACATGTGCCCGCACAGCCTGGTCCACTGTCCTGTCTACATGTGCCCGCACAGCCTGGTCCACTGTCCTCTACATGTGCCCACACAGCCTGGTCCACTGTCCTGTCTACTTGTGCCCGCACAGCCTGGTCCACTGTCCTGTCTACATGTGCCCGCACAGCCTGGTCCACTGTCCTGTCTACATGTGCCCGCACAGCCTGGTCCACTGTCTTGTCTACATGTGCCCGCACAGCCTGGTCCACTGTCCTGTCTACATGTGCCCACACAGCCTGGTCCACTGTCCTGTCTACATGTGCCCACACAGCCTGGTCCACTGTCCTCTTTGCTAATAAAATAAAACATCTCTGAAGCTGGAAACCAAAACCACACATTTACACATCAAAGGTTCTGAAAAGCCTACAGCAAGTCAGCTTTGCACAATCCAGCATTTTTCCAAACCGTATTAGTACAATATATTCTGCCAAATGCCCTCTTAGAATCTACTCTTGCATAAACTAAATGTTTTTACCTTATAACTTCAAATTACTAATGAGGGCACAAAAATAACTAGCCCTTTCCCCTTTGCAAGAAGCCAGCTTCTGTGGGAGCAATCCTCTCTCTGTCACACACCTCACTGTTCGTAACAATCAGCTCGAGCTTCCCTGTTACCACCTTGCTCTTCAGGAATGCTAATTCTTTGAAGTAATCCATCGACTGTTTTTCTGGAAAAATATTTTTAAGCCTTTTAAATTCTCAGAGTCTCCATGTTTTGGTCACAATAGTCCTGAGTGAAAACAAGCATCCTGGGCTCCCAGAGCTTACAACACTCAACAACAACTTCCACACTACGAAGCCGCCCTGGCTCTTTCATCCTGAAAAGCAGCACCCCGAAATCCAGTGACGCTTAACCCTTGCAGGGTGGGACCACCCATCTGTGATTTCATGTAACCATGAATTTCTTTACAATTGGTTTAAGAAACATGAAAACACTAAGAAATAAATGTAAACTTCACATAACTGAACAACAGCAGAAGCAGGGGTGGGGAGACAAACCTGTGACTTTTACCACCAGGAACATACACAGAGACCATCATCACAACCCAGACATCTCTGTGGCTCTGCTCAGGATTTCAACTCTAAAAATAACCAGGACAACACCAAGTCAATTACAAACTCCCTTTGAGCTTAAAACAAAAAGTGCACAGCTGAGTCACACCTTCTGCAACAGAGGGTGGTGTCAGTGCACAAGGTCCACACGGAATACAGAGAAAGAAACAGCAGAGAGAGGAATGGCCACACACAGAGGACTCAAAGTATCTTGCCCTCGATTATGAACTCATCTGCCATAGGGCAAAGCACACATTAGAAACATAAAATCATAACCATCTTGATATTTTAATGGAAAATTAGTTTTGGTGTGAGGTTGTCAGAGACATTCTCCTAAGGCAAAGGAGATCTTCAAGGAAGCATCTGTTGGAAACCTGAGCTGCTGCTTCTTTCAACTCAAGAATGAAATAAAAAGTTTTATCAATATATAATATAGTTCTCATTTGGAGCTAAATACTAGGTCTGCAGTGTTAAATTTTAAGATAGAGATATGTAGATAGGGATAAACTTACTCTATTAGGTTCGCTTTTTAAAAATCCTTTTTAAACTCTTAAAGCATTACAGAAATGGAAGTGAGATGCTCCACTTCCTATGCATATTTAAATGTATTTTATTGTTAATTGTGGATATATGTGGGGGTGGGGGTGGAACATAAACATTTGAGTACAGGTGCTCCCGCATTTCAGAAGGTGCCAGACCCCCTGGAGCTGAGTTCCAGAAGGTTGCAAACCACCTGCCATAGGTCCTGGGAACTGAACCCAGGTCCTCAGCAAGAGCAGTAAGTTCTCCTAAGTACTGAGCCATCTTTTCAGCTCCCAAGCATATTTAAATGTTTACATTCTGCCTTTGAGTGGTCATGGTTGTAGCTGTTGAAAAACTGTTGACCCCACCAAAAAACCATTTTTAGCAAGCTTGGCAGGTGCACATGTTTGAGAGGCAGTATCCAATTCAAATGCCACTTTATCACACGTAGCTACCTGAACAAAGCATTTCTTACAATATTGTAAGAATTTCTGCCTCTGTCGATGTTAGTTTTGCCCATTTTTAGACTTTGAAAACATTTTAACTTAGCTCTAACTTAAGTATCTTTGTTCTTGTTCCCTCTGTTACTGTATCTATCAATTATAAGTAATTGGAAATAAAAATGGTTGCTTTCAAAAGTATTGGGTCCTCTAGTACCCCTAAATTGAAATTTGTTACTATGAGCCTTTTGTGAAGTCAAGTTCTAAAGAAACCCCCACCTCCTTGTCTGCGGTCTCTTCAGTGTTAGGTCACCACTGTGACCACAGTGATCACTGAGGATGATTTCCTGTGGGAATTAGCAAACCAATTTTTCTAGCTGTGTACAATCAACAGAAATAACGATGAGCACAGTCCGTTTTCATACCGCCCTCTACCACCACCTCCAGAGCACAGCAGTTCACAGTATTTGGTCAAGGCCGGAGTCCACTTGTCCCAGCAAACTCATGCACAATCATCCTGACAGGGTCACCACGGGCCCTTTGTCCAGTTTAAGAAACTATTTCCTTCTAAGAGCTTCTCGGTGTGCCTGGTCCCTGAAGTGTTCTGTGCTCATCCTATTGTCCCATTTGCTCAGACACACAAAGCTGAACTAAGTAACTGACATCTAAGTTCCTACTCAGCTAAGGTTCTGCATCTCAGCAATGCGGTCTTGGAGCACTTGGGCTACAGAACGTAAGGCTACGGCAGTTCAGAGCAGGGGACCACAGAGCAGACACAGCACTTTACAGACGTGCTCGCCACTAAAAGCAACAGTGCTTGTTATTCTGAAATGAACTCTTTTGATTAAGAAGAGTTCAGTGCATAAACAGTACAGTACTCCTTGGCTGAAGTCTAGAGTCTTTTGAACATGGTCTGCTGCATTCTTCTACCAAGTAAGCACATGTTCCTTCCTCACAGACATTAGCAGAACTTACTTACCTCAAAATTATCTTCTAACGTCACCCAGAGAGTGAGATTTTACAATTTAGTACTATTGATATGGTTCTTTCTCTTAGGAATTGTTATCTTTCAAAAATAATTGTCCTATTTTTACATGCATTTTACAAATATAAACTACTTCAAATACTTTTTGGAAGGTTTACTATAAATAATAATTGAAAATGACTAACCCTGATTAAAGCATAGACAGATATATGACTAATGTGTTAACCATCCTTCTTCAATATAAAATCAGTCTTAGAGACAATGAAGCCTCTGGATCATTAATTTTAAAACACAATACTCAGATACACTCAGATTTCAGATTGTAGTCATGTGCCTTAGAAGACTGCATACATACACACACTCACACTCCCCCTACCAACACTCACACACACTCACACCACACATACACATACAACACACACACGTACACACACACACTTACCCTACACACGTTCATTCACACACACATGAACAAACCCACACTCACTAGCACACATTCACCCCACACACTCTTACACACACACACACACACACACACACACCCTTTGTTAAAGAAGTACTGTGAAGCTCACTGAGTACATGTCCTAAATGCAAATGCACTCAAAGAGGTGGACAAGACTGTGAGGATTACCTTGTGTCTCACTTAAAGCTTTCAAGAATGAGTATTTACAGTGACCTAAGACTTACATTACCAAAACACAGAGCCAACTAGAGCGACGTAGGTCAAATGCAGCTGAGCTCCACTCTGCTCACAGTAGCCGAGTCTCTAGACAAGGCTGGTTCCTGCAGAACTCAGTAACATTTTCTGAGCACCATAGTAATCTTGTAAGACACTAATCCCAAACATGGTCCTGTTTTGAAAACCCCAGAAGTAGTTTTACAATAACAGAAGCACCTCGGCCACTAAAATCAGCAAGTTTCTATTATCTGTAAAATCACCACATAGCAAATCCTTATTCACAACCAATAACCACAAATCGTCTTAGAAACCTGCTATTTTTAACTCATTCCTTTGGATCCTTCGACTGTAATTAAAAATACACAGGAAATAATAGTTTGTCAGGAGGTGTGTGACTACATGATATGCTTACTATGAAACAAACTGCTCACTGAGGCCCGCCAGCAGAACGGCAGTGCTCCAGGGCCCTCGCCACGGCTCATCCCAAGGAGGCCCAACAGTTAACTGAGCACACTTCAATTGAGTTTCAGCCAAATACAGTAAGATGAGCTTGACTCCCAGTTCTGGAGTTGAAATAAGAATGAGACAAGTAGGCAACAGTGTACTAAAATACACAGGTCTAAGGCTGCCATGTTCACCTTTGCTAGCTTAGAGCAAACCTATCAGCAAGTACTTAGTCATACTGGCTGGCGTGCGTGCGTGCGTGCGTGCGTGTGTGCTTGCGTGCATTATTGGGGGTATTATATAAACCACCTTTAACATTTTCATATGTGGTACTAAAATGCCAAAGGAGAAGACTTATGAGAGAATTAAGAAGCACATTCCTCATTGCTTTTTAAATTAAATACAGGCTTTTCTACTGAAATAATTTCTATTTTTCCTGGTTCCTAAAATAGGCATCCGACTTCTAAAAAGAAGAATAAGGTCTCAGCCAAAAAGCCACATATTATGTACTGAGACGAGTCTAAGAAAACTAAGTCAATAAATTAACTTAAATAAATTAAAAATGCACATTCAGAACAGAATTGCAGCTTTTGGTCAGCAACACCTGAACCAAAGGCAAAGATCTGCCATGGTTAAGGCAGGATGTTTATATACAGACCACGTACCTGCCCTGCCCACCCACCCACCCAGGTCGCTTAGCATTCACCTTTATTTAAGATGCACTGCCAAGCTAGAATGCTTTCGTAATTTAAAAAGAAAGTCACAGACAGCTCCCTCTGCTTTAGTCTTAAACCCATACAGCGTTTTCTTTGGGTCTCCGTACACTTGGCATCAGCAATTACTGCAACAATCATAAGACTGGGTGCAACTGGCTGGGACTATCAGGGTGACAGCAGCTGCAAGGAATTACTCTCTTCTTCTGCTGGAGTCAGTTTGAGGGTCGGCAGCTTCCGAGGAAGAAGCTGAGGGCTTTGGCGGAGGTTCCCATCCATCTGTGGAAAGTTCAGACACATGTGAGTAAGGCTGAGGCTCTACGCTGGCGGGGTGTGGCCTTCCCATCTAGTCTACAGCTGGAAGAGGGCAGGACTGGGTGTTTGCAGGACTGATGGAGTACCTTCCTCTGACAAACAATCGCTCAAAAATTATAAATGTCATACCTTGAATACCAGCTGCCTCGGTATCTATAAAAAGCAATGTGGCTCTAACTCGCCCCATCACAAAGTTACAGTAAGGTCCACGAAAACGCTAATCTTCTCCACACACTGACTAACAGGCATAGCCCTGACCTATATGAGACGACAAATGAGGCTCAGAAAGAAGTTCCTTTTCCAGGTCCCAAAGCCAGTATCAGAGCTGAAGCCTGAACCAGGTCTTCTTATTGTAACACTGGTGGTTTTTAACTAGACTCCTTTTCCTAACTGAGAGTGGCCAGCATGCAAAAGCACGCCACACAAACTGAGAGTGCGCAGACCAAAGGATGCTGGGAAGAGTTGGCAAGCACATGTTCTTTGGGTCTGATCTAGAGGTCTTTCAAGCTCTGATCACTTCTAAGCTGACTTCAGAGAAACAAATCATACAAAGTATATTTTTAAAATGCCCAAGACGTCCAGAGACACAAACTTACACCCCTAGAACACCAGGACAGGGACTGCTCAGCACTTAGTTAGAGCTTTAAAACCACCCTCACCGAGACTAACACCCAAGGTGCAAGATGCAGATCTGGCATTGAGCTCTCTACCAATTTCACTCCTTAAAAGATCTGAAAGCAGCCGCCACTGAACCACAGAACCAGCAGAACATAATATCTGATCATTCACCCGATAGACAAGCTGCTTTCAGAGCATTGCATAATGCAGAATATTGAAAACTTCCCTTCTTTCTCAGGATGTTCTTTCAACACAAGGAGAAAACATTTTAGCAAAGTGTGTATGTACATGGATTGCAAAGACAGAAAATAAAAGATTAATTTTCACTTTCAAATGGGAGAAGGGTGTGGCCAGAGAACAACTGTAGCAAGACTTTTGCTTTCCAGCAAGAACTAAGTTTCTCAAGTGTCAGTCTTCCCTTCGAGCTCTAGATGTTCGCTATAAACTGTAACAGTGTGTCTAAGAAGGCCTGTTGCCCTACACTGTTACACCAGCCATCACAAACCTCCTACACAAGAGCAGATACTGGTGACTGGCTTACAACTTTCAGAAACTGAGCAAGACCCAAGGTAGATGGTACAAAGTAGTAACGGGGCCCCTAGCTACGCCTTCTGCCTACATGTAACGGGGCCCCTAGCCTTGTCTTCTGCCTGCATGTAACGGGGCCCCTAGCCTTGTCTTCTGCCTGCAGGTAACGGGGCCCCTTGCCTCGTCTTCTGCCTGCAGGTAACGGGGCCCCTAGCCTCGCCTTCTGCCTGTGTGGGTACTTCATAGTTCCCTTGCCATATCCGTAACGACTTCCCCACATACAGAAAATGAAAACTTCGTCAAATAGCCTTCATCTATTAGATGAGTGAGATCCTTTGAGCATACGGAGAACTTGGTGTACATCTTAATAGGGTGTGTATTAGACTAAGCAAAGATTCAAACCCTCCCAGGCTCTAACTGAAGCTAGCAAAATACACCACCACATGGAGCACTGGGAACAAAGGCCATCCCCGATCGGAAAGCCAGCGGCAAACCTCCTTCCTCCCTGGTAACAGACACACAATCTCATTTAGTCGCTGCACATCAGCCTACAAGACAGAACAATAAGCTACAACACTCATGCTGGAGCCTCAGCCCATGTCTACAGTAAAGTTTACTCTCTACTTTCTTTAGCCCAAAGACCTTGGCAGGTAACAGAACTGCTCACACCTTCACATCTGTGAAATGGGACAGTAGTAGAATCTGCACATAGAGCTTCTGGGAGGCTTGCATGAGCTAACCCCATGAAGCTCTTACACCTCAGTGCCTGTGAAAGAGAGTGAGCTTATCAGACATCTGAGAGAATCTGCACATGCTTCAGTTAAAATCCTCCTCAAATCTTCCATGGGTGGCTCTCTCCCCCCTGCCTGGGACCTTAGAGTCTCTTACAAATTGAGACTCTCCAAAGTGAGAAAATAACTGAACTGGTTAAAAACACTGTAGACCACATTAAGACCAGAAGACCAGAAGGAAGGAGGGCACTGGGAAAGAAGAGAGAGATTACTGATAAGGAAGACGGGGCATGGGCGCTTAGACCTGCAGAAATAACTTGAGGACAGAGCCAGGACAGCTGACTTGCTGTCTTTAAAGGCAATGCTTGTATCACCCAACTTGATAAATGCAAACTACATAGTAAAAAGCAAACGAATACAATGATTCAATTTTTCCTCAATGCAATCAGGCCACTGCTGGCTTCAAAACACTGTATTAAATAAATCTTTGCTAAAAGTATATTTAAACAGCCCTTTGAAAAGTAAACTCCTAAAAACTAAGAGAAGGAAGTGAGTGCACAAGCCAAATGACAACATTCCCACAGAAAGGAAAAAACGATTGAAGTAAGCCGACCTTCTCTATTAAGTTGGACTCCTTATTTACAAGCTGTGTGAGTTTCTGCAGGTTCGCATCTACCATTTCTTGTCCAGTTGGAGAGATGCCTGAGAAGCCAGGAGAGAAATCAGAGAGAAAGGGAACTCTGAAAGACTTTCACACTGTTTGAGATTGAAAACAATGCCTTTAGTTTACCCCCCCAATTGCTCTACATCCTCCCCCCAAAGAAAACAAAAGAGAAAAAAAACTATTTTGGGTTCAAGGGGAAAGTTAGGAGGGACAAGAGTGCTCCAGAGGAAACTAGAGAGGAAAACACAAAGCTGTACCTATGGAGGACCCTGAGCAACATGACATGCAGCTAGCCACAGTGGTTAGTAAAGCATGGTGGGCTCAAGTTTATGCTGGCTCTCTCTCTAATCACCACACACTGGTCACCGGTCATAACACTGTCGGCAGCGATTTCCTACCAGCTACTCACCAGGCACCTAAGACATTTAAAAGGATTTTTAAAAGTAGAACTTTCTGAGCTTGAGCCCTGACATCCTAACTTGGGAAGTATAAATGAGCTGTGTAGTCGCGGTCAGGCTGGCCAGCCATTGCTCCAGAGTGACAAGGTTGGATGCCACTTGCTTCCCTAACTTCCCATTTCCTAGACCTCCCTATATGTAAGGCACATAACCCACGACAAAAAGTAGACTGTCTTCCTAAGCCAGCTACTTCATAACTTCTGTTTCTTAAAAGGACAGTTTCAGCCACCTCCTCAAGTCCCTTAAGCACAAAGCCTCAGTCACAGAGAATTCTATCCTAAGTGCCACGAGCCCTCTACTTACTCTATCTCCAGTTTGGTGCAATCAGTTTTCAAGTAGTAGAACCATGGGAGAGTACCTCACCAAAGTCAATCTGCTACTCATTTCTGTTCATGGAGGAGAATGCTGGAAGCAGCAGGTAAGAATCATTTAAAGTGACTGCCTATTTGCATGAGGATAAACACTACTTTTAGAAGAAAATTACTCACTTCAGGGGGCCTATACTTATAGACAGATACACATAAAGTGTAACGTCCAGAGGATGGTGGGGGTCAAATGCCTCTTTCTTCATGTAAATAAGAACATGGGAGCAGATGAGACAGGAAAACCACCAGGTCTTGAAGCTATGAGCCAGAATCTAAGACAATACACAAACTTGTTCTACTTCTGCACTGGAAGGAACTATTGAAATACCTAATTTGAATAAACAGTAGCTGAAGAAATGCTGACTTACCTCCAGGACCATGCCTAAAGTAGCTGTCCAGGATGTCATCACAGAGACGGCACAGGTTGGAGAGCTGTTTCAGATGCTTTTGTAAGTGAACTTTGGGAAAATGCACTTTATACAGAGGTGCAAGGAAACCGAACACATAGGCGTCCAGGGTGGCAGGCCTGGGGACAGAGACTCTCCTTCAGAAGCTCTCCAGGGACACCTAAAGGCACTTTTAGGATTCAAACTATCTGTCAAGTCTAATAGACAACATCACGTTTTAAACGGTTTACTACCGTTTCTGTTTCCAAAAGTGAGGCAGTCAAAGTTTTACCTTCTAAGTAGTTTTAAAAATACTCTAGCCATTTATTTTATTCAGAAGAAGCTGAGGTTGTAAACTACAAATGCTATGGACTAGAAGCAGGGTAAAAATAATGTTTGATACTTTTATAGCTACATATGTGGTACATTAAGCTAATGTTAGATTAATGTCAACAACAACAACAAAAACCCTATAAAAACTCAGTTAATTATTAAAAACTTAATCCTGGGCTAAGAATAGAACCCAGGGCCTTCTGTAAGCTATTTGAGAACTCTGCCACTCAGCTAAACCCCCAGAACTCCTTTGAAGGAGAAAACTGATCTTTTTTGGGTGATGGAAGAATTGGCTTTAACTCACTTATCACTGAATACAACTGCATGTGTCAAAATTACGTTTTTTCCCCATGATATAAATGACAGAGTGTATTTATATAGTAAGTATCATCCCAAATCCAGAACCACCCACCAACCCTGGGACTGAGAAACAGCTGGGTGACTTCCTCCTGGGTGTTCATCAGGAAGGGCATGGTGGGACGTGTGCAACACACATGACAGTGTCCAGGGGCTTCATGATCAGTGCAGCGGGCAACAGGCATGTGCTCTGGATGGCCTGTGGGAGGAGGGGCCCTGTGGCTCCTGGGATGGGGCTGGTCTTCCGCAGCAGAGTCACTGGCCCGACTTTTTGCTGTTGTTAAGGCTAAGAGATAGACTATTCTTGAGTTAAATATGGCTGGCCATGGCTCGGGAACAAACTTGGCCTACTCCACATAGGATTTTCAGTGTGGCAGGGGTTTCATGACATTTTCACAGTAACAGTACAAAGAAAGCCTTAAGTCAGGCATTTTTGAAATACACTGGTAGAATTATCAAAACAGTGGCTTACTGGCAAAATGACTTTTAAGGAATTTACTCACGTATCACCAAAGAAAAACTGAGATGTTCCCAGTCTGTTTGATAGGAGGTTTAGGCACTCCTTGGCATCTCTGTATATCTAAAAAGGATGAAAATGCCTTGCAGGTAGTGTCTCTAGGTAAGGACACCTCGCCCTTTCCGACAGAGTGCCTGCTGGGAGAATCCAGGCTGTACCTGTGCTTCCACTTCCTGGACGTGGTACAGGGGAGGTTCTCCCCTTGTCACGAGAATCCTATTCAGGGCTCCTCTAGACATCCTTCCCGGCAGGATTAAATTGAGAGGGAAAGGGATCCGAGAGGCAAACCACGGCTTTGTCACGGTAAAGTAATTATCATTGTCAACCCAGAAGGTGTGAAGCTGCAAAGGAAGGTAAAGTTACAGGGCTGTTCTGCCAAACACGCACCGCCCAATCAATGTGACGGTATTTTCATAACTGTCTTTGAATAAAGTAACTTCATTTAAATTTTCCATATGAAATGACTCAAGGTAAAATGATATTATTTTAAACGTGTGAATTTTGTCACTATTGTATCTCAGTACCCAGGATAAAGCCTACCATATAGTAAGTGCTCAGCAAATATTCACAGAACGAATGAACTACAATATGACCAGTTCTATACATGGAGCCAAGTTTCATCTCCCACCAACAGTGTTTATTTTCAAAACAATATTATTGTCCTGGACTGTAACTCAGTGGTAGACTGTCCTTAGCCAAACAAGCAAACAAACAAAGCAGACTATCCACTTCAATGGGAAGTTAAATGTCTAGGAGAATCCGGTTTTGTCGTAATATAAAAGATCAAGACTAACACAAGAAATTTCCTCTTTAAGACCCCTCCCCCAACCCTTTTTGTTCTTTCTAAACAGACTACAACATTTTCAACTAAGTCACTAAAATACTGTCATATTCGGAAGTGCTCACCACAGCAGGGAGAAGCTTCTCTTCCAGCAGAGCAATGTAAGCCAGTGTGTCTGCCCCTTGTTTGGCTGAGAGCTCACAATCAGCATTATATTTCTATTAAAAAAAAAAAAAAAAAAGTTTCTCAGAGGTCAAAGAACATTCCTAGGACAAGGGAGATAAACAAATTAAAACTCCTGTTCTCCCTCACAAATGTCAAGGCTGACATTAAGAGGGAGGAGCACTAACCCAATGAAAACCATCCCTTAATGCGCCATACACAAAAAAACCCAAATGTTGCTTACAGCTTGTCAACCAACTTCTATTGTTTCCATGATTATTAATGACCTTTGTTCAGAGTTTGGCACATGGAACAAAGTTAATGAGTAAAAGCAATTATTTTTCACAAGAAAGGAAAAAACATACAGTTCATTAGAATGTTTTTTTCCATAAAAAAAGGAAACTTCTAAATTTAGAAAAGGTTCAAATTTTACTGGATTTTTAGAAAAGGTTCAAAGGTACTGGATTTTTTCTTAAAGTACTGACAAACTAATTATAGCTTTCGTGTTTCTATGAATCTTTATGTTTAAACATCATGACTTGCTACATAAATATTTACACTTTCACACATTTTTAGATACATGAGTTCATAAAACATGTAACTATCAGATCAGAGCTTTTTAAAAGTAGAAATACAAAGCTCGGGATACAATTCATTAGTAGAATCCTTGCCTACCAGTCACCAGGCCCTGTATTCAATTCCCAGCATAAAACCAAACCAAACCAAACAGCAACAACAGAAATGATCAAATAAAATAGTTGCCATACGGTGGGAACTCAGGTGTCACACTTAGCATGATATATATAATAAATGTATAGTAACAACAGGACTAAAGTGACAATGTTATCAACAAGAATAAGCCTGGATAATTGAATCTTATATCCTTTTCAATAAATTCACAATAAATACATTACATATACTTCACTATACTTCCAAATCACAGGAAGCAAGTCTTTGTTTCTCTGTTGTCAAGATCCAGGCATTCCCAGTTGCCCAAAGAATTAAAACCACCTTATAATGAATTAAAAACAAGTATACAAGATGCCAGGTGTGATGGGTCACCCAATAATTCTAGCATTTGAAGCCAGTCTGTGCTGCATAGTGGCTGGCCAGAATCGATTAGCATATAACACAGTCTGAAATAATAATGATGACGATGCAGAGTAACATGCAGAAACTATCTACTTCTTCTAAAGGAGCCACCCACCTGTTTTTTAAAAAAGTTTAGAATTTTTGCAGGCTTAGAAACAATGCTGTCTTCAGTTGTCAAAATTGGTACATCACCTATAATCAAAAACAGTTTACACACAAGCAAACACCATGCTTTATTCTGAAGATTACAATGCCTTAAAAACTACACCAGTTGGCACATGGGAGAGTGTGGGTACAAACGTTTGTGGGTTTTACAAAGGGCAGCTGTAGAAAACATTTTGGTTTCTTTTATTTTCCATATTTGGCTTGTACTTTGAGTTAGTACTCACTCGGAATGACCAAACACCACCAACGCACAGCCAAGGTCATTCTAAGACGCTAAGGAGCCCAAAGTACTTTCGGGCTATATGGCTCTAACGCAAGATAGGATGCAACTGCTAAAAAGGGCAGAGAGGGGCGTGTGAAAGCGCATACTGTACCTCTTGAACCTCTCCAGGTGTAATCTATAATATTGACTTTCAGGGGTGCGCCAGAAAATTTGGCATAAGCCTGAAACAGAGTTTGCAAAAAGGCATTTTAGACATTTAGAGTAGTCATGCAGGACTGCAGTGCAGCTCTGACAACTGCAGCCTCAAAGGCAGACGGCGGCTGCCCGCGCCCCTCCCGTCTGCCTTCGGGGACGCGCAGGCTTCCTGCTTCGGGGAACCTCGGTCTGCAGGAGGGAGGGCCTGACGATGCGGGGCCGGCGTGCCTTCTCCCACTGCCGGGACAGCGCTGCCAGGTCGACAGGACCTGACGCTTGCAGGGGCCCGCCCGTCCCCAGCGGAGTCCGCGGCTAGCCAGCCCCGTCCTCCCGCGCCCCGGCCTGCGAGGCGGCCTCACCAGCACCACCAGGGACTCGCTGTGGATCGAAGGGAGCCCCCAGCCTCCTCCCCAGCAGCTGAGCTCCATGGGGGCCGCCATCTTGCCGGGGCTGACCTCCGTCACCCGGAAGTACTCCTACTGCCCACTCTCCAGCACGTGGAATGGAGGGGGCGGGACGAGGAGCAGGGACTGACTCCTTGGGGCTCTGGACAGAGTCAGAGAGGACAGCAGCAGGCCTTTGAAAGAGGGTTTAGCAACCAGACTAGGAACTGTGCCCTAAGCGAAACAGACCTCTTAGGCGTCCTCAAAGTATTTATTGCATTCAGTATTAATGTACAACAAAGCCTGCAAGCATCACTATGGTATACATAAATCCGTAAAATGACTATTCACACAAGCGTAGTTTAAAAAGATATAGAGGTAGTCGGTACACGGTGGGCCTTTGTGATGTTCAGTCTTTATGATAGTCCTTTGCCTGCCTTTCCAGTCTCAATTTCAGTTGCCATTCTTATATTAATGTGACTCGACCTCATTAAAAATTAACCCTGTTCTAAAGGTGTTACCAGTGCTTGCTCATTCCTTTAATCCAGAATGACTTTCTTCTCTAGCAGCTCTCCCCAAACTAAGTTTAGTGGGGTTGGAGAAGTGGCTCAGTTAAGAGCAGCTCTTGAAGACTTGACTTGGTTCCTAGAACCTACACGGTGCTCACAGTCATTGTAACTCCGGTTCTAGGAGATCTGAGGCCCTCTTCTGGCCTATATTGGCTCTAGCCCATGTGGTGAATATCCATACATGCAGGCAAAGCACACACATAAAAATTTTTTTTTTAAAGTTAAACTTACCTTTTTCAAAGTTATGAACTTCTTCCAGGTTCCTGAATGCACTTGAATTTTGCTTCTGTCCATAGTCACAGGCTGTTGCCATCCACTGTGCAGAAGCTCTTTGAGGAAGGACAGGTCTGACTTCCTAGATGTGGGACCAGTGGAGACACAGAAGGTCTTGTGCTTAGAAAGGATCTTTATTCACTTCATGTTCTGCTCTCACTCTCTTGAAGTCATAATCTTGGCACAAAGAGCTCTCTGCATTTTTATTTTAGACTAAACATTGTAAATCATTCAGCCAGTCTTGTCTATGGGCCTAATGAGCATGTACTAAATATTAATTTATCAGAAAAACCATTAAAGAGAAAACTTGGCAATGTGGTGATTTGGGCATACTTACTGGATCTCAGAGTCGGGACCTGGGTTCTGCGTGGTTTTTATAGGCAGCACAATAATCTTTCTGGAACAGCCTCTTGATAGACCTCTGGGTTTTTTGTTTTCCTCTATCACAAGAAGATGCTAGGGTCCCCTTCAATTGAAACCTATTTTCATAATATTCAGCAAAATTTGCTAGGCCCTTTCACATAGTAAGGAAGCAACACTCCAAACTTGCAGTGCTGATTTGCTAAAGTCTTTTTTAAATATTTTGTTTCAAAATTAGGATATCTCAAAAATGGAAAGAAAAGACATTCCAACCCTAAAAATCCATTAGTCACACTTTTTAAGTGGGAAATGCTTAGCAAATGTATAGTTGAAACTAAACACACTTACTGAGCAGATAGTACATCTGAAGTACTAGGAAGCCCTGGAAGAATACAGAGGTCGATGGGAAGTGGAGTCTCTCCTTAGGAATGTACAGTCTACAAATCAGACATTACACAGAGGTAAATATAAGGGCTAAAGAGATGGCTCAGCTGTTAAAGGCTAGGTTACAACCAAAACTATAAAAAGCCATTGTCACAAGTAAATTTAGAGATTTATATAAAATATTATAAACACAAGGGAGGAACCATGTATCACTGTAGATTGTTGGAGGGTGCCTGAGCCGTCTTCAGTATAAAGAAGATAACTTAGCTTTCTGACTCAATGTAATAGAATCTTCATGCTTTGAGGAATCAAATCCTAAGCAATAAAAATAAAGCTCAGAGTTTGTGTCCTACCATGAGCATTTTAAATAATCCCACAGTGAGAATGTGGGGTCTCTGGGTCTTGTTAGCCATTGAGGTGGTAGGTGATCACTCTTTGTGGACACATAGGTGATTATTTAGTGTGATCTTCTCTCCATTGCTCCTGTTACTTATACTGTTTTTATTTGCATTAGAGAGAAATTAAATCTATTCTCTTATTTTGTTTTTTTGTTTGTTTGTTTTTCGAAACAGGGTTTCTCTGTATAGCCCTGACTGTCCTGGAACTCACTCTGTAGACCAGGCTGGCCTCGAACTCAGAAATCCACCTGCCTCTGCCTCCCAAGTGCTGGGATTAAAGGCGTGCGCCACCATTGCCCGGCTAAATCTATTCTCTTATTAAGTTAAGGCAGAGAACACCATTGCCCCCAATCTGATAAGAGAATTCTTTCTTACAGGTTTATGTGTGCCTAGTTAATAGCAATCTTGTGTTGCTGTAATTCCTTTTGAGATTCTATACCTGCTAGCTTGAATTTTAAAATACTGGTGTACCTGGTTGCACAACCAGGCTGAATACTGTTCCATTCAATGAGAAAGAAAGCTGGAACCATCAGAAATCATGCCTGGTATGGGTACTTGGCTCCTATATCTTTCCTGGCTGTTAAAGAGGTTGTTCAGAGTTCATCAAAATCGTCATTTCAGATTCTTCTCGGCAAAGCATCTGGGTCCGGGCAGAGCGGCCTGGAGCACAGCTTGATAATGACTCTTCCAGACCACGTTTTTCCTGAACATTTTTGTTTTTCAGAAGATGGTCATTCAGTGGCTTCATCTGAACTCAGAGGACCTGACCTTGGCATCCAGTCCTGTTGCTCATGTGTTTCTTAGTTTTACTTGGGGCCATGATACAAGTTCTGTTAGAATCCCCACACGCTCCGTTCCTGTGACTAAGAATCTATGAAATGGAGTTCCCGGCAAAGATGTGACGTTTGTTATAAATGATCATGCAGGGTGGTCCTTTATGGAGGAGTTAAACTGAAGAGCCTTGAATGTCCCTTAGTTCATGGTCAGATTTAGAAATCCTTGAGGAGAAAAATCCCGTTGAAAATAGGTCAAGAGAACTGCTTTTTGTTTGTTTGTTTGTTTAGTTTCCAAGCTTGCTATGTATTTGTGATGCAGTTATTTACTTTGATTCCTTGATTCTTCAGTTATAACATGAAGGTTCTTTTAGCTCCGAGGCACTATCATTATACGTGTAATGATTATTTGGTAATAACTGACATTTGTGGAACAATAAATACCAGAATTGTTTTTAGTGTGTGACATAACTCATTCGATCTCATGTTATCTCCTCCTGTTTTCATGAAGAGATACTAACATGCAAAGATGTTAGTTGACTCCCCACACCTCAAGCCAGGTGGGAGAACAAGGACTCAAACCCAACCTGAGACTCCTCTTTAGCCAATACCACAGTGCACTCCTAAGAGCAACCTGTTTAAAAGTCTACTTTTCATTCATTTGTTTGAAGAGAATTTATTAAGATTCTTAAAAAGGTTTCCTTTGTGACACAACACACATGTTACTTCTTTAAGTAATGTTTAACATTAAGGCATTGATCAAATCAGTTGATCAACTTCTATGTGCCTAACACATTGTAAGAGAGTAAGGAAATAAAACCTGCCATTCACGCTTTCAGATGAACAGTTGGTGAAGTAAGAACTCTATGATTAAGATAACTAGACACTAACATGATGTACCATTTTGTCAAGAAAACCTCATCCTTTTAGACAAAGGTTTTAAATATCTTCCCACGCTTGGCAAAGGCATAAGGAAAGAAGCAGAGCACTCCTGACCTTGGATCGTAAGTGTACTGGGTTTAGTTTAGCACGAAGAAGGAAAGGTCATATGAGGTAAACTAGATAGATGAAGCTGTGGCATGGCTGCGGGGTGTCTACAGCAAGAAATTATAAGATGGACGTTGCTCAGAGGGGTGGTGATTAACTAATGGTTACCAGGATTGGATATTGTGGAAACGTGTAGTTTTGAAGAACGTGAAAGAAGAATAAACTTTCCGTCTGAACAGAACCAATAGATTCCTCAGTCAAGGGCAACAGGAATAATAGAGTTATTTCACAAATATAATAGTAGAAGTTTTATGAATCCAAAATAGCCTCAAATGAAACAAAAATGTGCTGGAAGATGAAACACGGATGTATTCAGAATATCATGAGAGAAGACCACTTGGCACACCTGGACTGAGCATTTTTCACAGCTACGTTGTTAGAACTCAAACTGCAAGGACTCACTGGAAGAAGCAGTGTGAGGGATAGGGATGGCAAAGGTCTTGAAGACATAAAAGACATAGAAAAATCAGAAGATTTATCAGCATAGAAGATAAAGCTTTTGAAAGAGATGTCACGATGGATTTATACACAGATGAAGACAGAAGTAGCCTCTGTGAGGCAAAGCCTGAAATGCTGGGAGGAAGGATGGAATCCTGAGAGCTGAGAGGCCGACACAGGAACTCCATCTGTGAGGCTGGCGCTGGATGATAGGCCTGTTTTCTCCTGGACACTGGGGAAGCTCGAAGCAGGAACACACGACGCTGAGTAAGCTTCAAATGTTTCTATTACGATAGAAAGCAAAGGGACAAAGAGATGGGGGTGGAGGGGAAGGGAGGGGAGGGGAAGAGATGGAGAGAGAGAGAATGACAAAGAGACAGACAGACTGTTTCCAGGGTTGATTGTGACTAGAAACATTGCTGACAGTGCTAAAAATCATACATAGTTCAGCATGAAGATGTATAACACCAAAGACAAGCTGATCACAAGGCAACATCAAACAGGTATTATTTAAATTTTCAACCTTTTTAGTGACAATGATATTGACTTCAAAATGTAAGCAGATCAATTTACATTTTACCAGTTATGTTAAGGTTTATACGGATACTTGATGTTTAGTCAGTCTTAAGGAACTGTGCTTAAGAATGATGGTGAGCAAAGAAAAAGGGAATTTATGGACTGACAGAAGATGGCATCAGCAGCTTCAGTGTGGTGGAAGCTCAGCCAGCACTAAGGCTAGCTTAATCTGTACAGGCGTGTGGCTCCCTCCACAGATACCCTGTCACCTAGAAGCTTTCATTTAGTAGCTATGTGGAGGCGGTCAGGCGGTGATACATACTGTAAGGGCTTCATTGAGCCCTTCCAGCATAGTGAGCTTGAGATCTGTGTTTAATATTAAAGCAAATTAAATGCAGCAAAAATTATTTTTAAATAGTATCAATTATAATTTATATTTTATATAAATATATATATATAATATAAATATAAATTATAATTTTTAAATTATCTAAAAATTATCTAATATGGTATTCAATGTATGCTGAAAGAATAAAATGATAATTGTGTTTTAAATTGTAATTATATTTTTAAAGTGATGAGGGTAATAAGCCCTAAATAAAAATAAGGTTTCTACATCTCAATAAAAGTAGTGAAACAAATACTGTGATAAGATAAACACACACCATTATAACCCTGAAGAGACCCACTAAGAAAATGATAGACGGCAAGTGGGCATACGTGCCAGAAGATCAAATGGAATTTAAGGAGTCCAAGAGCCCACGAGGTGATACAAGTGTGGGTGTGAATGGCAAAGGGGGAGACTCAGGACACAAAGAAAAAATAGACCTAAACCCTAAACTGTTAGTGACTTCTCTAAACATAAGTGGTCTAGACACGCCAGTTAAGAGGTGATTGTCAGATGGGTACAAATCGTAAGTCAAATGTATTCTGCATTATGACAAATTTACTTAAAGCATGGTGATATGGGTAGGTATGCTTTAAACATACATTAAAAGGCAGGAAGGTTACAGGACACAAACACTGATCAGGAGTAAACCAGACGCCAATGTGTTAATAGTGGGTCAAGTAGACTTCAGATAAAGCTAATATTGGAAAGGAAACGCCTTCCGGGATGATAAATGAACAACTCACCAGAACCCCAGGGCAATTTTAAATGTGAGCATTGTTTTTTTTTTTTGTTTGTTTGCTTGTTTGGTTTTTTTTTTTTTTTTTTTTTTTTTTTTTTGGTTTTTTGAGACAGGGTTTCTCTGTGTAGCCCTGGCTGTCCTGGAACTCACTCTGTAGACCAGGCTGGCCTCGAACTCAGAAATCCACCTGCCTCTGCCTCCCAAGTGCTGGGATTAAAGGCGTGCGCCACCACTGCCCGGCTAAATGTGAGCATTGTTTTAGATATTTTGCTGTTGCTGTGATCAAGCTCCTAATGTTAAACAGCTTAGTGATGACAGCGGTTGCTCAGTCGCAAGAGGGTTAAGAGCGGGTGCTGCTCTTTCAGAGGACTTGAGTTCTGTTCCCAGCATCCACAGTGGGAGGCTCACAATTCCTATAACTGCAATTCCAAGAAATCCATTATCCTCTTCTGGTCTCTGAAGAATCTGTAGATACCTATCATAAATCGAAATAAATAAAATCTTAAAAACAGTAACTTAGGGAGGGAAGGTCTATTTTAGCTTACAGTTGGGGGGGGGGGTGACACAGTCCATCACAGAGAGAAAAGCACGGTGCCAGGTGTGAGGAGCTGGGTGTGGTCCGGAGGCAGAGAGAGGAGTGTGAGCCCAGCTACAGCCTCCTCCTTACTCATTCCATGACTGCGCGCCATGGGATGGTGGGGCCCACATTGAGGATGGGCCTTCTTTCCTGAAACTTTCCTGGAAGCAACCTCACAGACACACAGAGTTGTGTTACCATGGTGATTCTAAACCCAGCCAAGTTGACAACTAAGATTAACCACCATAAATGCCAAACATAAGCTTTTCAAGTGTGTGCAGTAAAGTGGTAAGTGTTAAGGAAGAAATGGGCAAATGCAAAATTATAATCCAGTTACCTCCTACCCCTGCAACTGGCACAAGTACCAGACAGAATGCAAATAAAGCTGTTCACGAACTAAACAGCTGGATCTAGTCAACACCAATAGTGAGCTCTACTCCGTAACACCAGAACACCAACTCACTCTTTCCAGAAAAGAATGGACCATTCTTCAAGGCAGCTATCCTGAGTCATAAAGCAGACACCAACTAAGTGAGATAATAAGACATCTGTAGCATATGCCTTAAACATACTGGAAATGAATATTAGAAAGATACAAATAAAATTTCCAAACACGGAAAGTAATATAAGCCCAAATAATCACATAGTCAAACAGGGAGTCACATAGGAAAAGAAAATCCTACACTTAAATGATTATAAACACAGCAGAGCAAACTGGGGGAATGAAAAGGCAAAGCACACACTAGGAGGAAAATGCGCAAAATACATGTCTGCTAAAAGACTTCTACCCCAACCCCAACCCCAAATCCTAAAAAGTAGCATAGTCACTGGTCAGCTTTCAGTCACTGGGTCAGAAACCTGAGATACTCAACTTAAAAAGGGTAACGTTTGCTTTGGCTGATAGTTTTGGAAGTGCCAGCTTGTGATCAATTAAATCCATTGCCTTGGGCCATGGCAAGGCTGCACGTAACGTTAGAGCGTGTGTGGGATTGTCACCTCATGTCTCATGGCTGCTGGAAAGCAAAAGGTGAACGAAGAGTCAGGATGCCAAGCTCCCCTTCCAGGGCACATGCCCACAGTGCTGACCGGACAACTCCCATCAAGGCCCCACCTCTTAAAGGCATTTGAGAACCCCCAATAGTGCCAAAACTGGGACAGAGTTTAGACATGGGCTTTTGGGTGCATTTAGCCAAATCATAGCAACAAGAAAGCAAACAACCCAACTTAAAACTGGGGGAAAGCTGTAGACAGACCCCTTCTCAGAGATGTTCTATGAAAGGAAATGAGCATATGGAAATGATAAATTTTCCTGCTATTTGAGAACTGAACGTTAAAACAACTGTGGTAAATCACTACACATCTCTTAGAGCAGAATGGCTAAAATCCAAACTTGACATCACCAAATAGTTTGCAAGCCCACCGAGCATGAAGGAACTGTCAGTCATTGTTGCTGGGAATGCAAAACTTTGAAAGACAACATTAAATAAACGTTATCTTACTTTTATGCTGTGAGTTAAAGTGTTCCCTTCAAAAAGGTGTACAGACGGGCTGGGATGTAATTCAGTCGAATGCTTGTCTAGCACACACAAAGTCGTGTGTTTAATACCCAGCACCATAAAGCACACACCATCTTACCCATAATTCCAGAAGCAACGTGATCATAGTTTTAAGGTCTTTTGTACTACATAGAGAGTTGAAAGTCAGCCTGGATACGTGAGACCCTGTCTCCAAACAAACAAACAAAAAACCAAAAACAAACCAGAGCAAAACAAAAAGATATGTTGACCTCAAATCCCAATACCTGTCAGTATGACCTTATCTGGAAATAGGGTCTTTGAGGATACAGTCAAATTGAGGGGACAACATGCTGGATTAGGATGTGTCTGAAGTCTAATGACTAATTACAGGAAAGAAGAAAAGAGAAGCTGAAATAGACACAGACACGCTGGCTTTGGTCAACTTCACACAAACCCAGACATATCTGGGAAGAGGGAGTCTCAACTGAACAACTGCTTCCATCAGATTGTCCTGTGGGCATGTCTATGAGACATTCTCTTGGTGGCTAATTAATGTGTGAGCCCACCGTGGGCAGCGGTATTCCTCGACGGGTGGTTCTCTGTTGTATAGGACTGTAGCTGAGCAAAGCTGAGGAAGCAAGTTAGTGAGCAGTGCTCCTCCACGGTGTCTGCTTCAGTGCCCACCTTGGGGTTCCGGCCTTGAGTTCCTACACTCCTACATCCCTCGATCCCAAGCTCATAACTTATAAGCCAAATAAACCTGTTCCTTCCTGTGTTGCTATTGTTCAGTGTTTTCATTACAGCAACAGAAAGCAAATTAGAACACAAAGAAGAAATGAACAAAGGTCACGTAAATACGGAGGCCAACGCCAGGAGAATGCAACCATGGAACAACGCCAGGAAACTGGGAGGAGCGAGGAAGGATTCTTTCCTACAGCCTTGCCTGGGAGCTCAGACCTGCTGACACCTTGTTTTCTAGCCTCCAGAACTACGAGAGTGAATTTCTATTCTTTTAAGCCACCCAGTTCATGATAATGTATTACAACAGCCCCAGAAGAGTAATGCACCGCACAGTATAGCAGTTGTGCTCCGGAGTATTTACCCAACTGATCTGCAGACTTATAACTTTTCATGAGCAAGACCGTGCCATTTAATGTCTCCCCAGAGTGATGCCCTGCTGTTCTGCTGACCACATGGCTCTCCAGAATCAATAACAATGATTAAAGACAGGCCTCTGGAGGGAGGTTGCTCCCGGGGCACAGTCTTAGCACTGGTATGCCTCCTTATGCCACTGGGAGTCAGTCATCCTTGGAAATCACTGGACTCCTCGTTACAACCCACAAATCCCCCAGCATTCTCTATTTTGACTGACGACACATTTCAAAAGTTTTCTTTAAAGAAAAAAATGTACAAAATGTAAATTATACTATATGCATTGCCTTCTATTTTCTCCATTGAGTTAGCCCAGCGTATTAGGAGAAGACAATAAATTCACATGCCTTGAATTTTTATGGTGATGACTGAAAAGTTATAGCTATGATTTCACTTTCTGGTTTATATAAAATTGAAGACACAAAACAGTCTTAGTTATTTCCAGAACTTAGTTTTTAGGGAGCTGACATACTCTTTGAGGTTATGTATCAGTAACAATGAAAAACAAATCTTGCCTCGTGAAATTTGATGTCTTGTGATCTGCATATTACTTGCATTAAGTAGTGTGCATTTTGGGTAATAGAAAAATCTCAGGAAGAAGAGAGAACAGAACCCAGCGAGTCTGTAAGCTGTGTCATGGTTTATACCTGGGAGATGCTTCACAGTTCTGGATACCTTGATGTCCACGTTCATTTGGGTCCCAAAGTAACAACATGGAAAGGTAAAGAGGTGTGTAGAAGAGGGTGCTATCAGAGAGGGTGCCATATGTGTCAGCTTCTTTACAAAACACTTTTGAATGTAAACACATGAGCTATTACTCACTCTTATTATTATATTGCTCGAATTATATATGGTTGCCTGCCTGTGACATTTTTCACACAGATTTTTCTATGCAAATTTCTTAGATGACCTACAACATCCAGTAAGCACATAATAAATGCTTATGGCTTATTCAATAGGCAATGCCTAAAGCACTCTTTGCTTTTTAGGACCAAGCCCAGCCCTTTCTCCAGCAGCTCCCTCTGATGTCTGTGTTCTCTTTCCACCCTGCCGGTTGCCTTCTGTAACCCCGCCCTTTCTTGAGGGACTAGATTCCCATTTCGCTGGATTCCCAACACAAAGCACTGCCTCCCGCGGATGCCTTCTGTTCCTGCCTTTGGTTCTGTTATAGGTGTGGGCAAGACTGTCATGTGACTAAGCACAGCTTAGATACCTTCTCACTTGGTCATTGGCATGACTAGAGGTCACCTTGAGCTCTTGCTTAGTGGCCCATTGTGAAGCGCTGTGGTTGGCTCCTGGGGTGGGAGAGATGAAGGTGAACGCCATCAGTGGAGGGGCATGAAGGCAGCCTCAGTGTTTCCTATAATGAACCTGTTACCTGAGTAGTCTAGTCAGAGCAAACGCTTATTATTCCACAGATGTTTTTTAATTGCTTACATGTTACAGACCTTCCATTGCTCTTCAAAAGAGAAGCAGAGGCTCAAGTCATATTTAGGGGAAGGGAGAGAGGAAGGGAATAAGAATGAGACCAGAGGGGCAGAGGCTAAGGAGAAAACCTAAGTAGGAAGAGAGAAAAGGAGAAACGAGGGTTGTGAACAGGGCTAGAGGCCACCATGCCCTTTGCCAGGCTGAGTTCTATCAATCGACTTCCTAGGGGTAGGTCTATAATCATCTCCCACCGGTGGAAAGCCTCACTCAACTGCCAGTAGCATATGCGTTTCTAAAGCCCACCCTCAGAATAACTTCATCCAATTTAAAGCAACTCCCACAGCAGACAGGAAAGAGGAGAGAAGAGGCTACCCCAAAGAGCAGAAAAAGCAGTGAGCATGTGTGTCTGAATGAGCCTCCTTCCCTGTGGGGACGGAAACAGATGCCTTAGCCAAGTTCAAAATGAAACTGCCTTTCCCTCCAGACCCCTTCTCCCGGCACTGTATAATTTGCTGTAATTTACAAGCTCCTTGTCTGCATAGTTAATCTTCCTCTTTCGCATCTGGTATTTGTCTTCAGAAACAGCCTGGTGAGACATTCCGGAGAGGCTCTTCATATATTGTAGATTTAGAACATCCCAGGTCTGTTTCTTTAAACATTGAAAGTGAAGATGAGTTCAGGGAATTCTGGGACAGCAGGTGTGGGAAGAAGTCCTGATGTCATCTAAGTGAGTTAGGGCCAGACAGGGGAAAATAAAGCATGCTAACTTTTATAGCTAACAGGGTTCTTAAAATCTGGTTGGCTGCCTCAGTTTCTACATGTGGCAGGCAGCTTTCACAGGGACCCTGAGCCTTGATGGCTAAGTTGAAGCTGTCTGTTCTATGACATCATTCAGGACTGGCTCAACATTTAATTTTTCCCCCAGATGGAAAAAAAAATAGATTATTCATTTCACAGAAATTTGTTGTAATTTGGTTGTTTGTCTCCAAGCCTATGCTTTGGAAACTTGATTCACAGTGCAGCAGGGTTGGTAAGAAGGAGTTTGGGTCCGGCGGTGGAGCTCTCCTAAGTAGGATGATGTCATTTCTCACGGGTGGGTTTTTAATCTAGAGAACTGGAGGCGATACATCAAATCTAGCTCTTGTATTTTGCCCCCTTTATCTGTGACACAGCACACAGACCCTCACAAGATGCTACCACTTGCCACTGGACCTGAGAGCCTTCAGCCCAGAGCTAAACGCTCTCTCCATGTTCATTCTGCAGGATATTGGGTTGGACTTTGCTGCTTCTCATCCACTGCAGTTAGCCGCTCCTCTGCTATGGTCTAGAAAAATTCTATCAAAGTGTAGGAATGAAGAGTTAGATGAGCTGGTTGTCTGTTAAGATAAAGCTGCAACTTTTAAAATTGTAGCTATGGCAAATAAAGAATGAATGATCAACTAGAATGTAGAGAGCTGGGCATGGTGGCACATGCTTTTAATCCAAGCTGTTGGGAGGCAGAGGCAAGCAGAGCTCTGTGTGAGTTTCTGGCCAGCCAGAAATGTGTAGTGACCCTCTGTCTTAATTAATTAATTAATTAATTAATTAATTAATTAATTAATTAAAATAGATGATTATAAAAACACTAAACTGGAAGCCATAATATATACACAGACAACCTGGTGCCTCCTCTTCCCTGATCTCTGAGGAGAGGCATTTGACGGAGATATCCCATTGAGAGCTGTGTGTCTCAGGACTCTCTCTGAGCAATATCCGGCTGTGGGTCTTTGCATCTGCTGCAGGAGGAAACTTCTCTGATGATGACCGAAGAAGGCACTGATCTATGAATACAGCAGAATGTCATTAGGGGGCATTTTATAACCTTTTCTCTAAGACCTGAAGTGTTTGGTTTTACCCTTGGTCTCTAGGACTACCGAGTCTGATTCTTGTGCCTTCTCTTGAGCTCTTTTCCTTCTGTTGGTTTGTCCAACTTTGATATGATTTTCTTTGTTTTATCTCATTATATTTTCTTTTTTATGTTTAATTGCTATATCATAGAAGTTTATTCTTTTCTAATGACAGAAAGGGAGTGGATCTGGATGGGAGGGGAGGAGGGAGGGACTGGGACGGGTAGAGGGAGGGGAAACCACAATCATGGTATATTGTGTGGGAAACAAATCTATTTTCAATAAAAGAGAGAACTATCACAAGAGCTCAGAAAATGGCAGTTACTGTACAGACTTCATGCAGAAAAGTTGTGCTTCCTGGATTTGAGGTTGGGGCATGGTTTTCATGCCTAGTTCCTAGCTCCTTTGGTCAGTGTTTATTTTAGTGCTCCCATGGAACTAAACAGAATAGAAAAGAAGTCTGAAATATTTTCATTTTTTAGTAATAATTCCCAGATTTCCATACTGGCAGAAAGTAATAGATTCTAGATTTCTTAAAATTTAGATGCTTCTAGCTCCCCGTGTAATAAAGATAATTAGCTAAAGGTTAACTTAATTAGTATATTTGCAGTGATCGCAATTGACTAGCCTTCGACTTTAATTTCTGGGTTTGACAATCATGTGAATGAATCAGGTCATTCTAATATATTTGAATAAACTTAAGCTGCAAATCACCTTAAACATTGTAAAAGAAACTGAGGCACAAAGACCTTAACGTAAGCACTAGAGAATGGGGTCAGGCATGTTTCTGCCATTTTATGGGGCTGAGCAGATCACCTAGCTTCAGTGAAGCTGAGTGGCCTGGCTTTTTTTGTATAAAGCTATGGAGGTTTGACTAGGAATGGCCCCAACAACTCAAGTAGGAGAACGCTTGGCCCACAGGGAGGTCATATTAGGAGGTGTGGCCTTCTTGGAGTGGGTGTGGCCTTGTTGAAGGAAGTCTGTTGTTGTTGGGGTGGGATTTGAAGTGATATATGCTCAAGCTATGCCAGTGAGACGCAGTCTCCATCTGCTGCCTGCAGATAAGATGTAGCCCTCTCAGCTCCTCCTCCAGCACCAGGTCTGCCTGCCTGCATGCTGCCATGCTTTCCTCTGTGATGGTAATGGACTCAATTCCAGAAAATACAAGCCAGCCCAATTAAGTAAATGTTTTCCTTTATATGGTGTCACTTCACAGCAATAAAGTCGTAACTACAACAAAAGAGGAACACTGATAGCTGTATGTGTGGCCTTGTATGTCTTCAGAAAAAACGATGCCTAGGAAACATGTCTGCACGTTGGGCCACTGTAGACAAGCACAGCTTTGTGACGCTGTTTTTAAAGTGAAGCATGAATTTAGGGTCCCCCCTGAACAGTAATAGGTTCCACAGAAACAAAGAATTGAGAAAACTTCTTAGAGCCACAATGCTGGAGACTTCATGTCCCTAATCACTCAGTTCTCCTGTGCTGTCTTTGGACGCCATCTCTTCCCCTGGATTCTTTGCCACTCAGCCAGGAGGGGCTTTTCCTGCCTCAAGATTTCACTGTTGCTCTGGCTCCATCCTTCAGAGCTGAAATTGTGTAGATGGGAATAACACTCACCTCTAACAGAAGAACTCTCCTTGAGACAAACGGGCACAGCACGTTCTCACTCATTCAGTAAATAAATAATGCTGAGCACCAGCTGGGGGTCAGGCAACCTCCTGAGTGTCTTGGGTGCATAAATGAGAAAATTGCACAAGAATTCCTCTCCCTGTGCAGTCTAAACATGAGAATATGTGTCCAGAAAGTCCCAAGTAGATAAGATAGAAAGCATGGTAAATGACCTATTGAAGATGGTGATAATACCCAAGAAATCTCACTTTTGGCTCCTCATCTACACACGTGTACAGACCCATATACTTGGCAATGATAAAGATTGGAGCAGTTACTTTTTTTTCTTTTGAATTACACAGACACACACAACAGCATGAGGGGAATGGACTAACTAATCAACCCACCCATATCTCTGATAGTTACCATATATCTATTTTCTATATGTCAGCCACAGCCAGTAGTGATCTTCTGGTCTTAAAGGGAAATGCTTGTGCTGTCTGGAGCTACCATAAATGGAGTTGAGTGCAGAAACATCTCTGTGATGCCTGGAATTAGACCATGCCATGAAGCCAGGTGGTTGGTGTCTGGCCAGGCCCTGGAGAAGCAGCCATACCTTCTCCGGTCCACTCTGTGCGTCCTATCTACAAGACCTGGCTACAGCTCAGCTCCTGCTTCTCACTCGGACTCTAATCCAAGGCATGTGTCCCTGCCAACTGATGCAGCTCTTAGGGTCCATTGAACTCAACAACCCAAATTGTGAATGAAACTGAAACTTGCAAACCCGTGTGCAGCCCAACAGAAGCCAGTTCTGAACCACAGAAGATGGCAGTTCTTCTGACCCCAGCACACACCGCACGCTGTTAGGATATAGTACTGTTTGGAATTTTAATGTTGCTTGTCTTTTGTTTTGGTAATTTGGGTGGTATGGTGTGTGTGTGTGTGTGTGTGTGTGTGTGTGTGTGTGTGTGTGTGTGTGTTTGATGAATATAGAAGTAAGAGAACATCCTTGGGTTCCAGCCCTAACCTTCCACCTTGTTTGAGTCAGGATCTCTTGTTGTATGTGAAGCTAACTGGCATATGATCTTCAGGACTCTCCTGTTTCCACTTCTCACACTCCCAGGGGAGCAGAAGGATTACGGCTGTGTGCCCCTGCTTCCGAGTTTATTCTGAACCTCACACTTGTATGGCAAGCATTTTACCTACCAAATCATCTCTCCAGTCCTGGTATGTTGGATTTTGTCTGAGACAATTAAGTATACTCTTCTGGAATAGTAATGACCTTTGTATTTTCAAAATCAAAAAGAATAGAAATTCTTGCAAGAAACACAAATGATAGACTCTTGACTCATCTATTTAGGATGAGATCTGAGGAAAATCCAAGTCTGCATCCAGAATAAATGCAAACAATCCCTGCCACAGCAGAAGGACACTATAGACCTTGTTAGCACATCACATTAACGGTGACCAAAAAAAATCAAATTAGTATAATTTTATGAAAAAGACTAATTTTAGTCTCTGAGTTTATGGTTATATGGTATGTATGAGGGACAATTAGTTTGTTTAATATACCGTATTAACATCAGAAGATAATTAGTGGGCATCTTTCAACTACAATCATTGGTTTACATGACAATATAAAAGTGATTCTCACTTAAAATTCAAAAGTAATCATTTCCATAAAATTTAAGATGAAAAAGTTGTAAGATGTCAAAGCAAGAAGCTAACGAACCTTCCCTCCTCTCCAGCAGAGTTACTAGATAAAACACAAGAGTCCCAGTTAAATTTCAATTTCATATGAATAATGGATAATGTTTCATATACATAAAACCTTCAAAGTTATCTGGGCTTCCTATATTTGTATTCACTGAATATGGCTACCATAGCATAAAGGATTAGTTTTGTTTCCAAACACTGTTGTTGAATAAAATCCAAACTGAATGATGGTCAATTCTTTTGGAAAATAGGTCAATATAGTTTGAAATCTCACAGAGCTGGGGCTTCTCAATACTAGCACTACTGACATTGGACTGGATGGTTCTTTGTTGAGGGGCTGTCCCAACATGTCTCAAGCATTCTGTCAGATGTTTTGAAGTTCTCCTGGACTCTCCCCAGTTAGATGTTAGGAGCAACCCCTTGTTACAACAACAAAAAATATGTCTAAGGGTCAGGGTTAATATCTCTGTAGGTAAGGTGCTTGGATGGAAAGTAGGGGATCTGAGTTCGATCTGTAGAACCCATATTTTTTGTCTTTAAAGTAGAATCTAGTGATGCACACTGGGAGTTCTAGAGACAGTTGGGTCCCTGCAACTCACTGGCTACTTAGTCTACATGGTGAGCTCCAGACCAATGGGAGACCCTGTCTCAGAAAATAATAAATAAGAAAATAAGATAAGTAACAAGATTGACCTCTGGCCTCCACATGCACATCCATACATGTGTACATGCATGCACTTACCTGCACAGACACACACATACACACACACCCATATATGCACACGCACACACATGTACACAGGCATACATACACACACACACACACACACACATGAACATACATATACACAAACACACATTCACACACACGCACATATACACAAACACATGCACACACCCATATCCACACACACCTCCAGATGTTCCTAAATACACCGTGGGGAGGTTGTGGGTGGTAGAATCTCTCCTGGTTAAGGACTGCTGCTCTGAGGGAAGCAACATGTCTGTACATTCAGTCTGTGATACTTTAGTAGAAACCTTGCTTGCCCTGATCTCAAGAAAAGAAAGGGAAAGCCGTTTGTTTGTTTGTTTGTTCACGCAGCACTTTTCACAGTATTTTGGGAGAGACATCAACGGAGGGTTGCTAGAAAATGGAAGAGCTAGCTGGTGCATGTGGAAGGCTTTTGTAGTCAGAGGCTCCATGCAGAACTTCTGCTTGATCAAGTCTGGAGAGAAGCAGGCAGCAGAGAGAACTCGTAACCAATTCAATGTCCCAGCATCGCAGCCAGGCTATGAAAGAACAGTTAGTACAGATTGCTGGGGAAAGGCGTGTTGTATTTGGATAGTAATAACTGAAATTCCACCTTAGACCACCTAGATTCCAAGCTGTGTGTGTGTGTGTCCAAAAGGCACATGGCCAAGAGATGCAGGCAGAACCCACGTAAGGAAGCTGTTTACTATTTGATTTCTCACACACTAATTTGACAGGAAATTTTGCAAATGTATTATTTCTATTTTTCCCAAGAAAACATGTGGATTTAGTTTGCTATTTAACAAAAAAATGTAGCACGGTTACACATACTAAGAAAAAAATCTTTGAAGAATTAACCTTTCAAGACGGTGTGTCTCTAAGTTGTTCCTTGGTTCTGTGTTGAGAGCCACTAATCATCCTGTCCTCCCAGGAATATCCAGCATAATCCTGCTCTCTACTGAAATTCTAAATGGTTGCCAGGTTGGAGTGAAAATTCAAATCTGCTTCCAAAAAGGAGAAGCTCAAAAGGACAAATGTTCACACAGGTTCCAAAGACAATATGTGAACATCTTATTCTACCTTTATTCATTTATACTTTACAGTTCTCTGTTTTGTGAAGTTACTTCAACAAAATTCTTGTTTGTTTGCTTTTCAAGACAGAGTTTCTCTGTGTAGCCCTGGCTGTCCTGGAACTCACTCTGTAGACCAGGCTGGCCTCGAACTCAGAAATCCACCTGCCTCTGCCTTCCAAGTGCTGGGATTAAAGGCGTGCGCCACCACTGCCCGGCTAACAAAATTCTTTTAGCTAAGTTGTTCTAAGTAAATTTAGAGGACAAATCTCTCAATAGTATGCTTCCTCCTCCTCCTCCTCCTCTTCCTCTTTTTCTTCCTCCTCCTCTTCCTCCTCTTCCTCTTCCTCCTCCTCTTTCTCCTCCTCTTCTTCTTCCTTTTCCTCCTCCTCTTCCTCCTCTTCCTCCCCCTCTTTCTCCTCCTCTTCTTCTTCCTTTTCCTCCTCCTCTTCCTGCTCTTCCTCCTCATCCTCCTCCACTTCCTCCTCTTTCTCCTCTACTTCCTCCTCTTCATCCTCTGCTTCCTCCTCCTCCTCTTCTTCTTCCTTCTCTTCCTCCTCCTCTTCCTCATTGTCTTTATGGTCAAGTCCAAAGTTCTTAACCCAGTGTCTTAGATCCCAGATGATCTGATGAGGAAGAAACACATTTCTCCTAGAAAATAGAGTAAGTTGCTCCAGTGTGGGACCCCTCTAATAAAATCAGATCTGGCTATTTTCTTACATAGCAGGATGAAAGTGCACCACTGCACAGCTGTCCCAGGTTTGTGGGGAGCTTGATTTAAGCAGAACGCAGCAGTCCCAGTACTTCCTAGCTTGTTAGGTCCCAACACCCAAGGCATTCTCCTAATCCACTCACTGGTCAGAGCTTGCTCACCATTAGCCTGTCTTTGTCTCAAATTGAAGGAAAGGTAGTAAGTAGAGAGGTGGTCAGAAGCAAAAGATAGCTTTCTGTTAAGGAAAGGTTACAGAGTGGTATTCCCAGGAGATACTCCGTGATGGGGAAGTATGTGGTAAATTCATCACAGGGTACCCCTTGACCAATGCTTGTGGGAGAGAAGAAGAAGCAGGGAGAAGGTAGGGAAAGTTTGGTTGGTGGACAGCACAGTTGAGTCTCCTCTCAACCAGCACCGATTGCCCTGGAGCTCAGATGATCCTGCGCAGAGCTAGATTTAAATATTGGCCCTTTGGGTTCCTTGACCAGAAATTGGTGTTGAGCTGGCCCAGGAGAGGGGCATAACTTTAGATGATACAGCTCTTTTTTACTGAGACAATTTTCAAGGAGGGCCATCCTGTATCAACCTGCCAGATGGAAAGATGGAAGTGAATCACAGCATCCTTGAAGGGACCTGAACAGGAAGTTGAATAGGCCACTCTATTTATATCTTTTTATGGGAATATCTAGAATGGCCACCCTGGCTGCAAGGGCAGAGAGGAGAGTTCACCACACTTCTGAGGGAGAAAAGGTGACCAGTCATGTGAGGTGTTGGGCGGAGAGGCAGCCTGTGGCCGCTTCTACAGGCGGGTGGGCAGGGATGTAAGGAGCAACTAAGTTTAGGGCAGGTGGGAGGTGTAGAGATAAGAATATTGATAAGGGCATGTTCTTCCAGAAGGGAGATAGTAGCGCCTAGCAATTGTGTCAGAAGGCAAGTTGAAAACGAGTAACCTGTGTGTGTGTGTGTGTGTGTGTGTGTGTGTGTGTGTGTGTGTGTGTGTGTGTATGTGTTTTATCTGTGGATTCAAGGGAATCTGGGTGGGGGCTGGTAGTGCAGTCCCCTTCCTGGAGCTTAGGTGGAGTAGCAAAACCAATTCCACAGAGTAATGAATAGTGAGTGAATGGAAAGGAAAATCACTGAGTTTGTTTAACAAATGGACTATAGCAGAAACGTCTCATTGAGGTAGGCTACCCACAACTCTCAGAGTCAGAAAGACCTAAAAACTGGGCAAGAACAAAAGAGACGTTGCTCACATCCAGTGACGTGCCTTGAGTAGACGCCTGTCTCAAACTCAGCTAGATTTCATGGTGGACCAGGGCTGAGTTTCCAGAGCCCTGCAGAAATAGACTCCTAAGGGCACACTTCCTAGCTGTTCTCCCAAACCCCAAGCCACATAATGAGCAGGTATTTAAATAGTTCTCTAAGACCTGATTAGATGGTGGTACTCCTAGACAGTGTGGCCTGACCAACCATGTGACCCTGGTCTCTGTTCAGTAAGGTGACTTGGAAGTGGCCTCCACAAAAAGTTCATGTATTGAAGACATGATCTCAAACTAAAGACACAACTGAGAATTGATTGGCCTTCATAAGTGGATTCATTTGTTCATTGATGAATGAACTGTTGGTATGTGGGGCCTGTTTGTAGGAAGTAAGTCACTCTAGGCATGGCCTCAGGAGGTATGTATTGTCACCAGCCCCTGTTCACCTCTGAATCTTGGTTGCTCTGAGGAAAGCAATCTCCTCTGTCTCCTGCCACCAAGATTCTCTCTGCATCACAAGTCCATAGTAATAGAGCCAGCCACTTATGGATGGAAATCTCTGAATCTCTGAGCCCAGACAAATTTTTCTTCTTTGTAAGTCATCCATGCCAGATATTTTTTGTCTCAGTGAAGAAAGATTTAGTAATTCGTATAGTTTTAATAAAAGAGTAAAAAAGTCAATAAGCAATGGGGTGAAGCTAAATCCAAGAAAAAGTCCAAGCAGCAGAATTCTAGGACCATGGAAGCCCTGCTTCTGGAGTGCCAACAGAAGCATTTGGTCTCTTCTCCAGAGGTAAATTATAACCAGAGGTTCAAGCTGCAGAGGTTAGCAAGTCTCAGTTCTTCGTGTCATACAAATGGTTTCCTCAAGGCATTCACTGGCTGGTCTCACTTTGCCCCAGCATCCACCACTTGAGGCAAACTCATTGTCCCATAACTAGTGTTAAACAAGCTTACTGAGAGAGCCTCTGTGGTGGTTTGGATGATTATGGGCCCTATACTAGACTCATATATTTGATTGTTTGATCATATTTGGTGGAAATGTTTGGGAAGGATACGGGAGACTGGCTTCATTGGAGGGGATGTGTCACCAGCATTAAGGTTTCAAAAGGCCCATGACACTCCAAGTCAATTCTCTCTGACCCATGGCTGTGTCTTCATATGTGAGCTCTCAACTAGTGCTCCAGTGCTACCATATTGCCATCATGGTGGACTCACCCTCTGAAATCAGGAGCCCCACAATAAACTCCTGCAAGCTATGCTGTCTTATTGCTGTAGCAGAAAAGTAACCCAGTCAGCCTCTGTTCCCTTCAACAAAGTATGGTTGAGCTCTGTTATCCAGATTCATAGCCTAGATACCTCATTCTCCTCCTTGGGTATTGGTGTTACTCTCCTCAGATTAAAGCATCTTTAGAAAATCTCCGCCCCTGTGGAGCAGACATGTTAACACAGAATCTCTCACGTCTCACATTCTTCTGCCAGAGAGCACCTCTCTTCTCTCCCTCTGCCCTTCACCCTCATTCTCTGCCCTTGCCCTCATCCCCTCCTCTACACAAATAATAGAATGTAGAGACTTCTCAGTGTACACAGACAGAGGCCTACAACTGCTCAAAATGGGGCAAGTTTTGCTCTTCCTATGTTTCATTTCTTAAATCTCAGAAGAGTCTTGAGAGCTCTGTGTTTCCATATTTTAAGAAGAAAGTGGTATCGCCATGTATCTCCTTTGTGCCCTAAATGAACCTTCTTCTGGGATTTAGCAGTAACTAGCATAGGTGATAGGTGGTAGTGCCAGCCTGCCCCAAGTACATTCACTCACATGAAGCAGCATGGCATGGGATAAGAGAGCACGGACAAACTCCCACAGGTCTGGGGCCAAATCCGTGCTCCCTTTGTTAGCTCTGTGGCCATGGAAGAGTCCTTTATCCTCACCAAGTCTTTACCTCCTCATTTGTAAAGTAGGGACATAACAATAGTATCTGCTCCACGGGACTGTCATGAAAATTAACCGATGTAAAATTAGCTCTTGGCACAGGCTCTGGAATGTCATATGCAGTGACAAATGACAGATGTTACAGTAGCTGGCCCATAAATAAGCCTCCTAGGAGGAAATTTAGGCTCATGTAAGGAGAAAAAGTCAACTTGATCCAAAAGTAAAACCTCAGGAAAGATTTCAGACACAGCTCAGAGCCCAGCTTTCCACTAACTCACTACTCGGCCCCATAGACTGATGCGGATATTAATAAATTATAAAAAGAAATGCTTTGCTAAGAACTGCTGATGACTGGGAGGCACAAGGTGGAGGTCCTCCAGTACCACCATAGTCTCCCACAGCAGGTCTGCTGTACCTGCTTGGGAGGGAAGCAACTTCTCCAACCTCGTGACAAAATGCAACACAGCTTTGGAATCTTACAGGAGCCAAGGTATCAGACATGGTCCCCAGCAGACACGGCTGGGACCTCTAGCTAATATGACCATGACATCTACTCACAAATATGACTTCTAACAAAAGGAATGAGAATTTACAGCAGGGATCACAGTGGACCATCATAGATATGGCAACATCTCCAGAAGCCATGTGATGTCCTTTGAATATAGCAGGACACTTGGAAGCATCCACAGTCCTAGGTTCACAGATTTTTTTAGGGAGTTCAAGGATCTCTGAGTTCCAACAGGAGTTGTGCTCAAGCCAAAGGAGGTAGGACTGCCCCATCCTTGGGGGGAAAGAGGAGAATGTCTGGTCCTATGCAGTGGTCCTAGCATCTAACCATCACTGCTGAAGTTCATGTCTGTTATCAGGGATCATAAGAATGAAGCTAGGAGCCTCCTCTTTAGCCTGCACCTCAATGAGGAAGTAAGAACACAGACCTGGAGCCTGAAGAATTGGGTTCAAGCTAATTGGGTAACAACTTCTCTGAGCTTCGTCCTTCCCAGGCATAGAAAGGAGTGTGCAGGCTGGGGCAGCACTTCTGTGGTGTGTGCATTTCATCACCTCCAGATTCAGAGAGGTTAGGTCTCCTTAACATTCCTTCCTCACTGAAACATGATGATTCTCCAGACTTGAAGTTTATCATTCCCCTAAGTAATCTTTTAATTGGAAGCCTATGTCTTCTAAAAATAATTAACATTCAGTTCTCAACCTAGAACATTATCCAAATTTAGATAAGAGACATTGTAAGAAGGTATTATCCGGTTGTGCTTCACTTTCGGGCACTAAAATAAAACAGACCCAGTCAGAGGAAGAGGAAACTTTCGGTTTCTTTGGTACAGAGCTGGTGGAAACAGGAGCGAAGCAGGAGTTTGTCATCTCAGACAGGGACTTCTCAGCTAAGGGATTTAGGAGTCAGGGTTAGCCAAGGCAAGCATGCCCTGCTGACTTGAGATCTGTACAGCTGGTCAAAGGAAACCCTCTCTAAAAGCTTATGGGTAGCTGGGGAGATAGGAAGCCACAGTCTCAGGTGCTGAAGGCTGCTCGACCTGTTACAATGAAGAGGAAATGTGAGATGTCAGAGGAGAGCAGAACCTGTGGTTTGGGGTCCATTCTATACCTTCTGGGATAGCCTCCATCCCGCAATAAAGGACATCTTGATAATGTGTTTCTCTGGAACACAGCATACTCATCATTAATAAAATGATTGATGGTTGTCAGCTCTCATGGAGAAGGTCCCAAGTGGAGGTCAGTTGTCACAGGAAGACTGGCAGGATGCCTTCCAGTGGACAGTGTTTTGTTCCAATGTGAAAGTGCTAGAGACTAAGGTCAGAGCATCTATCTTGGAGAACTAGAAAGCAGCCTTTCCTATCAGTGTCTGATGGAGGCAAGAGAATAGTAAGCCGGCTGCCAGTCTGTCATTGAAATATAAGGTATCTACTGCAAGGTGAGCATCAGCCCCAAGCTGCAAGTTCATTCTCAGACAACTGACAAGGACATCAATCTAAGAGAAAACTGCTTGGCAGAAAACAAGTGAGGGTGTTTCCTGGGGTGGCTTGTGATTTACTGGTACACTCCACCTCACAATGTAATTCTGACTGCCTCTTAACTCAGACCTGTGGTTAGGGTCAGGAAACAGCCCTTCCCTGGACAGACCTCACAGAATCGTCGCTGAGCTTTGCCTCATAGACCTAAACCACACATTTCCAAATTTTAGACTGGCAAATTCCCTCTTTGATTCCAATGGTCTTTCCTAAAATGTGTTGGTTTTTTAAATCCATACACATTAAGTAGAAGTGCCATGCTAGATAAGGTAGGGCCCCACACTGTATAAATTCACAATGTGTGCTCCACTACCAAAGGCCATTTCTTCCCATAGCCTGACGTTTTGGGGTTTCTCCAATGTTCTCTTCCTACAGCCAACACCTACCTCGGAGCCTAAAAGTCCTCATCCTGGGTTCTTTCTCTTCACATTTATTTTCTATGTTCTTTTGAATGTCTCAGCTGGTTTTTTGAGTGAGATTGCTCTGAGAAGGGGTATTATTTTTAGAATAAATTGAATCAGGTGAGATGAAATCTTATAACAAGTTCATTATATCCAAGAAGGGAAGGTTCTTTATCAGTTACAATTCCCATCTGAGAGACATAACTATGTCCATCATAAAAGATAAAGAGTATGCATGTATTATTGAGTTTGAATTACTACTGGTGCCGGAAGGTGGTCTGATAAGATATTAATACCTTCTTATTAAAGATTTTCAGTTCACAGCCACTAAAATCCCCAAGCTCAGACAAGCTGGTTGTTATTTCAACCTGGATGGATTTTAGAAAAGACAAATTGGTACAGACCAAACTTTTCTCACTTGGAACCCCATTTCACCCAAGAAAATTCTGTGTATTCTCATATTAATGTGTTTTTAAATTCATATATAAATCAAGCATTTGTTGATTTTTGAAACCATACAATGATTTAAAAAATAGTTCTTTGATCTACATATAACTTTATAAAAAGTAATTGAGATGAATGTGCTGATTTTCACATAAAAATTAAAGCTCAGATGAATGTTTGATAGTACAGGACATGAAGCATCTTCAATGTTCTTTAGAGTCAATCAGTATTTTTATTTTATGATCCTCAGTGCTGAGAGCACCGATTAACACAAGAACATTATACATGGCAGAAGTGTGGTTATAGCCATTTCAGAAATCGGTAGGACATCTGTCCTAATCCAAGCCAGTGGACTGACCCCAGGAAGCAGGATGCAAAAGCAAAGATTGGTGTGTAGGCGTGACATCTCGGTGGCAAAAGCAAAATCCAAATTTCAGTAAGAGCAAAATTCTGGATTACCCATAAAGAAAACATCCCCAAACAAACAGTGAGGTTTTTTATTTATACTTAAATTTGACATAAATCTCTTACTTCTTTATTGAAGAAAAATTCAGAGATATGAAAGCCACTACCTCTGGAACTTGACAATGTGCAATCCATGCACAAATATTTTAAGAGGTGGGTGTGGTTATACTTTTTCATGAGTGTGCCTGTGTGTGTGGAGGCCAGAGGCTGACCACCGATGGCTTCCTTGATCACTCTGATCAACTTCCTTGATCACCTCTTTCCTGAGACAGTCTCTCTGAACCTGGAGTCCAGCAGTTCAGCAAGACTGGCTCACCAAGACCACAGGGTATTCCCTTTGTCCATCTTTCTTCTGCTTTCTGAAAAACATATCCTCAAGTTGCTCTTCTGAGATTAATTCAAACATTTTAATATAACTGAGATTACTCAATCGTTTTACTTTCTCCTAAAAAATGCAAGATCATAAGACTATGTGAATTGCTTCCCTCTCCACTTGAAATGCTGTTTTGGTTGAGAGTATTGGTTCTGTTTGCTTTGTGTTTTCACACAATATCATTGTTAAATAAAAATACCATTGTTGGGGCCTTGAGAGGTGACTCAGTCAGGAAAGTATCTGCTATGCAAGCAGGAGGACCTGAGCCTGGATCCCCAGGACTCAAATAGAAGTCAGGGCCCTTGGACCTGAGGAGGAGTGGTGACAGGGAAATCCCTGAAATTCTTTGACCAGCTAGCCTACCAAAATCAACAAGCATGAGGTGCAAAGAAACTCTGTTTCAAAAGAATAAGGTAAAGGGGAAAGTACCAAAAGTCAACCTCTAGTCCAGATACACAGGGACACACATATACTTAAGCACCTGAATATAGATGTGCACAAACAAAAACAAGTACACACACACACACACACACACACACATACATACACACATACACACACATGCACACACAAACACACATACATACACACATACATATGCACATATACATACACACACATACACACATACATGTACACATACACACACACATATACACATACACACATACATGCACACACACATACACACACGTACACACACATACACACACACATACAAACACATAGTGTAAGGTACTCTTAAATTAAAAGAAGCTAAGAAAAAGAACAACCAATCAAATGCAGATAACATACTTTATTGGGTTATGGTTGTTCTGGGGGACAATTGGGAATTTAGAGTGTGGACTGCATTAAGCATCATTATAGAATTATTTGTTGCAAGTGAGATAATGATATTGCATTATATAGATAGCTTTACTCTAGGAGACACCTACTGGAGTACTTAAGAGTTAAACATCCTGTGTTTAGAATCTTCTAAGCAAGAAACAACAACAACAGCAACAACAACAACAACAAAAGTCTTAGAAGTTTACTGAGGTGGGGCTGGGGAGGGTAGTGGAAAATTGACGACTGAGACAATTGTGCTTCATACTTTTCCCTCAACCATTTTATAGGTTTGAAAATGTTCAAATTATAAAGTTTTGTGGTGGTGGTGGTGGGTGTATAAAAGCAGATACACAAAGCCAACACCAGGGGAATTCTAGTTTCAAATCCCAGAGGAATTCCCTCCTCCACACCACAACCAAGATGACAAGCCGAGTTCCCATCTCCTGCCCTTCTGAGGAGAGAGGCTCTCTCTTGTCTACCTTACATCCAAAGTGAGGCTCCCTCAGGCTCCATGTTTCGACAGTGTCTCCTACTACACTCTTCACCCAAAGGAAGCCGTGGGCTTTCGTGTGAATCCTGTCATCGCTGGGCTGCTACTGAGAAGCAGAAGGCCCAGAGTTTTCCTGGCCACCTTCAGGGTAAGACCCAGCTGGGTGCTCACTCACCTCAGGTTCGTGCTTCCAATTTTTCCTTGGCCTCTATAAACCCCCTGCTTTCTCACTGGCTCAATAGTTCATTTAATTTGAAGAGTATTTTCTATCTTAGGTGTTTCATTTGTTTTTTAAAGACCACTTATGGTATCTTTATGATCCTAAGTAGTCGCATTTGGGTTTTTTATTACATTTTAGAGTGTGTGTATTCCGTGGTGTGCAAGTGAATGTCAGAGGACCATTTGAGACAGATGTTTTTCACCTTCTTCCCTGTCGGTCCTGGGGATCAAACTTGGGTTCTTGGGATAGGCAGTAAACATACTTACCTGCTCAGCCATCTCACAAGCCCAAGCAACAGCCTTTTAAATGGAAGTTAAATTACAATTATTTTTCTCCAGTTCTTGCAGAGATTCAACTAACTAGTTACAACAAGAAGCAGCATTAGAGGAAACAGTCATTACCATATGACTTTTAAAGAAGCCATTGGCCTTCTAGCAGAAATTGCACGTATTTACCTTTGAAATGCCCTGTTCAAAATACAATTGTCTCAACATTAAAATATGTTCTAGCATGCCAATCTTATTAAGCTTAGTTATTCAAATCATTATATATTTATAATTTGATATTCCTTAGTAGAAATCTATAAAGATAGGCAGAATACAGTCTGTAAGCATTGTAAACACCTTCATTAGAGCCATGGACAGCAGTGCTGAGAAGCACAGCACATTCCCTCTCTTTAGGGTTCACATTTACCAGGACAGATTACTGAAGCCCATAACTTTTATGATGTTCTTAATTGTCACAAGTTTGGATGCTTTGGCTATCCAGAAGGACGTCACGCCTCCCTTCCTTAGCTACCCCATTACACCCTATTGACAAGCAGGACTATGTGGGAAATAAAAGTAGAGCTGGGGTGTAACTCAGCAGTGGAGTACTGACCTAGCATGGGCAAGACTCTGGAACGCATTGTCAGTACCTCAAAGAGAAATAAATAAGTAGAAAAGGAAACTATGTATTCAAAACAACCAAACATCAGAATCATAACTGTCCATGAAGTCCACAGCTCCCGATCATCACAGACTAATTATCCTATAATGTCAATGACAAGCTGTAAATGGCCATGACCTAAGCCAACCCCTCATCTCTGTGTTGCTCCTCTGAGTATCAGATAATGCATCTGGCTGTACGTGTATACACACACAGTAACCTAGAGTGAGACTGGTGTATTCTTATCTGTGGTAACAGCCTCTGCTGAGTGTGGAGCTCAGTTTTTCAGCTTCTGTTCTACAACAGTAGCTGAAGGTGCTGTGTACATGTGCCCAGAGCAGTAACAGTCACGTTGAGACCACGTGCTTCCCTACTTTTTACAAGAGGGTTGGGTGTCCCTTCCCTAAGAGAACACATTCTATGCGGTCAAAGATTGCCCAAGTCCCTGTGTTTTACTAGAGGGTTGGGTGTCCCTTCCCTCAGTGAACACCTTCATGAGTTTGAAGGTTGACACAGGAACCCATAGCTTCTTTATTTCCTCTCACTTTAGAGGAATAATTCTAGACAAATATGATATATGCTACATTAGTAAATTTGATCACAAGCAAAACATTTGAACTCTACCAAGTTAACCAACAATAATGTTTTTTTTTTCCCATATACTAGGCCTACATATTTTTGTTCAATCTTTGACCAACATCTCCACTCACAACATTTATGGGTAGTAGTACACCATCCTCTGAAGGATGGGCCAGACTAGGGAGTAAAACCATCAAAGACTTCCCAAGGCCATGCAGTAATGAGCCATAGGCAATCCTAACAAGGACACTACTCCTACTTGCTTAACTGGGTGTCCTAAAAAGTATTTCAGAATTCTCCATCTCAGGAATCGGCTGCAGGTCCCTGATGTCAGAGAAAGCCAATCTAGGAACAAATCATCACTTAATTGGGAGCATAATATGTCAGTGCTATCCTAGACATGGTTATCACATGTCCCAGTCACTGTTCTATTGGTGTGAAGATAGATACCATGACTAAAGCAACTCTTATAAAGAATGTACTTGAATGGGGGATGACTTACAGTTCAGAGGCTTAGTCCATTATCATCATGGTGGGGAGCATGGTGGCTGAGAGCACCTCAAAGTCGAACCCCAATGACACACTTCCTCAAAAAAAGGCCACACCTCTTTATTCTTCTAATCATTTCAAATAGTGCTACTCTCTGGTGATAACTTAGCATACAAATATATGAGCCTACAGGGGCCATTCTTATTTAAACCACCACAGTGACATAACTCTAAAGTAGATTTTGCCCTTTTCCAATGAAGAAACAGATACTGATACTCCTTCCCCACAAGGAAGTGAAGCAACTCCCTAAGGCTACACCCCTGGTGAAGGCTGGGGTTGTGGACTCCTTTTACACCAGGAGTCTCTCTTGGAACTACTTCTCCAGGCAACTGTAGCATGAATGGTCCTTCCCAGGCCAGGGTGAGGCCATCATATACTGTAATCATAATAGAAACAGCCTTCTTGGTAGGTTCAATAGGTTCATTGGTTCATGATTTTTTTATTAGATTTTTTTAAAGCATAGAAAGTGCAAAAGTAAATGCCAAAAATAGAATGTGGGTTTCACTTAAGTTAGAAGAAATAAGTTATGTTAATTACAAGAAATTCATTCTTACACCCTCAGCTTAGTCAAGCCAGAACCCAGGTTTGTTCATGGACCTCACAAAAGGCAGAACAGCAGTATAGAAAGGTGGTCGACCTGGGGACTGAAGGCCTAAATTTGAGTCAGACTCTGGCATCTGGGGAAAAGGTTGTTCAACCTTCACAACTTCTGAGCTTTCTAGTCTACCTGGTGGAAATTAAAGCTTCTATATATTTATCCTCATTGTTCTAAAGGCTAAGTGAAACCAAATATAAGACGGGGCTCCAGATCTGAATGGGATGAAGTTGGCTGTGATCACGATGTGGGTTACTCAGAGGTAAAACCTCATAGCAGTCTTCTACAGAAGAGAGAAAGAGATGTGTGTATGCTTACACAATGCACAAGTGTGAACAGAAGTATGTAAGCATGAAAAACACACTTGCAATCTCAGACCCCTGCATGACTTTTCCAGGGGAGAAATAAACAAATATCTACTCAACCTGGATCAGGCACCAACCTCAGATAAAGAATCAGTTCCACTCAAGCCCAGCTTGGTGACCCAATGAGTTTCCAGGTCAATTACAGGCAGAGAGGTGACTCCAACACAGCTGCCTTACTGAGAAGTTCCACCTCAGCCTGCATGACAGCCTCCCCAAAGTGGCATAGACAAAACCCTTTCCTTAACTACCTTCTACCTCCTAGAAACTCCAGCACCTCAGGAACTATCTGGGGCAGGATTACATGCACCTGGGAGTGGGGTGAGGCCAGGAGGGAGTGACTGAAGTCATAGATGGGGGTCCAATATCATACGCACACCCCAAAGCACTCCTTCCATGGGGAATATTAACAAGTCCAAACTCGTAGGGAGCTCCGGTAATTTCAATATGACAGCAGTTCTGTCATGCCAGAGAGCCTAGAGTATGTCTGCAGGCTGCTGGTGCCTCAGATGATCACACTGGTGAAATGTTTTGCAATGGCCAAGGAATGAGCCTTAGCCCTCAGGGAAGCCAGTCCAAAGTGGAGGCCTATGAGTGAACTCAGGAAGCTGTGCTAGGAGGAACACTCCCTCCCATCCAGGGGACCCAGGAAATGAGTCTGACCACCTCTGGGTAGGAGGTATAAGTGGGCATAGGGAGCACTTTCAGAAAGGCAGTTTAAGAAAATCTGTCCTTCCAGAGACCTAGGGTAGAACCAAACACGACTGATTTAAAAAAAAAAAAAAGTCAATGAAATGATTTCTAATGCTATTCCGCCGTACTCATAGATCAGTGCCTGCCCTAGGTCCTCTGCACGTATGCTGTGGTTGTTTAGCTTGGAGTGTTTTGTAGGACTCCTAACAGTGAGAGTCGGGGTGGCTCTGATTCTTTTGCCTGCTCTTGAGACCCTCTTCCTTCTACTGGGTTGCCTCATCCAGCCTTGCCGTGAGAGTTTGTGGCTACATCTTGTCATGCAATTCAAGTTCAATTATATCCCTGGGAGGCCCGCTCTTCTCTGAAGGGAAACAGAGGAGCAGTGTATCTGGGGGAGAGGGAACATGGGAGGTGGGAACTAAAAGGAGTGGAGGGAGGAAAGACTGCGGTTGGGATGTACTGTATGAAAAAGGTATGAATGGATGAATGGATGAATGGACACTCTAGACCCTGTTTTCTTCTGCTAAAACTCATTAGATTTGCCACGTGTTTTCTTCCCTGCCAATCAACTTTTAAAGATATCAGCTAAAATAATCACCATGACTCCTCATGATACCTACATGCAAAACTATTTTGGGAAGGAGCACATCAAAACTCCATAGATCCCTCTCTCTCTCCCTCATCTCCCTCTCTCTCCCTCTCCTCTTCTCTCCTCTCCTTTCCCTCTCTCGAATCAGAAACTCCTTTTTAACTGATGTGCATGGTGAAATGAATCTCAAAGAATTGTAATGTTCAAGTGAAGCAATGAAGTCTGTTTGTACTTCACATACCCCAAGATCCAGCAGAGACGTCATCTCCCGTCAGCTAGATCAGAAGACCGTGAGCAGCTCCTCCCACTCTCCTCGGTTGATATGAAGCTGGCCCATTTTAATATTCAATATTGTAGTTATCGAGAGAAAAGTGAAGAGTTGCAAAGTTAATGATTGATCTGTGGAACCAGGAAGTCAGATGGTGACATCAGCCCCATGCCCGTGACCCAAGGAGAACTTGGGAAGGGAGCTGGTAACAGAGGTGCACTAGCTTCCTTCCGGTTTCCCTTCCGTCCCAGGCATTCTGCTTAGAAATCCCGTGTCCCATTGATAGGCAAGGATTGCTGTGGCCGGCAACTTTTCCCGCAAAGGACAGAGGAACTCTGCTGGCTTCTTGCAGGCCTACAGACTCTCCTACAACTGCTCATCTTTGTCACTGGGTCACACAAACAGCTGTGTACAGAGTTGCATGACTGCGTCCAATTAAACTTTTATTGGGATTCACATAATTTTCACGTATCAGAAATATTACTCTCCCACCAACCATTTAAAGCTATAAAACCCATTCTTGGCTTCCTGGCCCTAGAAAGAGAGGTGATGACTATATTTGGCCTATGGGCCACATTAAATCCTCTTTAATTAACTGACAGGAAGCAGAGCCATTTTCTCCCTTTCTGACCTCTATTTTCCCTGTCTCCTTTCCTCCCCGCGCTCTCTCCCTTGTACCTGACTGACCAGAACATTTTTTTCTTTCAAGCCTCACACCCACATTTTATGTCACTATAAACCTCCCAGGAAAATAAAAACCATTCACCAGAGAGCCACCTGGAATTACCCAGTGAGCACAGTGGCCACAGAGGACATGGAGCCTTGCGGGGACATCACTTTCTCCTTTTGTGGCAGAAAAGCCATGAATGTGACTATGAATCACTGCTAGACAATAAGGCCTTTAGAGTCTGTTGGAATAGTTCTGAGAAACGAGAGAGAGAGAGAGAGAGAGAGAGAGAGAGAGAGAGAGAGAGAGAGAGAAAGAGGAGCCACAGCTCCTATCTTGCAGCTGTGAGGGACGTTCAGCAGCTGATCCCGACCTGTAACACTCTTAACTGGCTGAAGATTTTCTGAGTCTTCCTCTGGGCTTCACGAGAAAGGAGATAGTGAGCTCCCAGGTGGGGATTTCTACAGTCTGTTACAGACCACCCTCATCCGTGTGAAGTTTATGTTGCTGGAGGGAAGACGGGCACCATGGAAAATTTTTAACTATACAAAAAATAAAATACCAAATTTCACAGGCCACCAAATGCTGTTGGTTGTTCTTCTAGCACCGTTGGTTAATAGGCATCCCGTGTGAACTAACCCTGTCCAGAAGGTCCACTCCATCTCGGTGGGCATCATCTGCCCGCCACAGCCACTGCCCCATAGCCTCCTTCCACCCCGAAGGCAAGGCTGTTGACAGTCAGTGGCCCTCACTGTCACCGCTCCCAAGTCTTCACCCTCACTGCCCACAGCGGCTCTCTGACCCCACGCCAGTGTTCCGTCAAACCACATCCTTCAGCACAGTCATCAGTGACATCTGTATTGTTTAATACATGTTGGATTTTAATTTTAATCGCTTGTTTAGTGCCGGGGATAGACCCCAGGGTCCCGTGCATGCCAAGCATGCACTCTGCAGCCTAGCTGCACCCCCGGCACATCCAGAAATGTTTCCTGCATGACGTGCTTGACCACTTTACAGCGCCTCCCTGACACCACTTCCCAGATTTTTTCTGTGCAGTTTTTGTTACATTCACTGCTTCTTTTCTTGCTCTCACAATGTCGGAATCCTCAGCATCCCCCATTACCCGTTCTTGTTTTGCACACTGATTTTAAGTTGTCTGATCTATACTTACAGCGTTAATTGCTATCTGTAAATTACTGATGCCCAAACTTGTAATCTCCCCCCTTAGACACAGACTCGTGCCATTGAACACCCTCATAGACTACGCAAGAACATTATAAGAGTCCCCTAAATCAATGTGGCAAAGCCAAATCTACCCCCTGACTCGGGAATGGCACCCAGGTCAGAAACCCAGATAGACTGTGTACATCTCCCTCCATGGTCTTTATGTGACAAGCATTCCTTTTGCTTACAAGGGTCTCTCCTACTTTGTCACCTGGAGGATGCATTCTTCAAAGGAAACAAAATCACCTCTTTTGGGGACACCTTCCCAACTCTCTCCAGCTATAGCTTGCCTTCTCCAGGACCCCCCTTGTCTCCTATGACACGCCTCCCCTGAAACCCCGTTTGCCTGACTAGGCCGTGAGCCAGAGAACGGAAATCGTGCTGCGTTCATTGTTGTGTGTCTGCTGCCTAACAGCATTTGGCACAGTCTCAAAGAATGTCAACAGAAGTCGGGTGGATAGATGCAGAGTGATTAATTATCTATTATGTTAATATCAATGAAAATAAACTAGCATTCTATGCTCAATTGGCAAACACTCATTTGAATACAATACTTTCGTCAATTAGGAAGCAAAACTCATATAGCTTTCAAGTGGAGAGTTGGAAAATAGCTAAGTCCTTTAGAGCTACAGAGAGGTCATTTGTAGTTAGCAGCAGCAATCTTCCTGCTGACTAATGAAATCTCTTGGGTGCTAGTGCTTTAGTTAGGTTCAATATATATCCTTAAAAACCCACGCGATATTGTTTCATTGCTTACAACGTCTGTCGTTGAGCTTGAACACGGGTCAGAAGAAATGATCCCAAATGCTGGACGTCTTTACCACAATTAATGTGTATTGGAGCTGAGTGTGGTGGTGCACCCCTGAGACAGAGGCAAGAGGCTCCGGAGTTTAGGACCATTCTTAGCTACCTAGCAACCCTGAGGCCATCCTGGGCTACAGGATGAGGTTTCAAAACTTTGAGGCAGCTCTCATTTACCCCCTGCTGACACCCCCTGCTACGTTTCTTAACAAAAGCATTCAGAAACCTGGCCCTGGACTGGGGTTTCCCAACACCTCTGTTACTGTTATCATCCATACTGCAGAGCTCACATGTGGATGGACTAATGGCAGCCTAACGAAAGAAAGAGCTAATTTAAGAAATGCTGGTTGTCAGAGCTCTCTGGGCTTTGAGAGTTCAGGGAGCATATTTATCAGCTGAATGGATGCGCTCTCAGCGGCATCTCAGGCTCGTTTCTAAGGCATTTTACACACAATTTAGTAAAGCATATTAAAGAGGCTTAATGACAAGCTTTTGTGCAGAGTCCACCGAGACCCCCAGCGAGGATGAAAATGAGTGATTTTTTACACTCTTCTTCCCGTGTTTCCCTAATCTTCCATGCTTAATTGCTATAAACAAAGCATTTGCTAAATTTTGGAGTTAAAAAAAATCTATGTTTAATTGCATTCTAATCAAAAGCCCCCTTCTTCATTTCCTGGACCATTATTTGTGCTAAATAGTTTCTAGAAAAGCTATTTTCCTGTCACTTCATCAAGTCCCCTCCTTTATTATTAACATTCAACTAAATAAGAGTCCGGCATCCACATACCCCCAGCATGCTGGCATAAATGTCATCATATGCCAAAATGTAAACCATATTAGCTTTTGCATTTTGTGTTAATAATTCCCATTTATAACCCATTCAAGAATTCAAGTAGAAGTCTGGCATAAGAAACAGTAACATATGTCAATAACAAATATGTATAAAGCATCTACTTAGCTGTGTCAATAGTGGTGCATAGTAATTTTCCCACTTCTGAAGAAGTGTTATGGCTCCCCTACAGGAGGAGCCTGGATGTTCTTGTCCCGAGTGTGGATGTCAAGGTCAATACTGATGCCACACAGCTTTGGTTAAGATGAATGAGGGGCAGAGGACGTCCTGAGCCATGTATGTTGTTGACAAGGACCCCAGTGTCTCAGACCCAAGGGAACTGACAAAGCCTTCCTCTGGTCCACATGCAAATGCTGACAGCCTGTACCGAAACCATTAGCCACACCTTCCTCCTCTGCGGTGCTTACAGCCTGAGACTATGCTCCTAGCAAGATCTCACATTGAGATCAGATAACTCCTCCTCCTGTGTGTACACAATAAATGTGCTGAGGTTCCCAGTTGTCGCATAGTAGGTGCCCTATAGCAGATTGAGCACGGCCCACACAATCCGAGTCCCTGTCCCCCATCCCAAGCACACACGCTGTGCAGGATGCAATGGAAATGTTTACTGACTGCCTGACGAGGCATTCAGGAAGAGTTCCGTGCACTCCCTCGTTGGTCTAGAAGTGACCAAGAGAGCATGGGAAGGAGAACGGCTGTGGGGTTCTTCTGGTGAGGTGGGGAGTGGTCTTTAGGATGGGTTCCATACCTGGGCCTGTGCACACAATGAAGGGTGGATCACTTTTTTACATTGTTGCCTAGATGTTAGGCAAAATGGAAGAGAAGGTATAGAGTTGAAAATTGTCAGCAAACATCAAAAGCTGAGTCATGTTGGGCATTATAGCATACTGTGGGAAAGGAAAAAAGTGTACACCAGTCATCCATCGCCATGACAACTCTGCATAGCAAACTACCCACCGTCAATGGCTGACAAAGGTCTGTCACTTACATGTGGGGCCGGCTAGACAGCTGCGCTGACCTTGCCTGACCCTATTCTCCTGTCTGAGTCAGTGCTCAGCCGCTCAGCCGACCTCAGCTAGCTTAGCCTAAATCATGTCATTCCTATAACTCCTCCTTTTCAAGGTAGGGGCAGGTAGGTGTTGGTGCAAGCAAACCCGACCTCCGCAGCGCTGTTTAGGCGGCACTGCAGTACTTTGACTAAGAGCCTACTGAGCAGGCAGCCATTTCTCTAAACAACTGCGCATTCTCACAGATTGCTAACATCGCCATAGCTGTTATCCAAGGTTACAGTGTTCAGAAAGAGAGGTCAAGGCAAAGAGCTATTATCACTAAGTGTGGAACACTGCATTGGTGCTTTCAAAAATGAATAAGATGATCCTCAGGGGCTCAGAGCCTGATGTTGGGAAAATTAAACAAATAAATTCAATGATATTAAAATAACGGGAGAAAACTCAGTGTAAGTGCAACCACACGCGCACACACACACACACACACACACACACACATGAAAACACACACACATGAAAACATACACACACAAACATGCACACACACACATAAACACACACAAGCATGCACACACACAGAGAGAAATTTTAAATCCAGGTACCGCGTGTAAGACAAAACATACTATTTTTCTTTCTGAGCCTGGCTTCTTCTTCTTTTTTTTTTTTTTTATACTTTATTTACATTTCAAATGTTTCCTCCTTTCCAGGTCTCCCCTTTGGAAACCCCCTACCCCATGCCCTCTCCCCCTGCCTCTGTGAGGGTATTCCCCTACCCACCCACCCACCCACCCACTCCTGTCTTCCCACCTTGACAT
>CM052716.1:56014097-56031815 GCA_028551405.1 Uromys caudimaculatus
AATGTACCACATTTTCTGTATCCATTCCTCTGATGAGGGACATCTGGGTTGTTTCCAGCTTCTGGCTATTATAAATATGGCTGCTATGAACACAGTGGAGCATGTGTCTTTATTACATGTTGGAGCATCTTCTGGGTATATGCCCAGGAGAGGTATAGCTGGGTCCTCAGGTAGTATTATGTCCATTTTTCTGAGGGTCTGCCACACTGATTTCCAGAGTGGTTGTACCAGCTTGCAGTCTCACCAGCAATGGAGGAGTGTTCCTCTTTCTCCGCATCCTCGCCAGCATCTGCTGTCACCTGAGTTTTTGATCTTGGCCATTCTGACTGGTGTGAGGTGGAATCTCAGACTTGTTTTGATTTGCATTTCCCTGATGACTAGGGATGTTGAGCATTTCTTTAGGTGCTTCTCAGCCCTGCGAATTTCCTCAGTTGAGAATTCTCTCTTTAGCTCTGTTCCCCATTTTTTGATGGGGTTATTTGGTTCTCTGGAGTCTAACTTCTTGAGTTCTTTGTATATATTGGATATTCTGGCTTCTTTTTTTAACATAATGATTTCCAGTTAAATTCATTTTCCTGAATTTCACTATTTCACTTTTCTTTATAAATGAGTACAATTCCATTGTATGTATGTAGCCCATTTCTTTTATCTATTCAGCAGTTGGGGGAGTCTCGTCTGGCTCCATTCTGGCTATTGTGAGCGTGTGGCAGCAAACAGAGCACAGGCTTCCTCCTTCTCACTTCCTCAGAAACATTTGTTGTCAAGTTTTCTTAATGATAGCCATTCTGACTAGGGTGAGGTGGAGTCTAAAGACATTTTAATTTTCATTTCCGTGATGAGTAAGAGTATTAAATACTTTTTCATTATCTATTGGTCAATTATGTTTCTTCTTTCAAGTTGTCTGTTCAAGTCATTGGCCCATTTATTGACCAGATGAAGATGAAGATGATGGTGATGGTGATGGTGATGGTGATGGTGGTGATGGTGATGATGACGATGATGATGTCTGGGGGGGAGAGAGGGAGGCAGGGAGAAAGGGAGGAAGGAGAATTTGTTTAGTTATTAGAGTTCTCTTTAAATCCTAGCTATTAACCCCCTATTGATGTGTGGCTGGCAAACATTCCTCCCTGTTTTTAACCTATCTCTTCACCCCAGTGGTTGTTTCCTTTGCAGTGTAGGAGCTTTTGAACTCCACGCCACCCCTTTGTCCACGGCTGTGCTATGGGGTCTTTCCCACCGAACCCCTGCCTCTGCCTGCATCTCGAAGAGCTTTTACTGGTGTTTTCTGGCAGTTTCCAGTGTTACACTGAGGTCTCGGATCTACTTTGGAACCATGAATATCTTAAGAAAGAAACATAGGCAAGGAACTGATTGACTCTTTTGCCTTCTTTGCCACTTTTTAAAAGCTTTTTATTGATTCTTTGGGAATTTTAGATCATGCACCCCAATTCCAATTATCTCCCTGTCCCTCTGTATCTACCTTCTGCCCTTGCAACCTTCCCCCAAAAGAAAACCAAAAAATAAATATAAACAACCCATCTCACCATGGAAGCCGAGAGTCCCGGTATGTCACGCAGTACACCCTTTTGTTGTTTAGCTTCCCTTGCACGTGTGCACTGCAGTGAGTCACTGGTCTGGTTCGAGGCCTCTGGCTTCTGCTACACCATCAATACTGAATCCTCACAGGGACTCCTCTCAGATGTTCTGTTGTGGCCCACTGTCATGGAGATCCTGCAGCTTTGGATCTTCAGGACCTGCCCTTTTACTCACTCTAGATCATAGAGGGGTAGATGTTGGGGTGGGCCAACCCAAAGTCCTGGATCTGGGCCTGGTGGTAGCTGAGTGGTTGGGCCCACCATCTCTCCTGTGCCCACACAACCAGAGCCCACTTTCTTGCTCTGCCCAGGCAAAGGGCAGTTCCATCCCTCAGCCTGCAACAGGCAGCAAAGGGCAGGACCAGCTCTCCTGCACCCACGTCACCAGGGCCAGATCTCCCATGCTACCTAGGCGAGGGGCCTTGGACATCAACATGGCCCTAGACAGCAGCCCAGACGAGGGATGTCGCCATGGCCTCTGGACCTCTGGTGGCTAAGCAGGCTACTCACATGAGGCTGTTCCTCACCACCTCATGTCTCCAGTGCCTCGTCTCTTCACAGCAACAAACCTTTCTGCTCCCCTCTCTCCCCTACTTCCTCAACACATACTTCTCATCATAGTGGTGCCCACCCACTTGCCAGCCACGGCGTAGAAGCAGGCATGCCTCCACCATAGAGTTTTTAATTTAATCCATTTTGTTATAATCATGCTTCCTTTTGATGATGACAACATGAAGAGAAATTTCCCAAGACCCCTGAGTGCTTAGCTTTCTCTCAAAGCAAGCCTAGATAACTTAGGCTAGGAGGAAGTCTTTTGATTCTTTTATGTCTCCTTAACCCTACTAGTCAAGTTCAAACAGAATGTATTGTGTGCTTCCATGTGCGAGCTGCTCTCCCGGGAACCTGCTAGGAATAGGAGATTTCTAAGACAGCTGAACAGCGACTTTAAAAAACAAGTCACACCAAACAGCATCAACCTTCTAATAACTTACAGTTTAATCTTACTCACATGAGAAAAACAGAAAGTGCTCAAGATATTTCTAGGGGGGAAAACTTAGTGTAGGTAAATGCTTAATAAATGTAGAACAGAGATATCAAACAGGGAACCATGGGGCAGTGACTGAAGAGAAAATAGCCCCGGCGTACAAGCTAGGTCTATGGTGGATCTGATCTACAGCGTCACACTGCAGGAACAGTCATCGGATCAGAGACGGAAATACTCATCTCTGTTCTCTACCTCCTCGGTGCTCTCTTGGTTCCCACTCTATGCAGACTCTTGACCAGCCTGTGGAGGAATGCCATTTGATGTGACGGGGGCAATAACATCTGAGACACTGAACAAAACCTCCCAGGAGAGTGAGATCCTTGCTCATGGACTCATTTAGGGAGTGGTTTCATTCTGTGTCAGAGAAAGCTGTGGTGGTAAGCAGTATAACAATTGCTCCCTTTGCTTTTGGGGGTGTATGTGTCAGGGAACCCTTATATATGCTTGTCTTAAATTCAAAGCAAGGCTGACTTCAAACTCATGATGATTCTCCTGCCTCTGTGAAGCATTTTGAGTCCTTAGGGTTAAATCCATGTACCATTGCAAGCTTTCTTCTTTGTGGTTTTATAGTTTGGGTGCCCTGTAGTCACCTAATTTTGTGTGTGTGTGTGTGTGTGTGTGTGTGTGTGTGTGTGTGTGTGTGTGTGTGCAAACCTCCTGAAGACTCTAATGCACTCATCCAGCTAAATACTGGCTTTCAAACTTGTAAATATTCATATACTCCCTTCCATGAAAACTTATTCTGAATGAATTGTGTGGCACATTTAAAGGCAGAGCTGTTTTGTTTAAAGCATAGGCTGGAGCCCTCGGCCCCTCTAACCTTGAGACACAGTTTGGAAACCTGAAAAAAAATGCCAATGTCTGATCCATCTCATCATTTACAGTCGTATTGCATAGGAACGCATGCCTGCCCCTTTTGTACGTTTTCAGTTCTAACTGGTAGACATATGGTGACTCGTTCCGTCTAATGCGCTAGATAAAACAACTTTACAGAAAGCCCAGAGAGGCCGTTATTAGACCCCAAAGAGAAGATGGAGCTCAGATCTCCGGCTTATTAGCTATAAACACAATCAGAAATGGAGGAATGGCTCTGGCAAATTTGGAGATAGAATGGAGGGTTAAGCACCCAGCTGGTGGTCGATAGCTTCTGCAAATGGAATTCTTTGAGACAAATGAGATAGATCTAGAAATACTCTGAAGGGCCGTCTGCATTGGTGGAGAGTATTACACGGGGAATATGCTTACTGCAGCTTTTCAAATGTTTTTCCCTTTAGTTAATCCACACCACCCTCTGAGGACTCTGCCTGGGAGGAAGAGGAGCCGCTCAGGGTGCCCCTGCTCTGTCTTCCTACCCCCACACCTTCAAACGGAACCTTTAGAGAGTGTTGAGCTGCCCAGAGTGGGTGCACAGCCCCTTTGCAAATTGGCCTGAAGTAAATCATCCGTGAGACTCGGCATCTCCATCTCTGTCCTTGAGATGTTTTTTATTTCCACCTCCCTCCAAAAAAACAAAATAACAAAAAACAAAAACAAAAAAACTTTCCACTTATCACTCTTTGTGTCTCAAAACTTAATGGAAATAAATATTCATCGTTTCAAAATTTCAAGAAAAGCTTGTAGAAATACACAAATCCTACTGCCCTCTGGACCACAGGAAGCAGGACTGTGAGGGATTCAGCGGTCAAGACCAGTTGGGAAAGCAATCGGAGACTTTAGAGACACGTCCAAGTGATGTTTCTCTAGAAAACATAAAAAGTAAGAAGGGAAAAAATAGAGGAGCTCAAGGCTCAGGATACTCCTCCGTTGTGGCCCTCTCTGCCCATCCTCTGCGCCCTATTCTCTCTTTCGAATCCCTCCCTTCCGCAACACACTCCTGTGTCCACCCACCCCTTCCCACTGTCCACCTCATTCCATTCCGTCTGGTCTCCGCACCAGCGTTTCCCTCGGTGGCCCACGCTCCCGGTTCCTGCCGCCCCCGCTCTTCCTGGCAAATGGGGGATCCTGGCCAAGGGGGCCGCCCCGACTCGGTCCTCCCCCGCCCCCCCCCCCGGGCGCCTGGACCATAAAGTGCGGGCTGCTGCCGCGGAGCCCAGCAACCAGCGCCCCTCCGACGGCTGCGCTCTGTCCTGCCCGCCACCTGCGCCGCTCACCGCCCAAGGCCAGCGGACAGCGCCCTACCCTGGCAGAGCCACGCCGACGCTGTCTCCTGCACAGCCCTCGGGGAGCAGAAAAGTCATCATGCCGGCCCCACGCACCGCCGCCTTCCTCCTGCTGCACCTGGTCCTGCAGCCGTGGCAGCGGGCGGGCGCCCAGGCCACCCCCCAGGGTAAGTGGCCTCCCCTGGTCCCCTCTGCGCCCAGCTCGCTGTCGCTGTCCTGAGATCACCTTGAGGGGACAGTCTTGCGCTTGCTGCTCTGCCTGGGCTCCTGGGGCCTCGCCATGCATCTCTCCGTTCCTCTGGGACCTCAATGGAAGCACACCATTATTGAAAGTGATGGTGAAAGTCTAGAATTTTCTCCAATTCCATTACCTGACCACAGGACCAATTCCTTAAACTATAGTTTGGAGGGGGTGCAAACTTATTTTCACCATTCATGCTGAATATGCCACAAGGTCCTTGGTCCTCTGGTAGGGGATGAAATCCTAGTTGTCTGCAGAGCAATGTCTGTCCCCTCCAGTCGTTTCTCTCAGGAAGCCCTGGCACTAAGTGACACCCCTGAGCGTTGCTTTACTCTACCCTCTGTCCTGTGCTTCTCCTTATACCCAAAGGCTAACTTCCCCGCCCCCAGGACTTAGTTTGATTACTTGAATCTCTTCAGAAATTGATCTTTTTCTGTGAGGAGGTTTAAAAAAAAAAATCAATGTTTGACAGGGAGTTGAAATAATTTTCAAGTAGAAAGCACTTAAGTTCGTGTAAAGACCACAAGGAACCAATTACTACAGCCAGGAAGGATCTCGGGGCTCTGACCGGCCGCGCACATTGGCCTTCCTCTTGACCCTGGGCATCCAGGTTGTTTTACTATGTATGGACTGAGAATAGGGAGAGCTGGAAGAAACACAGGAGGAGTGAAATGTTTCCTTTCCTACGGCTGAGCAAAGCATTCCGGGACAGGTAGTCTGTGTTCCCTTCATGTCACCACAGTGGCCACCTATTGCACCGAATAGTCCAGAGGTTATTTTCTGTTATATAATATTTTCTGTTATATAAATTCTTGACATTTGGAGAAGACAACTTTGTGGTTTAGGTTAGGTTTATTCTGCCTCTTAGACCTGACAGTTCTGAGGAGACTTGAGTTCAAGTGATGTAACCTAACTTATCCGGTTAACTTAGTTACTGCAGACAATCTGATTCAGTCAGGTGTCTGGTAGATTCTTTTATAGAGTTATCAAGTCGGCAATCAGCAGCTCAACTGATTTAATTCGCTTATCTCCTTTTCCCTCTGAGCCAAGCTGCTAGACCTAAATTATCAGTATTCACTTCCCATGCTCATGGGTAGCAGGGATGTCACCTCTAACACTAGAGGCTCATTGCTCGGATCCTGGTACTTTTGCTGAGCTGCAGTAGCATTAATAGGGAGCAGTAGCATCTTATTTCCTCCTCAAAACACTCTTTACAGTCATTGCTAACTCCAGCTCAGCCTCTGAGAGCCGATGAATCAAACGAGGAGCCAGGCAGACTGAAATTCTCACGTAGAGCCAGCTAGATCACAGGCCCAATCAAAGTTGGAGCCGGCATGAAGCATCAGTTCAGTTGGGAAGACAGTTCTCAAACTCTGAATTTGCGTCTGTTTCTTAAAGGTGCCTTCTCTAGAACAAAGTTTTCAAGCACATTACTTTATTCAACCTTATCCTGAATTGGTGGGAATGATAATTCTTCAATTCTTTAGAAATTAAAAACCTATTTTTGTAGTTTGAGAATGTGGGTGCTAGAAGGGTACGTGAGATATTTTGCTTTTCAACTCGTTTAGTATTAAAATCACTCTTATGTGAGGGCTTCTAGAGGAAAGAAACAGCAGCACTCGAGCTTGGAAATAAATTATCTGTTTAAAAAAATAGACATTCTTGAGTAACTACGGTTTTTCCTGTTTGCCTTAAAATTTTTATTCATTTTTTTTAGTAGAAAGCAATACTTGTTCATTGTAAGAAAAAATTAACCAGAATTGCCAGAAAATAAACAAAAAAGCCTAGAAATAGCTACTGTTAATGTAAAGATGTTATTGACTCAACTTTTGTTTCAAATCTTTTTCTAAACAAATAAATCACTAAAGACAGCATGTTGTACACATATATATATTATATTATATATATAATTTTGTAACTTTTTAAAAACTTTATCATAAACATTTTTCTATATCTGTATGAATTTAACTACATTTCAAAAACATGGGCCAAAGTTAATTTAGTCTGTTTTGTAGTATAAGACACTAAATTTGTCACTGGTGTTTTGATACCATACTTATTGGACAATTGAAGTGGTGAATGGCTTGGACTGGCACCAGCCCTTGCCTTAACTGTAAAGTCTTTCTTCTCTTGACATTTTCACAGCAAAATACTCAGCCCAGAGAGCTTCCATATTCCCAGTTTCACTTAGCTCCTTCCACAACTGTAGAGAACCCATAGGATCACAAGTGATGGTAAATATTGTACCTAAGTCTGATATCTATTATTGCCTTCCAATACATTTCTTTAAGTAGATTTGCTAGGTCAAGAGGTAGTGTGTTTCAGAGTCTGTGATACTGTTATTTAAACTACTTTCAGAATGTTTATACTGATCTGACCTGAAGACATGGCACAGTGACAGTAAGCATGAGGCCTTGGATTCAATCCCCACTACTGGAAAAAGAGAATTTTTACTAATTTAAATCTTACTGAGCAGAACATGAAAGAATACCCTGAACTCTCACCTACAGTGTTAGATACTACTCTATTTTTAACTTTTCCCACCTTGATAGCAAAAATACTGTAATTTAAGTTAGCAATTCTATCATTACTAACTAAATGGGCATATGAACACTTATTATGTACCTGTGAGCCATTTGTGGTTCTTTTTTCTGTAATTGCCTATTTTTCTGTTAGGATGCTTATCATCTTGACGGTTTGTAAGAGCTCTCCGTGGGTCATCAGTGTCACCTATTTAGCAATCAGATTATTGTAGACAAGAGATAGCTGTAGGTGCTAAAGTTCCTGGCCAGCCAGGGAACTGTTCAAGCAATATCTGTACCTCTAAGCACTTGCTATGAGTATCAGTGCTGTCACAGTCAGCTTTGACAGTGGACATTCAGTGGCCCTGGACACACCCTTTGCACGTCAGTGGGTCTCAGGAAGCTTTTGCTGGAAAGTGTAGACTGGTGATGGAAACCAGTCCACAACTACAGGAATGCAGAATTTCCCTCTTGTAGCCAGCTCCATCCCTCTGGTTACATTTGAGTTAAATAAGCCACATACGTCACTTTGTTTTGTTTCCTCGAAGGGATTTCTTTTTTTTTAACAGAAATATTGGAAACCCGTACAGGCTCTCACAGAAGTGGCGAGTCGTTTTGCTATTCTCTCTGACACCACATGCATGCGCTCTGCCTCTTTCCCTGTCATGGCATGGAACCGGAAGACGCATTTGGCTGTATCCCAGCAGGCACCTAAGGCACCCCACCCGTGCTGCTTGAGGACATGGGAGAAACACTGAGCTGGTTGCTCTCATCCACCCCCCTCATGCTTTAAGCTTTGAGGACTTTTCCTAGCGGACATTTTCACAGCCACGCGTTCAGTCAAATCCAATTTTGTGTTTGCAAATCCAGAGTTCTCTTCAGGGCTTTAGCAAGCCATAAATATTGTGCTGTATTTCCTCTGCTTCAAATGTCCAGCCACTATTAAAGACAGGAAGAACTGGTGAATTTGTCAATGTGGGGAGGATTGGGGGAAGACAGAGCAGCAAGACCACCTCACTCTGTTTTGTAGCTTATGTCAAATGCTCTCCCACCAATTAACAACAACAACAACAAGCCTTTGCCCTAAGTTAGTCTTCAGTGACCACACACTTCCTTCTCCTCTCTCTAGTCTTTGATCTTCTGCTGACATCCAGCCAGAGGCTGAACCCAAGTGCCCTGCAGCCAGTCCTGACAGATCCTACCCTGCATGAGCTCTACGTCATCTCCACCTTCAAGCTGCAGAGTAAAAGTTCAGCCACCATCTTTGGTCTCTACTCCTCAAGGGACAGCAGCAAATACTTTGAATTCACCGTGATGGGACGCCTGAACAAAGGTAAGCCGGCTTGCAGGGTTTCCATGCTGGTCCAGGATTCGGGAGCTACTTCCCATTGCTTGTTTCCCTTTGGAAGCCATGTCTTCTTACTGAACACTTACTTGTATGAAGGTAGTTGAGAGAGAGAAATGAAGACGTGCTTATGGCCAATATGTCTTTGATTACCATATTACATGAGCAGTAGGTTTCACTATGGCATTAACATACATGTGTGGAATGAGTTTTCATTGAATTCACCACTGAAGCATTGCCCTCTCTTGTCCCACTGGTTCCCATTCTTGTCCCAACCAGTCCTCCTTCTGCCTCCATGTTTTGCGGGGTTTGTTGGTTTGTTGTAAGCCAATGCATTGAATTGGAATCGGTTACAGCAGCACAGCTGTTGGGATTATTTAGAGGAACACCACGTATCTGAAGGTGGTTACACCACTGAAGAAGCCCTCTCCCCACACCCCCCAGCCACCATTAGATCTGACCATGCGTAGATCCGTAGGAAGCATTGGGTCCTTGTGAACCTATGGCAGAATATTGACAGGCCCAGTTCTGTGCAGATCTTAGTCTCGTAATCACAGACACTGAGAGTGTAAAAACACGGTGACCCAGCCATGCCCTGGTGATAGTATTCCACAACCCTCTATTCCTTCCTTTGACTCTTCTGTTGTTTCTGTCCCCTCTTTCGCTAACCAGATGCCTTCTGACATGGCACCATCCTCATGTTATTCTGAATTCTGAAACCAGTTCAAAAGGATGAGGCCAGGATGATTATACATTGCCTTTATCATCCTTGGCTATAATCAGTGTGTAGATTATGTAGTTTAAACAATAGACATTTATTTCTCAGAGTTCTAGAGACTGGCAAGACAGTAGACTATGTCTAAGTTCCTGGCAGGTGTGGTGCTTGTCTTACACAGTCATCTTCTCATTGTATCTCCACAATGTGGAGACAGTGTATGCTCTCATGTCTCTTCGTGTAACTGCATGAATCCTATAAAGAGAGTTCCACCCTCAAGACTCAGGCTCAACTCACTAACTCTGGAAATCTCTCCTCCAAATACAACAATGGGGATTAGGACTTTAGTGGAGAATATGAGAGCACATCCCTCTTCCTGTGTTCCCTCAGATGCCATGGCTGGGCTGATGTAACTCACAGCTTGGCAAGTGCTTTGCAGGCCATCCAAGAGACCACACCCCCCAAGTAGCAGGGCAGAATGAACAGCCCTCAGCCTGATTCACCCTGAACACATAGACTCTTACTGTTAGCTGCTGTCTGTTTTACTGTCAAAGGGAGTTACTATCTGCACTGAGAAATGGCTCCCAAAGAAAAAGGTCATGGGTTTTCACCCTCTTCCCTCCCACTCATGCCCTGGGGACAACACCTGTTCCTATTTATTAAGGAATGTGACAGATACATATTTTTCTGCTTCATGCAGCACACAGGAGAGCCAGGGCTTCTGCCTGGGCTTTATATCTATTTCAGCTGGCTTTATAAAGTAGACTCTTCCTGGTAGTTCTGCCTGTCTCTTAGATGTACTCACACTTCAGCCCTTAGATCTGCAGGCTGAGAGAGGGAAGCCTTTGCGTGCACAGAATGGTAGAGTTGAAAACCAGGGAAGAGTGGGCCGTAGACCTTTCTTATCCCCTCTTCTTGGCTCTTACTCATCTCCTATGGGCGTTCTTGGTCTGGACCTGGGTGAGTCTCAGGTAACAGAGTCTGGGACATACTGAGCAGATAAGTCAGCCTTTCCTGCTCCTTTTCCCATTTCCCCTTCCATGCCGAGGGGTAACTTACTCCTACCCCCACCTCCCATGAGACAGTAGCCCCATTTTTCTTCCATCTCTTGAATTGGTTGCTGAGATTTCAGCTATTTCAGATGCATCAGAAAGATGTCTATTCCTGCTCAATTCAGCATAACAGTGAGAATGAAAAACTCCTAGCTTTTCTCACTCACTGTGTCTTACCCTCTGCTTCTAAGGCTGCCAGTCTGTGTGGACCATCGTGAACACAGGAAGCAATGTCTCCTGAATTGACTCTTCCCATTTACTCCCAGAGCCAAAGTAACACTAGACCCATGGTGTGTAGAGAAATGAGCCAAGGGCTTGTTACCTCCGAAGAAAAGCTAGTGATGTCATGCAGCTGTAGGTTCCAGATGATCAACCTTTTAGGGGAGAGACGAGATAGTTGATTAAAACCTTCACTTACTTGTTTTCCAGTGCTGAAGATAGAACCTGAGGTTTCATGTATGATAGGCCAGCACTGTTCCAATAAGCTCCATCCCCAGCCCTCCTCTTCTGGTTTAAATCTTAGATATTCCTTAAAGCCCATGTGCAAGGCTTTGTGCCACTGGAATAGTATTACATGGGGCTAAGGAAGTTGGATCACTGAGGGTGTACCCTTTAAGGGACATGGGGACTCTGGACTTCTGTTCTCTCTCTCTCTCTCTCTCTCTCTCTCTCTCTCTCAGCTACCATAAAGTGATCAATTTTCACTCCCCCTCATATTCCACACCATGGCGCTCTGCCCATGAACCTCTGCAGATGTGAGCCAAAATAAACTTCCGTCTTTTAAGTTGTTGATTCCAGGCATTTTGTCATAGCAATGGAGAGCTAACCAACACACCTCCTCGCCCTTCAGTCTGTTAGAAAAGATGTGATTCTTAGAAAAATATGAGTTTCATCAACAAGAGTTCTGGGAGAATCCAGAAATGAGAGTTCTCAGAAAGTAAAGAGAAGTTATATGACTATTAAAGTTCAGAGAGTTAAACAATTCATGCTGAGTTGTTTCTCTAGAAAAACGGGGAAAGTATACACACTTGCCATCACTGCTGAATCCAAAGCTGTAGGAAGGAGCGGCAGCCATGTTGAACTGCACAGTGAAAGAGAATCAGCGAGTTTCTGGGTCCGAGGAGAAGAGGTGGCATGTGGTTATGACTTCTTGGTGAAGCATTTAATGGTAGCCTTACTGACTTAGCTTACAGAGTCATGAGAGAGTGGTCTCCCTGCACAGTAGTTCTAGGCATTCCTCAACCAACCAAGGCTCAGCTAGTCTCCCCTTTGCTAGTTTGCAGAAAAAACAATACCACACTCAGAAGCAGTCCAAATGCACTTCTACTGACTAAATGAACCTGAGTAGGAAGAAAAGCCCACCTCTCCCATTAACAGACCTGAGCGAGCATTAGATGGAAACTGGAAGATAATGGTAAAGATGATATTGGAGAACAGAGTCAGGTACTCTGGTCCTAGAGGAACTCCTGGAATAAACTAAGTGTGACCTGTGACGACCACAGAAGCACCCGCCAGCAAGCACTCTGCTTCTGTTCTCCCCATCTGTATGTCACCCCACCCACTGCCATTTCATTACTGCTCACAAAACAGTCTCAGTCAAGGTACACCCAACCAGAGACCTGGAGTGTCCTCATTCCAAAATGTATCAGGTGCAACCGCCTTACCTTTTCAGGGTCTACAGCACAACCCTCAACATGCTTCCATGCTTCGTGGCCTTCTCTGCAGCCTTGCTTCTGCTAGCAGTCCTGTCTGGACCCACTCATGCCGGTCTTTCTCTCTCTGCCCCTTGTACCTGCCCTCTGTTCTCCCCATTACATGTCCTGCACCATCCCCAAAGCCCTGTGCCGTGAAGAGCCATCTAATCTCCATCTCTGTTTTCTTCATATGGCTTTATGCTTTCTAGCTAAGAGAGGTACTAATTGTGCTTTGCTTAGTACTTTAATTGCTTACAAGTTCCTCCTGTAGGTTATAAGCTCTTTCTCAGCAGAGACAAGACACCCTTACCCTGTTTTTACACTACCACAACACTCTGTAGGGACTACAGCAGGGCCCCAAAGGAAACAGATTCCATATGTGCGAGTTGAATAACATAAACACCATTTTGTGGAAATTATGGAATTATAGTGTCTGGTACATGTAAATTGTTTGAAAGGAATTTTTTTAATGAATCCATGTTGGAGAACTTTTGCAAACAGGAGGATATGGGTAGTGTTTCTGGTACAAATGACCTGTCAAATTCTTAGTAACATAGGTGGTATGATCTTCTTACAAATGAATATTTTGCAGAAACCATGTGGTTGGATAGGTTTGAAGCCATTCTAGTATCTGGCATGGAGACAACTTTCTTGTTAGCATCCCAGATTTGAGTCCCATTTAAAAATCCTGCCAACTGGTCACCATGAGTACATCTGTGATTCTGTCAGTACAGTTATCATCTCTATAGTGAGGGTGATAATAGTCATCTCAGAGTGATCCCAAGAATGGAAGTGTATATTGAACCCCATTAGCCTTTGGGGTTCAAGCAAAAACTTCAGGTTCTTAAATAGTATTGGATAGATGGATGGATGGATGGATAGATGGATGGATGGATGGATGGATGGATGGATGGATGGGTGGATGGGGCAGATGCCTGTTATTTAGCCATGTCTGTTTTGCTGGTAACTTTGCCTGTAAGAGAAAAAAATGGAAATAATTGTTCCCTTGGTCTTCATTTGGTTGTCACCAAGACCAACTTGGTGGTGTTGAAATGAAGGGTACCCCAGGAAGTTGCTACCATGACTAGAATCAGTCATACTCTTCAGCCAAAGAATCAGAAGTATCCAGTGGCTCAGGGTAACAGTTCTGAATCCTACAGGCTAAAAGGACCAGTACAACTTGAAGGGGGAGGAGAGGCTTTAGAAACTAGTGTCCTAGACCCAGTAATGAGTTCTAGACCCCATAATGACTAGGGGAAGTAGGAGGTCTCAAACTCAGGATAAATGCCATGGGCTTGTCACAATATGCCAAGTGGAAAAGGCCTCACACTCACTTTCCCTTTTACATTTCAAAACATGCCTGAGCTCAGTTTTAACATGGTCACGTGCAAAAGGTGAAAGATTTTTAAAAACCTTTCTAAAACTGTAAAAATTAGAATAAAAAAGGCTAAATGGAATTGAGTTGATGTTCTTGATTTGCACCCTGGATAATAAAGGGAATATTTGTGCTGTGTTAGAATAAAGAAGGAGAAGGAATAAATAAGGCCACTGTCAGGAACACATGACGCAGTACTAACACAAGTTCGAGGTTAGCTTGTCTTACCCAGCAAAAGAAATGTTCTTCAAATGGTCAAGAAGGGTTAAAGGCAGACAAAAAACACACAACAGTAACATCAAACTGGACATGCTGGTGCATACCAACAATACCAGATAGTCTATGAGCTGAGACAGGAGATCAAATGTTCAAAGCCAGCATGGACTATATAGAGCCCAAGGCTAGCCTGGGCAATTTAGTGACACTCTGTCTCAAAATAAAAAGTGAAACAGAGAGCTCTGCCTGGGCCACCAGGGCTCCATAGCCAAATAGCACCAGAAGAAAGCTAGCTTCCCAGGAGTGTGGAAAAACCGTGAGTGGGGTTAAGACAAGCACCACTGCTCAGCGGGACCCACCCAGAATCCTCGGGACACAGGGACTGAGGGAAAGCCAGAGACAGGAGTGTGGGAAAAACCTGACATGGTGGAAAGAAGCTCCACGTGTCTGTCCCGGGTGCTGCGGCTCCGGGTGGGACAGGAGACACTTGGGAGGGCAGGTGGGGGCTGTGGGAAGCCTTTGTGGGCCCTGCCCATGGGTGGGGGAGGGGGCCATTCTCGGGGAACATGAGGCAGCCGGCTCCGTGGGTTCTCTAGCCCAGGGCACTGCAGTCGCAGCAGGGTGCTGCAGATGGGCTAACTAGAGCGCAGCTGGGATTCCCGCCGGAATCGGGTTTTGTCGACTTGGGGTGCCGGGCTAGCTGCTTAGGCTTCGGTGAATGGGTACCGTCTGAGAGTGCTGGGAAGCTCTCAGTGAGAGATTAGACGCGGCTCCTTAATCAAGGGCCGGATCCCTCGCTTCCCACAGCACATCCAGATGAAGAGATAGTCCACAATTCTAAGATGTTTATTGTCATCATGTGGAGAGTGGTGTGGATGGAATTGTACCCCCCACCCCTCTGGGAGAGGCGAGGCAGATATAGTAACTGGGAAGGGGTGTGGCTAAGCCTCTAGGTGTCTCATTAACAGGGGGATGGCTTGGGGCTGTATGGCCATGCCTCTACCTGAGGAGGGGTGGTACATGACCATGACTGGAGCCAAAAGCCTCCCGGGAGCGTTGGCATAATGTTTTCCAGCCCCTTGCGGATTGTTCCGCTGAGTCACCCAAATTTTATGCCTGTGCTCAACCGGGTGCCAGATTACCTGTCACAAATCAATGCCCCACACAGGAGCCTTCCGGTTTCCATCTGTGGTTGGGGACCTCAGCCTGTGCCATAGGGCTCCATAGCCAAATAGCGCCGGGAGAAAGCTACACTCCCAGGAGTGTGGGCAAGCCTGTCTGCTCAGAGGGACCCACCTGGAATCCCCAGGACACAGGGACTGAGGAGTGGTCTTCTGGTTTCTTTCGGAGGCCGGGGAGCTGATCCTGTGACACAGGGATCCATACTCAAATAGTGCCAGGAGAGAGCTGGTATCCCAGGAGTGCCGACACACCTTCGAGCACAGGCAAGACCACCACTTCTGTTCAAATTCACTGGATCAAGAGGGACCCTTGCAGAGCCATCAGGACACAGGAACCAAGGGACAACTGGGGACAAGATTCTCCTGGTTTCTATCCGCACTTCAGAGCTGACCCTGTGCCACAGCTCTCCAAACCCAAATACCTCTCAGAGAGAGCTGGTCTTATTGACACAGAGGCTTGCAGGAAGGACAAGCCACAGCCAGAGAGAGTAAGACCAGCTAACACCACAGTTAACCAGATGGCGAAAGGCAAGGGCAAGAACATAAGGAACAGAAACCAAGGCTACTTGGCATCATCAGAACCCAGCTCTCCCACCACAGCAAGCCCTGGATACCCCAACACACCAGAAAAGCCAGAATCAGATTTAAAATCATTTCTCATGATGATGATAGAAGACTTTAAGAAGGAAATAAATAACTCCCTTAAAGAAATACAAGAGAACACAGGTAAACAACTAGAAGCCCTTAAAGAGGAAACACAAAAATCCATTAAAGAATTACAGGAAAACACAATCAAGCAGGCAGAATTACAGGAAAACACAATCAAACAGACAAAGGAAATGAACAAAACCATCCAGGAACTAAAAATAGAAATAGAAACGATAAAGAAATCACAAAGGGAGACAACCTGGAGTTAGAAAATTTAGGAAAGAGATCGGGAGTTATAGATGCAAGCATCACCAACAGAATACAAGAAATAGAAGAGAGAATCTCAGGTACAGAAGATACCATAGAAAACATTGACACAACAGTCAAAGAAAATGCAAAATGCAAAAGGCTCCTAACACCAAACATCCATGAAATCCAGGACACAATGAGAAGACAGCAGCTAAGAATAATGGGTATAGAAGAGAGTGAAGATTCCCAACTTAAAGGACCAGTAAATATCTTCAACAAAATTATAGAAGAGAACTTCCCTACCCTAAAGAAAGAGATGAACATAAATATACAAGAAGCCTACTGAACTCCAAATAGATTGGACCAGAAAAGAAATTCCTCCCGTCACATTACAGTGAAAACACCAAATATACAAAACAAGGAAAGAATATTAAAAGCAGTAAGGGAAAAAGATCAAGTAACATATAAAGGTAGAGCTATCAGAATTACACCAGACTTCTCACCAGAGACTATGAAAGTTAGAAGATCCTGGCAGAACACATACAGACTCTAAGAGAACACAAATGTCAGCCCAGGCTGCTATACCCAGAAAAACTCTCAATTACCATAGATGGTGAAACCAAAATATTCTATGACAAAACCAAATTTACACAATATGTTTCTACAAACCCAGCCCTACAATGGATAGTAGATAGAGGAAAATTACACCCTAGAAAAAGCAAGAAAGTAATCCTTCAACAAACTCAAAAGAAGATAGCCACATAAACCTAAAAGGTACATCGAAAATAACAGGAACCAACAATAACTATTCCTTAATATCTCTTAACATCAATGGACTCAATCCCCCCCAAAAAAGACATAGACTAACAGACTGGATCCATAAAGAGGACCCAGCATTTTGCTGCATTCAGGAAACACACCTCCGTGATAAAGACAAACACTACCTCAGAGTAAAGGGCTGGAAAACAATTTTCCAGGCGAATGGTTCCAAGAAAAACGCTGGGTAGCCATTCTAATATTGGATAAAATCGACTTTCACCCAAAAGTCATCAAAAAAGATAAGGAAGGACACTTCATACTCAAAGGAAAAAAAATCTACCAAGAAGAACTCTCAATTCTGAACACCTATGCTACAAATGCAAGGGCACCCACATTCATAAAAGACACTTTACTAAAGCTCAAAGCACACATTGTACCTCACACAATAATAGGAGGAGACTTCAACACCCCATTATCATCAATAGACAGATCATGGAAACACAAACTAAAGAGAGACACAGTGAAACTAACAGATGTTATGAACCAAATGGATTTAACAGATATCTATAGAACATTTCATCCTAAATCAAAAGAATATACCTTCTTCTCAGCACCTCATGGTACCTTCTCCAAAACTGACCTGATAATTGGTCACAAAACAAACCTCAACAGATATAAGAAGATTGAAATAATCCCATGCCTACTATCAGTTCAAGGTTTAAGGCTGGTCTTCAATGGCAACAATAACAACAGAAAGCCCAAATACACATGGAAGCTGAACAATGCTCTACTCAGTGACAACTTGGTCAAGGAAGAAATAAAGAAAGAAATTAAAGACTTCCTTGAATTTAATGAAAATGAAAGTACAACATACCCAAACTTATGGAACACATTGAAAGCAGTGCTAAGAGGAAAACTCATA
>CM052716.1:56032315-56047999 GCA_028551405.1 Uromys caudimaculatus
ACCACTCTGGAAATCAGTGTGGCAGACCCTTAGAAAAATGGACATAATACTACCTGAGGACCCAGCTATACCTCTCCTGGACATATACTCCAAAAGATGCTCCAACATGTAATAAAGACACATGCTTCACTATGTTCATAGCAGCCATATTTATAATAGCCAGAAGCTGGAAACAACCCAGATGTCCCTCAGCAGAGGAATGGATACACAGAAAATGTGGTACGTTTACACAATGGAGTACTACTCAGCTATTAAAAACAATGACTTCATGAAATTTGCAGGTAAATGGATGGAACTTGAAAATATCATCCTGAGAGAGGTTACTCAGTCACAAAAGAACAAACATGGTATGTACTCACTGATAAGTGGATATTAGCCCAAAAGTTCGGAATTCCCAAGTTTCACTTTACAGTAACCGCTGGACTGAGAGTGAGGTCCCAGATGGAGGGGTTGGAGAAGGGACTGAAGGAGCTGAGGGAGTCTGCAGCCCCATGGAGGGAGCAACAGTGTCAACTGGCCTGATCCCCTGGTGCTCCTGGAGACTGGATCACCTACCAAAGAATACACATCGAGGGACCCGTGGTTTGGTCCACATATGTGGCAGAGGAGGGCCTTGTTGGCCATCAGGGGGAGGAGAGGCCCTTGGGCCTGAGGGTGTTAGAGTCCCCAGTGTAGGGGAATGCCAAGGTGGGAAGACAGGAGTGGGTGGGTGGGTAGGTGGGTGGGGGAATACCCTTATAGAGGCAGGGGGAGGGGGAGGGGATAGGGGGTTTCCAAAGTGGAGACCTGAAAAGGGGGAAACATTGGAAATGTAAATAAAATATCAAAAAAATAAAAATTAAAAAAAAAAAGTGAAACAGAAGGCTGGAGATGAAGCTCAGAAGTGGATGCTTTCCTAGACTGGTCAAGTGTCTGGGCTCAGTCCCCACCAACCAAACAAACAACCAACAAAAGTTTCAAGGAAAAGGGGGGCCCACTGCCTTAGTTGTGTACAACTGAGGACCCCACCAGTATCAATATATAGTTCTAATCTGATGGTCACACAGATTAGCCCTGTTTAAAGTAAAGGAGATGAAAAATAGAACCAAAACTCACGAATCTGGAAAGAGTCTGGAAGTGTGGAGGGGTGCTGCAGTGAGAAGAGGCATTGGGGGTCAGGGTACGCGTGTGCACTTAGTCCAAACCAGAGTGACGCTGCCCTGAGTGGGCGTAGCTGTTCATGCCCAGGTCGGTTATAGACTGGGGGATCTGGTAAAGAAAGTGATAGCATTGCCACTGTTGGTAACATTTGGAAGCCACGGGAAACAGACTGGCACATAGTCTTCTTTCTATAGAGAAGAAAAGTAGATTCTGAAAGCCTCAGAATGATACACTTTAGCTCAAACCCACAAAGTTTATATCATCATCATCATCATCACCACCCTCCTCCTCCTCCTCCTCCTCCTCCTCCTCCTCCTCCTCCTCCTCCTCCTCCTCCTCCTCCTCCTCCATGTATTTTAGGATCGCCTGGAAAAGAAATCTGGGATTTCTAAACACAAAACAAGGCTAATGAGAATAAGACACAGCAAGATTTCTCTATTTACAACAATTTTCAAGGTGAAAGCTCAAGTAGGTGCTATGAGAATAACATATCTTGACTTCAGAAAAATTTCATAAAGTATCTCATTTACCTTTCCAAATGATATAAAAATTCATGTGCCAGAAAACGATTAGGATTAAAAAAAAAAGCCCAGAATCAACATAGTGCCTTAAGTGACGGAAGTATTGTGTTTACAGTTAGCACAAAGCAAGGGAGCAGATTTGAACGTTGAAGGCGACAGAGTGGACCACAATCGATCAGATTAAATTGAATAAGTACAAATGTAAATCTGTTCTCTAGGAGAGAAAAGTGACTTGCCAGTGCAGGATATGGGAGAGCTGACCTAGGAGTCCTCGTTAAGAGCACTGAGAACCAATCAGTGTTGAACACCATGCTGGATGCATAGTAGAGGTACAAAATGATTTGCCGAATGAAAGATCTGCTTTTAATCTTCTTTCTTATTTTATGCATATGGGCCAGAAGAAGGAGATGGATTCTCTGGAACTAGAGTTACAGATGTCTGTGACCTGCTATGTGGGTGCTGAGAATCGAACCCGGTCTCCGGGTGCTCTGAGCCATCCAGTCCTCTAACTGTTTCTAGAAGGTCTTTAAGTCTTTAGTAGCGTGAATACACATTTGTGGTAGAGCTACTTGAACTCATAGTCCCACTGTGCCCTTCACTGTCCAAGCCACATCCACAATACTGCTTCTCATCTTGGATGCTGGGCAACCAGAGACTACCTCAAGAAGAGAAGCATCCGTTTGGGACACACACACACACACACACACACACACACACACACACACACACACACACACACACGCACAGTTATTATTAAATCACATCCAAGTTGAAAAGTTAAAGGAAATAGAAAAATAAAGGAGCCAGGCAAGTGTTTGAAGAAAATTGTTTGACATGGGGATCAGGCTAGATCCATTCCAGCTCTGAAAAGCAAGATTGGAACCCACTGGTGGGACTCAGAGGAGACGGATACTCACCCCGTACTAGGAAAACTGTGGTGAGATAGCCCAAAGCTACACACAGTTTTCTGGGAGTTAATGAGCTCCCTACGGCCAGACCGCACTGGCGGCAGCTGCACTTTTATCGAAGGGATTTGTGAAGAGCAGTATGAAGCTGATGACTTGCCCTGCTAATATTCTGAGATTGTGTAAAAGCTAGGAAAGCCCCAGGGGGCTGAAGAAATGGCTTTGTGACTGTCCTTAGAACACGACCTTCGGGTTTTGGGGTTTTGTGCCCCTCACAGCTTCCTCACAACACATTGCATACTATGGTGACTCTTAAGATAGATTTATTTATTTATTTATTTATTTATTTTTTTATTTATTTAATGAATGCATATGCATACACTGTTGCTCTCTTCAGACACACCAGAAGAGGGCATCCGATCCAATTAAAGATGGCTGTGAGCCACCATGTGGTTGCTGGGAATTGAACTCAGAACCTCTGGAAGAACAGTCAGTGCTCTTAACCGATGAGCCATCTCTCCAGCCCCTATGACGACTCTCATAACCATTTAAAATAACTCCCTCCTCAGATGCTGTGCATAATCGACGTGCCTCTCTTTCACTAACTGTTCCTCTTTCTTCTCCCTCTGCCCAGCCTCTGGAAACCTAACTTGTGTGAAAACTGTTAGAAGGACAATTTGAAACAGGCAACATTTACCACAGTCACCTAGAGAGTTATTAGTGAAAAACTATTTGGTGGGTTTACTTTTGTATGGAGCTCCGAAGTATAGAAGTTACCATGACCCCGTACACAGCCCATGAAAATGGATCATCGAAGACAAACCAGAGTTCCGCCACAGAGGACACTGATAGCAAGAAGGCATTTTAAAAATGTATAATGACCTTAAAAAGATGACCCAAGTTCACAGTGATGGTTTTCATCTGAGACTTGAAAGTACTAGAGTAAAGTCACTCACCATTGTGCCACCTCCCTGACCGCCTGCAGGCCAGTCCCTCTCAACTCTGCTTCCCGAGCAGACAAAATACTATCATTTCTAGGTTTTAAATCTGGCACCCTGCATCATTACTTTAAAAGTCAGCATGCTATAACATTCTTACTCCAAGGTCCATTTCCTCAAAAGCAGTGTTTTGAGCATTCCTTCCCAGTATAGCAGAACTTCAAATCCTCCTTGATAGGGTTTGGTTCAGTGGTTTTATTTTCCTATCAGCCACCAAGATGGCATCTGATCGGGTTCAGCAGTTTGGGTCCTGTGTCACCTGGTACTCAGGCAAGCAAACGTAGCTCTGGGCCATCAGATCAGGCCCCAGACTGTCAAGGACACAAAGAGGCTAAGCTTAGAGAGAAAAATCCTCTACATTTTTAAAAACCAGCGTGACTGTGGGAGACAACATCAAATAGCTGTATAGTTCTCTGCAGATGCCAGAAATGAGGAAGAAATAGACTTGGCAGAGTGGGAATAAATTGAGGTGATGATCAGGTTGGGGCCTGTCCTGAGATAAGGAGTTTAGAATCAATCAGAAGCCACTAGGGAGCTACTGGGTGAATTCATCTGCTGATTAGTGTGCTTGCTTTAAAAAGACAAGAACTGGGCTGGAGAGGTGGCTCAGATATTAAGAGCACTCGGTTTTGCAGAGGTCCTGGATCTGATTCCCAACTGGCAGCTCACAACTGTCTATAGCTCAAGTAGGAGAGCACTCTTTTCAGACCTCTGCCTGCACCACACAGCATACATTCATGCAAAACATTTATACAACTATAAGGAAACCCAAGCTAGTAAATAAACAGGCGAGAATTGAATCAGAACAATCCTGTAGGACACTCACTCCTCCAGTCTCAAAACTGTACAAAAAGGACCCACGGTGGGAGGGTGGGCTGGGGGTTGGGCAGAGGAACCCAGAGATGCAGCAAATAGAAGCCAAGGCAATTGCCACAAAGGCGTCTGTAGGCATGAGTCTGCAGGATTAGTGGACCACCACGCTGACTGGGAACTGCTGCAGCTGGAGAAACAGAACTTTCCCGAGTGCTGACCTGGCAGAGGTGTGGTGTTCCAAGGTCAGGGCCTGGCTTCCGGATCCCAGGAGCTCTGAGAAGAGGAAGCATGTGTGTTCTCTGCTTCTGGGGAGGTCAGGAGGCACCCACCCAGCAGGCTACAAGGTCTCCAGGGACAGAACTCACGGCTACTTGAGGGTCTCTGTGACTGATGAGGACTGTGTCTTCCGAGGCTGCCTTCTGGGGTGGGCTAAGGACCCGGAGGATATAATATAGAATGTGGAGGCAGTGAAGTACGGAATTTGCCATAAAAGAGCAAAAATGAAAAATGAAAGCCATAAGAGAAACGAAAATCATTGGATCAAGAATGAAGAACTGTAAATGTCAAAGCACTTGATAATTTTTCTAACAGACACCGTGATCCTCCCTGCTCGCCCTTGCCAAAGTCCTAGGCACTTGGGGGAAATGTGTCATCTGAGAGACTTCGCTGCATATGCAAAAACACAAGGCAGAATGCAGCTCTCCTTCAGGAGAGTCTGTGCACACAGGCAGGGTTGGTCGCGTGGCCTAGGACGAAGACATGCAGCTCTGTCGGCTTTAATTCATGTGGAAAGTTTTCAAGGCAGCCATTTAGTTGTTCTTTGAAAGTTCATATTCATAGCAACTACTTCACTGAGTACTGTTTATAAAATTCATCCCAGCTCTCCAGTTATGAAAATAAACCATGACCCATGTGCTCTGTAAAGATCTGTTAAAAGAGGCATTGTGCCTAAAAGATGTTTCCTTTGAAATCCACAGAAAACTTAGTTTGGGGGAGAAAACCTAGAGTATTTGTTTTAACTATGTGTCTTAAATGCATGCCTGTCTTCTTAAACTGTTAATCCAGGAAGGGGAAATCGTGGCTCTCACTAGAATGATGGTGAATTGGCTAAAAGTGTACATGACCTAATTCAAGTTTAATAGACAAGTGGTATTTTTATTGGCTCATAAAACGCCAGGTATTTGCAAACTGTTCTGAGTAGTGAAGTAATTGACATTTCAAAAAGTGAAGTGGCACTTAGGTTTGCTTTTAATTTCTCCTTCGATTAGTTACTGTACGTCTCCACTGCCAAGCCCTGGAGCCATTATTTTAAATTAATTCGAGATTCAGTTACTAGTAAATAAAAGGGTAAAGATTGTGTAGCATTCAAGACTAGAAATAAATCTTCATTTTCTTCTCAGAGGACATGACTCAACATTGATAATCCCCCAAGCTCAGGTGGAAAGAGAGAAGGTAGGACAGAGGAGGAGTTTCTCCTCCCATGTATCCTGCAGCATCTTCTGTCTTTTCCTGCCATGTTTATTATTTGTATTAAGTCTTACCAGTGCTTCAGGAAACTTAGCACTGAGCTACCGTAGAAGGTCCACATCTTACAAGTTCTCTTCTGTCAGGAAGCACATAGTAGTGACCACACAGACATAAGAAAAGTTCTGTCAGACCCCTCCTGGCACGTGAATGTCACAGAATATGGTGCCAGTTCTGCGCCTCTCGCCTCACGGTTGCCAAATGGAAAAGCCAAGCCAGAAGATTTAAGAGGAGGCGGGAAAGCGAACCTAGAAAGTGTAATTTGGGCAGAGCCTTAAAAATATATCGTTTTCTTTGGCCACACTGCAATGTGCTAGTTTGTTGGCTAGCTGGCCTCTGTGGCAGCTCTGGCTTGACACTTCCAGTTGGCTGAAGAGACACCTAAGGAAAGACACGTCAAGTTACTCGCCACAAATCACACAGATCAACAACATCAGAGACTTAAATGTGTATACTAGCTTCCACTTTCTGGTTTTTAATATAAATGAGTTAGATGTGTGTGTGTGTGTGTGTGTGTGTGTGTGTGTGTGTGTGTGTGCGCGCGCACGTGCGCGCATATGCATGGGTGCATTGTGTGCTTATGTGTGTGCATGTCCTATGTACACATGCATACACCACAGCATGGGTCCTGAAGATTGAACTCAGGTTGTCAGGCTTGACAGCATGTGCCTTTACCAGCTGAACCATCCTGCAGGCTCCATTTTATTTTTTTTTATATGTAAGCAATGAACATTTCATGTAGAAAGCTTAGGCACTAAAGATGAGCAAAAAGGGAAAAAAATCGTGAAACACTCAGAAATTATTCAACTAAGTTTGACAATTTTCTCTACAATGCATATATATGCGTGTGTGTGTGTATACACACTCACACTTGCATATATGCATGCACACATATACAAATTTTCTAAATGAAGATATTCTTAACTTCCTTTTGTTTTTTATTGAATAGAATATCAAGATTTTTTTCTATTCGTTTTTAATAAATTGATCTTATTTTTGAAAACATGTATCTTTATTTTGTGTGGGTGAATGCTTATCTGCCTGTATGTGTGTACTATATGCATGCCTGGTGATCACAAAGTCAAGAAAAGGGCATTGAATCCCTGAACTAGAGTTACAGAGAGTTTGTGAATTGTCATGTGTGTGCTGGGAATCCAGACTGGATGCCCCTAACTGCTGGACCATCTGTCTGCCCCTAGATCTATTTCACGAGGATTTGTCTTAGGATTGTACTTTAATTTAAGGAGCCTCACTTTTTCAAACATACATGCGGTATAGAGTGTTTACTAACAAAAAATCTTTAAATGTCATGTGTGCTCATACATGCAGATCATCTGTGCTTATCAAAACTAAAGAATAATTTCAACAGTTGGTTCTCGTCTTTGGCCACGTGGGTAATTAGTCATGGCAACAAGACTGTACATCTTATGTTATGGTTGTGTAGCTCGGTGGTTTTGTGGGAGTCCTAACAGTGGGAGCAGGAGCTGTCTCTGATGCTTTCGTCTGTTTTGGAGACCCTTTATCTCCTACTGGGTTGCCTCATCCAGCCTTAACATGAAGGGATGTGTCCAGTCTTGCAACTTGATACGTCATGCTTGGTTGGTATCCATGGGAGGCCTGCCCTTCTCTGAAGGGAAATGGATAAGTAGTGGATGGGGGTTGGGAAGGTGAGGGCGGAAGGAGGGGAAATTGTAGTAAGGATGTAATATATGAGAGAATAAATTAATAATAAAAAAGAATGCCTATCTGCTGAGCACTCTGCCCTGAAATGAACATTCTTTTCTTTTAAAAAAAGTTTTACTTTAATTTTAGCTGTCTCTGTGTGTCTGTGTGTGTGTCACTCTGTCTTTGTCTCTGTGTCTCTCTGTCTCTGTCTCTCTGTCTCTGTCTCTCTCTGTGTCTCTGTCTTAGTTAGGGTTTTACTGCTGTGAACAGACACCATGACTAAGGCAACTCTTATAAAGATCAACAATTAACTGGGGCTGGCTTACAGATTCAGAGGGTCAGTCCATTATCATCAAGGTGGGAGCATGGCAGCATCCAGGCAGGCATGGTGCAGGAGGAGCTGAGAGTTACACCTCTTGTTCTGAAGGCAGCTAGGAGAAGACTGGCCTCCAGGGAGCTAGGATGAGGGTCTTAAAGCCCACGCCCACAGTGACACGCCCACTCCAACAAGGCCACACCTCCTAATAGTGTCACTCCCCAGGCCAAGCTTATATGAACCATCACACTCTGTCTCTCTCTCTCTGTCTCTCTGTCTCTCTGTCTCTCTCTCTCTCTGTGTGTGTGTGTGTGTGTGTGTGTCTGAAAGTGTCTTGACAGGTTCATCAAAACCTTGGAAACAAATCATTTTACTCTTCCTAGCAAAATTCAGCCAAAGGGTTCCAACCACAAAACGTTGTCTTTCCGGACCAGGTTCTAACTCAGGTCCTGATGTACTAAGGGCGGTGATGAGTGAAATGCGAGGCTGATTCCCATGAGCCTTTAGTTAGTGCATAGAATAAGATAGAGGGCTTTGCATTTGGGAACAGACAATAAGGTCCTGCTCATCATCTGTTTGCTAGACTGTTAGGGATGGGTTACCCAAGGACAACACTACGTCTAAGACAGGATATGAAATATGCTTTCAAAGACCTAGACATGCCCTGGAACACAGCACCCTGGGCTCTGATTTAAGTCCTGCCCTCACAACAACCTAAGCGAGCTCCTTGTGTAAGCTTATCTTGCTGCTCCAATGCTTATTCTAGTTTCATGGGGTTGGCCTATAAAATTAAAGCAACTGAGGAACAGCACTCACTGTCCTGAAGTCCTTGGGGGTACTTGTGCTTGATGAGTTAATGAATACCTTTAGCAATGCATATGAACTTTATCTGACTTTCTGATGGGGGAAGGCTCTCTTTATTCATTAAAGTTTAGTGTTTATCTTTGGATTTGCTAGCTTTCTGTGTTTTTCCATTCTCACAAAATGTCCTCAGGAGAAAGGTAGGTCACCTGATAGTGCTGTACCATACCAAGGACCTGGCACACAAAAATTGGTAAGTCAGTATTTGTGATCACAATCTATGTTATCTCCAGGGGCCCAGCCCTGTGAGTGAAAGCTCACTTAGCCCAGGACCATGTCCCTTCTTCTCATCGTGTTCTGCATTGGTTGCAGCCATCCTTCGCTACCTGAAGAATGATGGGAAGATCCATCTGGTGGTTTTCAACAACTTGCAGCTGGCTGACGGGAGGCGCCACAGGATTCTCCTGAGACTGAGCAATTTGCAGAGAGGGGCTGGCTCCGTCGACCTCTACCTGGACTGTGCCCAGGTGGATTCGGTGCACAACCTCCCCAGAGCCTTTTCTGGCCTCACCCAGAACCTGGAGTCCATTGAATTGAGGACATTCCAGAGGAAGCCCCAGGTAGGAACCCAATGGACAATTCTGCAAGGTGGAAAATGGGCTTCCATGGCCCATGGCCCATGCTGAGGAAAATGTGTCAGATCACCCTGCTGCTCCTGGACTGCGTATTAGAGACACTTGTGAAATTGCAAAGTGTGTTAGATTGTTCCCCTCAAGACAAATTAAATTGGAATCTTTGGATCTGGTGCCTAGGCATCAATTTATTTTTAAAATTCACATTTAATATGAAGTCAAAATTGAGGACTTATGTTTCAGGTGAAATAAGTAAAGTCTTTGGAGGTGACTTTTCCAACAGTTGTTCAGTTTAAAAGGAGTAGCCAAAATTAAGCAAATGGTCTTTGTCTGAAAGGATCATGTACATTCTCTCCTTTTATAGTGTTTTTGGTTATTATTTTCATGCAAATAACAAAGAATGTCAAAGAACATAGACCTCCTACTGGTTGAGAAGCACAAGAAACGACATCTTTCTTCTCAGATATTGGCAAACCATTCACTAACAAAGATGAGCTTAATAATAGCTTTGTTCAATGCAGCCTCAAGAAAAGGAAAAAAAAAAAAAATCCCATCAACTCTTGCTTCTATTTCATGCCCTGTTGGTGAGATTTTTAATTGTCCTATCAGCAAATTTATGCATGAAATATTTTTTTCTTCTCAGGACTTCTTGGAAGAGCTGAAGCTGGTGGTGCGGGGCTCGCTGTTCCAGGTGGCCAGCCTACAAGACTGTTTCCTGCAGCAGAGTGAGCCGTTGGCTGCCACAAACACAGGTGTGAGCTCCTGGGCAGTGTGTACTCTCTCATCAACATGGACACGCATCAAGGCTCCTAAAGGGCTGGGTCCCCAAGTCAGATGTGTCTAGGAGCACAGCAGCACAAGAATGTCTGGACAAATCAGGCTCTCGGACAAAGTCCAGGCCAAGTAATTGTCTCATGGCTCTTTTATTTTTATAACTCACAAATATGGACCAACTAACCAAGAGCATCAGCGGCATTATTTTGTTAGATGAATTAAATAAATTACCTAAATTGAATTCAGATACCCTAGGTTTTGAATAATTTTGTCATAGTGATTATCTGGGGAGTCATTTGATTTTAAATCACTTGGAAATCACTGTCAACAACCAGACACGGAAGTTCATGCCTCTCCATTCCTAGGACTCAGGAGGCTGAGGCAGGAGGATTGCCAGTTTGATACCAGCTTGGACTATATACTAAGACCCTGTCTCAGAAAAGCCCACAGGCTAGGGATGTAACTTAATGGTAGAGTACTTTGCAAAGCATTCACAAGGCCCTTGATCCCTAGGCCTGCAGAGCCAAGTGGCATTGGCTGAACATTCCTTACCTTTGGCTGTTCCAACAGGAGACTTTAATCGACAGTTCCTGGGTCAAATGACACAATTAAACCAGCTCCTTGGAGAGGTGAAAGATCTTCTGAGGCAGCAGGTGAGGAGCAGAGGCTATCCTGGGCCAACCTGAGCATTATGATAACAGCTTTCTGTGCTGGTGGGTGGAGTGGCCGGCCCACACAGGCAAGGGAGGACTTAGCCCTAAGCCTCACCCCACATAGGTCCACACAGCCCACCAGCCCCAGGACTCCATCAGAAGAAAAGGGTGTGCTTGTAGTGAGCCTCCATGGCCAAGGTAGTGGGAGAGCCATCACAGGCTCCCTGAGGACTGTAGAAAGCTTTCTGGGCAGCCTTACAGGGATACTTTCTTTCCGGGTTGTATCAAGTATTCCTTTGCAATGTCTTCCTCTAAAGGTCAAGGAAACATCTTTTTTGCGAAACACTATTGCCGAATGCCAGGCTTGTGGTAAGTGCTTCTGTGGTGACCTGCTCATCCTGAGTGGGGCAGTGCAGGCTAACTGAGGAGCTAACGTGAGGTCACGTGACTGCGGCCTCCAGTAGTTCTGCGCAAGAGTTGATGGGAAGGGGAAAATTCATGGGGAAACCACATTTCATTTTGCATCCTACGATTTCCACATGAGTTAATAAACCTATGGACTGAACTGGTCTTGTTTCCTAGGTCCTCTCAGCTTTCAGTCCCCAACCCCAAACACACTGGTGCCCATAGCTCCTCCAGCACCCCCAACTCGCCCGACACGCCGCTGTGACTCCAGCCCTTGTTTCCGAGGTGTCCGATGCACGGACACCAGGGACGGCTTCCAATGTGGACCCTGCCCAGATGGTTACACGGGAAACGGGATCACCTGTACAGACGTGGATGAGGTAATGCTCAGCTGGATCAAGTGGGGGTGCTCCGGATCTCTTCCCTGCCACTGTGGACCAAGAAGCCCTACTGTGTGTTAGGCCCCCTGAGTTGTCCTCCAGGCTCCAGAGAACTGCTTCCTTAATGATGAATAGATTTGAGTCACAGCAGGAAGGCATAACACACATCTGCAGCCATGATTGTCATTTGTCTGTGTTCCCAACCTTTCTACTTGACCGCATTGCTGTACTTTCTGCTTTCCATTCCAATACCTGTGTTGGTTATTTCTCTGAAGCAGCATAGACTAGAAACCTGCACATATGGGAAGTAAGGGTTAGGGTCCTTGTTCCAGCAAGTTTCTTTGGACTTCATAAAACAAAGGAGCAGAGGGAATCTCACCCCAAGCAGATCTGTTAGGGAGGCCTGAGAGTAGTGGAAGCACCCAAGGATGAAGCCTGTGACAGCATGCCGGCTGTACAGCCAGCAGGCAGAGCTTCAGAAGGAAACCAGCAGGACCATCATCTGGTCTGAGTCTGGTCACGCAACAGGGCCCATTTGTCTGGTAGCAAAGCTGCTCCCCAAATGTGCATTTCCCTGTACCAGCAAGAAGGCAGCTGAAAGGAGAAGAGGAGAGACAATGCCTCTCACAGAGCCCTGAATGCTAATGGCTGCTCAGCTGACCCCTCAATCCCCAAAACCCCCAACTCCTGCTAATGTGAAGTTAGGCTGGTCTCTAGGAAATTTTCAGTTGAAGAACAGATCCTGCACACGTTCCACAGACCTGTATCTGGTTTTTATCTGTGAGCTGGAATTTTCCTCCTTTTTGAAAAAGCAGAAAATGCTCATGTTTTTTACATTAGTTAAAGTTTATTTTTTAAAAATAGATAACAGATCCAGCTTGTAGGTTCTTTTAGGTGGCCTTGGAATAGTCATGGACTGGACAGGGCAGAGAGACAGGCTCTCCCTGAAGGACCCTGTCTAACTGTAGAAACTCCTGCCCTGCCTCAGTTTCCATGCAAGTTCACAGATGCTCTGGGTGTCATCTGCAGTGGCACAGGCCTTTCCCAGGGAATGTTAGCATGCTGGGGAGACTTAATGTTGACATAGCATCATCTGTAACATAGTAAACAACTACAGGCCAACCCAAATGGCGTGAATCAGAGGCTCAACAGGTAACTATGAAATTGAATATTTTAATTTCCTTTTGTCCATTTTACCACAGAATACAACAATAACAAGTGTATGCAAATAGACTATGGAAAATTCCAAGTTATTTTCCCCAAGGAGCTAAAGACTGAACATTTTCTCCCCCAGTGCAAATACCATCCCTGCTACCCAGGTGTGCGCTGCGTGAATTTGGCCCCAGGTTTCAGATGTGACGCCTGTCCAGTAGGCTTCACAGGGCCCATGGTACAGGGCGTCGGGATCAACTTTGCTAAAACAAACAAGCAGGTGAGCAGAAATGGTTGGGTTTTTTATTCATTTTTCATTATCAGACAATTCCCCAGCTTCTCAGCATAACCAGTGAGCAGCCTTGTGGAATAGTGTTGTGTACGGTGAACTGCTAGGTAAGGGTTGTCTTGTTTTGTTTTTTGACTCCTTTCTGAGGGCATATGTCCATAAAGTCTAGAAAGAAGAAGTTGTTAAAGTTGGGGTAGTAAGAGTGTTTCTGGGAAAGCAGCAAATGCAGAGCAGAGGGTGTACAGAGTGATTTCAGACCTGCTCGGGTGATAGCCTTTAGACATCTTGTCCTGCAGAATAAATTGAGAATCTGAGAGGCAAATAAAAGCCTGGGGAAATTAGATGACTTTACAGAGCCGTTGTTGCCAACCAGAAGCCGCTTTAAAAAGAGAGGGTTGAGGCAGCGAGATAATCCCCCAAGGAAGCCTACCCTGTCTCTTACATAAGCTATAAATTGCCAGAAAGCATCTCAGTACAGCATGACAGTCTCCATTTATCTCCAAATGCTCTACAATATCTGGTCATTATTTAACTGACTGACTGTGAAATGCTTTTTGATGTTTTCGGCCCTTAAAATCGGTTGGTCTATAAATATATTTTACTACCTCAGGGAAATGATTAGCTTTGAAGAAGGGCAAGGGGTCATTATTTCCTTGCTGCTTATCAAAGGGTTCTGGAGGCCATCATTTTCAGGCTAGAAAAAGAAAGCAAACTGGATGCAGGATTGACAAGGAGCCACTAGGATAATGAGCTAAGTTTTTCTTCTCTTATAAGGACAAAATCTCTCAGACTAAGCCAAGGAAAACAGACAAAATGCCATATAAAATGCTTGATATAAGCTAGTAAGGAACACTTCCTAGTGAATATGAGTTCATATATATATATATATATATATATATATGAATTCCGAAACCCTAATTGTGTGTTATGTATGTGTGTACGAAGGAGTCACTTTGCTAAAACTTTATGATAAATTTTAATGAATTGCCAAGTTCAGTAGAAATCAAAGGTAGTATTGTTTCTAGGGCTATAAGGGATATCAGTGCCACGCCAGCTCATGGACATCAGGAGCGAGGGCTTTCAATGTGTACATGAGGGCAGCGGCCATGAGAGTTAGGAGACCTAGTATGTATGTATGTGCCCTATGTAAAGCCAGGATCCTCAGAGAATGTCCCTCTCCATGACACAGAGATGGAAAAAAACATCAGAGGCTCAAAGGACCAAGAGAGTTTGACTTTGTCCTTGAGACATGGTTAACAACGGTGAAAATCGTCTACCACACAGCACAGCACCAAGTTTACACCATTTAGTTATAAACTCCAAGTCTGTTATCAGCAAAACATTCCCATTTGCATAAAACCTTTCTGAAAGAGGTACATTCAGAGCTGTAGCCAACCAAAGATATACCAGTGTGTGCAGATAGATGCCCAACACCTGGGCCTCGATGCCCACAGGCAAAATGAGGCCTACTGTGAAGAAGCCGTGATAAGGAAACTTGATAAACACCAACTGCCTATAAAAGGGGCAGTGCTGTGGTTAAATAAAAGGGTACTGTTAGGAAAAAATAGACAAGTATGAAAAGTAAATAAAACTAGGATCTGGGTGCGCATATAGTTTCAAGGCTGACCACTTTGCACTGGACAACCAACAATAGGCTCGTACCTGGGAGAAGCTAATTCCCCTTCTCCTAGACTCAACAGTGGCTTGTAGCTCTTTATCTAGGGGTGGGACACCATGAAATTTCCCCCTTCCACATTAATATAGCCATCGATATCGCTGTTGCTCTGGTCTTGCTTACGCAGCCATCTCCAGGAGAAACTGTTTCCACAGAAGACTTTCTAGTGTTCTGGCTCTTGTAATATTTCCATTCTCCTCTCAAATGTTCTCTGAGCCACACATCAGGAGTCACTTACGTATGTTTGTGCACATACATACATATACATGCATGTAACAAATATCATCAAAGAAAAAAGAGGCTATCAACTTCGGAGCAGCAGAGCATGGGAGAGCTTGAGGGAGCGGACTTTAGAGGGGCTAAGGGGCAGGACAGGAAGAAGTGATGTAATTCTAGTTAAGTTAAAAACATTGGAAAATAAACCAAAAGTTCAATAAAATCCTTCTTTTAAAGGAAGGGAAAAGTGTATTATCAATTAAAAGTATAAGCACTGAATTTAATAACTCAGTATGAGAATGTCGTAATGGATCACATCATTATGTATAATTAATACATGGTAATAAAAACCGTTTTAAAAAAACACAGTCATTGGGTGAAAGAGATTAGACACAGCTAACTGGAGATTCACCAGCTGAGAAGGGATTCTGAGACCACCTCTCGGAATTTAGCAAAGATACACAAACAAGAGGGAGGGCAGAAACTGCAAGAAACTGTAAGAGTATTCATGATTTATCTGATGGTGGACCCAAAGAACTAGAAATAATAAAACTGGGGAGAAGCTGAGAACTTCTAGAACTGAAGAAAGATAGGAGTCCTCAGAGGTGAGACAGGAACCCTCAGAGGTGAGACAGGAATCCTCAGAGGTGAGACAGGAACCCTCAGAGGTGAGAGAGGAATCCTCAGAGGTGAGAGAGGAATCCTCAGAGGTGAGAGAGGAATCCTCAGAGGTGAGAAAATCTCAGAGGTAAAACAGGAGTCCTCGGAGGTGAGAGGGGAATCCTCGGAGGTGAGAGGGGAATCCTCAGAGATGAGACAGGAATC
>CM052716.1:56067467-56089322 GCA_028551405.1 Uromys caudimaculatus
AACTGTCCATCCTGTGTGCGCAGTGAGAACTGTCCATCCTGTGTGCACAGTGAGAACTGTCCACCCTGTGTGCACAGCAAGAACTGTCCATCCTGTGTGCACAGCGTGAACTGTCCATCCTGTGTGCGCAGTGAGAACTGTCCATCCTGTGACTGGTGTGATGGCCTTTCTTTATAGGGCCGTTTTGTTTCTGTTGTTTTGTTTGTTTGTTCGACTGCTCTTGTTGAAATGTAGTCAGTGTTCGGGCCCTCGACTTGCAGTGCTTGTGTGGTGTGTTCAGGGGTAGATGGATTGCCGTTTTCTAACCAGGGCGGGAAGGTACCAGGTAGACAGATGCGTCTAATGAAAATAAGGCAGTGAGAGCTAATTCAGGTTCTGTTCTTCAGGGTCTCGTGTCATCTGCCTCTGTGCACCCCACAGGGAGACCAGGTGTGACCATGTTCTTACCTGATCCAGTTCAATGTGCCTTTTCTGTCCCAAAATGAAATCCTAGAAAATATAACCCCTCTATGTATATAATTTTAGAAAAGTCCATCTGAACCCTAAAACTGCAGAGAAATAAGAATTGATTGCTATGCAACCAAATAGGAAATGCACAGCTACACCAGGAGACAAAGGAAACAGCCCCTTGGAACCATCCCTAGACTCACATGAAGGTGGCATTTAAACATGGAGCTGTGTGTCCGAGAATTAAGTACTACAATGGTGCTGACAATACCAATCCGTGAATTGATTCTTAACTTTCTAACAGAACGACATGCGCAGGCACTTCTTGGTTTACCCTGGGGAACTGAGGTTAACTTAAAATCAATGCAGAAGAAAATGATGTTCAGAGTAGAACACAGTTGCCTCTCCCAGGCACGGCTCACCCTCCCCACATCTAGAGGACACGCCATGCCACAAGGGTACGGAGTGCAGGAAAGCTTTGGCCATTCACTCTGGGATATTGTAAGGCATCCAGGGGCTTCTCCCTCAGTGCTGTTATGACAACTGAAATTGTCCCCACAGCTGCCTAAAGCTGCTTATTCTCTTTGTGAGAATCAAGGCTCGGAGAGTCCATCAGTGAAATCAGCTAGACCTAAGGAAGAGTGAGCAGGGGTTGTAGGTACAGTATCCAGAGAAACTAACTCACAAGACAGTGAAGCCACAAAACCACTTGTCCGTGATATCAGACTATTTCATTTTAACTCACCAGCAAGTACCTCTCCAGGATCTACACACCTGATGCCATGCTGGGCCTGTTAAAAACCAAGTTAGGGAGCCATGGACGCTTGGTCCCTGTCCTGGGGAACTTCTAATCTCACTGGGGAGGGACCAGCTAGAGTCAGTGAAAAACAACATGTCTGAATAAAGAGGTAAGTGCATAAGTCAGCAGTGAGACCACGTCCCTCACCATGGATACCTGTGCTCTCTGCAGGGTGAGGTTTTATGAAGGCTCGGAGTTGGTGGCTGACTCTGGGGTCACCATAGACACCACCATGCGTGGAGGCCGACTTGGTGTGTTCTGCTTCTCTCAAGAAAACATCATCTGGTCCAACCTCAAGTACCGCTGCAATGGTAACCTTACCAATAGCACCTCTCAACAGGACAGGGCGTGACCAAGAGAGGATGGTATCTTACTTCTGTACCACACATCCTCCCCCAAAGTCTGAAGCTCACACCACGTGCTCATTAAAACCTGATGTTCCCCACATAACACAAGAGAAAGGCAGAGCTGGGCTTGCCTGTTTCCCAAATCTGAAAATTGAAACCCATAGAATTTAACTGCATGGCTTAGAGTTAGGGGTTCCGTGAGAAATTCCGTCAGTTTAATTTACAGGCAGCCTTTCTTTTCATCAGGCACAAACATAATCACAGACTGAAAAGGCACTCTGCCTGCTAATTTTCCCTAGGCCTATGAATAAGCCCCGCTGGGCTTTAAGCCAGCAATGTACAAAGCAACCTGAAGTAGAAAATGGCTGCAAGCCGGTGGGAGTCTTGGGCGAGCTGACAGCGCCCCCTATAGGAGGCCTGTGCGGCATGCGGCGGCCATGATTCCAGCGTGGAAGGATCCTTACTAACCACCTCCCCATTCTTGTTGCAGACACCATACCAGAGGACTTCCAGGAGTTCCAGACCCAGAGTTTCGACCGCTTGGATAATTAAGCCAAGCAGCAATCCCACAACGGCCTTCTCACACACAAAAAAACAACATCTTTCTTTAAATTTCCCACAATTCTCTTTATATTACCGTGGCTTTCCTTTTACCAACCCAAATACATTAAAACTTTTTATACGAATGTGGAAATAAAGAGGAGACTATTTCTAATAACCATGATTGATGCTCAATCATTTCTAAGGGAGCTCAGGCTTTGATGATGTCTGGTGTTTTCTGAGGAATCCTTGATAGACTTATGAGGCTGTTTTTGTTATTTTTTTTTTCTCTTGAGTGTGTAGTGTGTGCCACCGGACACAGGTGTGAATTGGACAACCAGACAAAAGGTCATTTCTGGGGTGACCCTATTTTGTCCCACACTAAAACCTGCTTTCTGTACACACAGTAGCCTCCTCGTTCTTGGAATGTCTCCAGGGCAGCCCCATGGGCTTCTGGAGGAGGTGACATCCTGAGAAACCTGAACGAGATTTGCCTGGGTCCCTTCTGACACTCGCCTTTCTGTCACCCCTTCCACAGACACTTGCATGTTTGGCTCCCTCTAGCGTCCTGTGAGTCAAATGGAAGAAAATGGACCGTGTCATTGTATTCAAATCCCATAGTGCCAGGCATGAGCCAGTGAGCATTTGCTGGGCAATAGAGGAAGAGTGGCCACCTCTTAGGTAACGAGCTGTAGACGGGTCAGGTGACAATGACGGTAGTGCCAGTCACACTGTGTACAGGGCAGAAGCTTCCCTCAGCTGGGTACTAGCTGCTACTTTCTAATAGTCAGTCAAGATACCCAGAAACTTTATAAATCCCCTTGAGGTTTAAATCCAAAGAAGTTTGGCAACTTAATTTCTTCTTATTATTTTATGGTTTTATATGGGTTCTCATATAAACCAGACTGACCCCAAACTCTCTATGTAACCAAAGATCACCATGAGCTTCTGGTCCTCCTGCCCCCCCTTCTTCATACTAGGCTTAAAGGGATATATCATATCTGGTTTCATGACCTGCTAGGTATTGAATTATAGGCATGCTAACCATCTGAGCCTCATACACAGCTCAGCAATGTATTTTCCCTAGAGTATCATAAATCATAAATTATAAACATTCCTTGCAGTTTTACCATCACTATAGTATTCAGAGTGTCTAATGATGGCGAATGTTACCTATGCTGGACTTGGAGCCATCTTCCTTAGCTGTAGTGCCTAGAAGGAGGTGGTAGCTTCTAAGTCAGGACATTAAGATTTCAATGAGTGAGGAACTTAAGCCAGCCCGTCCTCACTGCGGCTGACTGCCCAGTCTCCGGGGAAAGCCTGCTGGTGGGGCAGCACATGACTGCCAATGGCTCTTCTCCATCTCTGGGTGAAACACATCTACAGCTCTTTCTTGATTTTGAAAGCCCTGGGCAGGGAATGGAACTCAGTGGCTGGAAATGGTTACCTTTCAAGCATCACGCCTTCACAGCTAACACAGGGGTAGTCTCTGAGCCCTTGGGTCTTTTAAGAGCTCCACCGCTCTCTTGGTCTTCCGCTCTGTGGTAGAGGTATATTACACCTACTTGGATGTTCTTGCTCTGGTCCTCTTGGTGTTTTACCAGGCACTGTGAGAAAGGTTCCAGATTTTCTTCTGGAGAAATATTTCTTATCACTGAAGCCTATCAAAGCATGTACACAAAATACAGTCATCTACTAAGCAGGCGCATTGGCGGATCAGATCTAGGAAGTCTAGGTTTAATCTTTGTAGCATCCTCCAGATCTTACCTTCTTCCCATCTGCTCTTGTGTGAGGTTCCCTCCACCTTGGTGGGATTGATATAGGTGTCTCACTCAGAGCTGAGCACTCAGACAGTCAATCTCAGCGCTTTGAAGGGCTGAGTCTCCTCTGCTCCAACTGCTGCCCACTTCAGCTGAAGCTTCTCTGGTCAGTGTGACAACAGCGCCAGTCTACAAATACTTAGAAGGCAGCTTGTCAACATGGCAACTTAGTAAAACAACGATAGGTTTCCTCTAGAGCCTGTCGTCTCCAAGCCTTGGTCTTTTGACCAGGTTTGCAGTACCAGGCGTGAACTCCCTCCTGTGCGGTAGATCTCACATCCAATCAGAAAGCAGTTGCTTACCCCATAACCTTCATGTCCTGTTGCACCAGGGGAACATTTTGCATGTCAGGGCCACTACTGGGGGAAAGACCATGGATGTCTTTTCTCCCCCTAGAAGCCTGCATAGCACTGTGAAGGCTAACAGGCAGGAAGGGAGTTTTCAGGTCAGTTCTAGATCTCTTTCTCTAAGAGATCCTGAAAATCTAACTTGATATGAATGATCCTGGAGTTGAGGAAGACACAGTCACCCACTCTACGAAGTCATTCCAATATTATCCTCTCCTGATTGCTCCTGATACTTGGGGTATAGGAGATATCTGGAGGGAAGGAAGAGGAGAGATAGGGGAGAAGCTACAGGACATAGGGGAGAGCCCTGGGGTATCACCCAAGGTATCAGGACATAGGAGGGGGCAAAGAAAGGGATTCATAAGACATTCTGCCTCTGCCTGATAAGGACAGGACACCCTTCCTTCTCCCACTCAGGGCATGAGTCTGTGTTTCACAAATAGAAATGAGTGTCTGTTTCTTTACTATTCAGGTGTGCTCTAGAGTCAAGAGGATAATAGAGGCACAGAGGGTAGTTACTATTATTTAAATTCCATCAAGCATTATTTTATGGTCCAAATTAGAAAGCTAACAGGGAAGGAAGTAGCTAACTAATTTAAACAAGTAAACAAATGTAAAAATATCTGAGCCAGAAGTAAGGCATCTTGGGAATCAAGTGACTGGCACCATGAATTGAGAGGAGGAGAGGTTCTCTTTGGAGCCACGTGCAGGGTCATAGCAACACTTTTTTTTTCTAGAATAGATTTTATTCCTTTTACCTTCCCTTATGTGTGCCATCCAGTGTGTGGTAGAACAGACAAGCCTGTCAGGCTAATGCTATGGAGATGCCATTATAAATGAAGCAAAGGTCAATTAGTGGTCACCTTAGTCACCTGATGCCCCACGTAACACAGCCCCCAGTTGCATCAGCCTCCAGCCATGTGGTTGCCCCTGTCTCCTCTGCCTGTCTGGCCTAGCCTCATAATGGTGGAAGCTTCACGTATAGAGTAATGCTTTTCTCTAGAGTCTAAGTTCTTTCTCGGGTGGCAGTAGAATGCTTATCCTAAGGTCATCTGAAACCACAACCAAAATAACCCTTTCCTCTTTGTAAATAGATCTTCATAAATACCATTACAATAAAGGCATGCTGAATAACTCAGGAGCAGACAGGGACAGGGGACCACAGAGGACACAGGTCCACAGATTCCTCCTGATGTAACCATGGTCACACCTAGTCCCATACTTTGAAGCTAATAGACCACCTTGGGGATCGAGTCTGTTTGAACCTGTGTAAGCTTCTTGCATTTATTTCCCCAAACCCTAAATTTTCCCCATGGGCCTATTTTGGGGTACACAAAAGTCAGAAGAGGGTCTGAGTCGCTGACTCATCTACCACAGCCTTGCCGGAATCGTCTACTCCCCACCCAAATGGAATGGTTGGACTTGGGAAACATGAGACAGAAGTAGGATTCACTGTCTCCACATCTGAACCACCTCAGAGGTCAATTGTCTTACTGTTACTTTTCTGTTGCTGTGACAAGACATCATGACCAGGGTAACTTATAGAAGAAAACATTTAATGTGGGGACTCAGTTCCATAAGATTAGAATCTGTGACCATCACAATAGGGAACATGGCATCAGGCCAGCAGGCAGGCAGACAGGCATGGCACTGGAGTGGTAGCTTACATCCAGATCAACAAACACAAGGCAGAGAGGGCTACTAATGCCATGTGCTTTTGAAACCTAAAAGCCCATCACCACTGACATGGCCTAACAAGGCCACACCTCCCAATCCTTCCCAAAAATTTCCACCAAATGGGAATCAAGCATTCAAATATATGAGCTTATGGGGGCCATTCTCATTCAAACCACCACATTAATGATCTAAAGAATAAGCTTATCTTTGGTCATCTTGGGCCTCCTGAGAAAATAAAATAGCTACCCCAGGGATACTGTTTGAAAAAGCGAGACTCACCAAGGAAAGAAACTGGAGTTTTTCAAGAGGCGGATGAGAGGAAGGAGAGAAAAGGGGGCTGATCCAGAGGTGGAACAACATGAGAACTAAGTAACTTTAAAAGTGACATGTAAGGTGGTCCTGTTGCTCAAGAAGCAGAGGGGAGGCAGGGGATGGAGAGAAAGGGCTAGGGAATAGAAGACAAGAGTCTGAAGTGGCCCTGTCTATCCCATGTCTATGCAGTGTGAGGTAACAGAAGCCTCTAATGGAGCTGTGAGACTGTGGGATGGGTACTCACACTGTACTCTGAGAGCAGAGGTGAGGGCTCCCCACAGCCATGCCTGTAAATCTAGCCAATGGCTCCACTGAGCATCCTGAGAAACAGTGGTGAAAAGCAGGTCTCCACAAGAACGACCTGTAACTACAGAATGCTGGCCACGGTGGGTCATCCTCTGAAACCACCCAAACTTCCTGAGGGGAAGACAGAGTTGAGGAGGAAGCCACAGTAAAGACTGGGGACATGCTGAGAGCTGGGCTCTCCTCAATATTCACAGAGAGGAACAGGCAGAAGGACAACATCAAAGCAGCCTCCACCTAAGTTAGCTCAGTGGGCCTCAGGGACTGACAGGGATGCCTCTACAGACACTCCTAGCTCCAAGTGTCTCTAGGGCCCTTCCTACTCAATCTCTAGTCACTAGGGGCAGAAGCAGACAGTCTCAGATCCAGATACAGAAAGGGGAGCCTTCAAAGCACACCTACTATTCCAGATGGACAACTCCCCCCCCCCCCCCGGTACTTATTGTTACAAAAAAAAAAAAAAAAAAATGACAAGCACCAAAATCAAGTTAGTGTGAGAGGCAGGCTTTAGATCAGGAGAGCGCTTACCCAACATGCACTGGGCTCTGGGTTTGATCTCTAGCATCACATAAACTGCGGGTTGCAGCAGCACATACCTGCAACTGTGCTGCTTCCGAGGGAGAGGCTCAGAGGTCCAAGGTTATCTCCTACATAGCAAGGTGGAAGCTACACTGCAATACAAGAGACCCTATCATACAAGAGACCCTATCTCAATCAATCAATCAACCAATTAGGAAAACCAATGAGTGGCAGAATGTTGGCTAAGGAAAGCCTATCTACGTGTGGGACTGGGAGATGCCTCCGTGGTAAAGAGCACATACTGCCCTTTAGAGGACCTGAGGTCAGTTTAAGGTACCTGAGTCTGCTGGGCCACAACCAATTATAACTCCAACCTAAGTGACCCCATGCTCTGTACTGGCCTCCACAGGCCCCCACACTCATATGCAATACCTCCACACAGACACACATGGATACACGTAACTGATACTAAAAAGAGACTAAAAGAGAAGTGTGAGCCGTTACATGATGTTTGCAATAAGAACTGAAATAGAAACATAACAAGTGGCCTGTACTTGGCCTCCCAATACACGCTCATAAAGCTGGACTCCAACTCAGTCCAACTTTCCTTTCTTAATGACAAATTAATCCTGGGCTTCCTGGCTTCTGCTGTTTGTTCTATTTGTTGTTGTTTTAAGATGTCTGCACCGTGCTTGAGATGCCATGAGCAGCCCCTGCACTGAGCGCTTTGGCAGGTGAGAAGCTAAGGTCTCCGGCTTTAGGAAGCCACAGCTTTGGTCTCGTGACCTCTCACGTACGATTTATTTCAAGTCTCCCACCAGTAAATCTTAACTTGGACCCGTGGTGTTGAATGTATATGCCGTTGTGTCAGCGGCTTCTCTTAGCACTGGGACAAGATGGATAGGAGTGACTTTCCGGAGGAAATCGTTCACATATTGGCTTGTAGTTCTAGTCCGTCATGGCTACCAGACAAGGAAAGAGGGAGCTAGACAGGAGCCATAGGCCGGCATAACCTTCCAAGACCCAGCCCTAGTTGGGATATTTCACATTAAAACCATAAACTATAACAGGAGCCTATTGTTGAGAGTAAATATGTCCACATAGAAGGGGTTTCTGGCTAAGTGTAAACATCTGTCACTGCATTGGGAGGGTCTTTGTTTATTTCACAATGCTCACCAGAGTGGAAAGCAGCAGATAGCTGGTGTCTAGGAGAAGCCTACTGAAGGAGCACTTTGATTGAAAAAGTTCTCAATCCAATTGTTTTTGTTTGTCTGTTTGTTTGCAATCAAGGACTTGCCCAGGCTAGCTTTGAACTCACAGTCCCTCCTCCTCTACATCTCAGTGCTGGGATTGCAGGTGTGTAACACCACGTGTAACACCATGGCTCTGTGGTGATCAGTTTATTTTCCAAATGTTACTGTCAACATTCCCCTCCGCTCTCACCCTCTCCAGTAGATTCAGTGGGCTGCTGCATAGGAACAGAACTTTCTCCAAAGTCCCCCAGTCCTGGACTCTTCTGAAAGCCCCAGGATAAGGGCTGGGACACATCCAGCTCCAGATGCACCCCACACCCACCTGGTGAAGTGACCAAACACCAAAAAGTGCTTTGCACACCTGGTGATGTAAGTTCAAGCCCATGAACCTGTGGTGAAAGCAGAGACTCACCAAGCACATGGGACATGCATGCATCTGCTTCATACATGCTGTGCCGCGTGTATCTTGCACACACATACACATAATAGATAGATGATAGATAGATAGATAGATAGATAGATAGATAGATAGATAGATAGATAAACAGACAGACATATAGACAATAGATTGATAGATGTATTTGTGGACTTGGTTTTATTGTCCACAGCATCAAGCTCACTAGGAGGCTGCCAGTGCATGGCTTTGCATATGATCCACTAGAGGGCAGCAATCCTCTAAAAATAGGCTGCTCAGAGCGCTATGGTCAGTGCTAGTAGTTCAATGCTTAACAACTCTTTCCTTACCTAGACAAACAATAGCAACTATTACAAAGCAAACCTCCCTCTGAATGTGAATGGCTACAAAACAGTGTCTGAGAAAATACGGAGTCTCATTTTCTTTGGGAACTGCCAGGCAAGGGCTTCTCTACCCTCAGCCTAGAGTCACAGATGACTCAGGCTGTGAGCACAGAGCTGCTCATCTGTGTGCTTGTCATTCACTCATCCATTCTTCCAAGCCCTACTGAGCAATCTGCTATGCTATACACCTGACGCTGTGGTAGCCAGAACAGTGCGTGCTGCCACAGTGTGTGCCACCGTGGCCTTCAGAACAGTCCTCTGTGAGAGAAAAGCTGTCATCATCTTGGGCCGTCCAACCGGAAACTGCAGGTTTTAAAACAATGAGAGTTCTTTGTTTTGATATATTTTGGAATTTTTTCCCTCTGTGTGTGTTTCCTTTTTGTTTGGGGGCTTCGTTTTTGGTGGTCTTTTGTTTTGGGGGGTTGGGGGTTGGGGGAGGCGATTTGTGTGTATGTTTCTGTGTGCGCGTATAACTCAGTTGTGAGGCTCTCAAGAGTGAACCTCAACTTTTTGATGCTGTGACACGTCTCCAGGTCGGCAGGTGGCTCAGCGGCTGAAGCACTTGAGGGTCTTGCAAAGGTCCCGGGTTCAGTTTCTAGCATCTACATGGTGATTCACAACCATCTGTAACTTCAGTTCCAGGGGATTCAACACCTTCTTCTGGCCTCCGAGGGCACAGTATGTCCACAGTGTATAGACATACAACCAATTAAAACTCCCATGCGCATAAAATAAATCTAAAAAAAAATTGTTTAACTTAAACATGCAATTATGCATTGGGAGAACCTATATTTACGTAGCCATGAGTTTTTAGCTGTCCAAATGGGACCTCAGCCTAAAGTTCCCTGGTACCCCCCCCCCCCCAAAATGGGTTTCCAAAGAGCAGGAAACCAAGGCAACCTCCAAGTCCAGAACAGATTGTTACTAACTGAGAGAGAAAACAAACAAACAAACAAGCAAAAAGTCAGGTTCCCTGGGTGGGTTGGGGGGCGTACTGTTAACTTCACCAAACATTCAAAACTTTGGGGGGTCTCATGGCATATCTTAAGAAAATTCAAAGTCATCTGAGGACTCACTCAGGGGTACAGCTCTTCCTGGCCCATGCGATGCTGAGGGGCTCCTAGCTGCCACCACAAAACAAATGGAATTAAAACCCAAATGTGAAATGAGATGCTCTAGCCACACTGTGCCCTTTTGTGGGCAGGGCCTGTGTCCTCCATGTGTTTCAGTCCCCGTTAAATCCTTGCCACACACGCAAGTTCCTACCTTCCAGTGACTGAGGCTGAAACCTGCTTGTGATGTCAAGGTGCACTGGGAGGTCTGGGGATGCCTCAGCCCTCACTGTGTCTTTTTCCTGGCCCTACAGCTAGTGCTGTCAGGGCCTGGACTCTAGTCCAGGTACCCAGCCTTCATATATAAGCAAGGCCCCTTAACCCATACTTTCAAAATCTATAGTTATCCTCTAGTTCGAAAAGACATCTACTAGGTATGCAAACAAGAGTTGACACAGAAGGCGTGAGGAGCCCAGTCTGTCCTGCAAACACTAGGCTGGTGTAATGGGTCATCTGCGTTATCAACTTGATTAAGAATCTCCTAGATTAATGAAACAAAGCTCTGGGAGTGTCTGTGAGGGTTTTTCTAGAGACGATAAATGGGCAAGATACTCCTGAATCTGGGCAGCAGCAAACTAGCTGGCACTCAGCATGAAAAAAAAAAGGGGGTGGGAAGCCCACTAATGCAGGCTCCCCTCTGCTTCCCAGCTGCAGTGAGGGGAGCATCTCACCCCCAACCCCCTCAGGAACAGCAGAGCCAGCTGTCCATGGCCTGCAGCCTGAAAACCCAGCCAAAAAATGCTCTTTTCCTCTTGCAAATAGTTTCCTTCACATGTTTTTCATAACAAGAAACCACCACAGCTGTCACCTGAGGACCATCAGGGCTGCAGAAGGCCTCACTGGGAGCCATGCCACACCCAGTCCTCCAAAAGCCTGGATGCTTTGGTGGCCTGTGACTATCCTGCCATTGCTCACTGAGGCCTGCCACCAGCACCCGTGGCTGTCTACCTCTAGGCTTTCCCAGAGCAGTAGTCACTGTGTGCTCAGGTAGTATCCTAGTTATGTTTTCTGTTGCTATGATGAAACACCGTGACCAATGCAAGTTGGGAAGGAAGGGGTTTCTTTGCCTTAGGCTTCCACATCATAGTTCATTACTGAGGGAAGCCAGGACAGGAACTCAAACAGGGTAGGAACCTGGAGGAAGGGGCTGACGCAGAGGCCATGGAAGAGTGCTGCTTACTAGCTTGCCCTTCATAGCTTGCTCAGCCTGCTTCCTTATAGAGCCCAGGACCACCAGCCCAGGGATGGCACCACCCACAATGGGCTGGGCCCTCCCCCATAGATCACTAATTAAGGAGATGCCTGACAGCTGGATCTTATGGAGGCATTGCCTCAACTAGGCTCCCTAAACTCTAGCTTGTGTCAAGTTTACATAAAACTAGCCAGTTCCGGTAGCATGCTGGAGTACAGGAGAATCACAAGCCCTGGATGGTCCCCCACAGGACTGAAGAGAACTGGTCTATGGAGAGGAGCTGTGTGGAAAGTGTTCTTTGTGCCCTCAGCATGGTTAACCTCCAGTCGTCCTCAGGAGAATTCCCCCCTCCTCATCCCCCACGTAAGGTTCCTCCATATCCTGAGTAAGAAGTTACATATACCGTATTCTGAGACAGGAGTCCATGAGTCCCAAGCTGGCCTTGAACTCACCAGGAACTGAAGATGAGATACACGAAGCAACTCTATCTGATTCATCCAGCACTGGGGATCAAACTTAGGGCCCGAGTGCATACTGGACAAGAACTCTACCAACTGAGCCTAAAGGAGTTGCAGTCAAATCCTTACGTCAACGTCTACATCTAGGGGGAGCTGGTCACAAGTACATTACTCACCCAGACTTTGCTTAATCCAGACTAGTGGAATCTCAAATTTGAGCCTCTCTCTCTCTCTCTCTCTCTCTCTCTCCCCCCTCTCTCTCTCTCACACACACACACACACACACTCAAATTTAAATAAATCTCTCTCACACACACACCCAAATTTGAATAAATTCTCTCTCTCTCTCTCCCTCTCTCTCTCTCTCCCTCTCTCTCTCTCTCTCTCTCACACACACACACACACACACACACACACACACACACACACACAATTTTCAGCATCTCTCTGAAACAAAGACATCCTTCTCTTTCACACAGGCCTTACTGTCCCAACAAGAACAGCCCATAAACCAAGTATAGTGATGTATGCCCACAACTCCAGGACACAAGAGCTTGAGGCAGAAAGACTATGAGTTCCAGGCAGTGGCCTATTTCAAAACAAAACAAAAAAACAAAACCAAACAAACAAAAACCAGGCAAAACAATCTTCAAAGGGGGCAAAGAAATCAGTAAGAATAGCTGTTCTAGTTTTGTTTCCGGTGCTGTGATGAAACTTCCTGATTAAAAGCAACTTAGTAAAGAGTGGACTTGTTTTAGCTCACAATTCTAGGGTCTAGTCTGTCACTGAGGGGAAGTCAAGGCAGGAGCTTGAAGCAGTCCCTTCCACAGGCAAGAGCAGAGAAAGAATAAAGGCACACTTGCTTAATTATGCTCAGCCTCTTTTTCTCTACAGTCTAGGACTCCCTGCCTAAGGGGTTGTACTGCCCACAGTGGGCTGTGTCTAAATAATTAACATTGGCAACCAAATCAGTCCCCACAAACATGCTCACAGGCCACTTTGACCTAGGCAATCCCTCAGAAATTGACACTTAAAACTTACCATCAGGGCAGGCAGTGGTGATGCATGCCTTTAATCCCAGCACTTGGGAGGCAGAGGCAGGTGGATTTCTGAGTTCGAGGCCAGCCTGGTCTACCGAATGAGTTCCAGGACAGCCGGGGTTACACAGAGAAACCCTGTCTCGAAAAACCAATAAATAAATTAATTAATTAATGCTTACCATCAGGGTGGTATAGCAGTCTAATTAAATGCAAACTCTAGAGTAAGGAAATGATATCAATACTGGGTCATTCACGTTCCTCACTTTACCCACTCCCATCACACACAGCCCTGGCCTGCAACCAATGCCTTTTCTTTTTCCTCCTGTACTTCCATGAAGCAAGGAACAGCAGGCAGCCAGTGTCTGCTGGGCACACCCTGCATGAGTGGATGGGTGGCAAGGACGATCTGCCCACCCCCGCACTCCCTGATGGAGCCACACTTGGGTGTTCCACTCTATGTTCCTGCACACTGGGGAAAGCTGCCAGGAACATGCTCTGTACGCAGCCTGCTTACACAGAAGTGCATTTCCATTTCAGCGAGCGCAGCTGTCACGCCAGCAGGCTGATGGAGGTCTGCGAGGTTCAGCATGTGCCACCTGCCCAGAGGGCAGATGCAGTTCACAGCCCCTCAGCTGGCCAAGCCCAATCTCTTCCCAGCTCAGGGATTCACTCCCCCCCCCCCCGCACCCCCGCACCCCCCACAACCCCCCCCCCTTGTGCCCAAGAGCCTTCCCAACAGTTGTCACCTGCTTTATGGACACCTAAAGTGGCAGGGAGCTCGCCTCTACCGGATGCAGCATGCCTTAGTCATTTCTAACAGTGGGCATCGTTTCGCTAAACACTATTAAAGTGCTTGGCCTGTGTGACTCCTTTATTTAGTGAAAGAACTCTGAAACAGCGACTCTTGTGTCCACTTGGCAGGCAGCTCAAAGGATTAATGACTTTCCCCGACTCACACACTGGTGTGTGTGTGTGTGTGTGAGAGAGAGAGAGAGAGAGAGAGAGAGAGAGAGAGAGAGAGAGAGAGATTTCAAAGCGAGGCAATCTCCCACCAGTCTTACTTCTCTAGGATGGCCTATCAGACCACTTACTCTTTTCAGATCCAATCTTCCTAAGACTGTAAAGAAAGCCAGGGCCCCTCTCTTGGCTAGCGTGCTTATGGACACAACACTTTACATGTAACCGCAGAGAGTCAGCCATCTCAGTGAGGATGAGGACGAAGACAGCAGCTAATGCAGGATGGATTTGCCTTCTCAAAGGCCTTTTAAGCGTCTTCTCTACGTCTGGGAGATTTCCCAGTGTTCCTCCCGTCTCTGTCTCTCACATCCCATGGGAAAGGATACCCAGCCTCTCTGAAATCATCAACAAGGAATTAAAACAACTATGGAGACAAGACTCCAGAGCCAAGTTCTGGGCAGCCATCTCCATTAGTTCCCACTGATGATGTCATTAAGGAATTGCCAGCCCCAGTACAGTGCTGAAAATACCAACCTACTTTTGACCCAATGATTCAGTGTTGGGATTTAAGAAATTATTTAAATAAAACGAAATAAAATAAATTATTTAAATAAAATGAAAATAAAGCTATAGAAAAAAATTTATAACAAACTTATCTCTGAGTGAGAAGAGAAGAAAAAGCCAAAAGGAGGGAAGGGACTAAAAGTCCAGCAAAATAATAGGGCAGGTATAATTAAATATATTCATCAATCAGCTTAACCAAAAGGGTTAAAATAAATTTGGGAAGGTGATTGCAGTCAATTATGAAGTGACAGACTCGAGTGCCTGGGGACTTGCTAGTCCCTCTTCATACATCTCTCTAAAAGACCAATTGGAATAAAAGCAACTCAGAGGAGACAAAGACATGGATGGAGACACAGCCATGCAGACACACACAGACATACACACACACACACACACAGAGAGAGAGAGAGAGAGAGAGAGAGAGAGAGAGAGAGAGAGAGAACTGTAAGTTCTCTGCACTCTGAAAAATGTAAAGTGTATACCTATATCACAAAAGCAGAAGGCGGCATCGAAGAGAGTAAGTAGGAATAGCCGATAGATAACAGCTTTGGAGAATTATGGTAGCCAAAAATAATGCATTCAACAGAAACTGTAGAAGATTAAAACATAAGCATTCAAGAAATAACAAACAACCACAGACATCAAAGACTAGGAGAGACACTCAGTCTGAGAAGGGTCCCCAGGGACAGACAGACAAGAGAGAAGCTACAGCTTAGCTTCAGCATCTGCTTCCAGACAGGCAGGGAGGTAGACAGGGAACCGGGGAAGCTGTCTCTGAGGGTCACAATGCCCCTTTGGTGGTTAAACATCCTTGAAGCTGTAGTCAGGTTCTTCCTGTGATATCAGAAACTAATCACCAGGGCGTTTCCGTAACTGCATGCATACTAACCAGGGGTCTGCATTCTCAAAAGAGTACGAGCTAATTATAATATGGTTAGTATCATGATTTTAGTTCCCACCTCAGAGACTTCTTAAGAGGATCATGGACTTAAAAGATAGATCTGGTCCAACCCATTTGGAAAGGGAAAAGGGGTCACCTTGCTACCCATCTCATAAATATTCATAGAAATTTCTTTAAAATCCACAATGCTAAACACAGTGGGTTGCTAAAGACCCTTTGGGTCTTCTCCTCCAATCTCTCTAGAGTATACTATCCATTGCTCTGCTAAATAAACTGCTGCTTATACCATCTCTTGGCAGAATTCATTCCTCCAGGAAGACAAGAGCTAAGGAAAACCTTCACCAGGTAACAAATACAGAAGGTTCAATATCATCCTGGTAGGGGTCCACAGGGCGAACAGTCTCCAGAACAGAGTTCAGCAGGGCCAGGTAAAGCCATGTGTCCGAGCATGGCTGGACAGGAGCCCCTTGAGTCCAGCAGAAAAGGGGCATCATTTTCTTCTCTGACCACTCTGATCACTTCTCTGTAGCTATGAAAGTAATGGGGGCTATGACTGATTTAGCCACACTTTCAGACTGGATACCCTATTTTGAATGTAAGTGAATGAATGGTTCTATGCCCTGTCTAGGGAAGAGCTATCATCTACCAGCCTGTCGAGATCCAGTTTGATCTTAATGCCAGTAATGACACCTGTGAATATAACAATCATATTGGAAAACCTAGAGACCCATGCTCACCAGTCATACCATGTATAAGCTGCAGCAGGCCTATGAAGGAAGCACCCCAGGACTGACATGTGACAAGCACACTGAAGTGCCAGTCATGAGCCTTACTCTGGAGAAATGCCGCAGTAGAGGCCCCCAGATAGGACCCTGGCTCTAACTCAGGTGCACCTTCTCCTGCAGGTGACACATGACACACCGCCCGCTTCTAAATGGCAAGCCCAAACTACCTATCACCTGGATCTGTATTTGGCAGCTCTGTGCTCAGCATTCATTAGACATTTTTTTCTGATCCCCCACAGAGACTCCTAGTACATCAGCTCTCTGGGCCTAAAGTACAGCCCCTCGAACACGGCAGCCTCTTTATCCCTGTCTTAGCCATTCCTTAGCCAGCATCTATCTGTGGCATTGTGTGAGGTGCAGTATGTGGTCCGAGAAGTGATATCAGTCATTAAGACTGGAGAAGAGCGAAAGAGGCTCGGGTCATCTGCACCTCTGTGAAAAGACCCAAGGCTGGGCCTTGGCTGTGATGAGAAAGGCCAACAGCCGGTGCTGGCATGTCTCCAGGGACCTGGAATGACATGTGTCTGGGCACAGCTTGCATAGCTGGCCCAAGAACCAGCTGGCATCAGTAGAGCAAAGAGAGGGTCCCGAGTTTGTTCAGCCAGCTGGCAACATCCCAGTTCCTACCCCTCAACCATCTGGAAAATGGAAATAAGACCTCTGCTTGCTACCGAGCTCCGGGGATTTACTCAAGAAGCCCCCAGATCCCTAGAGGAGGCTGCCCTGGCTCAAACGATTGCTCAGCCTCTTTTGCCCTAAATAGCAAAAGTGATCCATGAATCAGTGCTCTCTGCCAGCAGCTGTAAGGGTCTTTACATGTCATTTCTGCCCCCCTCCCCCATTGAAGGGAAGCTTCTTGCAGGTTCCTGCCCTGGGCCAGCCTGACCTCTGAAGCAGAGGGTCAGATCTAGTTGTTTTTGACTGGGGCTGAGTGTCTGTGAGTATGGGTGCCTCTCCTTGCTCTATGGTGCCCACTGGTTTTCAGCCAGGGTGCCTTGAATGTATAATTCTGACTAGAGATGAGGAGGTAGAGCTTCTGCAGGCCCAACTTGCTTCCAATCATGCAGATGTCACTGGTCCAAGTGAGAAGTGCTAGACAGCACAGCAGGAAACTTTAGCCCAAAATGCATTCACATAGAAACCTGGGCTCCTGGCCTAGGTGCTGGGTTAGAGCCAGGTGTAATGTTCTCCCTAGATGTTCCAAGCTGTGCAGAAATGGACCAGAGAGCCACGTCACTTGACCTGCCCAACATTCTTCACGGCAGCAGTGGCACACAGCCTTGGAGACTAGGTGGCATTTGGCTGGGTATTCAAGCCAGACCCAGCAGTTCATCTTCAGCTGGGGCTCTGGGATCTGTGGCTGAGGACAGCCCAGTCTGGGAATGCACCTGAAAATCACCAGTCCTCTCCCTCTGGCTTCCCTAGACCTTCCCCTGCTCCAACAGGGTCCGGCCAAGCCTCGGGGTGGATTCCTTCTGGTTAATTGCTTTCTTTCCTGGCAGGGCCCCTAAGCTCATGGAATCTGCCTCTTGTCAAAGGCAGAGCATCAGTTGACCGTTGAAAACAGGCTGCAGCTTGTTACAGGCACTCATTTTTCCTACAACTCGCTTTAGAATGTTCAGGAAAGTGGTGAAAATATACTGAAAGAAGAGTCCTCTAATCCCAGCTCTCAGATCTTGATCAGTGACAGCCATTTGGAAAATGTCTTTCCAATCTGGGCAGTGTGTAGTCGTAATGTGTGTACACAGCTACATTGGTTCCACCACCCTAAAAGTTAATCCTGCAGCCAGCCATGCCGATTGGCACGGCCTGTGCTCATTGCCTTTGGTACCAGACTGTGTGCTTCCATCGACTTTTATCCCAGTGTTCCCAGGATTGACCCTGGACTAACGCACTCATCTTCTTCAGCTACCCTCTCTGTGCTGCTAAAAGGTGTGAATTCAGATACACAATCCCTCACTACTCCTCTTGATATGAAGTTGGCCACCCGCAGAAGCTTGCTGTCAAGTGGCCCTGTCTAGGAGCTGTGCACACCGTTTTCAAGTGAATGAGGTAGACACAAAATCCCATTTTATAGAGCAGGAAAATGTCTCTAAAGCTTGTGTCCCCTCCATAGGCTGGAGGTCATGCAGGAATGGAGCTATCCAGTTCCTCATCTGGGTGAGAATTCCTTCCTTTGAGAGGTGTAAACAATGTCTATCCCAGCCCAATGACAAAGCAAAGATAGATTCTGCCAAAGTTCACTCTGGGGGAACCAATGAGTTTATTAGGCTTATTTACAGCGTGTGCATGACATTAAGCCAGTCACATTAGGCCTGTGCCAAGCATGGATGACAACTGCCATGGCTGCACAGATAAAGCTTCTCCTAATCGTCTTTCCCAAACTGTACCAAACACCTCACTACATTCTCACACCTTAGCACACACCCCGCATGACCATTGTAATGTATTCTAACGACTGAGAGTGGTAGCCAGACACACAGGTGACACCCAGTGAGCCTCCCCCTCCTTCCACAGGTGAATGCTAACAGTGACGACTTTTCAAGCAGGCCCAGCTGATCTGGTGACAATGGCAACGGTTTTGCTTGGAGGCCAGTTTTCTGCAGTGCTCGATGGCAGGACTCCCTTGTTAGTAATTAGGAAGTGTACTGCCTGCATCTTCCCTGTGTTCAGTTACTACATACCAAATATCCAATAGTAATAATAATAATAATAATAATAATAATAATAATAAGGCTCTCAGCACCAGTGTGTGAGAGTTTTACTGAAATAATTTTTAAGAGACACTTCCCCGTTAAGTGGGGTTAGGAAGAGCTAAGCCGATAAAACGATACGCAGGATCACTGCTGCCTGGGGGAAACTGGTGTGTGTGGTATTATGGTGTTGATGTGGAAACATCTCCTGTGGGTGCGTGTGTCTTTTGGGAAGGTGCTGGAAACTTCAGGAAGTGAGGCATAGCTGGGAGAAGTTGCAGCAGCCTGCCGTTGAAAGATAGACCTTACTCTTCCTCGCACAATCTCTCCCTGCTTCTCCCCCTCCCTGTCCCCAACAAAGAGACTAGCCTTTGCCACCTGTTCCTACCTTCATGACGATTCTTCTTACCACAGGAGCAGAATAAACAGGTCCAATCATGATGGACCTCTGAAACCGCGGACTAAAATCAATCTTTCCTCTTTGTAAGTGCTGTCGGGCATTCTGTCACAGCAGTGAACAACTTAACGCACACACTATACTACAACCAGGTCTAGCTCAGTCTCCAACCAAGCACTGAACCATGTTGTGAAACTCCATGGTCCTTCAATACCCTGAATATATTAAAGAGTGTCAACTGTAGTCTTATTTTAATTATATGCTCTGACGCCATCAGCCACCAGTTAAATCTCTTTCCAATTTCAGTTTTCAGCACATACTTGTGCAGGCTGTAGTAGCTGTTAACTCACATTGCAATGACTTGCTGTTGCCCATTTCTTCAAGACTGAGCAGCTGAGTGTAAGACTTGTCCATTTTCATGGTGCTAGAATTTGGCTTTTAGATGGTGCACAGTATAACTTTGTTGAAGGAAAGAATGGATAAAAAAAAGTCCCAAGACGGGGACGGTTGGGCTGTGGGTGGTTCAGGGATACAGTGCTTGTCACATAAGCATGAAGACAGGAGTGGGGATCCAGGCATGGTGGCTGACATAATCCCAGCTCTCAGGAGATGGGGGCGGGGATTACCTCGGGGCAAGCTGGCTAGATAGAGTAAGTAACCAGACCCTACAAGTCCTGAATTTCAGAGAGAGACTCCGCCTCAGTAAATAAAGACTGAGTGACAGAGGAAGACAGCTGATTCCATCCTCTGTCCTCCACGTGCACACTGACACCACACTTAAACACACACACACACACACACACACACACACACACACACACACACACATGCGCGTGCACGCGCACAGGCGCGCGCACAGAATCCCTGAGCTTACTGAATAAAGGACTTTTTTGTCATTTCATTATACATTTGCCTCCTCAAAGGTCTACTGATAATATGGGGACATTTGGTAAGATTAATTTCAATCCCAGATATATTTATGAATGCTGGCAAGAGTATTACAAAATATATCAAGAGCGGCACAGTTACCCTCTGCAGGCAAGGTCATTTAGAACTCTCGGATGGCTTTTACTTGACACTAGATCTCGCTGTCCATGCCTCTGTCGCCACCTTTCAAGCACTGTGATCGCCAGCATCCACCACGCCAGTATGCCAGGCTCTCTTCTGTGACTTTTCAAAATATCTTCAGTGAGAATTCCGCCACTGCTGACAGTGGGGGAAATTACAGAAAGGGAAAGCCTACGGGAAGTTTTGCAGAATTGGCTACAAAGTTGTTGAAAGGGACAGAAGACATCGATTCCACACACACGTGAAAGAAATCAACATGCTTCCTCTGGGAAACCCATGCACAGAAGTCTGGGAGGGTAGGCGAACGTGGGGCGGGGCTGGAAGCCTCCACATTGCTAGTGGAGACGCAAGCCCCACCTCTTGGCTTCCATGGCGCCTTTTCTCTCTGTCCTCCTTGGAGAAAAGCGAGCTACATACACCTTTCTAAATTCTAAAACCAGGCTTTCCTGTCAGAGTTACAGCCAGACATTTTCCATTCCTTCCTGCCCTGAGAATTTTACCTGGACCCATGTCTGGACCGTTGACAGCTTCTGGGGAAGGAATAGAAATGCAAACGAAGCCGTGTCCCCTCCTATCACTGGAAGAGAGTGAGACAGACCAGTAGCCCAGAGCACGGAGAACCAAACCAGAGGTTTCATTGTGAATGCCACACTCCCATCTCTGGGACCCACATCTGCATCCCCATCCCCCATCCCCCTATGTGGGTAAGGCAGGGCTGAGAGCCAGAGTCTACTTCTCTTCCCCATGGTGAGACAAGATTCAGTAAGGGCCCATCAATAGGTGCTTTACCTGCCATGGGACTGACAAATCACTCCAGTGGCCCTGAGGTGGCCAGAACTAGCTGGCACCCCATGCCACACTTTATAGGCCAGATTGGCTTTAGCCTCAGAGCAGGGAATGCTGTATCCTAGAGGTACCTGGTCCACTTCCAGCTCTGGTCTCATGGACTTTGTGGAGTACTTCGGCACCACGAGCAAGCTTACTACTGAAATCTCAGTAAAAGAGAAAGCTGGGTGGGCGGAACATTGTAGGCCAGGACTGGGGTGTAACCGGCAGAGGTCCAGAGGATCTGCTCTGCCACTGACTTGTGTGAGCACAGATGCAGACACAGGCTCCCCAAGCCCATTTCATTTGTAGAACAGGCTGGCGCTTGTGTCTACCTCAGAGTGGGTTCAGGTGAAGTGATTGTCTGGTAGCTAGCCCAGACTAAATGCTGATTGATAGCCATGAGGGTGGTGTCACAAATCACAGAAGGAAAAGGATAGATCACAACCGGTAAATATCCAGGGGTATCTGAGTTTCCAGTTTTAACCATTCCAGCCTCTCGTTTCCAGTTTTCCCTGTAACGCGCCTCACAGAACCTCCATAATTTTGTTGGTATTGCAGTACTGGGCAGTGTATCTGAAAGACCTCCGAGCTGGGGAGACTCTCACTCAAGTCTCGGGATGGCGCGACCCCCCAAGAACTCACGAAAGACCGTTCTTGATGTAAATACAAGAGGTTTATTCGGGCTTATTCTAGTGCAC
>CM052716.1:56089822-56239273 GCA_028551405.1 Uromys caudimaculatus
CGTTCCTGGGAGAGAGGATTTTCTCCCGGAGCTGCTTGTCTATGGATTCCTAGTGTCCCAGGCAGAAGTTTCCTGCCACAGCCGCCCGCTTTTGGGATCCAGGGGGGTTTCTAGGCCCGCCTACCTCGGTCGATATACTATCTTGTAGTGATGCTATATAGACAAATAGATAATAATGCTATAGAATTCCTGATTTGATTCAAATAATTTTAGGAAGAAAGTTTTTAGAGATGGTCTTAGTTGCTAGAAAGATATAATAAAGTTAGAGTCAAGAGTAGAATCTGCCCACTCCTCAGAATAGTAAGTAAAGGCTTCATAATAAGAAATACAATGAGCTTTCATAATCACACTAAAATGAGAAATAGACTTGGGACAATTTTGTGTTCAAGGAAAAACATTTGGGTCCAAGGATAAAGTCACAGGTGCGCAGAATGATAAGGCAAGGCCATGCAAAACTGTTGATTTGAACTCTCAATGAGTATATTCTAATGAAACACTGCTTGGAACTTAATACCAACATCCTTCTGCAACTCCCATTCTATGTAACATTTTATCTCTGAAATAATTTTATAAAGAACTTTTTGTCTATGAAAGTATAAAGGACTTGGGGAACTTTGCCCCATCCACCCTTCCACCCATTCATCCATCCATCCATCCATCCATCCATCCATCCATCCATCCACCCATCCATCCATCCATTTGTCCATCCAAATATGTATGTCTGTTTGTCTATATGTTTGTATGTAGGTATCTGTATATATGCAAACGTGCATGAATACTTGTGGAGTTGAATGTGACAGACAGTCAGGCCCAGCCAGAGTGTGGGTGTACGAATGTTTGAATGTATATATGTCTGTCATATTTGCCTATATAAAGCATCTTAATTCTTTTCCTTTCTTTTCTCTCTGGTTCACAAGGAATTAACCAGCTTAGCCAGAGAGGCTTCTGCCTGATTCACCAGAATGGAGTGCCAACAATAAATCTTTTCACTTATCCCCTGCTGTTTTAGGATGAGGTGCTAAACAGTTTCTTGTCTCAGAGGAACTCAGAGAGGCTGGTCAGCTATGGCTACTAAGTATGTGACTTAGACTTAAGGTAGGAAAGCCGTATTATTATACAGCAATCCTAAATACCTTGTAAGACCAAATCTTACCCCCATTGGCCCTCTTCCCCTCTCAAGAACCAAGAACACCCCCCACCCCTGCAGGAGGTGAAACACAGGAGCACTAGGCTGTGTTTCTTCCTCACTGCTGGGTGCCACTCAAGGAAGGCAAAATGCAGTCTAGAATAGGAGTCCCAGTCCAAGTTTCTCATGGTTAAAACATGGGGGGGGGGCACCCAGACAAGTCCTGATGAGCCTGGGACTGGGGTGGAATCTGGCTTAGCTCTGCGTGAGTGACAGTATTACAAAGGGGTATCTACAGGAAGGAGACTTAGGAGCAGCTCTGTATAACAACCCCCCCACCGCCGCCACGCCCAGCAGTCCTTGAAGAAGGAGACAGTCCTTGCTTTGTCCAGTGTTTTATTCATGGTGGATGAGGATTCATATGTCTTACTCAGGGTGAACCAGGGATTAAATACCTTTTGCAGGAAGGGACGTCCAGGAAGGGAAGCTCATTGACTAAACACTGGGGGCCTATCTAGGTTCTATGCTGTGTGACCAGTTCTCATGGTGGGGTGTCATGGTCACGTGCTCCAGGTCAGGAACCTGGTTGGGAGCTAGTTTGCACTCCTGCTGTTCTCAATTGTGAGATTTACCAGGGTGGACCATGGTGCCACAGTCCACTGCCTCACAGGTCTCTCACTGAATCTTGGGGTTTGCTGACTAGGCTAGGCTGGCTCACCTGACTGTTTCTGCTTCCTCAGTGCTGAGATTTCAGTCATGGCTCTGCTATCATGCTTTGATTTTTATGTGAGAGCTAGGGATTGAACTCGGGCCCTCACAGTTATGGCAGAGCACTTTACTCAGTTATCTTTTTTTTTTTTTTCTTTTTGATAAACAATGTCAGAAATACCTAAACATTGTATTGTATATTCTCTTCCTAGGAGTCTTACTTCAATTTAGTAACAGATATTCATGAGTTTAGGCTCAAAAAAAAAAAACCATGCATACAAAGCCATATTAAAATGATCTATGCAATTAGGAACTTTTTTTCAATGAACAAGCCACAAATAACTAAACTTCTCAAATTGCCTGTGTAAATGGCTCAAAAATATGTTCAAATGAGAAGAGAAAAGAGAGCACGGATTGTCATATGGACAAAACAAATTAATGATTTAACTCTGAGTCACCAATAGTGCATCTGTGTCACATGAAGGGCAATAAATAAATAAAAGCATCTCTCCTGTCATCTGGTGCGAGTCCAGATTTGAATAGTGCACTTCAGAGTCCCTGCATCTTCCATCCTCTGTCTGTGTGAGTCTGTATCTGGGCCGGCCTGAAGGCTGAACTGTGAATCCGTCCTTGTGTCTGTGTCTGTCCCCTAACAAATGCTTTGCTTTGTCTTTATTGAGCAGCACAGAAAGCACCAGGGAAGGAAGGAACAGGATACTGTAAAGAAATCTTTAACAGTTTTACAAGGGATAAAGTCACTGACTCCAACTGATCCCAGCAGACCCAGATAACAACCAGTACCACAAAGATGGTTATTTATCAACCAAACCCCACAAATGTTGCATCCATCATGTTTGGTAGATTTTAGAGGCTTTCTTTTGATCTCTATGTTTGATGCTTTCAGCAAATGATACACACCCATTACTCATGGGTCAGGAGCCTTGAGGGTGCATAAGTTAAGATTACAGCTATGCCTTAGCTTAAGTTGTAGAGGCTGATTTTATGGAAAATCCAAGGCAAGTAAGGTTGGTTGTTACGTGGTTCTCTTAAAGGTAAGTTAAATAAGCAGTCTGAGTACACAATAGGATAGCAGTTTTAAGTGACTTCAAGGTTTATTATTAACTTTAATGTGAGGTCCAGCAAAGGTTCCAGTGCCCTGGAATGTAAGAGATACTTTTCAAATATTTTATTGCCACAAATTACAGCTCTCCACTTAAGTGTCTGCTTAAATAGAAAGCAATTTGGTTGTCTCAGTATGTCCATGGCTGATAGATACTTGTGGAAAATACAGTCACCAATCAGGATTGGCCCTGGACCATCCCTGAAACCGTGGCTACTGCCATCATTGATTAATTTAGGGGTTTTCAATCCAACTTATGTACATTGTAAGCCATGAAAGCACTGGCTTTCTAACCAGAACACATGACCATTTATACCTATCAGAACTTCATATGAGTGCTAGTCTAATCCATTATCTCTACAAAATAGGTAGTACAGTTAGATCCATTGAATAGGTTAAAAACACTGAGACTTGGAGAGGTGTGATTTATTCAAGTTCATACAACCGGATAGGTTCATCCAAATTTAATTTAGCCAGAATTTCATCCAAACTTTTGATGCTGGTATGGATGGTCCTCTATCCCTCCCTTACATGGCTTCATGTCCAGTGTGTCCTGTATGTTCTCCCTCACATGTGTTCTGTAACTCCCCCTTCTTCAGAATCTCTCCCTGCTCATGGTTTCTTTTCTAAGCTCCATCACCTACCCACACCTATGCGCATATCTCCAAGATTTATACCTGGACAATATAAATTTCAGCCTAGTATTTAGTTAAAGGCATTGACCTGGGCCTTTTGTTTTTTTGTTTTTTTGTTTGTTTGTTTGTTTGCTTGCTTGCTTGTTTGTTTAAGATGGCATTATTCTGTAGACTAGGCTAGATTGGAACTCATTCTGAAGCCTAGACTGGCCTCCAACTCACTACTATCCTCCTGCCCCAGCCTCCCAAGGGATTCCAGATTAAATTAAAAACCTTTATTGGGGCATCAAGGAAATATCTTTTATCTCTTTAGAATAACATGTATTAGCAAGGATAACTGGTTTTTTGTTTTGTTTTGTTTTGTTTTGCTTCAAATGATTTTCACGGTAGTTAATTTTTCTCACAGTATTTAGCCACAGGTAGTTTGACTTATTAATGACTATCTTTCATGAGGCTACAGTTTGACTTTATAGTAAATGACCATCCTAAAGACAGTAATAAAATCTGAACATAGGTTTTGAAACTGAAGAATCTTGTACCACACGTGACAGAGTTCCATGCTAATATTTATCATATTTTACATCTATGTCTATCTTAGGGTTTCTGTTCCTGCACAAAACATGACCAAGAAGCAAGTCGGGGAGGAAAGGGTTTATTCAGCTTACACTTCCACATTGCTGTTCATCACCAAAGGAAGTCAGGACTGGAACTCATACAGGACAAGAACCTGGAGGCCATGGAGGGATGCTGTTTACTGGATTGCTCTGTCCTGGCTTGCTCAGTTTACCTTATTATAGAACTCAGGACCACCAGCCCAGAGATGGCACCACTCACAATGGGCCCTCCCCCCTTGGTCATTAATTGAGAAAATGCCTTACAGCTGGATCTCATGGAGGCATTTCCTCAGTGGAGGCTCCTTTCTCTGTGATAACTCCAGCTTGTGTCAAACCAATACTATGTATGTATTTCAACCAGACCTGCATCATCTCACTGTAACCTCTACTAAGATTTAATCTGGGGACCCCAGTGATAGAGTGCCTGACTAGTAGCACAAGGCTGTGTGTTGAGTCCACATTTCAAAATTTTTTCATCTTACTGACTCAAATAGTTCTGTTAGTGCTCATTTTCATGATTTTTTTCACTCACCAAATGTTTTTTCCTTATTTTCCCACTACCCTCAACATTCCTACATTTTGTCTGAAAGAAACATTTCTCACTTATCTATCTATCTATCTATCTATCTATCTATCTATCTATCTATCATTTGGTGGCAGGGTCTCAGGGTCTCAGTGTGTAGCCCAGACGCTCTGACTCGCCTTCAAAGTGCAGGGTGGCCTCACACGTTCAATCTTCCTGCCTCGACCTCCCCAATGCATGTACACTACCACACACTGCCTACAAACACTGCTTTTTCTGACACAGAATTGTATGATGTGCTAGTTTATAATGTGCATTTAATTTATAATGTTAAATAATATTAATAAGTATTTTTGACAAGCCAATCAGCTGGAGTAAGAAAGCTGGTTTTTTGTCAGCCCAAGAGTGAAATCAGTGACTGTAGAGAGATAGCCTTAGCATACTGTTCACATCTGGATTTATCCTGACTATAAACTATGGAGAACATCCTGATTTAGCCATATTTTTTAATAATCTATTTACTTTTATATGAATTGGTGTTTTGCTCATATGTATGTCTGTATGAGGGTACCAAGGAACTGCAGTTAGAAACAGTTGTAGCTGCATGTAGGAAGTTGAACTCAGGTCCTCTGGAAGAGCAGCTAGTTCTCTTAACCACTGAACCATCTCATCAGCTGTAATGGCTATTCCTGGTTGTCAACCTGACTATATCTGAAATGAAGTACAATCCAGAATTGGAGGGCTCCCCTGTGATCCAGATCTTGAGGCTGGGAGACACAAGCTTCTGACCTGGATCTTGGCCATGAAAAGCTTAGGCCCAGGCAAGGTAGTACACACCTTTAATCCCAGGAGATTAAGGCAAAGAGATCTCTGAGTTCAAGATCAGCCTGGGACAAATCAAGTCCCAGATCCAGGTGTGATGGTGCACACCTTTAATCTGGGCCACACCTTCTGCTGGAGACCTACATAAGGACACCGGAAGAATTCACTCTTCTTTGTACCTTTCATTTACTTGCCAGCACGTCGGTTGGAATCTACTACAGAAGACAAACAACTAGCCTTGTGGGACTGAGCAACTACTAGATCCTTGGACTTCCCATTCACAGCTGACCATTGTTGGGGAGTTGGACTACAGACTGTAAGTCATCATAATAAATTCCCTTACTATATAGAGACTATCCATAAGTTCTGTAACTCTAGAGAACCCTGACTAGTACACCAGCCCTGATTTATCCATATTTCAAAAGTAACTGGTAGTTTGAGTTTCTGAATGTTCTTCAGTTGAACAGATGAAAGAAGATGCTTTATTCTAAGGCAAATTCTACAGGGCAAATATCAATTTGTTGGTACCAGCATGTCCCCATGTAAGACTAACATGTTTGAAAGCTCACATTGCTATCTAAATCACAGTTCTAGTTTGAAATTCTAATCTAACCTCTTTCTGATCTTCAGGGTCTACAGAATTGAATTTGAAAAATCAGAGGTCTAGAGAACTGGAGAACTAGAACACTGGGCAAGAATCCCTATTTGTGACTCAAGTCTCCAGCTTCACAGATAAGATCTGTTCACACTGTTACTTTCCATCCATAATTATAAAATACGATGTTTTTCAGGAAAGTTCTATCTTGCACTGAAAATAAATCGTGGGCCTGAAGATGCAACTCAGTAGGTAGGTGGCTTGTTTGGCATGCACAGAGCCTTGGATCAGAGGATCTGAAGGTCAAAGTTATCTTCAACTACATAAGGAGTTCAAAACTAGCTGACATTATAGCCCTTATCTAAGAAAAGAAAACATGGGGGCAGGGGAGTGGAGAGGTGGCTAGGCAGTAAAAGCACTGACCGCTTTTCCGGCTTTGGGTTTTTTGGGTTCAAATCCCACCCATGTGGCAGCTCACATCTGTTTGAAACAAGATCTAATACCCTCACACAGACATAATACATGTAGACAAAACACCAATGCACATAAAAATAAAAATAACAACAAAAGAAAAGGTGGAGGCTAGGCAGGGTTGTATACATTCTTAGTCCCAGCACATGGGGGACAGAGGCAGACAGATTTCTTTGAGTTTGAGGTCAGCCTAGACTACTCAATGAGACCCTATCTAAAAGAAGCAAACAACTCATCAACAGTATTTGGATGCAGCATATTTGAGGGTGGAGAAATGGCTCGGGGGTTAACAATAACTGTTGCTCTTCCAGAGAACCGAGTTTGATTCCCAGCACCCAGACTGTGTGGCTTACAGCCATCTGTAACTCCAAGTGAGACTGCTGCTCTCTTTTTGCCACACCCATTCCCCACTTTTAGGGGGAGGTGCTGATAGTAAGGTCTGGTTCCCTAATTGGTTCTTGATTTGGTCAATAAAGGGAGCTGGGAGCCAATTGCTGGGCAGAAGGGACAGGTGGTACTTCTGGGTCCCAGGAGGAAGGGGAGGTGGAGGAAAAGAGAAGGGGGTTTCAGTCAGGCTTAGGAACAAGAAACATGCAGCTTTCATGTAAGATCTCAGGGGAGCTAGAACCAGCAGCCTCCATCACCAGTGGATAGCCAAGGAGGTCTGCAGAGGCTGGCTGATACAGGCTAGCTGATAAGTTCAGGGCAGGAGATTCTGTGACCAACAATTGTGCTAGTAGGCAAATTCTAAAGTAATAAAACTAGGTGGTTTTCATTCTGCAGAGCAAAGGTGGGTAGAGGGAGAAGAGGGGTCGGTAATGGTGGCTTGGCAAAGCTAAGCCGGGAGGAACAAAAGAGAAGCCAGGAGTAGGGCTGGCAGCAGCTGATCTCAGAGCTAAGTTGGGAGGAGCCAGAACTCCTGGGCAAAGGCAGGAGCTTGTCTTTAAAATTAGACACGTCTCTCTCTCTCTCTCTCTCTCTCTCTCTCTCTCTCTCTCTCTCTCTCACCTCTTTATAAACAAAAAACTCAAAAACTAAAGGAAAAAAAGTAAGTTATACACTATGAATCTTTAAAAGTCACAAACTACTAGATACATGTAAAACCCCCAAAACTCAGGGAATATATTAAAGCATTTAAAAGGACATTGACTAATATTCCATTCCCAGTAGTTGGCCAACACAAAATGAACTTGATGGTATCTTTGTAAACATTCTCTCTCTCTCTCTCTCTCTCTCTCTCTCTCTCTCTCTCTCTCTCTGTTTTATTGTACTACTTTTGCTTATATTTTTTAGTTTCTATTCTTGTTTTTGTGTGTGGGGTTATGTTTCTTGGGTTTTGCTTGTTTGGTTTTGAGAAGGAGGGGAGAGAGAGAAAGAGAGAGTATAAGTTGAGGTGGGGGATCTGGAAGGAGTTAGGAGAGGTATGAAATGTGGTCAGAATATATTGTATGTGATTTTTTTACAATCAAAAAAGAAAACTTATAAGAAATACTTAAAATTCAGCTGTGGTAAACAAGACTACATAAAAATGTGGTTTGTTTTTTTGTTTTGTTACTGGCTGTCTAGTGGTCCTCTGGGAGGAGCTATTGCCAAGAAATGGTTCCTGAAGGAAAGGGAGGCATTTTCCTCAGTGATGTAGCATTACTAGATTGTTCGTGCTATGTGGGCTCGTGCAAGCAACTCTGACTAAACTTAGTGTCCCAGAAACAAAGCAAAACAGAAGGCATGAAAGCAGGAGGGGACGACTTGCTAGAAAGAAAGGATTCTGCAGGCAGTGGGAGGTTAGAGAGGGTGATGTGGTGGAAATAACCAAAATTATATATGTGTGTGTGTGTGTGTACATATGTATATGTAATATATACATATGTAGTATGTGTATGCAGATATAATATATAAATATAGTTATTTATATTATATATACATATATGTGTATTTGTATATGATATATGTATATATACATACATGTGTATGTGTATGTGTGTGTGTGTATATATATATATATATATATATATATATATATATATATACACACAAATTCTCAAATACTAATAAAAGGAAGCAGAAAAGAATGATAACTAATTTCCCCAACAGGCTAATTTTAAACAGCAAGATAATATCATCTGTCTGCTTTCATCCTTACCAAAGAAAGCAATCTGAAGCTAACCAATAAGTTACTTTTCTATTGTGCTTGTTTCAGAGATTTACCAGGAAAGGGACCAGGAACTAGTCTGCTTTTTTTTTTTTTCTACTTTATCTACCCCTTCTCTATGTACAAAACCTTTCTAGAACATAGATTTCTCCAACAGCCAGATAAACCAAGTGTATCCAGCGTGAAATTCCAGAGTTGTCGCCCAAAGTCCCACATTTAACCAAGGATGGGGTATAAACACGCAGCAGCGCAGTGAAGTAGACCTCTTTCATTCTTACTGTGTCTATGGTGTACTTACCTTCCGGAGCTCCTCTGCCCTACGAGATCTCTCCAGTTTTATAAAACCCACCTGACTGAGCTCACAGTCATGGGGCAAAACTGCAGCCTAGGCTTCCCACTCAATCTCTGCTGATGTCAGGAGGGAGAAGAGACATGGTGTTTTCCATGAAATTTTTATCTGGATAGTTTTTGTCAATCATCTCTACTGTGCCACACTATTGGGGAGCATGCTTTCTAAAGGCTTTTCGTGTTGTGGTGGTTCTCTTTCTGCTTGATAGACTCTCTGACACCAGTTTAGAATATACAAGAGCCCAGGAACTGGGAGCCTTGGCCACTCTACCATCAGTCTTCTGTTTGCTCCACACATGATGCCAGGTGGCTTTTGCTCAGTGAGAAGTGAGAAAATGCGCCTGCGCTGTCTGCTCCAGCACTCAAGTCCAGCTCCCTCAGAGGGCTCGTTTCCACTCACCGCCACCCTTGCTGCAGAAAGCCTACTCACTCCCTCCACTTGGAAGAAAGACAGGAATTGTTGCACCAAAAATGAAGACTCTAGAAACACCTCTGTGCTTCTGTTCAAGTTATGATGTCCTTCCCCAGAGGCTTCGGCTCCCCAGTGTACCCTCGTGTGCAGGCTGAGGGCCAGAAGAGGAACACCGGGGAGAATAGAGCCAGAGCTGAGCTGGGAGAGAAGAAAGCTGTCTAGGATGCTTTAGCACTGTACTTTTCCTTTTCTTAGTTATTTTTCTACCCTAACTCCAACATTTTCCATACAAACAGAATAAATACTAATTTGAAAACAAGCTTTAAAATATTAGATCATTGTAAGTACTTCCCCTTCTAGAACGTCCTATCCCCCAGATATGGTTAAAGAAATTAGAAGAAAACAATCAAACAAGCAAAGCGCTTTCCTTTTATTCTTGTTTTTATTCAAATTTCCCCTTAGTTAACGATCGTACAATGATTATTAAGGCCCAAACTTCTCTAACTACTGAGATAATATGGGTTCCTCTTATCCTATGCCTCCTCCTTGGTGGAATCAGAAAAATCTACCCTGGGTTGATGACAGTTTTGGCTCAAGTTGGATCTGCTTTTGGTGGCTTCTACCGAAAGCTGCTAATCGTTCTCCTTTTCCCCACCAGAGATTTCTTTGCAACGTGGGCGTTGAAACGGTTATTCCGAGCCTTCTTAGTAAGGCAATCATCCGGGCTCCTGAGGATCTTTGGTTTCCTAGTAATCACGCCTTCCGCTGTCCTCGTGGTATGCTTGGAAGCGTCCATCTTGTCGACTTCCACTAACTTCGGACATTTCTTGTCCTGCTCACAGGACACCTGCAAAGGCTTCTCGTGCCCTAGTCCCGCTTCGTGGAGATGGAACTCCTTGAGGATATCTACCTTCTGTTGTAGGATCTGACATTCATTCTCTAGCAGGGCTGCGATCAAATGCAGCGAGTGGGTGTCGTGGCTCAGCTTCTTCACCTGCTCCTGCAGCATCTGCTTGGTGGATAGTTGGTTGTTGGTTGGGGTTTGCGAACAGACTAGATCCTCGTCATCTGTTTCTTTCATTTCTTTCTGGCATTCCTGATATGACCTCATTATTTCACTGAGCTCATTATGCTGTTTACTCCAGTGATCTGCTTCCTGCAGTAACTGCTCCATGTTGTTCCTGAGCTTTCTATACTCTCCGCGAATGTGAAGGGACCCATTCCGTCGTCTTTTCGTGTTCAGCTGCATGCCATCAAAGCATTTCTTTTCTTCTGAATTGTACAGATCCCTTGCAAATTTCTGTACCATGTTCTTAGCACTCTGGTTTTTCAATAACATCTCCTGCTTCATTGTGTTCGGTTCTTTCTCTGAGTCAGAATTAATGAATAGATCATCTTTAAATCGTATTTTATTTCTCTTATCAACACCTCTGACTTTAAGTTCTGACGGGTCTTCAGGAATACAGACATCATCAAAAGGCTCCCCAACTGAATTCTCTTCAAAGCCTGCTATGTTTTTAAGAACATCTTTAACGTCTTTTAAGAGATTGCTAAATTTCTGTACCTTCCCTCGTTTTCCTACTGGACAGATATTATTCTTTGGTGGTGGGAAGGAGTTGTAGCAGAAAGTGGGCAGTGACCCGATTTCAAGGAGGGAAATGGTGATCCCAGAATTCGGTGGTTCTTGCTTAGCACCAGGAGCAGGTTTAGGAGATTTAGGAGACGGAGAACGGGCGGGCACGGCGGGCATCTCAGCCGAGCTGTCAGTGTCCGACATTGGGACTTGAGGAAAGCAGAAAGCCTTAGAGATTCCAGGAAGGACAGATGGCAGTGTCCTGTGAGTCGGTGGAGGAGATGGAACCAAGCAGGAGTTGTGGACCAGAGTTAATAACTGAGACCGGGGGGTGGTGTTCAGGTAGAAGGTTACATCTCAGACAGCCCAGGGGGAGGGGTTGGGAAGGGGGACCAGGAGCTGGAGCTCCATCTCCCTTCTGCTAGGCTTCTGGTATTTTTTCCAAGGCCCCAGCAACTAGGTCTTTATTCTGTCATTGCCCCTCTGGGGCAACACATTCTGTTTCCTTTACATCACAATGGAAGTCCCTTCAACTCCTGTCCCACAATCAGACACCACAACCAACCTTACTCTTCCCACATAAGACCTCTCCACAGGCCTGCCCCTCTCTTCTCTACTAGTCTCTTCATTCTAAGAGCATTACAGTGATTTCCTACCTCACCCCCCACCCCCACCCTCACCGTACCTCACCCCCCCACCCCCACCCTCACCGTACCACACCGCACCACACACACCACACACACCACACACACCACACACACCACACACACCACACACACCACACACACCACACCACACCACACCACACCACACCAAGCCAACCACAACCACAGTATTCCGAGAGAAAGCTCACCAAGCTAAGTGAGAACTCTCTCACAGAAGGGGGATGCAGTGTTCCTGTTGTAGAGGAGACGTTGTGAAGGAGTTAGGAATGTGTGGAGTGAGAATGGCCTCCACAGACTCAGATTTGAATACTTGGTCACCAGGGAGCGGCACTGTTTGTAAGGGTTAGACCTTGTAGAGGAAGTGTATCACCTAGGGGCTGGGCTTCGAGGGTTCAGAAAGTCCGTTCCAAGCCCAGAGTATACGTCTCTTCCTGCTGCCTGCAGATCCAGATGTAAGCTCTCAGCTCCTTCTGCACCCTCTGCCTGCATGTCATCATGCTTCCCTCCGTGATGGCAATGGACTAGACCACTGAAACTGTAAGCCAGCCCCAATTAGATGCTCTCCTTTGTAAGAGTTGCCGTGGTCATGATGTCTCTTCACAGCAATAGAGCATTGACCATGACAGGATGCAAAGCAGAACTCTTCAAAGTGGTCTGTCTTTAGTGATTTTAGGACACTAATGTCAGAAATCCTTTCATTCAAAATGATTCTACTGAATGGTGAGAGGCTATTGGCGGGCTGGAGAGATGGCTCAGCGGTTAAGAGCACCAACTGCTCTTCCAGAGGTCCTGAGTTCAAATCCCAGCAACCACATGGTGGCTCACAACCATCTGTAATGGGATCCGATGCCCTCTTCTGGTGTGTCTAAAGACAACTACAGTGTACTCATATACATAAAATAAATAAAATCTTTAAAAAAAAAAAAAGAGGCTATTGGCGTGAGGCATCGGCACAGTTATAAATTAGCGCTATGTGTGTGCACACTGGGAAAGGAACGCAGGGCTTTATGGTACATGAGTGTTCTACCTCCGAACTGTATCGCCATGCCTCTTTTTAAAATGTGGCACCTTTAAGACAGGCTTTCTGGATGTATTTATTACTCTTCCAGTCGGTGACACAAAGCTTGGCAGTTTCTCATAGTACTTGATTAAAATGGCAATGTGTCTAAAGCGTTTGAAACAACTCAGGCCAATCAGGAGCTATATATTTGAAAAACGAATGGGGGGTGACTTCATGGGTCAGAGAAGCTGCTTGGAAGCCTGAGGACCTGAGTTCAAGTACTGGTTCTGACGCAATGCTGGCACAGTTGTGTGTGCCTGTGGGACTCCCTCCAAGGCTAGTGAGAGACCCTGTCTCAGGGATAACGTAGAACGTAGTTCATTGGATACAGCATGTCCTCCTTTGACCTTGCACACTTAATGGACATGTACACCATACAAATACATAACACCCACACATGCTCACTCTCTCACACACACACACAATCACACTCAGACATCCTTAAGAAATCATTTGAAGCCTTGTTTGTGAATCTTAGCATCAGGACCTTGAGAAATTAAGTTCAGAGAACTTTTCTTTTTTAAGACTCCTGTTAGGGAGCTTTCATGCCGATTTCAAGGGAAAACCCACACTTTTCCCCTGTAGAGAAGAGAAATGCTTATTTATTTATTTTTCCTTCCATAGCTATCAGCTTAGTTTCTTTGAGCTTCCTGCTCACCTCTGGAATCCAGGTTCAATGTCACAGCCACTGTAGGCTCTATTCAGCAGAACCTGGCTTGTATTCTGTTGAAGGATTGCTTTTTTCTAACTCTTACAGTACCCAGAAGCCAGAGGTCTGAGGTCACCCTCACACTCTCCTTCAGGGTTTCTGCGTTACTCATCTGAGACAGGTTTTGTTGATTTGGTTTGGGCGATTTTTGTTGTTTGGTCATTTCCAGTTTTACTGCACTGTAATCAGAAACCATCTCTTGTCTAGCATCTATGGCACCCTGAGTTTGAATGGAGAGACACATTACATTGCTGAAACAGAAAGCTCTCACTCAAGTGCCAGCCAGCAAGCGTCTTCTATCACCACAATACAATTATGGAAGCCAACGTCAGCACAGTACTGTCATGTAACTTGCAGATTCTCCTGGGTTATCCCGTTTCCCTACTAAAATTCTTTCTGCACCTGAATCACGCCACATTTCCTTGTCATGTCTAGTTTCTTCTAGGACTTTCCTGATGATGACCAAATAGGCATTTTGTGTTTATCAAATTTCTAATCACTTTCTTGAGGTTATGTGCTTTAAGTAGGAATGTCACAGAAGTAGCATGCCCACATGACCTCAGTTGATCGGCCCTAAATCTGGTGACTCCGTTTGCTTGGGGCTGGTGACTTGTCAATCATACAGTTACCATCTTTGCATTTGTAATTAACAAATATTAGCTGAATCACCTTGAGGATATGCAAAGACCCTGTTCCCCTCATACTTTTGTGCTGATTTTAGTTCCACAGAAGAATCTAGCCTGTACTATTGCAGTGTTGTTCTACTGGTAAACATCATTGCCCTAAATCCTTTTGTTTTTATTAATAGTAAAGAATTTTATTTTATTAAGTAAAGAATTCAATTATTCATTCAATCATGTATCTACACAAGCACGGATTTATAGATACTTAATACAATTATCTGAATTTAAACACAATACTATCAGGCTGGGGAGATAGCTCAGTGTATAAATAAACTGTCTGTAGAAGTAAGAGGATTTGAGGTCAAAGCCCCTACACAGGTAAAAAGCCAGAGAGAGCCATGCATGCCTCTAACCCCAAAATTTGGAGGTGGATACAGGTGGGTCTTGAGGGCTCTCTGGCCAGCCAGTCTAGCTGAAATGGCAAGCTTCAAGTTTGGTGTGAGATCCTAGCTCAAAAAATGAAGGAGGAAAGCAGTAGAGGTTCTCCTACCCCCAGGTTCTCCTCTGGTCTCTCCAAATTCATACACCCGCATATTCTGTATACAAGTTCACACTATGATACCACACACTACCGTCACCCACCACACACACACAGACACACACACAGACACACACACAGACACACACACAGACACACACACACACACACACACACACACACACACTACTATTATTTATGTTCTTGTTCAAATACCTAGGGGTAATTTGAATATGGCAGAGAAAGTTTGGTAAAATAAGACATCTTTGTCTTAAGTAATTGTTTTATAGTTTGTTTATTTTATGTGTGCACATTTTGTGTGCATGCATGCGTGTGTATTACGCCTGATACCCTCAGATCCTGAAGAGGCCATCGGATCTCCTGGAAGTGAAGCCATCATGGGGGTGCGGGGTACCAAACCTGAGGCCCCTACGAGAGCAGCAAGTGCTCCTAGGCCATGAGGCCATCTCTAGTCCTCTTAATAATTTAAGAAAAAAAACCCAGTAGTATCTTGTTGATGACTAGTATGCTTAGAGCTTAGGTTTGTGAGGGATGCCGTGCAAAGTGTCATTTTTATTTTTAAAATGCGGGCTGGTGTATGTGAAGATCTGAAGAGGCATTGGATCCCTTGGAACCGGAATTATAGATGGAGTATAGATGGATTTATACATTGCCACATGGGTGGAATGTCTACCTGGGAACCAAACTTGGGTCCTCTGCAAGAGCAGCAAGTGTGCTTAACTACTGACTTGTCTTGCAAGCCCCTGACAGGCATCATTTTAACATCTTGGCTTATATTTTAACTTTAAATGTAATCACATATTTGTATATAGCCATTTGATGGGGGAATTTTTCTGAAATTGAAATTTTTATTTAAAAAATTTAAAAGACATGTAGCTGGACACATGTCCGAAACTTTTCTTCAACAGGTGTCTTTACCACCAGGTGGTGCTATAGACCTAAGACATTGTAACTGTGACTGAAGGAGTAAGACACTGACTCCTGTGGAATCTGAGAAGTGTTCACTCACAGTTTTTAGGGCTTAGGAATGTCAGTTCTAAAGGACTTGAAAGCATTATGATGGAAGTCTGTGGAGCAGGTTCTGTGGGCAGGCGGCTGCAGGAGCGTTTTACATACCCGTATTCTGCAGGGACAGCAGGTTTCAGCATTGCTGGGACTGACTCCTCTTACATGCCTGTTGGCAAACAAGCCTGTAGAATGCAGACAGCAGTTCTGCAGCTCCAGAGTAGAGACTGCTGAGAAACTCCTCCAGAATAGAGACTGCCCCAGCGACTTCCTCTGGGAGCAACAGTTGGTATTCGCGGAGACAAAAAAGCCAAAATAAAAGCAAAACTCTCACACTTTACCAACAGACTTTGAGCTCTTGGAATCTGGCCCAGAGACTTGTGACATCTTAATCAAATATTCAAAGCCAAACTCCTCATGATCCATGTAGCCTCCCCCCTCCCTGCCCAAAATAGCTAGTCTCAAGAACAGCTAACCATTGCTATAAACTACTACTTGGGTAGGTGTGGTGACCCAGTGAATACAGGCTCTTATTGCCAGGCTGTGGGACTCACATGGTGAGAGGCCAAACTGACTCTGAATAGTTTTCTGACTTCCACATGCCACAGACAGATAGACAGACAGACAGTTAGACAGACAGACAGACACACACACACACACACACACGCTCAGAAAAATATAATACAAATTTTAATGAACTATGTAACAAAGAGTGAGATGGCCACTTCTCTCTTCAGAAATGGACTGGCACACAAATGGGACATGAGGTACAAGCAAGAACTTCCTCTAACTATTATAAAAGAGTTCCCATCTCTCTGTGATGGTGATAGTCTATCATCTAACTATGTCTGTCTGTCTGTCTGTCAATCATCTCTGAGAAGGAGCCCACTGTCTGTCTTGAAGCATATATTTTTTAAGTCTTTTACTAGCAGTCCTTGTCTGGTAAGTAGAAAGGAGAGGCCTTCACAGCTCATTCTCAGCATGGCTGTATCCACAAATTAAATAAAACTTGAGCTCCAGGTTCGGGAGAGATGGAAGAAGGCAGAGTGAAAAAGGATGAACCTGATTGGCTCCTCTGTGCCCCTGTGTGCATCCACATACAAACGTGTGCACACATACTTGTATATATGACACCCACATGTAAACCACACACACACATGAACATATACAAAATAATAACTTATCACAAGACTTTATTGCTTACATGTGACTAAAGCTCTAAATAACAAATGTCTGCCCTGTGAATCATCCGCCCTGACCCAAGCTCTCTGCTTTCTGCAGGTAAACTGCAAACACTGTTCATGTTTTGACTCCATCTGACTCCTCAAACGGTGAGAACATGCCTTCTTGCCTGCCTGCATTAAGCAAAGTTTCTCAAAGGCTTTCTAGCTGGTAAGCCCAGGGCAGACGTCTTAGTCAGGGTTTCTATCCCTGCACAAACATCATGACCAAGAAGCAAGTTGGGGAGGAAAGGGTTTATTCAGCTTACACTTCCACGCTGCTGTTCATCACCAAAGGAAGTCAGGACTGGAACTCAAGCAGGTCAGGAAGTAGGAGCTGATGCAGAGGCCATAGAGAGATGTTTCTTACTGGCTTGCTTCCCCTGGCTTGCTCAGCTGGCTTTCTTATAGAGTCCAACACTACCAGCCCAGGGATGGCACCACCACCTTGATCACTAATTGAGAAAATGCCTTACAGATGGATCTCATGGAGGCATTTCCTCAGCTGAAGCTCCCTTCTCTGTGATGATTCCAGTTTGTGTCAAGCTTACACAAAACCAGCCAGTACAGCAGGTTTCTCTGCTGCTTGTCAGCAGCAGACTATACTTTCTGTCTGGCTATTCCAGACATGTGGGCTCAGAACTAGCTATGGTGGCCGACAGCCTGACCCAGACTGGTTTGGCTGTGTCTTATTCCAGCAGGGTCAGTTAGAGCAGCTTGGTCAGTTGCTCATTCACTGAGATCCTCAGTTTCCCCAATGGTTCCATGGGGCTGTAGTTCTATTTATGAGCCTGGACATTATAATACTGAGCACAATGTCTGGTATTTAATAAGTACTAGTAAATTCTGGGTTTTCTTTTACTTGTTTCTTGAGACAAGGTCTCCCTCCCTACATCTTGAACTCAAGTTCCTCTTGCATCTACCTCCCAAATGCTGGCCTACAGGGCTGGGCCACGACTCCTGACTCAGGAAACTGGACATTCTCATTTTTATTTGTTTTTAGAGACATTCAAAAATGATATAATGTGACTTCAATTCTTCTCCACTCAGTGACGGCTGTTGGTACTGTTTGTTGCTGATTGCCCTTCTCAGAGTAAATTCTCAAAGAGTTTATTTTTTTGTCCAGGGCCTTGCTTGGTCAACCTAATGGTCAGCTGGTTTCCGCACAGAGACTTCCTAAGATGCTTTGGACGGCCATGTCCTCTGCGTTGGTCCAGCTCTGTGGGCATGCTGAGGCTGCTCTCAGTACTTCATATGATGCTGGACACCTCAGGCCTGAGACTTGGGCCTTCTAGTTTTTTCCTAGGAGTTCATAGCCTTGCAGCTGTGCTTTTCTAAACTCTGAGAAACGTGTCTAATACTCCAAATTTCCGATACACTACATCCTCTCTTAGGCTCTTGTTACTTCCCATTTGCCTGGCCTGTCCAGCACCCTTCATGCTGATCAGGTTAACTGAGGGCACTTTGCCTTGGAATGAATCATGCCTTGACTCTCACTCACCTCTGACCTTCTACGTATTCCCAGGAACAGTTTGAAAGTTTAATTTCTATACGTACACCACAAAAGTCATCTTCTGTAAGGTGTTCTTTGGAAATAAGCAAGTCTGTCTACTTGTACCACCACTTTGTAAAATGGTGTTTCATGCTGACTTTTCCAAGACACAGTTTAGGTACAAACAATACAGCAGCAACAAAATCAAAAACCTTATTTTGTCTGCCGTATACAAACCTTGTAAGATAAAATAGACAATTAATATACACAATTCTATGTACATTGGCTGTAGTTTTTCAGGAATTGGACATGGAACAATCCCATCAAATTTAGCATAATTGTAGGTAGATATAAAAAGTGTCTGAAGCTGACTTTTAGAACAGTGGACCTATAATGAGAAAGTAGGGAATCGTCAACAGAAAGCCTTATTCGTGACGGACATTTTGCTTCTACTAAATGTACTGCCAAAATGGCTGCTTTAGTCCATGTAGAAAACTCATCCAAGATAGAGCTTCATTTAGCATTTTTGGGTCTAAATGAAGGTGAATGAAAGGCTCCTACTATAAAAATAAACAAAACAATAAATAACAAACAAACAAATAAAGAGCAATAGGAAAAAAAGATGGGCAAGACTGTTCAATTCCCAAACTACTTTCTACAAACTACTTAATTTGTATTATTAATGATTCCATATCACATTTAAAACTAGTAATGTTTCCCCCAAAGCACTATCATATTAAACATGTCAAAATGAAGCAAATAGGCAGACAGACAATGAGGCATTTCACGTTACTATCAATTTAAAATAGAATTTAAGGAGGTCTCACGCCTGCTGTGCTGCTTACTACACTGGAGCCTTGGCGATAATGACTTATCTATCCATCCTACAACTCATTAGGAAAACTGAATACCATTAGTCTTTAGTTCACAGAATATATGGGACCAAGTGAGAAAATTCAGTGTGTGAGGCTGGGTGTAGGTGGTGGTGATGGAGGAGGAGGGGGAGGAGGAGGAGGAGGAGGAGGAGGAGGAGGAGGAGGAGGAGGAGGAGGAGGAACAATACTCTTTTAATTCAGGCACACGGGAGACAGAGGCAGCCAGATCTCTGTGCATTCAAGGCCAGCCTGGTCTACAGAGTGAGTTCCAGGACAGCCAGGGCTACACAGAGAAACCCTGCCTCTAAAAACCAAAAATTAATTAATTAATTTAAAAAAAGAGAGAATAAAAGAATTCCCTTACACACATGAAAACATGCTTTTTTTTCTCACCTTCTCTAATATTTGCCCTATCTAGAATTATAGTTATTGTCAATTTCTTTTCTTTTCATCATTTTATTACCATTATTATTTCTTACTATATAGTCCAGGCTGGCCATGAATTCATGATCCTTCTGCCTCAGCCCCTCATGTATGGGGTTACAGTCATGCAGGGCTCTGGTTAGTTTATTACATTGTTTCCTCTGTTAGAATGTAAAGGCCATGAAGGCAACATTGTTGTCTTGTTTCCTGTTGTTTCTCTAAAACTTATTAAACCCATGACTCATAAAATATATTTACTATACCTTTGAAGGTATGGATAAATAAATGCTGGTGAGTTATACAAGCAAAGTTTATTGATGAGTTATCCTCAGATAAGAAATAGATAGTATGCCAGGCATGGTGGCTCAGACCTTTAATCCTAGGAGTCAGGAGGCTGACCTAAAAAGATTATCAAGAGTTCAGGGCCAACCTGGACTATAGCATGAGATTCTGTCTCAGACCAGAGAAGGTGAAGAAGGAAGAGGAAGGAGGAACAGGAGAAAAAGAGGAGGAAGAGTCAATGGTGTGTTTTCAGTACTTAAAATGGCCGCCTAGGACTAGGCCTAGGACTGTCCAAGGACACTGGCTCCCTTCAGCTCATCTATTCCATAAGCAAGAAGAAGACACCTCAGGTGAAGACCATGTCAGTAACAGTAAGACTTCCACTAGCGTCAAAGGACAGGTCAACAGGCAACCTTGAAGGAGTAAGCCTCTCTCATAAAGTTCATTGTGGTCTTCCTGAAGCTTGTGTGGTATCCCGTGTTTTTTGTTTTGGTTTTGGTTGTTTGTTTTAAAGGTACTGGCCTTTGGAGCAAGCGCATCTATCTCAGGTCAGCAGCTTGCATATTCCCACTGGTGGGAATCCAGTTTTCAGTCTGTTCCATCCTGCCTGCTGCCATGGTGACCTTGCTCAACAGGAAGAGACATCTAAGATCTGTTCTCTGTGCTTCACCCTCCACTTTGGATTCTCTACTTGAAGGATTTTCTCCAGCTGGATTTTTGATTATTCTTCTTTGTTTTTTTGTTTTGTAAATTCTTAAGAGCTTTACTGGCCGAGTTCAGGCTTTCTACTGAGGAGTTTATGAAGGATATCCACTTTCCAGTGTTTTGTGTTCGTTTTCCAACAAAGTTTTGGCTTAACACAGTGAGCGGGGTTGCGTTCCACTTCTGTTTCCAGTCTGTGCTGAGCTATCAGGCTGACTTCCCTTCAGTCTGGAGTGGAAGAGGCCTTTCATCCTTCTTAGCTATTGTCAACAAAGCCGCCTTTTGTGAGACATTCATCATCTGCCTTTAACTTCTAAGTCTGGTCACCTGCCAGCAGCTTCAGCTGCACAAACCCCGTAGCTCAGAACTTGAATTCCATTTTCTTTGTGAGAGTACTTGCTGTGTTTTGGAAATTTCTGGCAATGCTAATTTGGCTCATTGCATTCACTTCAGTCTCTTGCTTGTTATAAATATTAGAGTCTCTCTTTAAACACACACACACACACACACACACACACACACACACGGCTAAGACTAAAACACTGTTTTAGAGCATTGCCTAGCACGTGTAAGGCCTGGGTTCCAGCAGCAGCAAAAATAGTATTGCTTTTGTTTTGTTTTTGTGACAGGGTCTCCTGAAGCCTGGGACTCAATGTATAGCTGAAGATGGCCTTGAACTCTGCTCTTCCTGCCTCCACTTCCTGAGAACTAGGATTACAAATGTGCCCCACTGTGGCTAGTGTATGTGCGCTGGGGTTTCTTGCAGGAGAGGCAAGCTTTCTTCCAACCGTACAAATTGAGTTATATTCCCAGTGCAGCACAAAATTTAATGCATATTTAACTTGCCTATGAAGATTATGTAGTAGTGAGATGGATCAACAGGTAAAGGAGTTTCCCACCAAGCCTGAAAACCTGGGTTCAATTCCTGGGACCCGCATGGTGGAAGCAGAGAAGTATCCCTATCCATCTGCCACCCAACTTCTCTCAAGTTGTCCTCTGACCTTCATATGTGCTAAGGCACACATACATATGCACATAACTTAAATTATGTATACAACTTAATCTGATATGTGTATATTTTTATAATTACTCAAACAAATAAATTAATAACACATCCAATAGAACCATTACAGTAAACTAGGTTCCCAAAATTTATATGATTTGGGATTTTTTTTTTTTTAAGTCAGGATATTACCTAGTCCAGGTTGGCCTCAAACTCATCATGTAGCCAAGGATGGCTTTGAACTCCTGACCTCCTGCCTCCACCTCCCAAATGTTGGGATTATAGCTGTATACCACCATGCCTGGTTTTGTTTCTATCTTCCATCACAGTTTGTACAGTTCGAATTCTAGGATTTGTGTTTGGGGAACCCGGCTTCCTTCACTTACCATAATGTCCCATATTTACATCAGTATTGTTACACTGCATGATTTGCTTCTTTTGATGCTGAATACAACTCCGCTGTGTATACATTTCTTTCATCCATCCATCCATCACGCATATACTCTCAGGTTGCTTCCATCCCTTGGTGTTATGAACGACGCTGCGGTGAGCAGGGGGTACTTGTGGTTTTATGAGGTTTTGATAATCATTTGATTTGAATATATACTCAAAAGTGGGATTGTGAGATGTTTTCTTTAAAAATATTGTTTATTTTAAAAATGTGGCCATAGTTGTGCATATTTTTAATCCCAGCATGTAGGAGGCAAAAGGCAGGAAGGTCTCTGTGAGTTTGAAGCCAGCCAGGGCTACACAGGGAGATCCTATCTCAATGAATAAATAATAGATATTACACATATTTATACAGTGCATTTCATCACGTCCATCTGCTACTCCCTCCAATTCCTGTAGTGCTCCCTACTCATCTGTCACGCAACTTCATGTTGGAGTCTTTTAAAAATTGTTTTTAATTTCATACATGTATACAATGTATCTTGGTCATTGTCTTAGGGCTCCTGTTGCTGTAATAAAATACCGTGACCAAAGCAACTTGGGGAGGAAAGGGTTTATTGGGCCTACACTTCCACATCAGTGTTCATCCTTGAAAGATATCAGGACAGGAACTCAAACAGGGCAAGAACCTGGAGGCAGGAGCTGATGCAGAAGTCATGGAGGGATGCTGCTTACTGGCTTGCTCTTCTTAGTTTGTTCAGCCTGCTTTCTTATATAACCAACCCAGGGCTCCTCCCTCATGAAATAACAATTAAGAAAATACCCTACAGATTTTCATACAGACCAATCTTTCTGAGGATTTTTTTTTTTTTTTTTTTGGTTTTTCTAGACAGGGTTTCTCTGTGTAGTCCTGGCTGTCCTGGAACTCACTCTGTAGACCAGGCTGACCTCGAACTCAGAAACCCACCTGCCTCTGCCTCTGCCTCCCAAGTGCTGGGCTTAAAGGCATGCACCACCACTGCCTGGTTTTGTTTGTTTGTTTGTTTGTTTGTTTGTTTTAAATTGAGACTCCCTCATCTCAGATAACTCCAGCTCCTGTCAGGTTGACATAAAACTATGCAGCACAATTGGTCCCTGTAGCTGCTTGTATTCTAATGCTAACTTGGGTCCCCAAAACTGTTTTCATGAGAGGGTCTGCACATATCTTCTGGGATCCTGCCCCCAATTAAAGATGCCAGCAGCCAAAGCTGGGGAGAAGAGAAACAGGACGGGTTTAGGCTTCCTGGGCTTGGGACCACAAGGTGGAGGAAGGGAAAAACAAGCCTCCATGGAAGGGTAAGAATATGCAGGAGGGAGAAGGAGAGCCACCATGTAAAAGGCGGAAGGTTGGCTCAACTGGGTCCAGAGCAACCAAGATGGAACATAGAAATTTGTAAGGAGTAACTCGGAGTGCTGGGTAGGAAAGTGGATTCTAACAACATGGAGGTTAGGCAGTTGCCATCTATGGCGCGGCTTAAGGCACATTAAAATGTAAGGGCTGTGTATATCTTTCACTCAGGAACATAAACCACGGAGGTGGGTAGTAACCCCGCGCTGGGACTTATTAAAGTATTTCTACTACAGATCCCTTGTCAACTTTAAACATAAACACATCCCTGTAAAGTTTCAGTGGATCACATATTAATAGAGGTACCACAATGCAAAGAAATTTTACAAACTTAAGTTCCAAAGTCTTAGAAATTCAAACATTTTAAAAGTTGTCTCTTTAAAAATATACCATCTCTTTTAAAATCTAAAGTCTCTTTAAATCTTTTTTTTTTTTTTTTTATTTAAATTCCCTCAGCCAGGCATGGTGGCACATGCATTTAGTCTTAGCTAGCACTCGGAGAGGCAGAGGCAGAACTGTGAGTTCAAGGGCAGCCAGGGCTACATAGTGAGACCCTGTCTCAGGAAAAAAAAAAAAAAAAGTTTCTTAACTGTGGGTTCCTGTATAATTAGAAAGTGGTACTGGTGTCTCCAAATGCTGGGGTCTTCTGCTGCAACTGTGCTGTGCTTTCACTAATAGCCTTTCTTGGGCTCTCTTCAAGGACTCCAAGCCTCAGTTTCTCTGCATAACCCCTTCAGTCCTGGGCCTTCAATTTCAACTGAGGCTGCACCTCCACCAATGGTCTCTTCTGGCCTCTCACAGTGCCAAACCTCAGTTGCTCTCCATGACCCCCTCATGCCTTCAAAACAATACCACCTGGGTGACGTATGCTACCAAGTTCTGCTGCCAGCTTGAGGTCCAAGCTCCTCTGAAGCACAGCTGAGCTTAAGGAAACACTTCCCAGAACACTTCACCTCAATCATGCTGGTTGTCGACTGAAACTCAGCTGACTCTTCAGGCCCGGCTGACTAGCATTCACTGTCACAGCAAAGCAAGGGTTTCACTTGAGGGGGGTTGCTCTCTTGTTAATCACAGCTGACTCTTCAGCCCCAGCTGACCTTAACTCAAAATATGCAACAGCCCCAGTAGTCTTCAGCCTTCCCTCCAGAACTTCTCAAGCCAGGCTTCTGTCTTCTATTCCCTCGAAATTATTATCTTCTCAATTCTCTCTCCCTAAATGTCCCTCCCCTCCATGGGGTGTGTTTCCAGTTTCCAGGCTTAACACACACACACACACACACACACACACACACACACACACACACACACATGCGCGCACGCATGCACGCACATACACATACATAATTTTGAAGTTATCCACATATGAGAGCATGTGGCACTTGTACTTTTGGGCCTGGGCAACCTCACTTACGTCTGCTTGTTGGTGGTGGTTGTTGTTAAGGCTTTCCCAACACCCATTCTCATCTACTCCTGTGCCCTTATTAAGATTAGTAGATGACAGGTATGCGGTTATGTCTGGCTCTCTATTCTGCCCCACTGGGCTCGTTTACACTAGTACCATTTAGTTCTGACAATAACAGCTTTGTAACACTGTATGATGACTCAAAGTTTGCTCTTTTGTCTCTCTCTCTCTCTCTCTCTCTCTCTCTCTCTCTCTCTCTCGAGATTGCTTTGGACATTTAGATTCTTTGGTAGTTCCACATAAATTTTAGGATTATTTTTCGATTTCCGAGAAAACTACTGTTACATTAGTAGGGATTGCACTGAATCTGTGAAGGGGCAGCTTATAAACAAGACTGAGTCTTCTACTCCATGTTTAAATCTCCATTGACTTGTATATTCTTTAGTTTCTTCTTAAAATGTCTTAGTTTGCACTACACAGACCTTTTACCTATTTATTAAATCTATTCCTAATTATTTTACTTTTAATAATATTTAAAGTGATATGATTTTCTTAATGTATTTTTCAGAGAGTTCATTGTGAATGTTAAAGTATGCTTACATGAAAAGTAAAATCACAGAATTTTTATATGCACTTGAAGTTCTCATAAACCTAAATTAAAATATTAGATGTTTCACCTAAGCATCTTTGTAACCACAGAGAATCTGCAATGGGCCCACAGAAAGCAGAACGACAGAGTGAGCAACCACACAATAATTTAGCCAATCACAAAGGAAGGTACAAGAGTGGAACAAGGAAAGGAAGACTGGAATAACAGGCTATGAATTGTTAAATAATTAACAAACAGACAACAGCAAGCCTTTATCAGTAATTACACTGAGTGACTGCTAACCCCACCAAAAAAAAAAAAAAAAAAAAATGAGTCAATGGTATTCTATTCCTTTAAGCATGAACAAGTTGAATTTCTAGTCAGACACTCAACACCTAAATAAATGTTTTTAAAAAGCAAGTTCCAACGGAATGTTACCTCCCAGCGACACATGTCCGCATTCAGGACAAACACGAATTACGTGAAAAACAAGAAAGCTCTTGCAAATGATACTCGAAAAAGAGCAGGAGTCATTATACTTAGTCAAAATAGACTGAGACAAAGGTGTAGAATGATACCCGAGGGCCCGGAGAGATGGCTCAGTGGCTACAGGCTGCTCTTCCAGAGGACCTGGGCTCCATCCCTGGACTCCCCTGATGACACACAATTGTCTATAACTCCAGTCCCAGGGGATCTGATGCCCTCTTCTAGCCTCCAAGGGTGCCAGGCACACAAATGGTGCACAGCCATACATTCAGCCTAAACACCCATATACACGAAATACTAATCAAACTTTTTTATTAAATAGTAAAAGGAGAAATATATTGAGAAGATATGACAATCGTAAATATGTATATGAAATTGGAATGTCTAATGAATTAAAACAGGATTATTAGAAAAACAAAGAAATAGCAACCCTATCCATATTGACTTCATCAATGGCTAGATCATAGAACACTATACAGAAACTGAAGACTTGACTACACTATAGGTTATAGATTATAGATTATAGATTATAGATTATAGATTATAGATTATAGACATGTATAGAACACCTTATCCAAAAGAAATGAAGTGCACGTTCTTCTTACATGCACGTGGAACAGGGGAGACTACATACTGACCCACGGACCACGTCCCGACAAATGTAAGAAGACTGAACGCTCCAGTTTCTTTTCTGACCACATAAAACTAGACTCAGCAACAAGCAGAGCTGGTCATGGTGCCATATGGCTACAACTCAGTATTCAGGATGCAGAGGCAGGAAGACTGCAGACACAAGACCAGTTTGAAGTACACAGCAAAAACAGGAGATTTAAAAACTGGCCATTCAGTTTTAGGGTAGAGATCCTGAAAGCTAAATTCTTTCTCTGAACCCCAAAACCCTCCAGGCAGATGTAGCTGGATGATAACAAGTTCAATTAGCAATCAGAAGGCCCTAGGTTGGATTCCTAACACTGAAAAACAACAACAAAAACAATAAAAACAAAACAAACAAAAACCAAGAGCAATCCTGAGACAAACAAAAGCACACACTGCGTCAAAGTAATGTGCTGCGGCAGAAGCATTGAGGACCAGAAGTTTACATCAGCGTATGTCCACATCACGAAAAATGAGACAAACACCCAGGAACTAAGACAGAAGGACCATGTACTCCAAAAAGAGTAGTTAGGAGGGCCAGCCTCGGCTACATAAAGGGTATCCAGGAGGTCAGCCTGGGCTACATAAAGAATCTGTTTTATAAAGGTGAGAGGGAATCTCAGATAACTTGGAGCAAGTGAGATGGAGATAGCTCTGTGGGTAAAGATGCTTGCCCAGCAAGCTGGAGGTCCCACCCAAGTTTGTGACCTGGAACCCACAAGAAGGTGGAGGACAATATCAGGTTAGCCTCTGACCTCCCATGGTACACGAATCAGGCCAAACACAAACATATCAGGCCAAACACAAACACACGCTACAAATGAAGATGAGACTATTGTCAAACAACCTAACATTCCATCCATCAAGACACCAGACAAGAATGCCCACACTTAGCCCAGGGTTAGCCGAGGGGAGGAGGTAATGAAGGTTGAAGCAAAAATACTCAAGTAGCTTAACTCTGCAGCATTATTTTTAACCATTCGGAATTGAGATTTTTGTCTCCTGGATTAACTCCACCAGGGGAGCTTTTCCTTCTGAGGCGTCTTTGTAAACAGCAATATCTCTACTAAGGTTTCAGTTACTGTTTCAAGACAAAATCTCACTAGCCCAAGCTCCCCTAAAGTTCAGATGTGACATGTATCCACGTATGACCCAGGACTTCTGATTTTCCTGCCTCCACCTTGGAAGTGCTGGGATTCCAGGTGTGTATCTCCATGCCCAGTTTTGTGAAGTGCCAGGGCTCGAACCCAGGACTTCATGCCTACTATCCAAGCACTTCAGTAACTGAGCTACACCCCAGCCCTACACGCAGTCTTTGCTTTCCAATATTCTGATTTACCACTGATATTTGAGTCGTTCCTTCCAGCCCACTGATTACATCACAAGGCCGTTTCTCCAAAGGGGTTTTACTCTTTCTAGACTATTTTGCTGTTTCCTTCCCCAAGCATAGAGTACAAATGCATTAATCAGCAGTTGTCACAAAGGATACAAGATGCAATAATCAGCCATTGTCAGAGGGGACACAGGATCCTTTTGCAGATTATTAGTCTTACTGACAAAATAACCTGAAAATGGATTCAGAAAGAGACTTAAGGACAATTTTGTTGGTATTGGAGAGAAAGAAATCAGGGCAGGCATGCCTTCTTCCTGTTGAGTGGCCATCTGTTGGTTACTACAAACGTCTGAACGCACCTTTAGGGATATTTTGCCATGCTAGCCTTTGCTGTGGTTCATGGGCTTCGTGGCTGGGTAGAACTGTTCATGGCTTCTCCCTTCACAGCAGCAGAGTATGTCATGGCTCTCTGGAAGCTGGACTGCAGGAAGGAAGCCTTCAGGTTAGATATAGCTCAAGCATTTCCAAGTTGGGTCCAAAGAATATAATGTCTTCAGCAACAGAGACATAACCTTCAGCCTCTGAGAGACAACCAAGGGCAACAGCTAGAGCTTACTGTTTGGGGAGTTACTTGGACTATCCTGACCAACAACTCAAGTAAGTTTCTCATGCCTGGTATTGTGGGCTCTTGTGGGGAGCATACACAGCCCAAGAAGGGCATGTGCATACATGTATACAGGTACACACACCCACACACACACACACACACAAACACACACACCCCGTCTCTCATAATTTTAGATAAATAGAAAGTAGTATGATTTCTTGAGCCTTTATCAAAGAGCCTTGGAGTTGTTTGTCCCTCTTCTCTCCCACTCCTATATTGGCCTCCCTCGACCCTCCCTAATTATAGCCCTCACCGTATTCTTCCCATTTCCTCCTTTCTATCACTGGTACCCTGCTATTTCCCACTCAAGCCTCCTCCGGCTCCCACAGTCCCTTTGTACTTCCCTGGTTTCTGTGGTTACTCCATGTCGTACGCTCACATCTGAGGATCTGGAGCTGGGAACCGCAGGTGATGAGAGCATGGGATGCTCAGACCCAAGGGCTGCAACTCCAGCTCAGCTCCCACACCTAGGGCCCAGGGACATGGAAGAAGAGGCAGTGGGAAGATCTTAAGAGCTAGAGGAGCAGGAAACCTCCTAGAGATGGCTGCTTAAGCAAGACCTGAACAAAGACAATGTCATTAGACATGTTGAGAGAGAAGGAAGAAACCTCAGGGGCTCCACCCATAGCAACAAATTACAGGCAACAAATGACGGCTGAGGGAGGGAGAATTAGTATCTCTCAGGGATGAGTCTTGTAATTGGCTATCCCTAAAAGTAGTCATCCCTAAAATCATATACACACAGACAACAAAGATGGATTTGTTGGGCTGTACTTATATATTTGTGCGTGTGTGTGTGTGTGTGTGTGTGTGTGTGTGTGTGTGTCTGTGTGTGTGTGTCTGTGTGTGTGTGTCTGTGTCTGTGTACATTGTCTTAGGGTTTCTATTCCTGCAGAAGCATCATGACCAAGAAGCAAGCTGGGAAGGAAAGGGTTTACACTTCCACGTTGCTGTTCATCACTAAAGGAAGTTAGAACTGGAACTCAAAAAGTTCAGGAAGCAGGAGCTGATGCAGAGGCCATGGAGGGATGCTGCTTACTGGCTTGCTTCCCCTGGCTCATTCAGTTTGCTTTCTTATAGAACCCAAGACTACCAGTCCAGGGATGGCACCACCCACAATGGCCCTCCCACCCTTGATCACTAATTGAGAAAATGCCTTACAGCTGGATCTCATGGAGGCATTTCCTCAAGGGAGGTTCCTTTCTCTGTGATAACTCCAGCGTGTGTCAAGTTGACACACAAAACCAGCCAGTACATACATACACATATCTATTTATATATTATTCATATATATATATCTATCATTCATATTTATGTGTGTTCATAGATATATATGCATATAATCTATATACATATATATTCGTATATATTTATATATAATTCATATAGATTTATAGATTTATCATTCATATATATATATATATGAATGAGATGGCTCAGTAGCTAGGACCACTGGCTAATCTTCCAGACAGCGCAGGTTCAGTTCCCAGGACACCTGAAGGCTGGCAGCCATAGCTAACTCTAGTCCTAGGAGAACTAACATGTGAGAGACACAGGCTAACATGCAGGCAAAATATCCATACACGTAAAATAAAAATTGTTTAAACCTTCAAAACTTTTTAAAAAATGAAGGCATACAGCAGCCAGCCAACACCCATCAACAACAAAATATCTGCCGTGCACGCTGCAAAGGCTATGGTTAATAAGATTGTATTGCACTCGGAGTTTTATTTAACAAGAACAAACTCTTCTTGTCCCTCAAAATTAACAGTATAGGCTGAACTATATTCATTTGCTCCACTACAGAAACTATTTTACTCTCTAGTATCTAATAGCATCGGGCTGTGCTTCTTAATTATATATAATAGGATTTATTAAAGATGGGCTGGGGACGTGGCTCAGTTAATAGAATACTTGTGTAGTTTTCATGAAGACCCGTGTTCAACCCCAGCACTGTATAATCCAGGCATAGAGGGGCACACCTGTAATCCCAGTGGCTGGGAGGATCAGGAAGTCAAGGTCAACCTCTGCTACATTTTGAGTCTGAGATCAATCTGGGATACATGAGATTTTGTCTTGAAAAAAACTTATTAAATTAAATAAGAACAAGAGAAACAGAAAATAAGCAGAAACAAATGTGTGCGTACTTATGTGTCTGTGTGTGTGTGTCTATGTGTGTACATGTATCTCTATGTGTGCATGTGTGTGTGTGTTTCTCTGTGTGTCTCTGTGTGTATGTGTGTGTGTGTCTGTGGGTGTGTCTCTCTGTGTGTGAATGTGTATGTGAGTCTGTGTGTGTCTCTGTGTTTGTGTGTGTCTGTGTGTATCTCTGTGTGTGTCTGTGTGTATGCATGTGTGTGTGTGTATGCATGTGGGTGTGTGTCTGTGGGTGTGGGTATATCTGTGTGTGTGTCTGTGTGTCTCTCTGTGTGTGCATGTGTCTGTGGGTGTGGGTGTCTGTGTGTGTCTATGTGTCTGTGTGTGTGTCTCTGTGTGTGTGCATGTGTTTGTGGGTGTGTGTGTCTATGTGTGTTTGTATGTATCTGTGTATGTCGTTGTGTGTCCATGTGTGTGTGTGCATGTATATGTGTGTGTGTGTGTGTGTGTGCATGTGTGTGTGCTGACCTTGTCTGAGTTTTTTATCAGGCTCACATAAGTTTTGCACAGTGATTTGTGTGACTTCTTCCATTTCAAGTCTCTGAAATAGTTACTATAAGACAAAGATGAGCTGTCCTTCAAAGGTTATTAAACGATTTTCTAAAACTTCCAATGTGAACTTCTTCATGGACAGGATGGTGTCTAGACACCCTGACAAATTTAGCAAAACAACTACACATGCTGAAGTGAATCATTTTTAAATTATGCAAATGTTTTGCTGAGCTGGCTAAAAATAAATAAATAAAAAGAAATCAGAAATCATGAAGAAGCAAAAAGCTGGATTCTTCCCTCTGGGCAACTCCAAATCCTAACTAAGTCCTAACGAACTGGGATCTTGCTTTTGCTGGCTGGGTCCATTGCAGGGTCCGCTAGAGGTAAGCAGATGACCCCAGCCTGTGGTGAGAACCAGAAATAAATGCAAATCAGACAACAAGGACACTGGCTCTGCTGACCTTCATGCTGAGCAGAAGCAGGGGAAATGCCTTTCTGAACAATGTAAAGCCAATTCTTATTTGACAGAGTGGCCTGGAGCACATCGGTGGCCTCAGTGACTACAGGTGCCTGACCAGCGGAATGTAAGTCATTGTACTGTATCACAGTTCATTCTGGACTTCTCCATGTGTGAACATAGATTCCTCCTCCTGTTCCTCCTCCTGAGACAAGGTTTCACGTAGCTCAGGCTGACTTCAAACTCACTATCTAGTCAAGAATTAAATCTAATTCTTCTGTTTCTGGCTCATGGATAAGATTCTGTTAATAAATAACAGTTTTTAGTGTTCTTTTCTGGCCTGAGAGACCTGAGAGAGAAAGGGATGGGGCAGGCAGCCGCAGGCTCTACCATGGTAGTGCGAGCAGAGAAGGAGACATCAAAAGGGCATCGCAGAAACTCCCTATCACACGAAGGAGTCTTTAAGGGAGGTCCCAGCCTGCCAAAATTACTGATGGAATGAAGAGGACAAAGTGAGAATTGTTTGTCTTTACTCCAAAGGAATCCAGAGCATTCTATGCATGTAGGGGGAAGCTGGGTTGATTCCTCGGAAAGGAGTGTGTGAGGGTGTGTGTGAGAGAGACGTGTAGATGTGTGTGTGCCCATGACTGTGAGTGTACATGTGTGTATAGCGTGTATATTTTAGTGTGTATGTATTCATGAATATGGGTGTGAGTATATGAGTGTGTGTATGTATGTGTGGTATGTGCATTACTTAGATGTGCTTTGCTTATCATAATATATTCAGAGGGGGTTGGAAATAAAATGAAAATACCAAACTGAACTTAAAAAGTGGAGTTTTGCCAACTGTAGGAACAAAAAGTCTAAAACAAAAGGTCCAAGAGCCCTACATGCCTGGAGCTTGACCCAGTGACTCGGATAGCACATGGACCGCAATGGCTGCTGGTTTCCAGCCCAGATGGCCTGGCCCAGGAAGACAACTGACTGGCATTATAGAATTTACTGCCTCAAGCTGTATTTGACCTCTCTTTGAAAAAACACTTACTAATGGTCCAGGAGATAAGGCTGGGACTTCTCTTGACTATACAAAAGGACCCGCTTTCCTTGGGGACTGGGGGGTGGGGGGTGGGGGAGGGGGTGGGGGTGGGGGAGGGGGTGGGGGAGGGGAGGGTTGAGGTAGATAGGCAGCCACTTCAAGAATTTTCCCATGGTGCTTCTGTTTGTAGTGTCTATTCTTTATCAAAACTTTTTTATCAGTTCTAGCAGGATAAGTTCTCTTACCTTATACCTCGGTCTCATTGTTCCCAGAACAACACTAACATATTTTAATAAAATGCTCTTCTGTTAGGGAAGGCATAAGGGGGAACTTAATCGAAGTACATTGAATACATGTATAAAGTTCTCAAAGAATTCATAGAAATATTCTATATAATACTCGCTTTTTTTCTTGCTATTTCTTAAAAGGATGGAACTAGAGATTTACTCATTTATGTAAAATACCTACTGTAGAACATAATTAGCAAAGCTGGTCTTCCCTAAGCAATCATCCAAGCAGGCTTCACTTTTGCCAGAAAGAAAAAAAAGTGTTATGTGAATAATTGTGCTATATATTCCACAGAATACTGTAAAACTCAGAGAAATAAACTACAAAATTTATTTGAAAATGTAGTGTACTAAATCTAGTCAGGTTAGCATCATAATAAATATGCTAATACTTAATCTAGTTTTATAAAAATCCTAAAAACCAGAATAAATCTATGAGCTTTTTTTCATTATTTAATTTATAATGTATTATTTGTATTACTATAAAGAATTATTATTTATGAAAAGATGGGATGTTTAAAAAGGCCCAATATTTAGTCATTATGAATGTGACATTAGATTGTAGAGCTAAGTTTTAGAAGTAATTAAGTTAAAATGTGAAATTTTCAGATACATCATTAACTGCATTAATTGCACTTACTGCTAGCATCAAAATTGCTCTGTGTATTTAAGGAAGAAGTGACAATAGTCTGTGTGTGTGTCTGTGTGTCTCTGTGTGTGTGTGTGTTAAACAACTAATGAATTTCCAGCTAGCATATGGTTCAGCCTTTGTTAAGGGATGGAAAATATTAGACATTCTTATATGCAATGAGCATTGACCATAGTTGGAATAAATGTTTAAAGATAAGGTTTGATGAAGTGTTTCAATTACCTTATTGAATAATGCCTTCTTTCCAAAATGAAGTCACTTTTGAAAGATTCTAGACGGGGCATTGTCACATGCATGAGCTCTGGCGTGAACAACTTGGTTGCTCCATCTGCAGACACCGAGTCAAGGTCAAGGGGCTTTACCACATCACCAAAGAACTTTTTTTTTTTTTAAATAAAAATAATCAAAAAGTTTGCAGGGGCAAAAATAAAGCAATCCATTTCACTTTTCACTTCGAATACTTCTTACCAAGAGTCGTTCCCTGTCTTCCCTCTGCAGTAGCCTGTGTCTGTTACTATCCTTACCTCTAATATCTAAACCACAGTCTGTCTGTCCACTACACCTTCCTCTCAGAAGTAAGTTCGGATTTTTTGAGTGTTTACTAATCTGTTTAGGGACAGGGTCTGGGTAGCCTAAGCTAGCCTTATACTTATGTAGCGGGTGACCTTGAACTTCTGAATCTCTTGGCCTCTGCCCTCCAAGGGCTAGAAGTCGAATGTGTGCACTACTCCCCGTTTTATGTGGTATTACAAAAGTTCTTCCCAACCGAGCAACTCTTAAAAATCCCCATTAAAGAAAAACCAACTTGCATTCTGTGGATGTAAAGCTGCCTTGGCACGTCTGGAGGAGGTCAGAGGACAGTATTCAGGCGCAGGCTCTCTTCCACCATGTGGCTTCTGGTGGGATCAAACTTGTGTTCTCAGGCTGGGTGACAGGTGCATTCACCTGCTGAGCCATCTCTCTGGCCTTAAATTCTCCATTTTATTTTATTGTTACTTTTTATATTTTTACTATGTTATAGTATATATGGGCTATCCCTCAGGATATGCCCCAGAGGTCCGAGGAGGCTGATCCCTGAAACTAGAGTTACAAGAGGTTGTGTGACACAGGACATGGCTGGCAGGAACCAACCCGAGTCCTCAGGAAACCCAGACTGGGCTGTTAACCCTTGGTCATTTCTCTAGCCCGCTAAACTCCCAACTTTAATATAAAGGTGTCCTGACCCGCAGGACCTAGTTATTCGCGGTGGTCGAGGGGGACCCTAACCTGAAAGAGAAACGGGCGAGAGAAAGGAGCGAGACCAAGCAGAGATTTGTCAAGGTCTGTTTTATTCTTAGAAAGTTACCGCTTATAAAGAGTAAAGAGAAAGAAAAATGGGTTCGGGAGGGTAGGGGAGGGGTAAATCAATAACCGGGCTAAAACAATGGGGGACATTTGCTAATGGAATCTTTTATGGTTGATCTTATCTTGAACGTCCTGTGGTAAACCATATCTCGGGATTCCCAAGCTACCTGCGTAAACATTATCTTGGTGCAAAAGGTCAGGCTCTCATACAGTGAGTGAGACCAGAAACCAGGCTTGTGCTCTGATGGCTCCCAACAATATAACATGTCAGTGTGTGTGTGGGGTGCACTCATATTCACATGTGTGTGTATGTGCATGTCTGTACCAGCACCCGTGTATACAGGGGATCAACGTTGACAACAGGTGTCTTTCTTGATTGCTCCTTACTTTATTTGCTAAGTCAGGATCTCTCAATTGATCCCAGAGCTCACTTGTCACCTTCTCTGACTCCCCATCTTGTCCTGGGAATCCCCTCACTGTCTTTGCCTCTCTCAGGCTGGGATTACACGTGGCCCCCATGCCTTAGTTGGCTTTTATGTGAGTTTGGGGGATCCAACTCCAGTCTTCACTGTTTACCCACTGAGCCATCCCCCCAGCCTAGCCTTTCACTGTGAACAGAAACACGGGTTGAGGCTGGAGAGATGGCTCAATGGTTAGAGCACATTAGTCTTGCAGAGGACCTGGGTGTTAATTCCTACTGCTCACATGGTGGCTCACATAGTCCCAGTTCTCAGGGATTCAACAGGCATGTGTGTGACACACACACACACATGCATGTAAATATTTCATACATGTAAATAAAATAAATATTTCTTTAAAAAAGAAATGCATGTATCTGGGGACAAAGGAAGCCTTGGGCAGGTTTCTGTGTATGGGTCAAGCATGAAGGGAGGATTTGCTGGCACGTTTGAAAACTCGGCAGGGCACTGAGTCAGGAAGAACGGCAGAGTGGCTGAGGGTCTGGATTGTCTTACATAAGATATAAGACGCACTGCTGTAGCCACTGAATCTAAAACCCCCTAATCGTAGGGCTCATCATTTTCCAGGCTCACAGGAAGAAACATTACCAATTACGCTGCAACAATCTTTCTTACCACCCAGAAGCGTTCCACCATTCAAAGCACTTTTAAAGCTCAGAAAAGAAATGGGATAAAGCATTTTACGTGGTCTTCCTCGGTCAGCGTGGCTCACACAGATCACAGCTCATTCAGTCACTTCCCTCTATTAGAGCGGGGTCAGACACATGGTCTCCACTACCGGACTGCAACTAAGATGCTTGTCGGACCTGCCAAGAAGATCAAGATTACAGGGACCAACAATGAAACGGCTCTAAAGAAGACAAGGCTGGCAGGAAAAAGACCAGGTTCTTATTTTAGCCATTTTCTCTCTCTTTTAGACAAGGTCTCTGGTATCCCCATTTTGACTCAGTCTTTCCTTGAATTTGCTAAGTAGCTGAAGATGACTTTTAACTCACTAGCTTCTTGCCTCCGCCTCCGTCCTGGTGGGATACCAGACACATGTACCACCATATCAGGTTTTGCTCAGTGTTGGGAATTGAACCCAGGACATCAAGCATATACATAAGCACTCTATGAAGTAAACCACACCCCCTGCCCCCCCCCCCCCACACACACACACTGGCCAACAGTTTCTGTTTCTTTAGCAATTTAAAATAAGTACTCTGGGCTAGGCATGGTATTGGCTAGGAGTCCAAAGTTGTCCTTTGCTACATAAACTCCAAGCTACATGAGACCCTGTCTCTAAACAAACAAAATCTCAAGCTCAATCTATTTTAAAATAGATCTAAAAAATGGACCTAAGCCAGTGGTGGTGGCACATACCTTTAGCCCCAACACTTGGAAGGCAGAGGCAGAGGCAGGCAGATCTTGAGTTCGAGGCCAGCCTGGTCTACAGAGTGAGTTCCAGGACAACCAGGGCTACATGGAGAAACCCTGTCTTGAAAAAAATCCCAAAATGACAATGACGACGACGATGACATTGATGATAAATGGACCTAGACCGTTTTTATGTAACTGAAACCTCACTATGAATAAGCAGACAGAATTCACGGGAACTGCCTTCCTTCCAGGAAGGAAATTCTGCCTATTGTCTCTCACAAAGACATCCTCAAAGAAAGACTTCTATTGATTTCATGAAGGCAGCTACCTAGCTGTGGTTCTAATGCAGCCAATCACTTCCAAAGACCTCATACTTCAAAGATGCTGTGAATATAATGATTCAAATAGACACCAGGGGGGCTTTGTTTAAGGACAAACTGAAAAGATAGGCCAAGGTTAAAAAAAAAAAAAAAAAAAAAAAAAAAAACGCCTATTAAAGAAATGGACTCAGTCTTTTAGGAAATTAAAGTACATTAATGAGGAAAGTTGAGGTTGGGAGAGAGGGAGTGTAAGGAACACAATTTAAAAACCATTTTGTATGACTCAAAAGCCGTTTTGCGTGCTTGGAATAATGGAACGCATATGAGATATAAGTTTGTCACTGGGCAGCTCTGATAAAAGCTGGCCTCAGAAGCAAGCCCCTGGCAGGCCACCCAGCAGTTCAGGCCTGAGCCTAGCCCAGGTCTGGCCCTGATATGCTAATGAGGTAACCCCTACATGCTGTTGATGGGCTAGTGACCCAGCTCCACGCTGTGAGCCCTAAGTGTGGCAAAGCTACCGTCCAATGAAACGCTACAAAAATTGGAACTTGGGAATGTTCTCTAGGACCTCACCCATGCGGTCCTTAGACACCTCTGGCTTGTGTTGCTCATTACCAAAGGACTTGGGGGTGGCCCTGGCTTCCGTGACCGCTCTTGCGGAACCCACACGGACCTGCCTGTCAGCACTACTTCCTGGCCTGTGCTCTTTAGTACCCCTGGACCACCATCAGTGCCCTCTTCCCGCCTGCTACCCCTGAAGAACGTCGCAGAGGATGTGGATCGAGCCTGCAAGCTTCCAGAGCACCCTCGCCAGAGATTCTCCAGTGGAACCCTGCGGTAGCATTTCTGCTCAAAGACCATTCATTTCCTGCTAGGTTAGATGTCTGTTTAACTCTTATGTTAGCATGACACTCTAAGGAATGTTTGTGTGAATAAACCGAGCATGCCTGAAAGACAAATCTTGTGTGGACATCCTAATTGCTGAGTGTGTCACAGCCCACAGGCAGTGCTCTCTGCAGGAGGGACAAATTGCCTTTGTCTCCGTTATTCTTCTGACAGCCTCAAATATAAGCTGTGTTTACTTGAAGTCGGGAGAGTGAATATTTTGAGGATTGAATTTTAAAATCAAAGTAGAATAAATTTTCCTGGTATGAAGAAGAACAGAAATGAACCACCTTTAGAAATGCTTTTTAAGATTTCATAGTAAACGTGTATACTCACTGCACTATTATTTCCCAAAGTCACACAAATATATCTCACGTTAACCAGGCTGGGCATCAAACCCTGGGCTTCATGCATGCTAAATAAGCATTCTATCTATTGAACCACGTCCTTAGCCCCCAATATTTATCTTAGTGACACCAAAGCTTTAAAGTCTAATCAGTGGTAAGTAGGCAGCATAAATGACAGTGTGCTTAGCATCTGTAAGGCCCTGGATTTGAGTCCTGGCAACTCCCCAGTATACTGCTGAAGACTGTTACATAATTTAAGAGGCAAAGGCGTCGTGTCGCTGTATTCCAGGGTAGAAGTGTCACTCTGGGGATGCCAGGGGATCCTAACAGATGAAATTCAGCCACTCATCCCCAAAGAACCACAGGAAAAAAAAGCCCTTTACTTTCCTTGCTACCAGAAAGACACATCTAAGGGCTGGCCCCCTTGGGGTGTCAATAGCAGCCTTCAGATCACATAGGAACAGAACAAAGGCAGAGTTGGGGCAGTCTGATAGTAAAAGGTCTAGGTCAGGTCACAGAGTGTGGCTGGTTATTATCTGAGGACTTTTCTCACAGCCTTGTAAATGTCAAGGAAATTGCTGCTCAGGAGCAAGCTGCCTTTGCCTCACAGGATGTCTGTCTATTCTGGATTTTAAGATAAACTGAGGGTAGGAACAACTCAGAAAAGACAGAAGCAAAATGAGTCAGGCTAATAACTGGATCCCCTTCTAAAGGATTTGTAAACACCTGAGTGTACACAACCGAAAAACCAGAGCGCACCTGGTACACCTTAGTGACGTCTCCTTACCGCTGGCAGCAGGATAGATCTAACTCTAGCCTGAGCGGACTAAAAAATTGAAATTAATATGCTCCCAGGAGGCAGGACAGGGCTGAAAAGCCTGCTAAGCAGCTCCCTCCCCTTTCATTAGTGTGGAATCTTGAGTTCCTGGGAGTATTGCCCCGGCCTTTCCCTTTGTACTGTCTACACTCGGGGGACCTGCCAAGCAAATTAATAATGTGCTGTGATTAAAGGGAGAATCTCTTCAGCACAAAGGGAGAATCTCTGCAGCACGAAGGCAGAGTTTTAGAGCACCCTGTCGCGATTGTACAAAGGAGCCTCTCTTACCTTACGTCACCTGCTCCCTAAGGCCTAACCCGGTTCTTGTTATTATTTAACTATAACCTGGTTTTAACATAACCATAACAATGCCTTGGTAACCTGCTTGTGGTCATTATTTGAACTTGAAAATTTCAAGAGGAAAATGAACATTTCTTGCCATAGGAACTAGTGGAGTTACATTTGATTTTTCTTCTGCCTTTGCGTATAAAAAGCCAACCACGATACGGGGAGGTTAGTCTTCCTGTCAAACATAACCAGGAGGCTGCGGGGAGCACCTCTGGACCTGGAATAGCTCTCGTGACCCAGAGATACAGAAGACAGGCCAAGGTACCAACCTTTGATTTCTAGACATTAAAAATAAAGCTTTATTGATTCTTTGTAAGTTTCATATCATGCTCCCCAGACCCATCCATCATATCTGCCCTTTGCCCTTGCAACCTCCACTCCCCACCCCTGAAATAAAAACCACACAAACAAGCCAAACAAAGCATAGAAAAGCTCTCACCATGGAAGCTGTAGTTTGTCACAGTGTGTCCCACAGCGTACCCTTCCTTCCACGAATTTCACTTGCAAATATTCATTGCAGTGAGTCACTGGTTTGGTTCAAGGCCTCTGGCTCCTGTGACACCACCAATATTGAATCCTCACCAGGTCTCCTCCCTGTTATCCTGTGGTTGCTCTGGATCTTTGACAACCTGCAGCCCTGGATCACCAGGACCAGCCCCTTCAAGTGCCCCAGCAGTTCACAGATGATGTAGATTTTGGAGTGGGTCAACTCAAAGCGCCTGAATCTGGACCCGGGCGGCAGTTGGGCTGGTTGACTTTCCCTTATCACACCAGCAGGGTGAGCTCTCCAGCACTGCTCCGACTAGGCCACTCAATGCTATTGGCAGGAGGCAGGGTCAGCTCTTCCACTCTCCAGTCTTAGGGGCCTCCTCCAGAGTCAGCTTCTCTGTGCTGTCAGTCAAAGAGTGATGCCTACTCTCCCAAGTGCTGCAGCTGGCCAGGGGCTGGGACAACTTCCCCCCCACAACCCCCCCACAACCCCCCCACAACCCCCCATACGCTCAGGCCTTTGCCATCAGGGCCAGCTCCTTTGTGTTGCCCAGACAAGGTGCAGGGCCTGTCCTTTGATGAGAGGCAGGGCTGGCGTTCTTGCTGTCATGACTTTGGGGCCAGCTCTCCAGACCACCACAGTCAGCAAGGGGTAAGGAGGAGTTTGGGTTCTAGACATTTTAAGAGCAAAGACCCTGGGACCAAAGTGAGATTTGCAGTTATTGTATAATTTAGGAAAAAATTGATAATGTTTATAACTTGAGAACATATTTTAAAAAGATTTTATTTTTTAATTATGTGGGGGGGGGTGCATGTGAGGCAGAATATGGTATGGGATCTGGAGTTACAGGTGGCTCTGCGCTGCCCCATGTGAGTGCTGGGAAGTGAACCCAGGTTCTCTGTAGGAGCCAAACGAACTCTTCGTCATTGAGCCATCTCCATCCTTTGGAGAATACAGAGGAGAGGAAGACTTGAAAGTGTTCAGGAGAACCCAAGTGGTGACTCAGGCCTCAATCTCAATGCTTTGGTGGCTCAGGTAGGAGGGTTACTATGGGTTTGAGAACAACCTGGGCTACACTGCAAGATGCTGCCTCAGAGAAAACAAAACTCCCAGAAGACAGAAATTGGAAATGGAAGGAGTTCCGGAAGAAGAGTGAGGGTACAGGAGGAAGATTTGGTAAGCGAAACATTGGATCTGTTTTTAACTCCTGCAGCTCAAGGAAGGCCAGTGCTCAAGAGAAGGTGTTCTGGGTGGGGCTGATGATGCCTTTCATCAAAAAAGAGATCAAAGAAAGGCGATATGCCCTCCAGAAAGCCAATGAGCAGCACAAAGTTAGAGCCAGGCCCCTGTGACAGGGGATGCTAGGTAAGAAAGAAAGGAAGGGGAGGGAGAGCTGAACCCAGCTTCTCTCCAGACACCATTTGGACCATGCTTATCTATGTGACCCTGTGGTGTAAGTGGCCTGGCCCATGTTCAGATAACATGATGTCTGATGCAGACAGCCTTCCACGTTGGAAACTCATTTAGGACCCAGGAACAACATTCGGTGATGCCCCTTATCAGTAGAGTGGGTTGGTCAGTGGTCCATAATTCTTTTTTGATATGAACATCAGGGGCTTTCCTTGCCAGACAGGGAGGAGACCTTGGGTGTTAAGAAGACAGTTTTACTTCTCAGCCTAAAGGAATCAAGCCCGGAGTAAGATGGTGGAAAGAAACAAAGTATGTTTGAAGACTTGATAAGAAGCTGGGAGGACAGCAGGAAATGTAGGTCTGTGATAGCCCACCTGCCATTGCAGTTCCATTCTGAGCCCCTCACCCCACACAGGAGGAGTAAGAATCCTTTTCATGAGGGACTTACTCAAACATTCCTCAGACCCCACCCCCCCCACCCCCACCCCCACCCCTGTTAGGCAGCTGCTTGCCAGTCTCCGCTAGGCCTGCCCACTGTCTGAGTTGTAACTCAGAAGGCCTAGCCTTTCTCTGTTTACTTCGTCCTTTTCTGCATACCAGCTAAACCCCTAAACCTGTTACTGGTTTGCCCTAATCCCTCCTCTCGGCAGCTTACCTATCCTGTTTGTTTTTCTTTTCCTTTCAAATTCCAATTAAACTGTCCACATGTTCCCTTCGGAGTCTGTTTTTAGATGTGTTTATCAACCAGACCAAGAACCTACAAAAAGGACTTGTGTCCTCGTGGTCTGGGGTGAGAGCTGTGCTACAGAAGCCGAAAGGTGCCCACAGTAGAAGAGTGTGCAGGGCCCTGGGCAAAAGAGAGGGTCACTGGGGAAAATTGAATGGACGTGGTTGATCATTTAGGAAATAGGACTGGCAGATCAGGACCCCAGAGACGGGTTAGCGTTCATCTGTCATCTCAACATTCATGCAGAGACAGAAATGGTGCCAGAGCTCACAGCCCAGGCAACCTGGAATATGCAGTGCAGCAGTAGAAACTATAAGAGAGACTCTGCTTCAAAAAGGTGAGACCAGATGACACACACACAAAATAAATAAATAAAAATTAAAAATTGAAAATAATAATGACATTAGATGTACAAGTCAAGAAAGATGAAGGCTGGGTGCAAGGGAAGTCATGCAACTTAAGGCTTCAAAGGTCAAAGTTGTGTTACAGGATAGATACCATTGTAAGGATTTTATTGTGTGTGAGCTTCCTAATCCCTCCAGTTTTAGACAGAAGGTAATTGAGGTGCATAGAGACAAAATGGCTGATAATACAATAAAAGTCCAGCACTAACACAAGCCCCTGACTACCAGAGGCCTGTCACTAGTGGCTTGTAATACCTATTCAAACATTTAAAGCCTAATTCCTGAGGACCCATGGTGTCTGATCTAGCTTCCTTTCCTGTTGCTGTAACAGGTCAGATATCAAACAAGACAATCTCTTGTAGATGTGGTCTCGGGCCATGAGTCAGTCAGATCTGGGAAGTCTCTCAGCTGAGCTCTTCATATGGCTCTAGGCTGTCTCCAGTTGATAGCTGAGGAGAATGACAGTACCTTGCCTGAAATGGATAACCCCAGAAAAGATAACTGATGTTGTAAAATTTACTACTCACCAGGATTGTGAGGTAACTGCTTATCTGCTCAAGTCCCAAACAAATGGTGCAAGAGATAGGACCAAATAACTTCCCTTACTGCTAAAATTCCTGTTTTCTCTAGATCTGAGGCTCTGCCTAAGAATTTCTGTCTATTCTTTGAAAGTCTTTTCTATGTCTAGTCTGTCTGGAAAATGCTCTTACTCTCGCACCTACGGCTTGTCACTATGGTCCTGTCACTACAACTTCCTCAAAACCAGATACCTAATGGAGCGAAGCTCGCCCTGGGTCTTGATGTGGGGTCAGGATATACAGAAAGGAGAGACTGCAAGAAAGACAGAAAGGGAGAGGATTGAAAAAGAAGCTTATCAGAAAAAGTCAACAAGAAAGAAATCATATCTTTACCCACTATTTGGCTATAGAGTGAGTATTTTTACTAGCCAGGTGTTGGCTGTTAAACTGATGAAAACTTAGGATCTGCTTAGGTTGGCAAGGGAGAAGGTAGGTTGGGGCGCTTGCTCCCTTTATCGAGAGTTCTCGTACACCCCAACATGGAACATCAGATACCATCCAGTAAATATAGCCGGTGTAGACAGGTTAGGAAATGGCATAAGGATATCATTTAAATGTATGGCGACAAATGCGGAGATGTGCTTCTGGGAAAAGAACTAGAAGGTTGGGTGTCAGACAGAAAGGCACTATTTTTCATTTTCTTGGTCTATAATATCAAGTTTTAGAACTCGTATATACTGATTTAATAGAAATAGTGACCAGAAGGAGTTGGGTGGAAACACCATGGAGCTCTATTTTTTTTACTAAAACCTCCAAACTTAACTGGTTATCTATTCAATTAGTTGTTAGAATTGCTAAATTAGTGAAAGAATCTATGTAGCTATGAGTGGTCTGAAATTCACTATGTAACCCATTTTAATCCCCAACTCATGATCTCCTGCCTCTACTTCCTAAATAGTAAATACTAGAATCACATGAATGAATGTATTTCTAAAAGATTTGGGGTTCGTTTATTTTTTGTCTTTCTTCCTCCTCCTCCTCCTCCTCTTCTTCCTCCTCCTCTTCCTCTTCTTCCTCCTCCTCTTCCTTTTCTTCCTCCTCCTCCTCTTCTTCTTCCTCCTCTCCCTCTCTCTCCCTCTCTCCCTCTCTCCCTCTCTCTCTCTCTCTCTCTCTCTCTCTCTCTCTCTCTCTCTCTCTCTCTCTCTCTCTCTCTCTGGCCCTGGCTGGTCTGGAACTTGCTGTGTAGCCCAGGCTGGTCTCAAACACTGAGAGATCCACCTGCCTGCTGGGAGTAAAGCTGTGTGCCACCATACCTGGCTGTTGTTTGTTCTTAACCAATATTAAACTCTAACCACTATTTAAGTCCTCACTTAAGGTTTCTATTGCTGTGATAAAACACCATGACCAAAGGCACATCACTGAGGAAAGTCAGGGCAGGCACTCAAGGCAGGAACCTGGAGGCAGGAACTGAAGCAGAAGCCATGGGGTTATGTATGCTATTTACTGGCTTGTTCCCCATGTCTTGCACAGTCTGCTTTCTTATACAACTCAGGGATACCTACCAAGGGGTAGCACTGCCCACGGTGATCTGGGCCCTCCCCCACCAATCATCGGTCAAGAGACTCTCATGTTCTTTCTTACAGGCCACTCTTGTGAGAGTATTTTCTCAGGTGAAGTCCTATCTTCCTAAATGATTATGGCTTGTATCAAGTTGACAAAACTAGCCAGCACAGCCAACGACTTGTTGTCAACTTGTCACACAAGCATATCAGTACATATAACTACAACTTCCCCTTCCCATTTGTTCCCAAGATGTCATGTTAATATCACGATACAAAACATTCCAACTTTTTAGAAGTCCCACAGTCTTTGAAAATTCTAACACTTTTCAGTCTCTTTAAAATATCCAGTCTCTCTGAAATATCCAAAGTCCCTCTAAAATTCCAGAGTTTCTCAACTGTCTGCTCCTGTAAAATAAAAGTTGCACATTTCTTATTTTAAAAAGGAAAAACCAGGGTACTGTTGCCCTCAGGTCAAAGCAAAAGTCAAAGTCCAACATTGTAAAGCTCACTGTCGGATGTCTGGGACTGGTAATCTCCAAGCTAAGTGGGCTGCATCCTCAGCAGCTTCTCCTGGGCTCTCCTCAGGGACTCTGACCTTGCCACACGTTGCCTCAGCTTCTCTTCATGAAGCCCTCAGTCCTGGGGCTTCTACTGCAGCTGAGGCTGCATCTTCACCAAGGGTCTCTCCGGACCTCTCAGAGTGCCTAGGCTCAGTTGCTCCCCATGACCCTTTCATGCCTTCAAAACCAGCACCACCCTGGAGAGACTTGCTAAGTTTAGCCTCCAGTACCAAGTTCATACAGCCCTGCCTCCCCTCTAGATCACAGCTTCTGTGTGTTGATCCTGGATTCTGGCTTAATGAGGCTGGTCTCTTCTTAATTCTAGCTTTGGCTCTAGCAGATAAGCATCAATTATTCAAGTAGTTCTGGGCTTTCTTAAGTACAGACAATTCTTCAGCCTATGCTGACCAGAACCAAAGACAATTCAAAACACCCAATATCCCTGATACAGTTTTACAAGTACTCCTAAACTTCCCTCTGAAACTTCACAAGCCAGGCATCAATCGTCTGTACTGTTCTTAGCATTATCTTCTCTTCCAAACTCCCAATAGCTCGTTAAGCTCTGACTATTCAATGGCTTTTCCAGCCCAAAGTTCCAAAGTTGCTAATAACTCTCCCAGACAATATGGCTGGTCTGTCACTGTGACACTGCGCTCTATGGTAGCCATTTCAGTCTGCCTTTCTTTTCGATTGCTGTGATAAAGCACCATGACCAAAAAGCATCTTGTGGAGAAAAGAATTTCTTTCATCTTGCAACACTCCCCTTACACTCCACCACGAAGGGAAGACGATAGGAACGCCAGGAAGGAACCTGGAGGCAGGAACGGAAGCAGAAGCCACGGAGGAACACTGCTTACTGCTTGCTCCCCGTAGCATGCTCAGCCTGCTTTGTCTTATAATTCAGGACCGTTTGTCCAGGGGTAGCACTGTCCACAATGAGCTGGGTCCTCCATCAACTGCCAAAGAAGAAAATGTCCCCACAGATTTGCCAACAGGCCAAGTTGATGAGACATTTTTCTCAAGTAAGAAAGATTCCCTCATCAGATACATCTAGGTTTGTGCCAAGATGACAAAAAAACAAAACACACAAAACAAACAAACAAACAACAACAACAATCAACACAGGTCTATTATACAGGAAGATCACAGAAAAAAGTTGTTTGTAATATTTAAATTTCATTAGAGGGGAGGGAGGTATACAGCTCGGTGGTAGAGCCCTCACATAATGAGAACCAGGCCCAGGGTTCAATTCCCGACACTGACGACAACAAAACCCAACAGAACAGAATGCTTCATTAGTTTCCTCCTCAATGTTGTTAACATTTTAGTGGGCTATGTTTTTATCAGCTTTTAATCAATTCTTGAATTGGAAACAAAATTTGTAATGAAAATTCCTAAATTTAACAAAAAGTTTCTAAAGAGGGTTGTTGCCTGGCATGGTGGCACACACCTTTAATCCTAGTCCTGAGATCACTGTGGATTTCTGTGAGTTTGAGGCCAGCCTGTCTACCTAGGGAGGCCTTGTCTCCAAAAAAACAAAGAAAAAAGTCTACATTTTTGTCTTTAATAACACAACACACACACACACACACACACACACACACACAATCACTGCTTTCATTTCAGTATGTGGTATTTTTAAATATTTACCTCTGTCAAAAAAGAGCTTCAAGTTCAAGAAAGGAAAAAAAACCAAATTACAGGCTACTTATTTATAGTTTTATATGTACATTTATATATAATTATATGTAGAAACTAAGGCCAGTTTAGTTAATTTAAGAAATTTTTTGTGGGAAGACTATTTTACCCGGTCTGCCAAGAACTACAATCTTACTAAAATAGATCAGTTATTGCTTGTTCCTGAAAGAGCCACATCAAAAGGGCCCTGACTGTTCAACAACCTTCAAGTTAGGAACACCATGTCTCCATTCAAAAAGTATGCAGACTAGTTTAAAAAAAAAATTAAAAAGAAGGTGCCACTGTTTCTGTTGGTCTCCTAGCAGGACCTCTGCTCTTGTTAGTGAACCATAAATATAAAGGATGCTTCTAACAAGACAAGTCCTTAGAGTGGGGGGGGAGGGGATACCTCCAGACCTGCCCACAGTTACAGTTGTTTGAGATCTTTGATCAAAGATGGAGGAAGAGTGCACACAGATTTTCTTTCTTTTTTTCTTGCTGACCATTCTGCATAGAGTTTCTTTGTATAAGTATAGAACAACAAGCCAAAGGCAGTCCACGGATCAGCCTAATCCTTCAGCATGGAGGTCTATATTAAGGAGACTGTAGGAGCTGGGTACCGTGGGGGAGTTTGCGCTGAAGGCAGAATTAGGCTGGATGAGGAACCAAAGTTGCTGCCCACCTTGGCTAGAGAATTGGCCTTGAACTTCGGCTGTCTGGCTATGTCCTGGCCATATAGCGGCATGCATTTCTCCTGGGCTTGGCATGGATGCAGCAGAGGCTGGAGGTTTGATCTCCTTGAGCTTCATGGAGGCCTTAATAACTTCAGCAGCCACGAGGCTGGCTTTGGTATTGCAGGACCCAGGGTCTTCTGTATGCTAGGCAAGTGCTTGCTGTATTACTCTCAGACTCTGTAGGCTCGTATGTTGTGTTAAACTTGCACTCCAAACCATTACATGATTTTTCCTTGTTGCTGGGATATCTTTTTATATTTCTGGGAGCGGAACTTGGGACTTAGTGCCTGTTAATGCTTGTAACCGGCCCTACTCTCACGGAAACAAGAGCTAGTTTATTCTGGGCCAAATGTGAATAACCATGGCCTGGGAACACAGTTTCAGGTTGGCTTGAATGACATTCTACTGCAGATGAGGGTACATGAACTTTTCTAGTCTCAGAACAAAAGAAACTCGTAACAATGTATTTCCCAAAACACTTTGGTGGGGATATTATCTGAGAGGGATACAGTAGTAGTGGGGAAGTAGCTACAGGTTTCAGATGTGTTCATAACACAGCCTCATGGTTGGAAGCTAGTGCTCTGACAACCAGTGCATCCCAAAGGCTTTACCTAATAGTCAGAAACTGGAGGAGGGCAGTAAATGGTTAGTAAGAGAACCAAAGATAGCCCAAGATAACTTTGCTTTTTCAATCTACCAACATTCCATCTTTCTGAAATCATGAAGGTCCATCTGAGTCTGCTAGACTTAAACACTAGGGTGCTAAGAAAGAAGCACCACATAGCTTCTTCAAAAAATTTCAGTTCACACCAGGCACGCATTCTACCATTGAGCTACGTCCCAGTGCACCAGCAGTAACGCCAGCTGGACATGGTGTTTGCACCACAGTCCACACAGCTCGTGAAGGGGCTGAGGCCAGAAGACAAAAATCACAAATTACTTTTTTCATTTCATTTAAACACACTCACTAATACAAGTGATGGTTAAGTCAGAGCTTCAAAGAGGCCATGTTATCCAGCCTGTTCTTAGTGAAATTAGAATTTGCAACTTCCTGACTCTGGAAGCTCAGGCTTCTGTTAATGTTTTTTGGGTAACTTGGTGTACATTTGACATGTCCACAAGCTATTTATTATTGTTGGCATGTTGGGGAAGGAACCCATGCATGCTGGAAAGTTCTCTACCATGGGGTTCCAAACCCTATCTCCAGGTCATTAAGAGGCATGCTCTCTCTAGGATACTAACATCCATCAGAATCTTCAAGCACTAGCATAGGGTTGGCAGACAAACAAAGCCAAATTAAGACTCCTCTAGGAGGTCTCTGATACTAACCCAGTGACACTTTGGTGAGGATTCTCCTAAAGGAGTAAGTTCCAGGGCAAAGGTTTGTGCAGGTTTGCACTCCTCCCCCACCTCTTGGGCGGTTTCCACAATGACAGAAACTCGGTGTCAGACCGGTTTCCCCAAGGGCTGAAGTTCTAAGTCTAGTGACCGCCCTGCTGCAAACAATGAAGCTCACTGTGAAACCCCACGGAGGTCCAGGCTCTGAGTAACAGGCTGCCACCCAGCAAGTTGCTCCTCCCACACCCTTTTATTTTTAGTTACAGCCACTGTCTTCATAACTTTTCTTAACCCCCAAGTAGGCGCCTTATCCGTTAAGCTAAACTCCTGGATCTAAGACGCTGGAAGATTCAGCGCTGGTAATAAAGCACGGCTTATCAAAACACGTTTTCTTTAGTTTCTACCTCCTAAAGTTCCCAAGACACTATAGGCAAAGGCTCTGTCCAGGGAGGGTCAAGCCCTGGATTGTGTGCCTGAGGATCAGACGCTAAGATTGTCAGCTTGGCCTTTTCACTTCCTGAGACTTTAGGGCAAGCTATTGAAGCTGCTTGGGCATCCGCTGTCACTTTCCTCACAAGGGTACAGCTATGTTTATCTGAAATACTCTTTCAGTAAGAAAGGGATTGGTGTAAAATTTACACTAACAGAAATGGTTTTACATTTGAAGTAACCGTGAGAAGAGATGCAGGTAGAGAGCAAAACTTGGCGCTCCCTTTGCATGCAACAAGTAATTGTTAGAATCCTCCTTTCAGCGTGGGTCAGTTGGGAGGAAACAAGGACCCCAACCTAGTCCCTGGTTCCGAGATCGACTCTCGGTCAGCGCTCTAACTAGAGACCCCACAGTTCCGCGGGAACAGCAAGTGGAACAGCCAGGCGCCTGGGGAGACCTGGCATATGAAGGAATGGGGGGCAAGAGGGGTTTCTCGAACGTGGATCTGGTAGATGCCTCAGAGGAGTTAAGGAGATCGCAGTCCGGTACCAGTGGCGCCCTGGTTGTGGGACCAGCGCAGGACAGTCGGGCTCCAATTTTTATTAGCGAAGGTAAGCGGATCTAGTTTACCGGAGCCGAGGCGGAGGAGCGAAACCGGGCGGGGTAAAACCCCGGGGCTTGTAAAAGTGGCCTTGCCTCGGTCTAACCCCGGCGGAAGTGCCAGAGAGGAAGAAGCCCACTGCGCTGCCCGGAAAGGGGCGGGGCTAAGACCATGGCGGGGCCGCCCGGGGGCGGAGCCTAGGATATGGGCGGAATCTACAGTCCGGGCGGTCTCGGGGCGGGACCTGTGGTGTGGGGCGGGGCTTGGCGGTGGTTGTTTTCAGGCCACGGTACGTAGCTTTCAGCGGGGCTGCTGGGCTCCGGGCTAGGAAGCTAGACCAGTTTCTTCAGACGCGCGCTCGCGGACCGAGCCGAGAGGGCCTGAGTGGCGGGCCCAGCGGGCAGCGTCCCGGAGGTCGTCGGCCGCGGCGATGTCTGCCCGGTGTTGTGCTGGCCAGGTGAGCGAGGCAGGCTGTCGCGTGGGCTATCAGAACCGCGGACACGGACGCGAGCCAGGCTCCGATTCAGGAAACCCTGTGGGCGGGAAGGGACGCGGGGAAGCCCGAGAGGCAACCCCGGTGACCTCGGCGTCCGGCCTCCGGGATTCCGGGGTGGCGGGGCGAACGGGTCGGGAGCTGAGGATTCCATCGGTTCCCAGGACATGTCACCTCCGGTCGAAGCCTCGAGTAGTGGCTCTTGAGCTCCGCAGCTCTCCTGCCACTGCACTGCCTGTGGGATAAATCCAGAAAAAAACGTGAGGTTGGACAAGATCTCTGTTTCTATACTCCGAGCACAACTGGTCAGTCTGGGCAGGGCGGCCGCGTTTGGCATCTCCAAGTCTAGAACGTGGGGCTCTGCCTTCACGAGAGCGTCTGGATATCCGATTTGCAAACTCCCGGACACAAGCCTGGGCGCAGGGAAGGCTCAGTCCTGCTTCATGGGTTTACCGACCGGACCCTACCCAACCCTGACTAGGCACGAGCCTTCGCTCCCTTCTTTGCAACTCATCTTGCTGGAACCTGTTTTGTAATCTTGCCAGTTAATTTCACCACGTCCAAGCCATAGGCGGCTCCTAACTGGAGAGAATTATTAGGTTTTAGCCCTTTAATGCTAATTTTCCTTCTTCCTGCAGGGTTAGAAAAACAACAGCGAACTAGGTAAAGCCATCTGGATGTTTTTCTCTCTTGTCTTTTTGTTAGGTTTTAAGGGGTTATAAAAAACAAAAGTAAAACCTGGAATCTGATCGTGGTGGGTGGGCATTCAGGTGCAAGACTGGTCTTGTTTACTTTGAACATGAGGACAATGGGGGCCAGCTGTAAGGGCTGTGGGGGGTTAAGCTGTGTCTCCGGACCCATCGGGTTTTTTGGTTTTTTGTTTTTGGTGGCCAAAGTCCTGTCCTCTTTGAGGTGGCCCTGTGGAGTCATCTCAGTTTCTGAGGTCTGTGCATAGCCTGCAGCCAGTCAAGTTGGCATTTTTAGAGTCGAGGAAATTGAGGGTTTTTGATTTGAGGTAAATGATGCCCCTTTCCTCAATGTCAGGGAATGAAGGAATGTGGCCCATCCAGGCTTTTTAGACCAAGGGGGGCCAGAAAAGATTGTTTTCAGAAAATTGCAAATCCCCCCCCCTCTCTCTTTCTAAGTTCTAGGCAGGAGCTCTTTGAGCAACATCTCCGAGTCCATTTTTCTTGTTGTTTTGTGGTACTCTTGGATTTAAGGCAACACTTTCCATTGTATAGTAATTGCATATATTTGGGGCCATCTGCCCTTCTCTCTTGGAAGCCCCTTGAAGCTCTTTCCTGACAGTTGCTTGATTTCAGGTTCTGAGAATTATTGTTAGTACTTATGTGAGTTTAAAAAAAAAAGTTGGTATGAGTGATATTTTGCTAGGATTTATGACTTGTTTCTAAAACCCCCTCTTAGGGCTTTGGAAAGAACCAAGCCCTGGCCATTCCCCACAGAATAGGAACTTCCGTTTCTCAGTGTTGCTGAGGGTCTCACAGTGGTAGGTTTCAGTGTAGTGAGCAGCAGTCACACCATGATTTTATATAGTTGGGAGGGAGTGCTGAACCCCTGGCAGGAGTTTTATGTGAGGGTGTGGGATTTAGCTAAATGTTAGAATGCTTGCCCTCCTTGCTGTTGGCTGGATTCAGCCCCTAGTACAAATGAACCCCTCAAACCTCACTGTCACCAGAAGCTAAGTCTCTCAGTTGTATCCATCCCGTCTTACAAGCACATGCTAAATGCTAAGAGGACTATTGTAGGAAGCCAAACATCTCTGCTGACCATGACCTGTGTGTGTGCATAAAGTGTAAGGGCATCCCATAAGCAGGTAAACAGCAACAATAAACCTAGTAGTCTCGTAGCAAGGCTGGGTAGTAAAACAGCCTTGGAAAGCTTGGGTAAGAAGCTTGTCTGAGAAAATGCCTCTAGAATGGGGATGTAATGGAGAGAGTACAGAGGCTGGACTTAGAGGAGATGAGAGAACTTGCTGGGCCAGATATGACTGGAGATTTTCAGCCTGTAATCCCACACAATGAGTCATACCCTTGGTGAGTGCAAGAATCATTAGGCAGGACCCGAGCCAGAGAATATGGTCATTGCAGCAAGCAAAGAGAGCACTGGGCATAGCTCCTGTGCCCCCACTGGGGACTAGGGCATTTCATTCAAGAGTTTTACGCATATCACTTTGGAAAGACTTGCCATCACTTGTGTAGATGGGTGCGTTCCTGAGTGAGCTCAGTTTGTGATAGCTCCAGGATGGCTAAGGAGGAGGTCTCCAGGTTGGAGATGAGATTACAGTGAGCAAATAGATCACCTAGAATATCTAGATTGTTGCAGTTTCAAATGGTTACTTAAGAGTTTTGTGGAAGGCCTTGAAACAATCAAAAACATAACTTGAAGAGATGGTAGCAATTCTGCAGCCCCCACTTCCTTACAAGCACAGGTGCCAGGCCTGTAACTGCCATGTATCTAACAGTGGCTGTCATCCTGTGGGTCTGGACCCGTGGGGACTCAGTGTGGACCTGGTGGGGGTGGGGGATGGGTTGAACGACCCTTTCAGAGTGGTTGCCTAGGACCACCTGAAAACAGATGTTTACCTTAAAATTCATAACAGTAGCAAGATTACAGTTATGAAGTAGCAATGAAAATAATTTCATGGTTGGGGGTCACCACAGCATGAGGACCTGTAGAAAGGGTCCCAGTGCTGATCGATCAGATCCTCACTGGAGTTTGGGTTTTAGTCTGATGGCAGCGAGAGGAACATCGTGAGCAAGGATGAGCTGAACTGGGCTCGGAAGATTGCTTTGGGTACTGTGACAGCTGCACTGGCAGGGAGAAGGGAGGTGACCTAAGAAAACAGCCCAAGTATCCAGAAGCTGTTCAATTAGTGGACTTTTTGTTTGCTTCTTAAAAACCAGGTCTTGCTATGTAGGCAAGGCTGGCCCAAAACTTGTAATTCTGCTTCATCCTCCCAAGTGCAAAGATTAAAGGTCTGCACTACCTGATAGACCTGGTTACAAGGTGGTTTGTTTATTTTTCCTTTTCTCATTTAACTTGGCTGGCTTCAAACTCTGTGAAGCCTTACACACTTGATTCTTCTGTGTGCTATCATGCCTAGCTACAGTCAGTGTCTGTCTGTCTGTCTGCCTGCCTGCCTGCCTACCTATGGATCTCCCTCCCTCCCTCCCTCCCTCCCTCCCTCCCTACCTACCTACCTATCTGTCTAATTTCGTTTTTATGTGTATGTATGTCTGTGTACCGTATGCCTGTCTGGTGCCCTTGGAAGCTAGAAGAGGGTGTTGGTTCTCCTAGATCCAGGGTAACCCTCTGCAGCCCCCACTTTCTTACAAGCACAGGTGCTGGGTCCTGTTCCTGTGTGGGTCTCAAACCCGTGTGTGTGTGTGTGTGTGGGGGGGGGGTTTACAGAGGGTACTAGGAATCGAACCTGGGTCCTCTGCAGGAGCAGGCAATGCTATCAGTAAAGGGCCTATTTCTCTAGCCCCAGTGGTGAGTATTGTTTCCTTGTGAGTCATGCTTCTTTGTAAGTGCTGTGTTTGAGGCTCTGCTGTGAACACATATCCCTTCCTGATGAGCTTGTATTCTGGCCGCCCGTCCTTATTTTAGTCCAGGGAAGAGAGAGCATGCTTCCTTCAGTGGGGCTTTGGCTGCAGGAGTGGGTACAATGGAGTGTTATGGACTGTCTTTATAGAGGTAGAGGTGGATTAGAAATGGCTGTGGAGAAGAGGACTTGGGTTTGTTTGTTTGTTTTTGAGATAGGGTTTCTCTGTAGAACAGGGTGGCCTCGACCTCACAGAGTTCAGCTTGCCTCTGCCTTCTGAGTGCTGCCACCACAGCCAGCTCAGGGTTTGGTTCTTGTGTGCATAGGTGGGTAGTACCTTGTAATTAGGTGACATAGGAGGTTAACATGTGACAAGGAAACCCATCGTTTTCTTTTGGCTTTGTGACCCTTGAAATGCCTGTTATTAAATCCGATGAGATTACAGAGTGTTGGGATTTGAATTGATATTTAAGTCAAGAGAAGTTTAAGGTTGCAGGTGAAAATTTTGGATTTGGGCAAGCAGGTATGTCTCTGAAAAAGTCACTTCTCTGTCTTCAGCTTTCCTTATCTGTAGAATGGATGTGGTGATATTTAGGTTATTATGAGGATTACCTGTGGCTTTAGTCTGCCTGTCATCTCTGATGGCTGCTCTATCAATCCTTGAGATTCAGGTTTGCTTGGCTGCTGGCTGCTAAGGGAGGGGGGGTGGCAGGGCCATGCAGTGCCCCCTGGGTTAGAGAACGGTGACACAGGACTCTAGGGACAGAGGGTAAGTAGAGATTTAGGGGCTGGTTGGGAAAGAGGGTGTCAGAGAACTGTGACACCCTATTCGGGGTGACATGAGATGCATACTTAAAAAATATACAGAACAGTCCTTCCAAGACAATTTGAGAGTAAGAGTTGTCAGGGTTTCCTGCGGGCAAGTATAAACATTTGTGATAATTGTGGTGGTGGTGATGGTGGTGATGGTGGTGATGGTGATGATCATAGAAATTGATTTCAGTGCCCAGTATGTTGTCTCATTTTATAAATATGTCATCATTCTGGACAACAGCCCTGTTTACCACCGGTGAGTCAACTGAAGTGCAAAACAATGGACCAATAGACCGATGTATCCAGACCTTTGATACTGGTCCTCCAGGCTGACTCCTCTGCTTGACAGTTCCTTGCTCTTCTTATTAGTACGCAGCACAAGTATGTGACTGCTCTGAATGGACACAGGCTGTTCTCAGTCCCCAGGGATTGGGCTGGTCTGGTAGATACTGTTGGCTGCCAGCAGGGAAGGAGAGTAGTGGCTAGTTTCTTCCTTATCTGGTCCAAGTTACAAACGCCACATTCGAGACTTAAGTTCTGCCAAACATACAAACATTGGCTGGACTTGCAGCTTTTCCTGAAGCTCTGGGAAGCTCAGCTCCCTGCCTTTTTGGTGCGGTGGCATGCATAGTGCATGAAAGGTGCACTGGGGCAGATGTGGGCCCCTTCTAGTAGGGAGAATGTCACTAATTTCTGGATAGGTGAGGCAGCCACACCAGCAGGGCTTTGTGGATAGAGCCAGTCTGGGCCTGCCGTTGACAGGGGCTCAGCCCATCTCCGCAGCGGCGTCCCACAGGGCAGAGGGACACAGATGTTTATAGACAGGTCTAGACATCCTCTGTCCATCTCTTCCTCCATCCCTCCCTTGTTCCCTTTCTTCCCTTTCCTCCTTTTTTCTTGAGACTAGATCTAATGTAGCCCACACTGACTCTCAATTTGAGGGTTACCCTGGTCTTCTAGATCTTTCTGCCTCTATCTCTCCATCGATGGGATTGCAGAGGTGTGGCACAGCACATAGTTTATGGGTTTGTTTGTGTGTTTTGAGACACATCTCATCATGTAATTCTGACTGACCTGAGCCTCAAACTCAGAGTTTTGCTTTGCTACTTAGTACTGGGATTAAAGGCGTGTGCCACCACTGCCCGGCAAGATCATATTTCTTGATCATTGAAATTTTCCTTAACAAAAACCCACCTCTAATGTCTGTTATGTTAATTACCAGGGATTACCATCCATTGTCAAAGGTTAAAGACAAATGGGACATTTGTTAAAGCATAATACTCTATTTGCCGAGTGTTGGGTAAAGAACCGAACTTCCATTTTGTGCAGAGTGAGCTGCTTGCTTGTTTTTTATGACACCTTGCTGTGTAGCTCTGGCCGGCCCAGGTTGGACTCCTGCCTCAGTCTCCCAAGTGCTGGAACTACAGGTGTGGCCACCTGAGCAGTCAGCCTCTCACAGAGGGGAGTGGGAAAGGGGTAGGGTGGTGAGTAGTGACCCACGTCCAGTTTAGAGAGGGAAGAAGAGTTATAGAAGGTTGGCTGTTGGGATGGGTCTGAGTCAGCTCTGCCTGCTAGCTGGCTCTGGTCAGTCTGTCCTCCCTCAGAGTTGGAGTCCTAGTTATGTTGACAGTATGGTAAATGAGTGGGCTTTAGTCTGTGAGAAAGCCACTTCTGCGCCAGTGTCTCAGCCTTGTACCGTCCATGGGGGATTGGTTCTTCTCTATGCTAAAATTGCAGATGCTCAAGTTCTTCATAAAAACATTCTATTTGTAGAGATAAGCGGAAATCCTCACGCTTCAAGACTTAGACTGACTCCTCTGATCCTAGTGACTCGTGATGTCTGATACGAACATGTAGAGCCTCACCTGAGTGGCCAGTCCCCAGCCACACAGATGGTGCTCCAGTGTTTATTACCTAACAAGACAGTGAAATGCCCAGCTAAGTCCCCACACCAACAGTGCATGAAATAAGAACATGTAACTTCCCTCCCATAACAAACTCTCCATCCCTTCTCAGGGCCTGGGTCTCTCCTTGCAAAATATTTTAAATATTTTATGTATGGTGCGTGTGGAGGGGCATCCCTGCCACAGTGGTGCCTGTGGAAAAGCTTTGCGGGGTAGGCCTTCTGTTTCCCCTGTGTTAGAGGGGCTGTTGACGTCACATTGCCAGGCTTGTGTGGCAAGCACAGTTACCTACTGAGCCATCCTCTGGCCATATTTGTAAGGACTGATTGATTGACTGTTGCGTGTGGGTACTCATGCATGTGCTTGAGTGTTAGTGTTACGTTTGTTTGCTCTGATAATTTTTTTTTCCCCTTTTTAAAAAATTTTTTTGAGATAGGATTTCTCTGTGTAGCCCTGACTGTCCTGGGACTCATTCTGTAGACTGGGTTGGCCTTGTACTCAGAGATCTGTCTGCGTCTGTCTTCTGAGTGCTGGGACCGTGCCCGGCTCTGATAAATTGTCTGTTAACTCCAGGCCTTCAGCTCATCACTATCATCTTCGGCACAGCAGATTTTACATGTGATCTTCGCACACCCTTCCCAGTACATTTAACTGTCTTTGGTTGACTCATACTTGAGACTATGTTGGTCTCGTTGTACCCTTACATTGTATGGTTCAGGGGAATAATAACAAAAAAAGCCAGTACTGGTTGGAGAGATGGCTCAACAGATAAGAGCACAGAGTTAGGTCTTCCAGAGGACTCGGGTTCAGTTTTCAGTATCCACTTGGCATCTGATAAATGTCTATAACTCCAGTTCCAGGGGATTTGACAGCATCACACAGACATAAATGCAGGCGAAACATGGATGTACATAAAATAAAATTATTTAAAAAAAAAGAAAAGAAGGAAGCAAGTACATGTTGAGTAGAGAGAGAACTTTATTTTGCTTTGTTTGTTTGGTTGGTTCCTCCTGCCTCTTCCTCCTGAGCGCCAGGACCAAAGGTGTACTCAGTGACTTCCTGGCAGTTGTTGAGATTTTGAAGACTGAACCAGGGCTCTGTGCATGCGAGGCAAGCACTTAAGTGCTGCGCTCTGTCCCTCACTGTTAAAGGTTTTTGAGACGGGACCTCACTCTAGACCAAGCTGCTCTTAACCTCATGATCTTCTTGCTCCAGCCTCCTCAGTGCTTGGGTGTAGATATGTGCCAGCACACCTGGCGCCAAATGTTTTTGAAAATTAGTTGATTGAACCTACAGATGCAGATACTGAAAAAAAAGGAGGTCTCTTGTGTTTCTGTTTCCAAGGGACCGGAGAGAGCTTGAAATCTCATAGTAAATGCTCTAAAAAGGGGGATATTGGCTATAGCAGACAGGGGCTTCTTTTGTCAGCCCTTAGCTTTTCCACACAGGAAGCTTACTTAGTTGTATGTAGCCTGAAGCTCCTGCAAGCCATGTTGAAGTCAGGCCCACTTTTCTAGTAGGGGAGTTTGGCTAGAGTCATAAGTGCCCAGGATCTTGAGGTCTTATTATTTCTTCTGGTGTGCTGATGGGTATTCTCTGGCATCTTCTGAGTTAGGGGTGACTGGAACCCATGCAGGAGGCTTGTTATAGGTATTTACTGGTCTTTGGGGTGAGTGATGGACCACCTTGGGATTGTAGACAGCCCGTGAAGATTCACTTAAAATGTAAATTACAGCTCTGGGAGATGACTCTTAGGAGTAGTGACTGTTCTTGCAGAGGACCTAAATTTGTTTTCCAGCACCTAGGTCAAAACTGCCTGTAACTGCAGCTTCCGTGTCCTCTGGCCTCGTGAATACATGTACACACACACACACACACACACACACACACACACACACACACACACATACGGATATGCATGCGCATGCATGCACATGTACAGCAAGACATACATACAAATAAAAAATTGCACTCATTGGGCTCAATGAAAAAAAAATTAGGGCTGGAGAGATGGCTCAGTGGTTGAGAGCAATGACTGCTCTTCCAGAGGTCCTGGGTTCAATTCCTAGCAACCACATGGTGGCTCACAACCTTCTGTAATGGGATCTGATGCCCTCTTCTGGTGTGTCTGAAGGCAGTAACACTGTATTCATATACATAAAGTAAATAAAATCTTATAAAGAAGATATAGACAGCTATATAAACAACTTCTCAGTGTTGACTTGTAGAGTTCTTGCAGACTTTGTGCTTAGATCTGTCTCCAGACCTGGCATTTGTTATCTAGTGCACTAGACGTGTGTCCTGGCTAGTACAGAGTGTGGCATCTTGCGTGTAGAGCATGCACTGTGACCTCCTGGGCTTTGTTGAGTCCTCCTCATGTTGGATGCTCCCATCCTTGCTTGGAAAGAATCGAGGCACAGATTTATTCTTTTTAAGACTCTTGAACTATGTGGCAGTATTGTGAAACATGAGGAAAAGAAAAAACTCCCTTATCGCTACCCAGAGAGAGCCATGTTTTGATATTTAATATGTCCAGTCATTTTTGTTTAATATATGTGATTTTACTTTGCAAAACTGGGTCATTTCAATCATTTTAAGTCTTTTCTTTAACTTTGAGCGTTTTCTTTAAATTTATATATGTGTATAAACACACACACACACACACACACACACCCCATTATCCCAATGAACCAATTCACTGTTCTGACATTTTTCCTGTTTTATTGTGCCTAGTATTGTTTCGGCTACATTAAATTTGAGCCTGTCATTGTCACTAGCATGGGGCACTTTTAGTTTTCTAGTCACGTTTTTTAGCGTATAAAATGCAGGCAGAATACAGTGGATGCCTGTAGACTGTCTCAACAGTGTCGTCAGGTGTGTCCTACTGATGAAGCTGGGGGCTAGTATAGCTCACAATGAGCTGAGACCGATACTGGATTGGTGGCCAGGCAGTTTCTTAGCAGGAGTTAGCCACATTCCAGTGTTGAAGAGATAAGTCTCTGTCCCTTTCTTCCCTTGCACAGTAAAGGAGTGAAAGTGGTTGTTGGGTGAACTGCTTACTTGGCATGAAGGTGACTCCCTCACATTTTTCCCTTTGAGTTTCATGATAGCTGACCTGGGCTAGCTGACAGATGTCTGTGGGCTGGGTCTTTGTTGGCAGAGCAGAGTGCAAAGAGTGTTGGGAGGCTGGGAAGCCACTAGTATAGAGGAAATGGAAAACAGGTTCTGACTAATCTCTGAGCTAAGGAGATAAAGTCACACCCCTACCCCAGGGCTTGCTCACTGACTGTGTTTTCCGTGTAAATATTGCCAGTAGATTTCCCACAGACAGTATCAGGCAGTGAGTAGACCATGAGTCTCATCAACTTCACTCAGTACTTGCCCAAGTTTTTCAATATAATTATCCTTAAAATCCTCAGAGAAGGCAAGGCAGTGATTCTGGTTGCATGGCTACTTACAGTCTGAGCTCTGTAAGTCCAGTTGTCTGGAATCTTTTGATACATTTTGACACACACACACACACACACACACACACACACACACACACACACGCACGCTTGTATGTATGTGTCTTGCTATGTAGCCTTGGTTGGCCCATGTTATTAGTTTGAATAAGAATGGCCACCATAAGCTTATATGTTTGAATGCTTAGTCACCAGGGAGTGGCATTATTTGAAAGGATTAGAAGGACTAGGAGGTGTGGCGTTGTTGGAGTAGATGTGGCTTTGTTGGAGGAAGTGTGTCACTGGGGTTGGGATTTGAGGTTTCAGAAGCCTAAGCCAGACCCAGGGTCGTCTCAGCCTATGAACCAGGATGTAGCTCCCAGCTATTGCTTCAGTGCCATGGGTGCCATCATACTCTTAGCCATGACAATGGACCAAGCCTCTGAAACTGTAAGCAAGCCCCAGTTAAGTGCTTTCTTTCATAAGAGTTGCCTTGACCATGATATCTCTTCACAACAACAGAACAAAAACTAGATAGCCTGTTACTTGCTGTTAGGTCAGACTGGCTATGAACTTGTAGCAATCCTCCTGGCTCTGCTCTTTAGTGCTGGGATGACAGAAATTCTTTTCCCTTCCAGACAGGATCTTAACTGCAGCCGAGACTGGCCTGGAACTGTGTATTTGTAGACTAGCTGGCCTTGAAACCACTGCAGTCTTCCTGGAATTGTAGGTGTTCACCCCTGTACTCAGAAGGGTCTCATACAAGTTGCTAGGCTGGTAGATATAGCTGTTATCTGCACCTGTTTTCCCTTCCAGGATCACGCTGCTTTCTGCATCTGAAAATCATTAAAACCTGCCTAATGCCCTTGCTCTAGTACCCTTGATCTTAATCCAGAGCTGAGCAGTGATGGCCTACTCACCTAATGACCAAAGCTCTTGTCCCCTTGTATTACCCCAAGGCAGGCAGCTGGCTGGTGAGTTTTCATTTCATATTGCTGTTTGTCAGTGGAGTTTAGTGTTATGATTGAATATTGAGAGCAGTATTGGTCAAATTACCAAACTAGGCTGCTGTGATTGTCCTCAAATACTAGGCTTTCTAAGCGGTCAAAAGTGACCCTCTGCAGCCCTAGTAAAAGAGCATTGTAAAACCTTTCCTACAGTGTCTAGTTTATATATTAACGATTATTTATTTTCTTATGAATGATAATTTTAAGAGTTTTACAGTGTAACCTGCAAGTCAGCATAATAGTCAGTGTATGTGTAGGAAATTCATTCAGTGGTTTGGTCTGCTTATATAAACCATCTGTCTGCATTTTGGGGGGGGGGGGAGGCTTTTGCTCTTGGCCTTTCTTCTGTAGTTTGCCTGGAGATTATTAAAGTTGCTGAAGTGTTCTCAAAGCAGCTGCTGTGGAGAAACTTAGTTGGTCTGGGCTTGTGTCACAGAGTAAGTTTTTGAAGCGCTGTGGGTTTGAAGTCACGTTCCAGTAGGAAGAAGTGATTAGATAGCATTCTTTGCTCCTCACGAAACCGTGTCTAGTCAAGAGAAAAGTAGGACAAGCTCATCTACAACCTCAAGTCGTGTTTATGAGAAGATGTGGAGTCGAAGGAGAACTGGGCTTCTGTTTATACAACATTTTTATAGACTGACTAATTGCATTTTGAAACAAAGCTTGTAGAGTCTTTGTGGAATTTCCCCAGCCTTTTTTTCTCGGACTCTGTTAGTACTTTCGTGGAGGGCTGCCTCTCCCGGTTGGCTCTGATCTTGGTTCATAGGAACCAAGGAGGAATTTGGTCTTTTGTTCCTAACTTCATGCCCTGATCTGCAGTGGTGTGCTTTGTAACCATAGTAATGAAACTTGTCTGACTTGGGGTTCTGTATCCATGGCTTTGCTAGTGTTCCGTACGGACCCTGGAGCACTTTGGACTTACTCCATTGGCCTGCTGTTTTTGTTCTAGAGCCGACAGAATCCTTAAAACGGTTTGTCTGCTGGCGTACCATCACTGGATAGCCAGGTTAACGTACACGAAAGGCTTATCCACTTATCCACTTAGGACTACTCGTGAATCAGTGCTTAGCTTCTTAGGGTAACAACCCTCCCAAGGTGGCTTTCTTCACAGCTCCTGGAGGGCTATGCACCAGCTTTGGACCGGGGAAGGAGAGGTGTGTGGGGTTGTGTAGGGTCTTCAGAGTAGAGGGATCTGACAGGGACATGCAGAGTAAATCAGTCTACATGAGTGGGCCAGAAGGACCCCGTGCAGCCCTGCAGTTGGACGCACAGCTGTGTGCTCTGAACATGTTTCCCATAAGAAGCTCCATACTTCCTGCTTTGTCTCAGCCTTGCCCAAGAATATTTTACCCCCAAAAAAATGAAAGAAAAAGAAAGAAAGAAATGAAGAAAGGCAGGCGAGGGCTCATGAGATGGTGCACCTGGTAAAGAGCTGGCAGCCAAGCCTGACCTGAGTTCATTTCCCGGGACCCGTCTGGTTGGAGGAGAGAACTGACTCCTGCAAGTTGTCCTGGAACCCGCATGCGTATGGCTTCCCCACTCCCATCCACATGAAAGGCCACACTTCTCACTGAGCTTCCCATCCACATGAAAGGCCACACTTCTCACTGAGCTTCCCATCCACATGAAAGGCCACACTTCTCACTGAGCTTCCGCACTGTTAGAGCCAGCTTCATAGCTGTGGAGCACCACACTGGATTTTACACTTTTCATTATCTGATTTATTTTTATGTATTTATCTACCACCAAACCCCAAAACTAGAAAAACAGTCTAGGCTGTCCTGGAACTCACTCTGTAGCCCAGGTTGGCCTCAGATTTGCAACCCTATTGCCCTAGTGTTATGAGCCCACTATGCCAGAGACAGATACATGGTGTCTTTTTACCATGGTAGAATTTATTAACAATAAATGCACACAGTATGTCAGTTTCTAAACAGTAGACCACCGGGCCTGCCTGCCCCAGGACCTTCCTACAGCAGAGGCTACGTGGAGTCTGGGAAATGCAGCAGAATTTGATAGATTCTTCCTTACTTAGAAACAGAATTGGACATGGAGGCACATGGGGTCTGGAATGTAGAGGTCACAGCCAGGAGCATGTACGGATGGGATGCTAGCACACAGCGCTGCTGCTGGGGATGGCTTGTGGGGGAGGAGCCACTGCAGGAGTCAGGTACTGACAGGAGGCAGGTGAAGAGAGGGGGCTGGGAAGGGCCGAGTATAACCCTGTCTGAGAGCAAAGACTGCTGATTCTTCTCCTGTCTTCTTTCTGAATATTTGCCGTCCTCTAGGGTCTGGGGAGATAGGTCTATGGTAAAGAGCACTCACTCTTGCAAAGGTCCTGAGCTTGGCTCCCAGCACTGCATCAGCTGTATTATGGCTGCCTACATTCCAGCTCTGGGGAGATCTGAAGCCCTCTTGTGCCTGCACACAAAGACAAGTGCCTCATCCACCATCTTCATTAAAGGAAAGAATCTATTAGTTTATGGTTCTAAATGTTAGGTTGCTTGATGCATATGTGTAGTGATGTCTCCCTTATCATTCATGATACTGGTCATTTATGTCCCTTCTCGGCTTGATTAATCTAGTTAGGGTGTTTATTGGTTATATTTATCACCACCACCACCACCACCACCATCACCACCACCATCATCACCACCACCACCACCACCACCATCACCATCACCACCACCACCACCATCACCATCACCACCACCACCACCATCACCACCACCACCACCATCACCACCACCACCATCATCACCACCACCACCATCACCACCACCACCATCACCACCACCACCACCACCATCACCACCACCATCATCACCACCACTACCACCATCACCACCATCACCACCACCACCATCACCACCATCACCACCACCATCACCACCACCACCACCACCATCACCACCACCATCACCACCACCACCACCACCATCACCACCACCATCATCACCACCACTACCACCATCACCACCAACACCACCATCACCACCACCACTAACACCACCATCATCAACATCACCATCACCACCACCACTACCATCACCACCACCACCACTTCCATCATTACCATCACCACCAACATTACTACCAACATCACCATCACCACCATCACTACCACCACCACCACCACCACCACCACCACCACCACCATCACCATCACCACCACTATCACCACCACCACCACCATCACCATTGTGGTGCTGGAGATGAAACCCAGGACCCTGCATATGCGAGACAAGTCGTCCACCATTATATTGGTTGTCCTTGCTTATTTGAGACAGGCTCTTCTTTTGCTCTATATACCTCAGGCTGGCCTAGAAACAAAATTAATAGATTTATAGATACAATAACACAAACTTATCAAAGCCTTCACAATTAAAGAGTTTAATTCTTTTAAACATTTGTTTATTCCTGTGTGTGTGGGTGCCTGTATGAAGGCACATGTGTGGGTCAGAAAACAGCTTGTAGGAATTGGTTCTGTCCTTCCAGACCTCAGCCTCTCTTCTGTGGAGGCCCCTTCACTTGCTGAGCTGGCCGAGTGCTCACATGAGGCACCCTGCCACTGTCTCCTAGAGTTAGGGTCTCTGGGTCATCTGCCTGGCTCTGGCTTTATTACTCTTGTAAGAATATAAGGCTTTTTGGTTTTCGTTGTCAGCTTTCATTTCCCTTTTTTCAGTTTTGAGATAAGGCCGTGTGTAACCTAGGCTTGCCTGAGACTCGATGTCTGTCCCCTTGTGTTAGCCTACCAAGAGCCAGGACTGCAGGTATGATGGCCGCGTCTGCTGCAGCCACTCACCTTCTGTTTGCTAACTTCCGCTGTTGCTTCTTTTTCTCACAGCTGGCTTCATTTGCCCTGACTGACCTTGTGAGGTGCTGAGACCATCATTTTCTCAGATACGCATTTAGAACGTCATCAGTGCGCTTCATTTGATAATACTGCTTCATTATCATCCAGCTCCAAGTATTTTTCCAAATTCACAATTTCTTCTTTGAACTCCTGGTTATTTAGAGCGTGTGTTTTTAATTTCTGGCTATTCCAAGGGCGTTTTCTACTGATTTTTGATTTAGTTGTATGGTGCTTATAGAATATATTCTCTATGTGTGTGTATCCTTTTTATGCGTTTGTGTGTATGTGTGTGTTACCCGGGATCTAATCCAGGGCTTTAATGCATTTTAGGCAGACACCACCTAGCCATACCCCTAGGTCCTTCTGTATTCCCTATAAAATTGCTGTCTCATAGCCCAGAATGTGGCATAGTTTGGCGAATGTTGTATGTTCTCTTGGAAACATACATTATACGTTATTAAGTGTTCTCATTTGTTGATAGTGTTGCTCAAATTTTCATCTTTCTAGAGTTTTGTTTTGCTTTTCATTTCCCTTTTTGTTTGGTCTAATTCTATTAATTATTGGGGAAATGGTGTTAAAATGTCCAAATGCGAGTCTGTCTCTTTGATTCTTTTTTTCTTAACGTATTTTGAAGCTTCATTAGGCGTGTGCACATTCAGAAATATATCCCTTTAATAAATTGATCTTGTTTGTTGTTGTTGTTGTTGTTTGTATTTTTTGGTTTTCTCAAGACAGGGTTTCTTTGTCTAGCCCTGGCTGTCTGGAACTCATTCTGCAGACCAGGCTGGCCTCAAGTCACAGAGATCTAGTTGTTTCTGCCTCGAGTATTGGGATTAAAGGTGTGAGCCACCACCGCCTGGCTAAATTGATCCTTTTGTCTTTGGAAAATGATCCTTTTGTCTCTGGCAATACTCTGTCTTGAAACTTTTATTTAGTAGTCATGGCTGCACCATTCCTTTGATCCGCATCTCACTGTCTGTATTAAAAGTGTGTCCTTCACAGACATCACATCGTCAGGTTTGCTTTTGACCTAATCTGTCCGTCTCTACCTCTGCGTGAGTATGTAGATCATTTACATTGCATTGGTTTGAGAATTTGGAAGGAATCTACTATGAAAACCAAGTTTGAGCCAGCAAAAGTATCTTTATTCAAAAAGCATAAATATTGGTTTTGAGATCGAAAGCATGTCAGTGGGGTGGGGGTAAGGGGTGGGGGGTGGATGGGATCAACAGAACAACCTTTTAATACAGAAAATTGCAGACTAGGAGGGGTGAGGGGTGTCCAATCAAGTTCATGGATACACTGGGTACCTCACCCCTGATACTTCGCAGGGCTTTCTTTATCCTGGGTGGTTTCCTTGAGGGGTGTGGGCATGTTGGAAGAGCTCCCAGCTGAGAGCTAACCAGTGAAGCATAGGGTGGCATATTGTGGTCTAGGCTCATCTGAGACACCTGGGGCCAGAAGCCATTTCTGGTAATTCAGCTGTTTCTTAGAATGTTGCTATGGAAACTATACAAGATGGAGTCCCTTAGCTAAGGAGGCCCCCAGCAACATTTAGTCTAAAAATTCATATTCTTGGAGCTTAGATCTATGAATTCTTTATGTATGGCATGTGCGTATGCATGTGTGTGTGTAGGTTGGGGAACAACCTGCTAGCTTTGTTTCTCTTCTTCTCCTAGGACTGAACGTAGAGATGGCACATGAAAGTGTTTGGTACAATGAGCTTTCAGGTTGTTGGTCAGGGGCCAGCGTCTATAGCTGATTGAAGCCTGGTCTCTTAAATTGGTCCTAAATATGGATTTAAAAATTGCTTTCTTTAGGTTTTGGTTTTATTCCTGCAAGCAGCTTTAGTAAGATGGTTAGGCGGAACCAGGCAGTTCCTTCCCAGGCAGCTAGAACACAAGGGCTAAAATTTCTCATTCCCAGGCTCCTCCATTTTAACCTTGTTTCACTGCTTGTATCTGGTTGACTGTGAGCACTATCACCAGTAGACCAGGTTCAGCCACTCACCCAGAAACAAAAACAGCGAAAGAAATTAATGCTGGAGGAGGGAAGCCATCTACTGAGAGATCCACATTAGATAGCTAAGGATGCTGGGACCCAGCCCCTACCGTCCTGCCTTTGAGAAGCCAAGGCAGCTCTAGGGTCCTGTGGGGAGGAAGCATGAGGCTGGGGAGCAGGCATGTTCAGCCCTCCAGCTCTGATTGGTCTGCTCAGTTATGAGTCCAGTATCAGTACGGACCAGCTGAGTGCTGGCTGCTGTCTACTGGTAAATTTAGTTCCCATCACTGGAGGCTTATCTGGGTTCAATTGCGAGACTCCGCCTCAACGAATAAAGTGAAAGATGACGATGGCAGATAACTGACATCAGCTTTCAGTTCCCATCCACACGCTCACACCCACGCGTATACACTGTCACACATGCACACACACCATCACACACGCGCACACACACACACACACACACACACACACACACAAAGCCTTTAGCCTATATTTAGTAGTATTAACTTTAAAAAATAAACATCTCTTTCACTGTTTTCTTTTAGACAGTGTATTATAAAGGGTCGTAAGTAGTATCTCTTACTCCAGGCTTGGAGCCCGGGGATCGTGGTAGTGCACCAGACAAGGTGCACAGTGCGCTGTGCATTCACAACGATTGTGGAACCCTGCAAGACAAGCCACAGCCTCATGGGCAAAATCCACACGAGGCACATTTAACACCTTCTCATTGTCACATTTTTAAAAAAGAAAGTTGAGATTGAAGAGATGACTCAGCAGTTAAAAGCATTGTCTGCTTTTCCACAGGACCTGGTTTTAATCCCGAGGACCCACATTGCGGCTCACGTGTAACGTTGGTCCCAGCGGGTCTGACACCCTCTTTTAGTGTCTGTGTGCATCAAGCATGCAAGTGGTACACAGATATACATGCAGGAAAAAAAAATACATCTATACACATAAAATAATTATTTTTAAAAAGGAACCTGGTGAAAATAGTGTTAACCATTTTACAAATCGAAGGTTGCTAAGAATACCTAAGACTATGATAAATTTGTCACTTCACTTTGAAAAAGACTTAGCATGCTTGTAGAGGTAGGGTGTTGGGAGTTACAGCCTTGGGTTGTTGTGGAGTCGGGGGAGAAGGGGCGTCCATTGGCTGGGGGCTGGTGCCCAGGTCTGCTGTGATGTGAGTCAACACCGTTTGAATTGTGTCCATCTTGATTGCACAGCTGGTGTCTGGCATCTCACAGAGAAAACTGCACTTCCTGTTGAGCGCTAATAATCCTTAACAAATAAGCCCTGTTGGAACTTGGTGGACTTTCAACGTAAGTACAGGATGAAAAGCCTAGAAGCTCTGGACTTGCAGGCTTTCTTCTGTTGAGATGTGAGGTCTGGACTAGGCAGGGAGCCCCAGACATTCAGCATCTTAGGGAAGCTCTCAAGTCACACTTCTGTACAGCTGTGAGGTCTGGGGTTGCTCCAGCGGGCTCCTTTGGAGCTACTCCCAGAAAGTTGGTGCTGGAAGGATCTGGCCCTCTGACCCATCTGTGTGCTGCTTTCTTTTACTGTCCTAAGCAAACAGCTCCAGAGGGAGGATCTTCCAGCCTGTGGAGTCAGCTTTTCTTCATTGCCAGTGACCTCTGGCTCAATCCTTCTTCCTGCTAGCTGCCCAGGACTGAAAAACTTAGCTGTGTCCTGCAGAAGGACACAGTCATTACCATATAATAGAGTCATAAGGGAGGGGTATGGTAGGTGGGTGTGCTCTTGTCAATGTGAAAATACAGCTTTCATCTTAAAGAGAATAAGAGTTTATTCTGGAGTCATTCTGAATGACCCTTGCCCCGACATAGGTTACCCCATGGGGTGGTTTGAATGAGAATGGCCCCCATAGATTCATGTGTTTGAGTGCTTGGTCACTAGTTAGTGGAACTGTTTGGGAAGGATTAGGAGGTGTGGCTTTGTTGGCTTGTTGGAGGAGGCGTGTCACTGGAGTGGGCTTTGAGATTTCAAATGTCCATGTCAGCCCAGTCTTTCCCTCCCTGCCTGAAGCATGAGCATCCTGTGAGCTCTCAACTACTGCTTCAGTGGCATGCTAGGTAGTTTGCCTGCCACCAGGTTTCCTACCATGATCACCATGGACTAGCCCTCTGAAAGTATAAGCAAGCCCCCAATTAGATACCTTCTTTAAAAGGCACCTTGCTCAGAATGTCTCCTCACAGTAATAGAAGAGTAACTCAGACACTACAAGTTCCTTATTGTATCTTGGGAGCAGTTTCATAGTTTTACAAAAGAAAGTCATAAATTAAGGTCATTCCAGCGAGATGGAGGGAGCTTTTCTTTAGACCTCAGATGTTATCTGATGACATTTTTAGCTTTTGGGGTAGGGACGTTGGTACTTTGTTACATTAATATATTTAAAAGGTTTTTATCTGTTAATCACCAGATGTTAGTTCAGATCGGACACAGAGGTGGCTGAGCAATGGCTGTTGGGAGCTAAAATTACCCAAGATGAAGTAACTGAGCCTCTGGACCTGAGATGTTCCAGCCTGTCTTTATCACTGCAGTTGTAAACAGTCTTTGTGAACACAGCTTCTTTCCAGGAGTTTTCCTTCACAGGCTCCAACTCTTAAGTCACAACAACTGCTCGTGTGGCCGCCAGTCCTGCTGTGTGAACAGTTTCCGCGTCCACCTGATCCACAAAGTCGGGACATGCCAAAGGGGGATTGTGCTCTGGGCTGAGAGGCTACTCTCAGAAACGCATTACTGCCCCAGGCCTGGTGGGAATGCTGCCTGTTGATGGGAGACAGGTTCTGGGAGGCCACAAGGTCTTCTGGAGCCAGGACGATGTGGACCCTCTTCCAGTACCTAAGGGGCAGATGGGCCCCCAGCATGGGGCCTCTTTCAAGGGCAACATTGCCAGGGCAGCTTGCTGTACAGACAGCTGCCCAGCTGCTGTCTCTTCTCCCCTGCAATGCACCGGTGTCCTGCATAAAGTAGACACTGCAGTACATCTTGAGAATCAGTGGCTGGGTATCAGGCTCTTTTCAAAGCTCATGGCTACAGATTTAAATATAATCTTGTGGTTGAAATCTTTTTTGGTTTTTCGAAACAGGGTTTCTCTGTATAGCCCTGGCTGTCCTGGAACTCACTCTGTAGACCAGGCTGGCCTCGAACTCAGAACCCGACTGCCTCTGCCTCTGCCTCGCGAGTGCTGGGATTAAAGGTGTGCACCACCACTGCCCGGCTGTGGTTGAAATCTTGAATTGGCTTTTTTTCCCCCCTGTATTTTTCTATAATAAATGTGGCTTAAGCCTTTTGTCTTTAAACTCTTGTACACTGCCTTTTAAACTTCTAAGAAAAAGCTTATTTTGTTGTTATTGTTCCACAAGATTCTACCCTGTATGTGGATCACAAGATTGAACAGAAAACATGTCTTTAAACATGCTTCCGTACCCTGAGATGGGCTTTGGAAAAGTTGCAGGTTGCTGAGTAAGAGAAATTAGGCCACTTCAGCCGCGCTGGGTAACCAGCAGCGCTGGGTAGCCAATGGGGAACTTTATGCAAATCACCTCGCCCAGCAGCGGCTTCTGCCTGGAGGCTTTGAAAAACACGAGGCAGTAAATTACTTCCTTATGGTGATGGGGGTGGAGGGTGGTTAAGGGCTGCTGCTCATGGAGGTTTCTTTCGAGCAAGTGATCCAGTGGACCCGTCTCCAACCATTACCCCAGGGGTGATGTGGCAGAGGGGACGCTCGAACGCTGCTCCTCAGTCCTCCTGCGTGGCTGTAGCATGCTCCCAAGTGGGAAACCTCCTTTCTCTTCTCTCAGTGTTCTTCCAATCCCCCCCCCTTTTTTTCTTCTTTTTCTTTTCTTTCTGAGTCTTTGGGAGAATGAAGATTAGCAACTTGCATATAAAATCTAGAGGTGCTCATGAAAAATATATCTATTCTAAAGTAGATAGTCGTTCAGTCCTGTAATCCCAGTACTTGGGAGGCAGAGGCAGAGGCAGAGAAGGATTATTACAAGTTCACACAGACTGGTTATATACAGTGAGTTCTAGCTAGCCAGGGCTATAGAGCCAGAAGGTGTTCCAGTAAACCCCAGGGCAACACAAGCCAACAACAAAACCCCACAGAGCAACCCCACTGCTCTCATGGCTGAAGAAAGATCAAGGTCCTAACTGGTCTCCAGCATTCATTCCTCCATATGTATATTCCTCCCCTTGATAATATGTGACATGTAATATCTGTGTATAATACATAGCATAGTGCATTATAGATAGCCTGTTAGATACTGATAAGAGACAGTAAAGAAAAGCCGTCTGAACTGAGACACCAAAGAGGAGCACTATCAGCCAGGGCCTTACTGGAGGAGACTTTTGGCTGGGGCAGGTCTGCCTGCCTTTCTTCCAGAACTATTTTATGTGTATAAATATTTTGCCTGTATGTGCACCAGGTACACGTCCTGGAGATCAAAATTTTTTTTTTTTTTTGATCCCCCGGAATTGGAGTGTGAGCCCCCAGGTAGATTCTGGGAATTGAACCTAGATCCTCTCCCAGAGTCATAAGAGCTTGGAGCCACCTCTCCATTCTGTGCAGTTCTTTCTTCTGAAGGAGGTGCACGCCTAGCTGCTGTCTAGAATGCTTGTTTTTGTGGACCACTGTCTCACCTTTTCTCCCGGCCTGGAATATAGTGGTGCTGTCCAGGTAAAGGGCACAGGCCTTTGGGCTTACTGATCTCTTCCTACAGCTCGGATCTGTAGAACAGTCTTGCCCTGCTCCCAGTCCTGTGCAGCTATAAAATTAAAGGACAAAAATAAGCAAGGTGGATTCAAACCTTGACTTGCTTATGTGTCTGTCTAAGGATACAAGGTTGTGTTTTAGAGGTAGCTTGCTAAACCTGAAGGACATTATGTTCAGCAAAACAAGCCAGTTATAAAGGACAAATATCGTATGACTCCATTCAAAGGAAGTACCTGAAGTAGTTGAACACAAAACAACAGAAAGAGGGGTTCTCAAGGTTCTGGGGCAGGAAGCAAAAGGAGAAGCCTGTGTTGAGTAAGAATAGAGCTTAGGGCTGTGTCTACATCCTAAAGATCATGTGACTGTCCTTAATGCTGGTGAACTGCAAGCAGAAATATGGCTAAAGTGGTAGACTCAGTGTTTTTACACATTAAAAAAGAGAGGGGACTTTGGGGGTGTAGAGAGAAAGAGAAGATAAGTCCAGTGCTAAGTAAGATTCTTTTCCTCCTTTGGGGGAAGGGAGCTGAAGAACAGACCATGTGAATCCATATGTATGTGGTTGTCATGTATTCATTTCTAGAATGTCTTTGTGTGAGCTCTGACATTTCTGGGAGTTGTCTGGCCGCAGTGGTCATTGCAGAGGATCAGCAGAGGCGGTTGGAGGGCAGGCGGTTGTGTGTGGACATGAGGTGGTCATCTGACAGTTTGCTGTGTTGTCTAGGTTCATCTTGAACACGCGTTGGTTACGCTTTAAAAATTTTCAATTCTTGTTCCAGCAAAGCCAAATGAATAAAATTGGCATCTTATGTCATTGCATTTCTCAGGATTGCTTTGATTTTGATATTGCTATTGATATCCCTGTCCTTGAGAGTCAGGGAGTGTAGGAGGGGGCGGTGCATGAAGCGTTTAGCAAGTGGGTGTGACACAACAGAGCTAAACCACTTTTGTTTAGGACAGAAACGCAGATGTCTGGCTGCACATCTGGTATGAGTGTGTGCTGGTACTTATTTTTATCTGTGTGCCCACAATTTACATATGTAAATGGAGGGTTTTTTCTGAAGTTCTGAGGTGGAAATAGAACTATAGAAAAGGAGTGTACCACCCAGAGCAGTGGGTGTTAAACCGATTCTAAACTGTCAGATCTCCCTGTCTGGATTCCAGCTGGGCTGTGCGTTATTAGCAAGTATCACTCCCAGGGCTGTTTTGGTATAGGATGAAAAAACAGACTTGGGAGCTCCAGCGCCAAGACTGAGACATTTCAAACGTGTACTCTTAAGAAAACTGAATGTTGAAAGATCCGTAAAGCACATAAAACACTTTATGTAAACTTTATAAAGCATTTTATAGCAGGCTTATAACTTCAGGAACATGAAGCACTTTCAGCCCCCAAAGTGTTAGGAATTTGCCTTTGGGGGCACTTTGTGCCTGCTTAAACTAACAGGTGTTCAGAAACACTCCTTATTCTTAAAGTGGAATTGGACAAATGCCCAACTTCCACTTCACTCTTGAGCAGAAATATCCAACTAAATAACGTAAGGAGCTTTTGTTATTATATTGGTGGTGGTGGTGGGTGTGTGTGCATGCATGAGTGAATCCCGTGTGTGTGAGAGTGCAGGTGTACACGTGCCAGGGTGCACGTGTGCAGGTTGGAGAACAGCTTTTCGGAGTGGGTCCTTGCCTGCCACTGGGTTTGGCGATCCGGAATGCAGGTCAGCAGGCTTGCAGAGAACACATTTTTCGCTGCTGATCCATCTTGCTGGCCCGAAAGCAAATGTTTTTTTTAAAAAACCAACCATTATTTGAAAGTGTAAAAAAAATTTTTAATTCTAAAGGATGCTAATAGATTAAGGTTTTAATTTTTAAAGATGCAGTGACCGAGGGGGCTGGAGAGGTGATTCAGTGGTTAAGACTGCTTCTTGGTCTTACGGAGGACCAGAGTTCAGTTCTGCTTACCAATATTCAGGCTAGGCAGCTCAGAACCAACCGTTACTCCAGCTCTGGAGCATCGGACACTCCTTGGCTTCATGGAGAACTGCACATATATGGGTATACATTCACATAGACAACACAGACAAACATGCATAAAAATAACAATAAATATTTAATGAAAATTTTAACTTTAATTATTTTTATATGTATGTGTGTTTTGCTTGAGTGTATGCCTGTGTACCATGTGCATGCCTGATACGCTCAGGGGTCAGAAGAATGTATCAGATCCCCGAGAACTGGAGTTGCAGGTAACTGTGAGCCACCAGAAGGTTGCTGGGAATCGAACTCAGATCCTTGGCAAGAGCAACAAGTAATCTTCATGCTGAGCCATCACTCGGCCCCAGGAGCTCATACCCCACCTGAGTTATGTCTTACTTTCTGCTGGACTTCTTTGAAAAGCCTGCCGTCATGGTCTCAGGTTTGTCTGTCCTTCTGAATGCTTCTCTTTCTTAGTTTAGCCCTCACACTCAAGTCTGCATTCATATCTTTATGAAACTCCCAAGTCCCAACATTTGGTTGTGTTTTGGTTTTGAGAAATTGATCTCATAGAGCCTAGGCTAACCTTGGACTTCCTGTACTGTGTAGTTGTTGATGGCCTTGAACTTCTGATCCCCCTCCTACATCTCCCAGGTGCTTGGATATGGATATGCCACCATGCTCAATTAAAATTTATTATGATTTTTAAAACATTTTACTGAGAGCCTATGAAGGTAGCTCAGTGGGCAAGAGCTGCCAACCCAGACAACTTGAGTGGGATCCCCAGAACTCACATGGTAGAGGAGAGAACTGACTTCCCAAAGTGTCCTTTTTATCTCCACCCGTGTACTATGGCCCCTGGCATAATATAATATAGAATAAATATGTAAATTATGTAAAAATTTATTTGAAAAAGTTATATAAAAACATATAATAAACAAATTAATTTTAAAAGTGCCCTTTAAGAAAGTTATATTGAGATGGGCGTTTATGTATCGTGTAGCTGATCTACATGAAGTGTATGGTTCAATGCTTTTGTTTTAGAACACTTGAAGCTGTGAAGTCATTACCATGCTCTGAACGTCTACAACTTAGTTAATGCCAGTTTCCCTCAGAGCCTACTCAGAATCTTGACAGTCATTAATCCACCTGCTATCTTTATGGCTTTGTCTGTTCTCTGTCCCTTTTGTGTGAAGGGGACCATCTCACATGTGGCCTCTGTAACTGCCTTCTCCTATTGTGTTTCCAAGTTTTGTGTTTGCTGTCTGCATTCACTCATTTCTTCCTATGAAGAATACCATATCTGTCCATCTGTCAGTTGGTGATCATTTCAGTTATTCCCACTGTGGCTTACTGTTTGAGACTGTATTTCATTCTGTAGCTCAGGCTGGCCCACAGCTTTCTGCTTATATAGCAGGAAAGTAAACCTCAAATTTGATACCAGTATATGCTGCATAGATTGCAAGTCTTGTGTGCCTCTGCCTCTAATTCTGCTGGGGCACCACAACTGGCTACATTTCGACTGTTTTAAGTAATGCTGTTTTCAGTATTTTTCCTACAAGTTTTTGTTCGAATGTGCTTATTTCTTTCAAGTCCATATTTAGGAGTAGGAATGCTGACTCATCAAACTTAACCCTTTGGGAGCTATCAAGCCGGAAAGAGGTTGCTGCTTTTCAGGTCTCACCACCTGTGTCCTAGGGCTTTTAACTTCTACAGGTACTTCCTGTGTACCCTTGAATAGATAGGGCATCCTAGTGGTGTGAACTGGCTTTGATTGCCTTCTTCTTACTATAAACCCCACTTTGGGATGAGAGGCTGTGTTTGGCTATTCTAACCTCACAACAAGACTGCTTTTGCCTCAAAACAGGCTGTTCTTATAAAAGGAGTGTGGGTACCGGAAGTGTTGGTGCCATAGGCTGACTGCCCAGGTGTCTTCCCAGAGTAGAATAAAGAATTGAAACCTGGGAACTGTGAAAATACTCAGGAGAGGGGGAGACAGGTGGTTAGTGTAGCCTCAGAAGAAAGCAGAAAGCACCTTGTTGGCAAGGGCAGGGTCACCAGAGCTGGTAGACCACCTAACAGTTCTAAGCTGGTCTTTTATAGTGCCCCTGGACTCTCGACTCTTTTTTTTTTTTTTTTTAAAGACTTATTTAATTATTTATTTGAATACACTGTAGCTGTCTTCAGACACACCAGAAAAGGGCATCAGATCCCATTACAGATGGTTGTGTGCCACCATGTGGTTGCTGGAAATTGAACTCAGGACCTCTGGAAGAGCAGTCAGTGCTCTTAACCGCTGAGCCATCTCTCCAGCCCCACTCTCGACTCTTTGATCCTCCAGTTTTTCTTAATTTTCTTCTCTCCTTTCTTACTTTATCTCCTAGCTTGCCCAGAGGGTCCTTGGCCCAGGGAGATAATGAAGGCAAGAGAGGTGGCTTACCAGCTGCAAAGTGGGGGTGTTATCTCTCTTTATAGTCCAGCTGCTATGTGGGCAGGTGGTCCCGGGTTGTCCTGAGGAAGCCCTGGGATGAAGCCAGTAAGCAGTGTTCCTCTATGGCCTCTGTTTTAGTGACCGCTTCCCGGATTGCCTATTCCCTGCTAATGGCTCAGAGCAATCCCTAAGCAGGGCCAGAAGAGTTGAGCTTACACAAGCCTGGCTGCAGTCTGGCTAGACAACATTGCATAGACTTCCTGTTGTGAGCATCCTCAGACCACTGGGATTGGATACTGTGCTGCACATTGTGTAGACAGCGGATCCTAAGGAGGGAGAACTAACTAACACTGGAGAACTTTTGTTTCAGCTGCTTCTGCCTTAAGACATACAGATGCCAACCAGATAAGACCCACCCCCTTTCCTTTTAAGCACTGTGAAAAGCGCTTCCCTGGCTCCCAGCAGAGCCGTGCCTCCCTGAGATCACTCCCGCTGCAGCTTTGCCGCTAAGTCTGTGAATTCATTCACAACACCTGTGTCACTAACCTGTCACCATAGTCCCCTGCACAGCACTGATGACTCAGAATGTTGTGTGTCTTTTCGTGAGCTTATTGGTCATTTGTACCTTTTCTTGAGCAATGCCGGATTGGATCCTTTCCCTGGTTCTGAGTTTCAGGAGATCCTCACATGTTTCAGATTCCGGGGATGTCCCTCTGAGGTGCCTGAGCTGCGAATACTTTCTTTTGTTGTCTTTTTTGATGATATTACTTGCAACAGAAAAGTCACTAATTTTGGTGAAGTATGTGTAAAACTTCTGTTTTTTTCCATTTTTGACTGTGCTGAAGATCTCTTACCCAAATTCCTTTAGATAAAATATGAAAAACCCAAATAAAGGGCTAAGTCTGCAGCCTCTTAATACTTTCACCATTTTAAATCTTGCATGTATTCCTTAGAGTGAGTTTTCATACCCTCAGTATCCAACTTCACTCAGCGTCGGATACTCAGGTCTCGTCCCATTGCTCACAATGGCTTTCCTTCCCTCACTCCATTGTGTTGACAAGCCGCAAGTGATCAGCTTCCTTACTTTGAAAAAAAAAATAGTATTGTTGTTAGTTTTTGTTTGTTTGTTTGTTTTGAGACAAAGTCTTACTATGTAGCCTTAGAATTTGCTATTTAGATGAGGTTAGCCACAAAGTCACAGAAATCTGTCTGCCTTTACCTCCCAAGTGCTAAGATTAAAGGCATGTGCCACCATGCTCCAGTTTTTATTATTTTTAATTCTCTCTCTCTCTCTCTCTCTCTCTCTTTCTCTCTCTCTCTCTCTCTCTTCCTCTCTCTCCCTCTCCCCCCCATCCCTCCCCCCACCCCGTATGTTTGCATGTAGTAGTTGGTTTTTGTCAACCAGACACAAACCTAGACATTTGAGAAAGAGAATCTCAGCTGAGGAGTTGCTTCCTTCAGATTGGCCTGTCGGCAAGTCTTTGGGTCTTTTTTTTCATTTTCTTGATTAGTGATTGACATGGGAGGGCCCAGCTCCCTGGGGGCAGTGCTACCCCTGGGCAGTGGTCCTGCGTTGACCTGCATAAGCCATGAGATTAAGCCGGTAAGCATGTAGCTTGCTTACTCTGCTTCAGTTCCTGCCTCCAGGCTTCTGCCTTGAGTTTCTGCCCTGACTTTCTTTAATGATGGAGTGTAATTGGAGAGCTGTGAGATGAAATAAGCCCCTGCTTCCCCAAGTTGCTTTCGGTTACGGTGTTTGATCCCAGCAGTCGAAAACTAACTGGGCTATTGCATGTGGGTCTGTGCACATCAGTGCAGGTGCCCATGGAGGCAGGAGGCATAAGAGCTCCTGAAGCTTGAGTCACAGGTGCTTGTGCGCCTTCTGACATTAGGGACCAAACTCAGGTGCTCTGCAGCAGCAGTAAGCACTCTTAAGCGCTGGGCTACCCCTTCTTTATTTTTAAGTATTGTCCTACCAAAGAACTCACTCAAGGCTTCAGTATGGTGAAGCTAGCAGTCACTGAGCTGGGGACTGGACTTTGGGGACTGGCAGCTGGTCTTTCTGAGATGGTTGACTCATCTGAGTTTTGTTCATAGAACTTTGGTTGTAACTGGCTCAGGCCTGCATAGATTCTGATGGAGACCTGAGAGGCAGTTCTGTTTATACACAATCACAGCATATACTGTGGCAGTGGGACATTCTATTCTGTCTGTAAGATTGCCCTGAGATAGGCAGTCATCAGAAGCACAATTCCCTGCCATAAGGATCATGTTCAGATTCTAGTAAATTTACTGGAAAGTAAATTTTGATTGGTTTTTTTTTTTAAAATAATTATTGATTTCTTTTTTAAAAGTGTGTTTCTGGGCCTGGAGAGAAAAGGCCAGTCAATAAAGTATTTGCTTTGTAAGCAAGAGAGCCAATTCCAGCCCTAGAACCCACATTAAAAACAGCCAGGCGCAATGACTCATGCTTGTAAGCCCAGCGCGCTCAGGCAGCTAGGTTCCCTGGCTAGTCAGACTAGACTACTTGGCCAGTTCCAAGACACTGAGAGATCTTGTCTCAAAAAAAAAAAAAAAAAAGATGCCAGCTGAGGAATAACATTTTCACACTCATGGACACACATGTACCTGCACACGTAGAGAGAAAGTGTGACTTTTATGTTCTTTCCACGTTGGTAATTTTGGTAGGACAGTTCCGTAAGTTGGCTTTGGTATTATTTCCATGTCTGGTCCCGTCCTTACCTGGAGAGCTGTGGCTCTGAGCATCTTGCTTCCCAGAGTCCAGGCTTCCTGCAGCCACAGTGGAGGTCACAACAGTGACTGCCTGCCCAGCTGGGAGAGGCTGTCCACACGTCCTAGCATCTGCCCCAAGATTTGATAGCATATGCTATCAATGACGGTTGCCTTTGTTGACGCTTGGTATTTGTTCTGAGTGGTTCAAAAACTGCTCAGCCCCGGCAAAGGAGAAATGAGGAGGTGGCTTGTAGAGTGCAAAAAGGAGTAGTTTGTTCTTCCTTCACAATCTGTGAGTAAAGAAGCTGCTGCAATTTCCCAGGGAGCAGATCGACCCTCAGAGGAAGGCCATCTTTGCTTTCCCATTCCCCCGGGGATTTCCTTAAGCATTGGAAAGAGAGCTGGCCACCAGGTAAGCCTTCCTGAGCAAGGGCCATCAATGAGTTGAGTTTGAGGAAATGAGAGTCCAGTGTCTGGACGTCTCAGGACATCAGGACATCTGAGCCTCATCTGTGATGCTCTATAGCTTCCTTGTCAAGAGCCCTGAGATCAGTGCCAGGCAACTGGGAAACTGCCTTGAGTGGCATCACCGCTCACTATAGGCTGAGTGTGAGCTCTTTGCTTTCTGATTCTGACTTCCCTGCTGCAGCACCCTGGACCCTCCAGCTGTGGACAAAATAAACCCTTCCTTTCTTAAGTTGTTGTGGTGAGGTCACTGACACCATGTGTGGGCAGCTCTTGGTGGCTGTACTTGTAGAGGAGGCTCCCCAGCTGTGCAGGGTCAAGGGTGAGAACTGAGCTCATCTCTTAGGCCTTCAGGAGAGCCACTTGCATCTGTCCTCCAGGTTTTCTCGTTTACGGATAAACTGGACGTAGCTCCCTCTTCTCTCTTATATCTTGTATCTTCCACTTTGTATTTCCCTGACTTTTTAAAAACCACCATATATTCTGATTTTTGTTAGGATTTTTAAAAGTAGCAGATATTCATGTAAAACATTTTCAAGTAATATTTTCTCATTTGTGAGAAATACTTGAGTATCTGTATTGTGGACTGTGCTAGTCAGTTTCCTCATACTTTAACAAGTACCTAAGATAACTTAAAAAGGAGGAGGTTTGATTTCTCTCCTGGTTACAGAGGGTCAGTCCACATCACTTGCTCACTTGCTTTGGGCCCATACTGGCATGGTGCATCATGGGGGAATACGTAGTAAGGAGATGGCTCCTCTCATGTGACCACACAGTAAAGAAACGCACAGAGGAGGTTGGGGTCCCAAAATCCCCTTCAAAGGCACCCGCCCCATAACATTCTTTCCACTAGGCTCCCACCACTCAAAGGTTCTGCTTCCTCCCTCTAGCCCATAGTCTGGTGATTGCCTTTGGGGTGACATTCAAGATCCAGTGTAGAGCAGTTGGGAGGATTAAATGAATCCGCACGAAGACCTGAGGACCCTATCTGACACCATGCAGTTCCCATTACTTAAGGACATTTAAAGAATGCTTTCCTGAACTGTATGACAGTGGTGGTGTCTGCAGAGCAAGCTTCTGTGCTGGCTCTCTGAGGACAGCTGAGGAAGGGAGTATCTTGCTGGGCTCTGCTGGCCTAGTGCGCATGTACATACTGCCTGCAGGATCTCCTGGACTGTGGTTTTTATGGGGCAGGAGGAAGAGAGTCCAAACAGTATATTCTAGATATCCCAGAGATCTGGTGAGGGAAAACTGACTTTTGAAGCCAGATGGACTTTGGGGTCAGAGATCAGGATCTTGGCCATTCTTAAAGTGGTTTCTGTAATGATTGACCTGTCAGTAACTAAGGTTCTGAAAGTGGTGGTTGTGATTCAGAATAGTTTCTGTTAAGATTAATGAAAGCCCTTTAACAAGTACGGTGGGGTAGGGGTGGGGTAGGGGTGGGGTAGGGGTGGGGTAGGGGTGGGGTAGGGGTGGAGTGGGGGTGGGGTGGGGTAGGGGTGGGGTAGGGGTGGGGCTTGATAACGGATGAATGAATGATCAAGAATGGAGGACACCTTCATTCTCTCCTCTCTCCCCCTCCCTCCCTCCCTCCCTCCCTCTCTCTCTCTCTCTCTCTCTCTCTCTCTCTCTCTCTCTCTCTCTCTCTCTCTCTCTCACACACACACACACACACACACACACACACACACGCATGAATATAGTGGGTGCTGGGCAGAGAGTTTCTGTGGTTCTGATCTTCACCGATTTCTGGCCATGTTTACAGCTGTATTCCTTTTAACCTATTCTGGATGCTTGAAAGTTTTAGGAATTTGCTGTGTAAAGGTGCATTTTAGTTTATTTTACCAGAGCATCAACTCTCACCAAGTCTTAAACTCAGGGTGTTACTCTCTGCAAAGCATGTTGCTTGTACTGTGTCCAGTGAGAGAGTTAGAGGTAAGATCAAATACCGACTTTAGCAATATGATTATCTGTTCTCCCAAATCCCAAGTGTATTTGTTCACAAAAAAGCAAGCTAAATACCATGAATTCCCAGTTTCCCATTTGTGCTGTGTTCTGTCTGCTTGCCATCTGCCCATATATAATTGGGAGCAGGTGGTGAAGGCTTACGGAAAATTTATGGGATTAAGAAATAAAAAGTTAAGCGCACCCCCCCCCCCCATGTGTGTCTGTGTTTATCCATGTCTGTCTGTCTCTCTCCGTGTGTGTTGAAATGTAAAGTCTGATACTATTCAGGTATGGTGAGGTCAGCAGACCAGAAGAGAACGACATTGCAAAAATACTTGTCATTGTTACAGAGAGAAAAGGGACAAGGAGCATTTTTCAGCTACATGGGAAAGCACAGAGACAGGCTGGGCTTGTTCCTTTGTTGTGGCCAGCGTGTGTTTGCTGGGGATAGGGTGGGCAGGGTAATCTCAGAGGGCTCTGGTGGTTAGTGCGGCTCAGAACCTGGGGTAACTGGTAGAGAGTCCTTCCTGGTGTGTGCGAGCAGAGGGACGGTGGATTGGAGAGGAGGCTTTGCCTGGTTGGTCTGAAGTTGTGCTGTCAGGGACATAGCTTGCTCTTTCTAGCCACTCGGTAGCTCTGGATGGAGCAGCCCCTTCCCCTTCTGGGTCCACAAGACCTCAGATCGCTGGGCATTGGAGACGTGGCAATCTGTCCTTGTCTGTTAGGAGGTAACCAGAATTGTTTCAGCCGTCCTTGGGGTGGCCTGTGACGCATTAGAGGTCTAAGGAGTTGAGAGTGAGAAATACAAGTGAGGGGTGGAGAGGCCATACCTTCAGGATTGGGTCCCACACGGCTCCATTTTGCTCTCAGTGGAATTGAGTACTACAAATCCTCAAGTGTCTCTGCAGGCACCAAACTTGCTCATGCCGATGGGAAATGCAGCAAAGCTTCATCTTCCTGCTGAGAAGTCATCTTAAAACAGAGGCCAGTCCACCAGCTGGTGTGATTCTTTCTTCTTCAGGAGGACGGCATAGGAGGACGTTCCGCACAGCACAAAGCAGCATCTGTTCACAGGGCAGAGGATGGGGATTGGGCTGTTTTTATCAAAGCTAGAACTGGAACTCACGTTAGGGGACTTTTCTTCTGATAATTGTTGATTTTGCTAAAGTTCTTTAATTTATACTAATAGAAATATTTTATAAATAAAACAGTCATGTTATGTGGAGTGTAACAAACTAAATTGACTTTAATATTTTTTCTGGATTATAAATAAATTTCTATTCTTTGATTCTTTACTAACATTTTGCATAATCATCTGATTAAAAAATAAATTTAGGCAGACTAGGGACATTGCTCAGTGGTAGAGCGCTTCCTTCAGCTTGGCAGAACTTTGGATTCTATCCCCAGTTACTACAAGAAATAAACACCAACCAACCAACCAACCAAAACCGAAACAATTAACCAAGCCCCAGGAAATAGAACTTACAAAACTCAAGCTCCATGTTAGGAACCTGGAAAGCTAGGATATGACAGAGAAACAAAGGTCACTGACATCGCTCAGCCCTCGATGGTGTTTTATCTTCCCGCGGATGTGTCTGTTAGCATGTTACTGTATTAAAGACTTCCTAAGATTAACCCCTAGTCTGTCCTGATCATCCTGTTACCCAGAAGTTGTGATTGGTCTCCCTGGAGACTTGCTGTGTTCACCACCACTGACTGGGCCCTTTGAATAAATATCTGGGAACACTGGCTGTCGGCAGTGTCTGTGAGTTAAGATGGAACCTAGAGACTTGCAGGGTGCCCGCAACGCCAGCCCGGGAGCCATGCTAGGAGCGTCAAGGGCTAAAGTGCCCCTGTCCCCTGGCTGGGAAGCAGCTCCTGCTCTTGTTCTGCTCTGGCTGTTGTGCATGGTGGCCGCCCTCTACTTCTCACCAGGGCTGCTCAGGCTGATACCAACCCTGCCAGGCACGTATTCTCACTGCCACCCAGGCTTTGCCCTGCTTACTCCAGCAGGCTAATCCACCTCCAGTCCGACCCCTTCCTGTTACCACCCAATCAGGAGCTCTGCTTTGTCAGTAACTCTGTATTCTGTTGCCTTCACCCCACCAGCTTCATGTCTGGAGCTCAGGTCTAGTGCTGCCTGCCCTTCCCTCCACGGAAGGTGGTAGCCCCTCAGTCAGAGGCCTTGTGGCTCAGTCATCTTGACCCAATCTGGCCCTCTCCTGGGGCATTCCCGAAAACTAACACCTTGGGTTTCTGAAGGAAAGAAGAGTGAGATAGGTGCAGAGTCTTCAAAGGCATCTTTCTTGTCCAGTCCACATTCATTCCATCAGATGACTGGAGAAATACTGGGTTTGACTTTGCAAATGACAGTAATTAAGATTCATTTCCTGAACTGCCTCCCCCTTGGGCCTGTTCACCTCCCAGCCCCACTAACAGCTCCACATTGTATGTTGCACCTAGCTTTGAGGTCTGTGTATTTGACTTTGATGGTGGGGTGCTGGCCCTCACAATCTAGGGCTGATCAAAGAGCCTTGCCTTTTCAAAGTGGAGGGGACACTGCTTCCAATGTGAGCAATGGTTTATTTCATGAAAATGATCTGGGGAAACCGCTCTTTAGATCCCGTGAGTATGTTGGAAGCAGATTGCTAATGTTTTGAGGATTGGAAGATTAACTGTGAGGAGTTATTTTCTCAGCCGTGGGAAATGAGTGCCTCTGCTGCACAGCTCCAAGGCAAAGCTGCCCAGTAAGCCCTCTCATGTCTCCCCAGCCCTTCCTCCAAAGCAGAGGGCCTTGGAGGGCGAGGGTGGCCCGTGAGGTGGGTGTGGGCCTTTCCCAGTCCTCTGGCCCCAGTCAGGCACAGTGGTGATTTCCCAAACCAGAGGCTAGTTGCCTGACACCTCATTTTCTGATCTACATATTTATTTACATAAAAAAATTACCTGTTTGCTGTGTATTTTGTGAGTCCTAAAATGTAGTCTTATATGGCATCTTGTCTGCCCTAAACAATCTAAGGTAGGGAGAGTGTGGGCAGAGCTCCCACTGTGAGACAAACTTGGAAAGAGCCATCTTGGGGTTAGGGACACAGCTCTGCTAGAGTGCTTCCCCAGCAAGCATGAAGCACTGGGGTCAGTCCCCATCCCCATATAAACCAGTCATAGTGGAAGGTGGAAGCAGGAAGATCAGAAGTTCAAAGTCATCCTCTACTACGTAATGAGCTTAAGGCCACCACTGTGAGATCTGCTTCAAAAACAGACCACAAAGAGGAACTCTTCTCACTGCAAAGTCACAGAAGTCTTACTTGATTACCAACCTTTCTGTGGTGTGGGCAGGGGATCTGCCCAGTAGTTGGCACTACCTAGAGGAGGGAGGGGGGCTGGATTTCCTACTCCTTGCTTCTCAGAAGGTGAGGGGAAGGAGGCTCACCAAGGCTAGGCCCTGATCATGACAATGTAGCTGTGGGAAGCCACTTGGTTTTGTGGCCAGCCTGGGGTTAAGGAATTGTTCTCCATTGTTTGGTTTTCACTGGTTGTGATGGAAACCTCTCAGACCGCACTAGACCCTTACTACCCATTTGCTGGGATGAGCAGAATGCTGCTAAATTATGTGTATGACTTCATGTAGCAATTCTGAATGACCACTAGCATATTGCAGTGTGGAACCCAGAGGTCAAGTTATTGGCCGGACCCTCTCCAGAATGCTGCATTCTTCATGTCTGTGGAGTTTTTATTTGCCCACCGATGTTCCATGTTCATCACTAAATCTGTCTTTGAACCAAATCACCCAGACTTTCTGGATACCCAGGCTCACTTCAGGAAAACACTGGATTACATCTCACACTTTCAGACATGTCCCAGGTTGGGTTGAATTCGCAGGATGCTAAGCTTGGGTAAAATTTATTAGAATGTGCGCTTCCTGAGGGCAGAGATTGTACTGCCAGGTTCTTGGGCGGGTTAGTTACTAGGAGCATTGGTAAACATTTGTTAGGAGAATGTTACCCCATTTGTAGTGTTATCGTGCATCCAAGTGTCTCACACGATGCAACTGGGCAGAAAACTTTTCTTGAGAAGAAGCGTATTCCCTATGAAGCCAACCCTTCACATTGGCATTCCTGAGCCCCGGCCCTCCTGGCTCAGCTCTCTGAGAGCAGGGAAATGAACTCACTGCTGTTCCCATGCCAGAGCATACTTCTCCATGTGCTTGGCTCTGACCGAGTCTCCAGCCTGGACGGTGCTTTGTGGCCTGGCAGGCTATGGGAACTGAGCTGGCACTCAGTGGTTCTTGGAAAGGGCTCACCAGATCTCTCCATTGCAGCATAATCCCCATGACACAGGAGGCAGATTTGGGGTTTAGAGTTTCAGAAAGTGCCAGTTGATAAGCTGTTGTTTATAAAGTAAGATAAACAAGATTCTCTTTCCACCTTCGAGGGTTTAAAACTAATTTGCAATAATGATTTAAACTCAGTGAGCGCCCTTCCTGTTTCTCCATTCTTTTCCATTTTGAATTCCATGGATTTATTTCCTGGCAATATTTTCTTCTGGAACCTGAGGGTATGGTCAGCCTGTCGCCCCCACATCCCCGCTTGTCTCTTCAGCAGGTATTTGTTCCTTATGGATACATGATGTTTCTGCTTTCTTACTTTCTCCTCATGGATAATAAAGGAATAGCTTTAAATGGAGCCCATGCAGGTGTTTTATATACAATCACGATGTTGGTTCTGCGTATCTAAAACCCAATATTCCCATGTTGGTGGGATACTCTTTTGGGTCCACCCTACAGCGTGTGAACCCATTTGACTCCATTGCTCTAGCTCTTGGCTCTAAGTCAGCAGAGGAGCAGTTGTCAGTGATGCAGATGATTGTCTGAGTTGGGTGGGAGAGGGAGGGCTGCTCCTGCCTCTAGCTGAGGAGGCCTAGGGGGAGGTCAGGGACCTGCTGAATCTGCCACAGAGCACAGGTCATCTTCTTCAAGAATAAAAACCCTCCCTGTAGGAACAGTGATGCTGAGCTGGAGGAAGCTTGCTCTTAATGCTCTGCCTCCCAGGAATGCCTGTTTTCTGTTGAACTCAGAGAGAGGTGGGCTTGGTTCATTTACCTTTAACTTTAGCTTTAAGCCTTCACCAACCAACTGGAATGCTTAGGCATCCATCCCCCTTCTCCATGGGGCATATGGTCAAAACCTACCGAAGACATCTGAAACCATGGATAAGTACCAACTCTGTGCCTTTCTCTATGTACATTCGATAAGTTTTATGTTAGGAACAATAAAAGATTAACAAAACTAAGTTACAATAAAGTTGAACAATTCTAACAATACACTGTAGTAAAACTTACTTCAGACTTATGAATTCCAGCACTTTTGGGCTTTGGTGAAATCACAGATGAAGGACCACCACATTTGTGTGGTGTTTTTGTAAGGCACATGAACAGAGATAGTGGTGAGATGGAATGATTGAAAGACTCCATCTGCTGTCTGGGAGCAGAGAAATCCATAACATTCTTTCCTGTGGAAAGTAACCCTAACTGCGTGAGAAAAAGCTCCTCAAAAGAACAGCTCTGTCCAGGGCCCCATTGTAATTCCGTCGCAGGTGCTGGCGCTGTGTGTGCTCACAGCCTGGCCTTGAGTTTCTCAGACCTGACCTGCTGGCCGAGGGCACTGAATCGATCCTTGACTGTACTCTTTGTGAATACCAGTGTGTTCTAGGGTATGGTAAGGGAGCTCCTCTCTAACAGCTCCCAGTGTCCTCCCACCGGACTGGGAACAGCCGAGAAGCCTGGCAGCTGAAAGGCAGGCATTCTTGAACCAAAGAGCACAAGTGCAGGAGCAGAGACAAGGATATAGAAGTGCCCCTCTCTAGACTCTGTGCTACATCTCTCTCTCTTTACCGTATGCTTGAACTTTAAGATAGCGTTTAATATTCTCATTTAATTTATTATTGCTTTAGATCTCACCAAGTATATGTTTAATTATACTAGTTAAACAAACAAATGAAAAATATTACCAGGGTAACAGAGTACCATGTATGTATGTATATATGTATGTATCTCTATCTGTCTATCTATCTGTCTTTCTATCTATCTATCTATCTATCTATCTATCTATCTATCTATCTATCAAGCACTGTGCTAAAAAACCATGAAGTCAGAATCTTAAACATACTAGGCAAATATTCAACCGTGGGGCCACATTACCAGTCCTAGTGGTTTCGTTTTTGTGGTAAAAATATATAACAGAATTATACCATCTTCACCATTTTAAGGGTACAGTAGAAATCTTATTTCTCTGGTGCTTCAGTTACCTTGTGGTCTTCATCAGTCTTCAGGCTGAAGTAGAATTCTTTTATTAGCTTTCTGGTTGATTTAGCAAGTGTTTGAATGCATACCACCTTCAAGATGGAGCAGGAACACTGTTTTCCTCCCACACAGAAACTTGAGGCAGTAGCTTTCTAGTTATAAGGTAGGCACTTGCTACAGAGTTCAAAAAATACAGACCAACATAAGGACTCTGAAGCCTGTAGTTCTTCAGTGCTGTCGACATCGTGATACAACTTTAGGTTCCGTGTGTTACTGCTGGTCTGTGTCTCTGTTTTTATCCCAAGTTTTACCTATACCCTGTGTTTCTACGTTATTAGCTGCTTTCAGTTAACACACCATAGATTGCTTTCTGTGACCATAGGAAGTCTTTCTGTGTAACTGGGATAATCATTGCAGTGAGTATAGTCTAAATGTGAATCTACTGAAATTTAAGCGATCATTTGATCATTGAACTTTCAAATTTCCTTCTTTCCCCTTAAGTTTTCTTTCATTGCTACTCCTGTCCTTTTTTTTTTTTGAGACAGATTCTAGTAGTCCAAACTCACTACAGTTCCCCTGCCTCACAGCCTTGGGAGTTGAGATTGTAGACAAGAGGCCCCATGTGCCTGGCATCTCTTTTCTTAGTGAACATGTAATTCTTTTTTTTTTTTTTTTTACATTCTTTTTTTAGTATTTATTTTATGTATGTGAGTACACAGTAGCTGTCTTCAGACACACCAGAAGAGGGCATCAGATCCCATTACAGATGGTTGTGGACCACCATGTGTGTGCTGGGAATTGAACTCAAGACCTCTGGAAGAGCAGTCGGTGCTCTTAACCACTGAGCCATCTCCCCAGCCCATGAACATGTAATTCTTACAAATATCTTTCTTCCCTTGCTCAGTGATGGCAGTGAAGCTCCGTGCTCATGGCTACATCCCAGGAGCAAATGCTGCTCTTAGCAAACAAGCATCCAGCAAATACTGCCGAGTGAGTGGATGGTTATTCCTCAGAGCTGGGAGGGAGCTGGGATTTTAGGACAGGGCAGGAACTGGTGATGAGGTTTGGTGCCTGGGCCATTGATCTGCTTGGCAGAAGGCTCAGAGAAGGCTTCCAGGTCCCCTGCAGTTAGAAGTCCTAGAAGCCACTTATACCATGGAATACGGGGCGGAGACAAGAGGTGACGTGATGGCCCCTTACTGTGTAGAGAGGAAGAGAAAAATTGCTGCTTCCTTTGCTTACCCCTCCCAACTCAGCCAGTCTCCTTTTAGAGGAAACCAAAGTTTGGCCAATGTGACCTGTCCTGTTAATTCTTATGCAAGCAGGAAACAGCAGAGTTCAGCAGATGAAATCCTGGCTGTGTCCTCACCAGCTCTGTTCCCTTAGGTTGTCCCATCACTTTTCTGAGCCCCTGGCCTCAGCTCTGAACACAGATGACAGTAGCAGCAGCAGTAATTACCATCGTCCCTTGCAGAGGGTAAACTATTGGTAGATGTTAGCTAATAATGTAGATTACACAAGCTTTGTTTGTATGGGAAATCCACAGTAAGCTATCAAACCAGTCAGTTTCCCGATGCGTGGATTTGTGCTGAGTTCACTTTGGCATAGTCATTCTGAATCTATAAGCCACAGCTGTAACTGGAGGCCTAGCTATAGTTGTAAGTGTTATATCTGAGCCTGGGTGCTTTGCTGTACATGTCAGTAAGCAGAAACGATGTTAAATCTTTAAATTGTGCTTTAGTTAGATGCCTGGAACTCTGAGAAAGTGATAGGTTAACACCCTAATGAAACCAAGTCTACCATCTCATCTTTAGCTTACAAGCTTTTGCAAAGAACATAACTTTGCTCTCCTGGTCAGGTGACCACCACATTCTGAGATTCGTGGTGCCTGCCATCATCTTCTGGCTTCCCCTCATCTTTCTGGCTCTCTGGGCTCAGGTAATTCTTGGACTACTGGCAAGAGTCTGGCAGGGTCTGCTGGTATCAGAGCTGCATCTCCACAGGTGTTCCCAGCCTGGAAAGTTAACCAAGAACCAATGGACCATTAATAGTGTGTAAGTGCAGAGTCCTCCCTGCAGAGTCCTCAGTGTGGAATCCAAGGTTCCCTATTTACCTCCTGTCACATGGAGCACACTGTCAAGGCAGAAGGACTCCTTTAATCCCATTTCAGTATTTCAAATGTGTTTGTAAGGGACAGTGCCTGTGCACTATCCAGCACCACCGTGGCTCCTGTACTTCCCCTCCCTGCCCTCAGGCAGTGGATGAGCTCTGCATACACTCAGTTGGAAGCTGTTTCTACACTGAGTATGAGGGAAGTCATCTGCAAGCACTGATTGAACAGTCTAGAATTTCAGGACCTAGGGCTGCCCAGTAAAAATTCTGGCCTTCTAGTTTTCAGATCTGGAGTATACAAGTCCTTTCTATAATGGTAGAAAACCAAAGGCTAATATTAAAAGGGATGTGGGGGTTGAAATGGCAAGATCCAGGAAAAAAATGAAAGGGCTTGCTTCGGGCGTGAGGTAATGGAGCAGATAAGAAAGACAGGGCTTCAAGCCAGTGCTGCTTGGCTGGCTGCAGCCCCCTGGAAGATACAAACAAGACATATTGTTTTTTTCATACATTCTTTTTCTAGTAGTTATAAATGTTAGCATTCTGTCTAAGCTCCTCCCCACAGTTACCTGGCAACAGCCAGGTGGGCCTGGCCCACTATAAAAGGGGCTGCTTGCCCCTCCTCCCTCTCTGCCTCTCCCTCTTGCCACCTCTGTCTACATGGTCATGGCCGGCCTCTACTTCTCTGCTCTCTCCCTCTCTCTGCCTTTCTCTGCCTCTACTAACCTCTTAACTCCCCTCCCCATGGCATGGGCCTGCTGAGACACCCCTTCCCCCCCACATCACCTCACCCCCATAGAACATATTCTTCTTCCTCTTTATCTTTTAATAAACACATCAATAATAGACTAAATTATAAGCAAGGACAGTTTTTTTTTTGTTTTGTTTTAAATAAATCTATTCTTTTCCACCTGTTCTGTCTGTTCTGCATATTCCAAAAAGGTGAATAACTGAGACTAGCCTATAGACAAGGAGTTAAACATGAGGTAACCAAGAGAAAGTACATCTTGGTAAACTATGATAAGAATAAACTTATGCACAGACAGTAAAAGAAAAAGGCCTATGGTAAAGTACTAGCTGGTTTTGTAAATTTGAGAACAAATAGTCTAATTAGCAGTTAGCAGACCTCACGAAGTCAGGTGGTAGCAGTGCTGGCCAGGGCTAATGGCTAGTAGACAGTGTCAACAGCAAGCAACACGTCAGATGCATAGATGACTGCATCAGAGCATGGCCACTTCCCTAATTAAGCAACATGTAAGCATGCATGAGCATTTCCCTGCTTGGTTCAGTGGGTCTCTGTGGGCTTACTTCACCATGCCCAGAAAATTTACCAGACTTAATAATAAAGATGGCCCCAGTCTCATCCCAGATTCTGCCATAAAGTCATATTAAGAACAGCAGGCTGCCCCTGTCCAGTCCTTTTGCTTGCCTTCCAGAGCTCAGTGATCACCCTCCCCTCTCCCCTGTATTAAAAAAAAAAGCACAAAAAAACTTTAAGCCCACCCTTTTGGTTGTTCATGAGTTTCATCCCGTGTGTTCATGAGAAAAGGACCCAGAATCGAAATCTTGTGTGACCATGACCATCCAGCACCCAAGCTCCCGAGTCAAGCTTTACACTCAAGGGTCAACACCACCCCTGGTGGTGTGCTTCGCCCACTCCTGTCCTGTTTCATAGCTACCTGCTGTGAGCTTCAGAACCTGGTAGTTACCCAGTGACACTCGCAGGCTTCCTGATGGATTGCTATTTTCAGTTCCTACTTCCAGGTAACGACTTAATAGAAGTACCCGAAGCCACTCCCAGGCCTAGCTCATGGTTCCTGGCCCATTTCCTCATCCTCCTCCTTCAGTCCTTGGGAGGATGGTTTCCACCGGCTGGTGGGCAAGGCCAGGGAGGGAGAATGCAGGCTGGTATTCACATCTTGTGGAATGTGTTTTGGATTCCCCTTTCAAAAAGGAAACTGGTGAGAGCAGCTGCCGTGTCTTCTCATTTTGACCTCTTTCCCAGGCAAGGACCGAGTACTGTTACTCTTGAAAGCCTGTGCTGTGCATGCCTCAGAAGTGAGATGGGACGGTGAGAAGGGCCAGGGAGTGAGCGAGTCTTCTTTGTGTTGTGACTGGGGGAGGGAACAGTTCTTCAGAAGGGAAGAGGATAACATGCATCCATGCTGTGTTTGCGGATCTGTTTACAGAAACATCTTCTAACCTCATTGTTTTTCTAAAACACTTCGATCTTCCTTCCTTCCCTTCCTTTGACTGGATCTCATGCAGCCCAGGGTACGTGTATTACTTTTTTAAGAAGAAAAGAAATCTGACCACTTGTCATGGATGGTGCCAACTTGCCCTTGGGAGAAGAATCAGGGGTACAAGATCTGTCTGATACATAGTGAACCTGAGGTCAACCAAGACTTCATTTTGTCCCCCGAAACAAAGCAAAAGTAATACACACACACACATACACACACACACACACACACACACACACACACACACACACACACACACTAAAAGCTTGAGTGTAAAGTGGATGTTTCTGTTCCCCCCCAATATCTAGGTCCAGTCCCATGGTAGTTGGTGTTAGTAGTCTTGTATCTTCCCATGTGGCTCTGCACAGCCTATGTCAGCACACTCACCGTGGCCTGCCACGTTCAAGAGCATCACCCATATGGCTTAAACAAAACTTTAGCTTCTCATTTCCAGAGGCTAAAAGCTCCAAAATAAGGTTTCAGCAGGTTGTCTTATAAATGGTCCCTTAGCATCTTCTTACATGGCAGTCCCTGTGACTCTAACAAGCCCCTTGGTTCAGGACTGTTCCAGTGATCCTTTTCAAAACCCTACCCTCTAAAGACCAAATGAAGTCACACTTGTGGGTGCCAGAGATTAGTACTTCAACATGTGAATTTTGAAGGGGACACAGGCTCAGTAATATTAACCTGCTCATTTCAAAACAGTGTCCCACTGTGTAGGTAGCTCGTGATTACTTGAACACTAGGCCTAATGTAGATGGATCATACGTCTTTCCTAACTTTTGTAACTAAGTCTTTGAGTGCTTACAGGTGTGATTCTGCTAGGATGGACTTGGAAGAATTGTAAGCATTGCCCTCTGCAGACTTTAAAAATTCTGTGGAGGGGAGCTCATGAGGCCTCAACCCCACACAAATAACCTACAGGCAACTAAGGGATGTCAGAGCAGGAACCGTCTTCCCCAGGGAAGAGCACAGCATTGGCTATCCAATACCAATGGTCAGCCCTGAAAACAAGCGTACACAGAGCACCATACAGACTGAGCAGGGCGTTTATTCGTCCTTACGGATATGTGTGTATACGGATGTGTGTGTATACGGATATGTGTGTGTATACGGATGTGTGTGTATACGGATGTGTGTGTATACGGATATGTGTGTATACGGATATGTGTGTGTATACGGATGTGTGTGTGTATACAGATATGTGTGTATACGGATGTGTGTATACGCATATATGCAATGTGACAACAGTGAAGACAGAAGCCGTGAATCTGACAGAGTAAGGAGGGTATGTGGGAAGGGTTGGAGGGAAGGGAGGGGGATGATGTAATTATAGTCTCAAAAAAATGAAAGAGTAAAGCGAAAATCATAGCCCTTAGAGATTCAGAGTTCAGCGTGGGGTTTGTGTCGGTGGCCCAGGGCCTGGGTTCCTTGTGCTTTTGTTTGGGGATTTGCCACCCACATGACTTCATCACACTTACTCATTGAACATCTATTTACTGAAGCAAGGGTGGACAGCACTGCTTTGTTCATTTTTAATTTTTATTTTAAACAAAAGGCTTTTTAAAAAGAGTAATTTAGAGCTCATAGCAAAATTGAATAGAAAACAGGTATTTTCCGTGGGCTCTGTCACCGCAGAAGTGCATCTTCCTCAGTGCTGACTGGCGTTCTCCCGTGGTCATCGGCGGCTCCTTGTGATCATCTCCGTCCTCCCAGGTCAGCTCTCCTGATGGCGTCAGTGCCGTCGCATGCTCTCCAGACCCTCTTGGACAGCATCCCTCAGCACAGTGGCTGATGAGTCTTTGTTCCCAAAGCCCCTCATGTACAATACAGCTCAGACTCGGTGCTATGAACCCTGTGTTTATTTGTTTTATAAGCCTGACTTGTTTGGCAAAAGGCTTATGCCCATAGAGCCAGGAATAGGACAGTGGCTTTTCTCTCCAAGCTTGTGACAGTCTGGAGTTGAGCCAGCCAGGAATTGTCTAAGGTGAAGAACTGGAAGAGTGATATGCCAGGGTAAAAACACTGTGGGGGCAGGGACTGGGTGGACCTATCATGTTCTAAGTTGTGTTCTCCCCACAATGTGGCCAATCAGAGCAGGTGGAGTAAGAATTTCTTGGAATGCTAGTGTTTCTTTTATAGACACTGTTTGCAGTGTCCATGTAGTACATTTGTCAGAATTTAGCTTATGGCAATGCATGCCTTCCCTTGTTTCTTGCTATAGTTTGCTTTGAAGGATGACTCTTGATATAGTAAAGAAAGGCTATTGTTGAACCGTAATATTTTTTTATAATTTTTATACAATTTGTACATGCATATAAAAATATGTCTGGTTTTTGGTAGTACTGCTTAGACCCATGGCGCTGCACGTGCCAGGCAGACTCTCGCCACTGGCCTTGCGCTGCAGGTAGAGTGCTGTTTGTCACATCCGCTGCATACGCTGATACATGACTTAAACGTGGATTAATCCACTTGCCTCACTTCAGCGTTTTCCATAACCATATCCTTTCTGTCAACATTTAGACAAATTTAAATATCTGTATACATCCATTTTCCCTTCTGTGGAGATAAAGCCTAACCATTGACTCTGCTGTGGCACAGTTCCATCCTTAGCTTGAAGCTTTCTAGTTTGTTTTTAAATGCCCTAGATGATTGGCCTGTAAGGGACAAAGCGTCCTGGCCTGGGCTTTAGAATGTGATTGGGTGTCCCTGTGCTTTGGGCCTGTGACAGGCAGCACAGCCTGAGGGGAGCATCTGACAGAGGGAGCCAGGCCTCCTGGGCTTTCTGTGACCTGATCTTGCTCCAGCCCTGCTCTTAGGTCAGACTTTCTCAACATTTGGGTCATGACCCCTTTGAGGGTCAAGTGACCCTTTCACAGGGGTTGCCTGAACTCATCAGAAAACACAGCATAGCAGTTCATAGCAGTCACAAAATTACAGTTATGAAGTAACCACAAACATAATTTTGTGATTGGGGTCACCACAGCACAAGATTGGGGACCACTGTCTTAGGTTGGCTGTGGCCAGGCCAGTCTTGCTGCATTTGAGCAGTGCTTAAGGTTCAAACTTTAGCGAATTCTAAAGGAATTTTCTTTCCTAATAGAGTATTTTGTCACATTTGAACTTGGTATGCAGCAAATCTGGTTATCTGAGACAACACGGCTTAAAGAAAAGCTAGGGAAGAGGAGGGGGAGCCTAGGGAATCATGCTGTTTTGGGGTTGGAGGGAAGAGAGAATAAAAAAGAGGAAGATCTTTCAACAGGTATCAAAAGAGATCAATAAAATCAGAGATTGACAGTGGGGACCAAGTGGCCTGGGGACGTAGAGTTGGTAGTGCTTTGCCTGTGCAAGGCCTTGGGCTCAATCCTAGAACCATATGGTGGTGCATGCCTGTGGGCTCAATCCTACACTGGTGCGAGCCTGCAATCCCAGCCCCTGGGAGGAGCTTGAGGCTAAAACCAGACCCCAGCCAACAGGATGGATGGACCGTAAGGGGAGTGCAGCTGTGCTGGTAAAAACGCGTGCAGCACTGCTCCTAGCACCGCAGTCTGTTGGCTCGGCCTGCGGGGAAGATTTTAAAGTGATGGCCTGGTTTAGCCTTTGGAGTAAGATGACTTGGAATGTCGAATGCAAGACGCTCCAAAGACGTTAGCAAGAATTTGAAGCCATGTTACTGTCCTGAAGGGCAGAGACTCCAACACTGGTCACATGAAGTAAGTGAAGTAGCTTGTGACGTGACCAGACTTCTGAGATCTATGCCACCATCCAGTCTCATTGTACATGATGTTTATAATAGTCTTGTAACTCATGCTTGTTTGGAAGCTTTGCAAAGTTTCCAAACTTTCAGGTCATTTTCAAGAAATGGAAGTGTTAGGGCTTAGGTTCAATATAGAACGATGCTCACACTCACAGATTCAGATATAATTTGCAGTGTATGGTAATTCCTTCATAGAAGCCCTGTTATGTAAAAGTTCCTCCCTCACTGCAGGTGCAGCTGAGGGGGCTTCCAAACCACCACAGCAGTGTATAAGGGACATGTAGCTTCTGTTACCATTGTTACTTTATAAGTGAGGACATTGAGTCTTAATTTCTAGGTGGCAGAGTCTAACTCCCAGTCCACAAAGGCTGATTTCTTGCCTGAGCTGCTATCTACTCACTACTCTGCTGCGTTATGTTTTATTGAAGACACGGTTTTTCTAAATAATGGGGAGGGGGGGAAGAGAGAATGTTGAATTGGTAAAGTATATGCAGTGCAAGCAAGAGGAATTGATTTGATTTCTAGGACCCACATAAGAAACTGGGTGTGGCCGCCTACCTCTGTAATCCCAGCCCCTTGGAGGCAGGTGCAGGAGGACCCCCATGGGCCTGCCAGCCAGCTCATCTAGATGATGGATGAAGTCTACCTTCAGAGTAAGACTCTGTCTTGAAAAATAAAGTGGAGAAGTGTTAGGAGCGCATCCAGTGTAGACTTCTGGTCTCCACATGCATGTGTAGCACACATGGTCATGTGACACAGTGACCTAGTTTTCCCAAGTGAAAGACCTGTATACTCTAGTGGCACTGCAGGAGTTCTCTGCCCACCGAGCCCACACTGCACTCATTAGTCTAGAAGGATTGTCTTGAGGCGCACGAGACTGAGAGTCAGTGCCTGCATATGAGGTTGCTGGCTCCCTTCTTTGAGTACAGCCCTTCCCCTCCCCCCCAGCCTGTTCCTAGGCGTCACAGCTGGACATTGTACTGCTGGGTCCATCTTCCTGATTTTCATGTTCCTCCTCTTTCACGGAATCCTTTTTCTAGGTTTTGGCTGTTGCTTTTGCTCTTAGCGGATCCCAGAAACCTTTGTTTTCTCTTAAGTGTAATGGCTGTGTACTTCTGAGGAAGTCCCTTTCCTGTTTATTCCTGGCTGGCTCCCAAGCCATAGTGCTCATCATTTGAGACAGCATCTGACTCGCTCTAGCAAAACCCCTGCCATGTCCTGTGGTCTGATGACCAAAAGAACAGTCACCTTGTAGCCTGGAAGGGCCACTGTGTATGATGTATGTCTGTGTATGATGCCAACTGGATCTCCTGTAATTTAGTTCAAATTTGACGCTACCCAGGTTTGGTACAGTCTCACAAGGTTGTCCCAACTTCCGAGGCTGATCATAATCTGAACCTTCCACAGCCTATCTGACTGGGTGCAAGCCTCAGTTCCCAGACCTCCCGCCCAGGGCTCAGGAATTGCTGAAATTATTCACAGGACTCAGGGGAGCTCTGTTTTTATATTTCCCTGCTTGTCATAAAGGTTTCAAACACACAGAGTGTCCTGACTCCACAGTGATGGGCACATCTTCTTAGCGTACCCGGCTACACTTACTGACAGAAATTCTGAATCCTACTGATGAAGATGCAGTGTATATCACAACTGATTCAGGCATCAGCCATTGGCCATTGAACTCAGTCGTCCATTTTCTCTCTCTGAGAGGAAAGAATGGGGAGCTGAAATTTCCAGTCTTCAATGTCATGTGGCTGACTTCTTCTGACCAGCAGACTCCATTCTAAAATGACTGGGGAGAGGGGCTCACCAAGAGTCATGGCAGTAAGCATAGACTGAGGCGTGGTTTAAAGGGGGTTTTGAATACCAAGACACTCCTCGCCCACCCTTGAAACCCCAGTGGTTCCAGAGGCTCGTGCTCCATGACCCTGAAGAACAATTCCGTGTTTTTTGCTAAGTCACAGTAGCACACGCTGAGAGGATATTTGTGTCTTTCCCAGTTGGCCTGCTGTTGCGGATCTGCTGGCTGTTCCCTCTGCTGTGGCTGCTGCCCTAAGTTCCGACAGTCTCGGACCACCCGCTTCATGTACTTATTCTACTTCATCCTGGTCATCGTCCTCTGCTGTGTGATGATGTCACCCTCTGTGATGAAGCAGGTGAAAGAACACGTAAGTCTGTGGGTGTGGATAAGTTGTATTCGAAACTTGACATAGAGAACTGGGTTCAACATCACCAGGATTGGGGGTTAGTTACTTGTCTGCTGCTATGGTAAAACACTCTAACAAGGCAGCTTACCCAAGGAAGAGTTTATTTCAGCTTGTGGTTCCAGAGGGATAAGAGCCCATCACGGTGGGTCGGCATGCCAGCCTGTAGGCACGGCAGCACGAACATCCTGAACCATAACATAAAGCAGAGAGAACGGAGTGGAAGGGGCACGGCTTTCTAATTAGCCTGCCTCCTCACCCCCTGTGACATACTTTCTCCATCAAGGCCACGCCACCTACATCTCCCCAGACAGCAGCACCAGCCAACTGGGGACCGAGTGTTCTAATGCCTGAGTCTGTGGGGGACATTTCTCATTTAGTCCACACACTTGGTCTCTGGGTTGTCTCAGAGCTTGTCCACTGCTTTCAGGCCAAGCAGGCAAGCCAGTCAACAACTGGATCGTAATCCACTAGTTGATGTTTGGTATGACGTGTAGGTATGTCTACAGATGAGATGCATGTGTGATGGATGCACACACGTGCAGCTGACTGCTCAAGAAGGCTGGAGAGCACCAGGTATTCTATTACGCTCTGCCTGCTCCCTTGGAGACCCAGTCTCTTGCTAACCCTAGAGCTGGGTTGGTGATTCGGGGGCAGCGCGCCTCGGCGATACTCTTATCCCCCGTGCAGAGGTTAGAAGATGCGTGGGCATGCTCAGCATTTTACATGGGTGCTAGGATTCAAATTCAAATTCTTACACTTAGGCAGCAAGGCAGAGCCACTGGGTTTAGCCACTGGGCCGCCTTTCCAGCCCCCAGTAGCTTTACCCTTAGTAGTGGGATATCCATAGTTGGATGCAATTGGTAGAAACTGTTGATGTCAGAGGATTATGTTTGGTCTCTCCTTGTTTATATCTGTTTCTGATAAAAATACAGTCTCTGCACGTAGAACTTTGCACATCTTTTTATCTTAAGAATGGCTGCCAGTATTTCAAGTCACAACTGGGTACACACACTTAATTTAGCCTTTATGGAAAGGATGATACAATTTAGACAGTGCCACAGATACCAGCAAGTAGTGTGTGATGATTTTAACCTTTCTAGACAAATCACTTGTCCAGTGTTGTCTCTGGGAGGGAGGAAGAGTCCCAGCCATTTCTTGGGCAGTGTGTACTGAGGGATCCCTGGAGTATGATGGTTACGGAGATGGATGTGGGGTTTTTCCTGTTCCCACATAGCAGGCCTCTCCGAGCTATATTAGAGCATTGTTGCGGGAAATATTAAAAAAGAAGGTATGGTAGCAGCATGTTCCCTGCTATGCCCTGGTTCTCTCAGCCCCGGTGGGCTGGCCAGCCATGCACTGGTGGACAATGGCCGACCTGCTTTCATCTCATGGAGACTCTGACTCAGAGCCCATGATCTCTCCTCCCAGCTCTCAAGGTTCCCACTGGCAGGTCACTACCACACCACCCCCATGCTTCAGTACCCCCATGGCCTCTGTGGTGCACTTCAGGCAAACCCACACTTTGCTGCTGTACTTTCTCTCTGGAACCCAGATGAGCCGCAGCGTGAAGGAAAACACAACACAAAACACAACACAAACTTAGCTCAGAAACAATGGTAACTCAATCTCTGGGCTCAACAACTGAAACCTAATCTTGTAAGCTTATCAAAGTCTGATTCCTCTGGCAGTGAATCCTTGTGGATCCGCCATACCAGGAGGCTCTAGTAGCTACATCTTACCTACATGCTGTCCACATTCCAAAAGGACCCTCTCTCTCTCTCCGACCTCGAAGTTCCCCCCTAGGCGCCCAGTGGATTGGCTCCTTTATTCATTAGGGGATTGGTTCAAAAGAAGTCACAGGTGTAACTCACTCCTTGTCACAGGAGGGCAGAATTAGAATACAAAAAGCCCCAGGGCTATCCACAACAGAGGATAGTGTGTTGAAGTCTCAAGAAAGTCCAATAAACAACATAGTTCTTCCCATCCTAGGTTTTGAGAAAAGAGACTGAAATGTCAGCAAATAGAGGCCAGATATCATGTTTATTATTTAATAAGTCACATGAAACCAATCAGTTTGTATTTGCAGTGAGGTTAGCTTCCTCTCAGTTCCTAAACCAGTCAGCTGCGTTCACCTCTGCTACACTGGCATGCTTAGGTCACAGTTGGCCAGGAAGAGGGACAGCAGTGTGTTGAGGGGAGATGGTAGATGAAAGCATAGCTGTCGAAGTGGCAGAGCAGCTGGGCCCACAGTGGTACTGCATCCCTTCCACAGTGATCATAGCCGTGGCTGGAGCAGCTCCAAGCACACTGCCCCCGTCCCGGGCCACGCTGTGGCCGGGTCAAACACACCCTGCTTTAAAACAGCCATTTTCCTTCCCCTTCTCTTTATGCTGGGAGTGGGACCCGGGGCTGGCCTGTACTAGGCATACCCTGAACTATTGACCTACATCCCAGCTGAACAACCATTTTCTTACAGGCTCTGGGTCTATTTTTATCCTGTTTATCCTTCAGATAGAATAGGCGCATGGAGCTTCCTGTTGGGTAATGCATTTCTAATTGTGCTTGCATGTTTTTGATTACAGAATAAACTACTGTAAAGCCTCTGATTGAGGCACCGCAGTGGGGGATGATATGTATGTTTAGATGAAAAGTGAAGTTTGTCACTCAGAAAAGAAAAAAAAAATGGAGCCGGGCAGTGCTGGCGCACGCCTTTAATCCCAGCACTTGGGAGGCAGAGGCAGGCAGATTTCTGAGTTCAAGGCCAGCCTGGTCTACAGAGTGAGTTCCAGGACAGCCAGGGCTACACAGAGAAGCCCTGTCTCGAAAAACCATAAATAAATAAATAAATAAATAAATAAATAAATAAATAAATAAATAAATAAAAAATAAAATAAAAAAATTTAAAAAAATGGGAAATTTCCTGAGGCCTAAAACAAGGTAACAGTAGGCTCCGTGAGGAAAGGTACTGTAGAGGGTTGGAACAGGGAGATAAGGCCTTGGTTGCTCGAGGGCCCACGCTAGGCTTGCTTTGTCCTTATTGATATATTTACCACCCCGTCGCTCCTAGCATCGTGGCCTGACTTAGTGTGTTTGGGGAAAGAACTTACGGGGCTGGAAATAGGACTCCGCAGTTAGGAACAAATACTGTGCCTGCAGAGGACCAAGTTTGGCTCCCAGCACCCACTTCATATAGCTCGCAACTACCTGTAACTCCAGCCCCAGGGGATCTGGCACCCTCTTCTGGCCTCTATGCATGCCCCCTCCCCTATTTTACTTAAAAATTAATATATAATTAAACTTCATATATATGATTAAAAATGAAAACTTTTTAAATTAAAAAAGTTTAGGAGCTAGAACGCTAGAAGGATCGGTCCGAACTCTTCCTGGATTGGAGGTCTGTTGAAGCTCCCTTTACTTTCATCCATTTAAATGGAACCTCACACGGGCTCAGTGAGTCCTGCACCACTGACCGCACCTCAGTGAGTTCTGCACCTTTGAGCCACACCCCAGCCCTCTGTTCACTACTTTTATTTTTTTTAGTAGTGTAATACTCTCTTTTTAAATTCCTGAACAGCCACTTGCTGACCCACTGTGGTCCTGTGGTGACAGTCCTGTGTCTCAGCTCTCTGTGGTATGAGCTCTGCTCTTAACTTTTCAGTACAAGTACAATGAAAGCCTTGGGTCCAAGAGACTAAAGTCTAGCCTGTGCTATTATGTAACATCTCTTACTGCAATTGCAATTGTATAGGTAATTTAGAAGCCACAGCTATGTGCGTTAGGCATAAATTTTATAATAATTTGCACACCCGATCCCTACTTAAGTCTCCTGCTCCTGCCCCATGCAACAGCCCTAACAATCCCATCTGTGCTTCCTGACTCCTGGCAGAATCTTTCAGAGGAAGATGTTGACTGGTGTTGCCCAGGAAGGCTTCCTGGAGGCAGTGGTGTGTGTACATAGTTATTTTAAGAGCTGGTTTTTATAGGGTAATGCCATATGCCAGATTTTAGTTTGAGCATTTCCCCGGATCTTCATCCGTCATTACCACTGTTCTTATGTATGCAGTAGGTGGTATTATTATCCCACTGTACTGGTGAGAAAGCAGAGTCATCTAAACCAGTTTATGCCGATCTTATAGCCAGCCAGGTAGAACTGGGATTTGAACTGGGCAGAGTATGTATTTAGCTCCTGGGCTATGTAGTTAGATAGATAGGCAGAGAAAAAGCAAGTATACGGCAAGTACAGAGGGACAGGAAAAAAAGACAGTGTGTCACATGACCACATCCCACTGGACTTGCTGTTCTAAGATAAGGCGCTTGGTCCATGGATGAAGGAGCAGCCATTGGAGACCCAGGCAGAGGTGTGATCATGGAGCAGGCAGAGATTGAGGGAAGTGAGCTCTGGTGTGACTTGGGATCAGAGATCAGATGGAGAGGGAGGGGAGGGAAGGTGTAACCCTGGCGCCCCACAGGGTGGTCGTCAATGTTTCATGCCTGCCTCCGAATGTAACTATTTAAAAATGGCTTGGCCAGGCTTCCTACATAGAGAGTGAGGTCACTCTGGGTGAAACAAATCCTTTTCCCTTCACAGGGACAGCTATGTGGCCACAAAGTCAGCTTGTTTTGTGGTGCTACACTCAGGCTGACCTCATGCTCAGGCGGTGCTCGAGGGTGGGCTCTGAAAGGTCTCCTTGTAGTGCACAGGCTGGCCTTCCCCTTGCCTGTTCTTTGTTGGCCTGTGGGAATGCTAGAGGTGACAGTGGCAGAGGAGAAAAGAACCACAGGCTTGTGGCCTGGATCGGGTGTGTCATTGCTGCCCACCCTGCATTCTTGCCTCTTAGCTAGGCCCCTGTTGGGGTCACATGGCCTGTGGTGTGTGGGTTGAGAACAGGAGGGCCACTTTCTGGGTTCAGAATGTTGCCTGTGTATCTCAGTGAGAAGGAACTGCAATGAGACGCTGAGGCAACTTGGTCCTGCTTTTCATGAGGGAAGTCGTCCCTCCATGAGACCAGAGAAGGGTCTCCTGTAGGGTTGAGTCACAGCGAGTGGTTTCTGTCTTCTTGGGGCGAGCCTTTTTTCCCCATGCCAGAATGTAGGAGCCATTTTAAGCAGGCTGTTTTTGGCACTCACCATGGTATCCAAGCAAGTATAGAATGGGCTATTTGATCCCTGAGGACTTCAGTGGACATTAGAATGTTGAACACAAAGGCGAAGCAGCTGACGGAGTAAGGGCTCCAGGTCTGCACTGATAAACCAGGATATGTCTGCCTGGTTTGAAGATAAAAGGTGACAGCTGAGAGTCCCAGGAGCTGGTCACTTGGGCGGGGGCTCAGGTGAAGGCTCTTGTGTGCTGAGGAACAAAGGTCCCCTGGCCTTTTCCCCTGAGCACTCACTGGCCAGTGTGGGGAGAGCCTTCAGTGCTCTAACCTTTCATGTCTTAGGTTCATGTTCTCCCTGTCTTCCACTTGGCACCTGCATTGCTCTGATGGATGCAGATATCTGACATGGTGCATTTAAAAATTTCAAAACCCCAGTATATCATAAGCAGTCCTGTGAACTCATTTGTCTGGTGTACAGTGTGTGGAACCTGATGCTGTAATATGTCTGCTTTACGTTTAAATTGTAAAGAAGTACTCATTTTGTGGTAAAGAGAGTCTGGTGAGATCTCTGTTGTCTTTTTGTTGTTCATTCATGTTTGGAAGGTATTATGTTTGGCTATACCTTCTGATCTCTCTGCAATCATTTTATTTTTGCACATTATTTCCCAGAGGGGAGTCAGGATAGTTTTGAGTGGTGATTTGGCAACTGATAGACTCTGACTAGTTTTTTCCCTTGCTGAAAAGGGCTTTGTGCTTGTTTTCAGCACAGGTTGGTAACACTGTAGTATATGGAGCGCCTCCAAGGAACACAGGACAAAACTGAGTGGAATCTGGGTGTGAGGGCCTTCTGCCTCATGGTATTGGAGTAGAGCGTCTCAGACCTTTTCTTCCTGGCCCGGATGAAGGCAGCCAGGTTGATTGTGGCTCTCTCCTGACTCTGGACTCATGGCCAAGGCCAGATTCAGACAGCTCAGATGAGGATAGCCAAACTCCTGGAACTCTACAATTGGCCAGGCTTTTATTTGCCTGGGAAGTTTCCTCCTCAGCTGCCTTGAGGGGAGCTGGCATGCAGTAATGAGACCCCAACCCTGGGCTGTGCTTGAATCTAGCCATTAGCAGTTCTTGGAATAGCTTTGTGTTTCTGATGGAGTTGTATGTGTCAAAATGGACGCCTGGGCTCTTTTCCGGTACCAGGAGAGTGGGGAGGTCAGTTAGCAAGCCTGCTAAGAGTGAGCTTTCCTAATTAACTTGCATGGCCTTGAGCTGAAAAGACACCCTTCTTGCTTACAGCTAGTTTGTCCCTTATCAACTAGCCTGAGTGTGTCCATCAAGGAACTTGAGAAGTCACTTTGGTGTCTTACCTGCTTTGCATACCAGCTGGCTCTACTCTGCTTCTGTCTGTCACTCATAGGGTAGAGCTAGGACACCTTCGATCCTCTGAGGTCCTCCTCTTGGAGCCATTTGTCACCTGCTCTTTTCCTTTGCTCTGTCTTTTCACCCTGGGCATTGAGTGTACGCTGTCTGCAATTTTTGCATGTTTCTTAAGAGGCAAAGGTACTTTGAGTCTGATAATTGTGCATTTGGGGTCTTTGAATGTGGTTAGTGGGATGGATTAAAAAGATTTCTCTCTGTGGCTAGAAAACTCACTCGTTGAAAACACAAGGGTGAGCTAGACATACCAAGTAGATATTTCCCAGTCATTTTCATATAGGGGAAGAAGAAATTTATGTCTTTATTAATAGACTGTGGCATTGACAGATGATATGGAAAAAAGTTTAAAAAAGTGAATTAAGAGTCCCAAGGCTACCTATTATCAGTCAGAAATATCAACTTTTCAAATCCCTTTAACTTTAAACTTGTGATGTCGGCTGTGACCTCCTGCTACCTTGGTCTTGTTTTGGGGCCTTGCTGTACCTGCCACTGCTAGTAGAGTTCTGATCTCGGCCTCCTGTTTCTTAGAGCCTATCTGTGTGGCCAGAACCCGTGTCTTGCTATAAAAACTACTTCCCTGAACTTCACACCTCCATCTGCCACAACCCCCATCCCAGAGCGCAGCGAGGCCACCCTTCTTCTGGGCGAAGCTCAGCACAGCACCTGCATGGACCACCAGCCTCCCTCAGCCACAAGCTCCTCCATCTCTGTCAGCTCTTCCCTTTTCTTTCTGTCACTGCAGACTCGTCATCTTCCAGAAGTATCCTCCCTCTTCCCACCCTGGCTTCTTGTCGCTCCTTCATTTTCCTTGTCCTCATCGAGGCTTCCTGTTTAGGGCAATATTGCATGGTAGTTGAGAGTCTGAGCTTCAGATCTGGACAGTTACTTAGCAAAGTTTTTATTTCTTTCTACTTTGATCATCTGTCTAAAGGAAAAAAAAAAACCATAATAGGAAATTAAGGTGGTGCTTCAGTGTTAGGGTGCCCTAGACTGCAAGGGGCCTGGGTTTGGCCCTGATTACCAACCTACCTCATTTCTCCACAATCTATATCATAGTCATCCACTCCACAGGCAAGTGATCTAATCTATGAAGCATGTTTAGGATAATACCTAGTACATTGATTTCCCAGTAGCATGTAAATATGCTGACATCTCCAGCATGTATGTTGTACAGCCCTGTTGAGATACGACTCACACAACTTACAGTTGCGTTCCGCAGCTAGCACTGTAAGGCATAGTCTTAGAACATCTTGTCACTCCTAAAGCAGCTGTATTTAGTCACACATGGGTCCCATTTCTTCCTCAGTTCCTCCAGCCACTATTCCATTTTCTTTCTATATGGACTTGCTTAGTTTGGATATCTCCATATGAACGGAGTTCTACAGTACTAGGATGTGAATGTGTCTCCCAAAGGCTCACATGTTGGAAACTTAGTTTCCAAGTCCATTTCTTACAGGGCCTGGGAGGCATAACTAGGGTTAGATGAGGTCATAAAGTGTCATCACTCCTAGGATGACAGTAGTACTCTCTGAAAGGAGGAAGAAAGGCCTGCGCTGGCACAGTTGCTGTACCTTGCCTTGTGATGTCCTGTCCTGTAGAGTTGCCCCGACCCGCGGGACTAGTTATTGGAGGGATACCCAAGGAGACCCCAAAACCTGTGGGAGAGAAGGGCGAGAGAGAGAAGAACGAGACCAAGCAAGCTCTTTGTCAAGGTTTCATTTTATTTTCAAAACTCAACTACTTTTATACATTACTCAAAAAGGGGGAAACTCAGAGGCGGGGAGAAACAGGGGGTGTGAGGTAATGGGGAGGGGGTGGGTTCAGTCAACAGTCACAGTGACTCAGATGTTCTTTTACGACAACAGGGTGTCCTTGATCTTTGTGGTTTCATATTCAGCTCTCGGAATAGTCATAATATTTTCCAGTTTCTGGAATTGTATGGTCTAAACTGTGTGGTCTATTTTCCAGTTCTTCTTGGCTTCACTTTCTCATGACCTATAGAGATCTCAGCATCTGGGGGGTGGCGGTTCCCAACATAGAGTGATGCAGCGCTAAGGTCCTCTGATACCAGCTCTGTGCTCTTACATTTCCCAACTTCCAGACCATGAGCTAAACAAAATTCTGTTTTCTTTAATTATGATGTATTAGGTATTTTATTATATTAACAGCAAAGCGTACTACATATTTTTTCTATCTGATCTCTTTCACTTAGCATGTTTTAAAAGGTTAAGCGTACTGGGGCATATGCCAGTACTTTCTTCCTTTGTCTGGCTGGATAGTATTTTACTTATGAATGCTCCATATTTTATTTGTTCATCCCTCAACTGATGGATAACTTATGTTATTTGTACCTTTTGGCTCTTAGTGATAATGTCACCTTTGTGTGTGTATATATAATTATTTTCTGGGTATAAACCTAACAGTAGAATTTGCTCTATCATCTAGGCACTCTGGACTATGAGAACACTTTGCATAATCTTGTGAGGAATTCCTGTATGTTTCCAAAGTAGTCGCATCATTAGCATCCTCACCAGTGTGTGAAACATTCATTAAGTGATGTATAAATGTCCAAGTTTCTTCTATCCTTGCCAACTCTTACTGTTTCCATCTCCCCATCTTGTGGGTCTGTGATCTCTCTACTGTGCCTACCCTGACCACTTTTCCCCTGTGTCTCCTAGGGCAGCCCATTCATCTCTGCTTCAGGCTATCCTCTGTGAAGAATTGTGGGTAGGGGTATTGTATTAGTCAGGGTTCTCTACAGTCACAGAACTTATGGAATGTCTCCATATATTAAGGGAATTTATTATGATGACTTATATAGTCTGTAGTCCAGCTAACCCAACAATGGGTGGCTGTGAATGAAAAGTCTAAGAATCTAGTAATTGCTCAATCCCACCAGGCTGGGTGTTCCAGCTGGTCTTCTGTATAAGCTGGAGTCCTGAAGAAATAGGTTCCAACAGATGTGCTGGCCAATATGTGCAGGGAGGAGGAGGAGGAGGAGGAGGAGGAGGAGGAGGAGGAGGAGGAGGAGGAGGAGGAGGAGGAGGAAGAAGCTGCTGCCGCCACTGCCTTCCTTCTTCAAATCTTCAAATGTCCTTATGTAGGCCTCCAGCAGAAGGTATGGCCTAGACTAAAGGTGTGTACCACCATGCCTGGACCTAAACTGTTCTTGAAATTTGCTCTGTCCGAGGCTGGCCTTGAACTCAGATCTGCTTGCCTCAGTCCTGGTATTAAAGGCATGTACCTGGACCTAAGCTTTTCACGGCCACTATGCCTCAAGATCCAGATCAAAAGCGTGTGTCTTCCAGCCTCAAGATCTGGATCACAGGCGTGCCCTTCATTATGCCCTTCATTTCTGGATTGTAGTTCATTCTGGATGAAGTCAAGCTGACAACTTGGAAGAGCTGTTACAGATACCTTCACTCAGTACCTTGCCAGAATCCTCCTCCTCCTCCCCACTGTTATATCCAGTACTGATCACAGACTTTCCATGGACAGGACATGGAAGTATGTGGTTTGTGCTGTGCAGTCACAGACATGGAAGTACTGAATTTGTGCTGTGTGTTCTTATTCAGTCATGAATGAGTTGGCCATGCCGGGCTCCTGCCTGCAGCCTTTCTTATCTAGATAACTGATCCCACGGATGAGCTGAAGGCACTCTTGCTACTTCTCTTTCTCTCACATCAGTCCTGTTCCAGATTCTTGGAGTCACCCATTGCCTTGTCTATCAGCCACTGAAGCTACTTTGGGTTTTGAAAGTCTTGCTAAGTGCAGCATCCAGTTGTCTAGTTAGTTTGGATGACACCTTCACTCCTTTGGTGGTTCTCGGAGTGCAGTGGTCCATGAAATGTTGTTATGCAATATGTTTAAGACTCTGTAGACCAGCAGATGAGCTACTTTCCTGCTTTCAGAGGGCTATGATGACATGATTGTCAGCATTGTTCATAGTTCACCTTCCTGGGCTAGTCACAGGGATCCTAAGAACTGAGGTCTGTGGCAGCTAATTAAAGAAATGAACAAAACCAGGATGCAGCTCCCATCTGTGATGGGTGACAGCAAATAGCCAGTCCTATTAAGTGTTACACTGAGAAAACTGTGTTGCCCTTTACAGGTTATAGTTTGAGTCAATTGGTAGAAGAACAAAGGAGATTGGAAGAGCAGAAAAGCCCTAAGTGGTCATTGGAACTATCCAGTCGTGACATGGCCCATGAAGGGAAGTGGTTTGCCCAAGGCTGAAAACACTAGTTATAGCAGGGACTGAAACCTAGGGTCCCTGGATGCTTGGCCGGTGTTTTCCTGCTCATATCACTAGGTTTGCTTGTTGGCCAGATAATCACAGAAGTAGCTGTCCTAGCCTGAAGCCAGCATGGCTTCCTCTGCCTCCCAACACTCTGGATACAGGAGCAGAGAGAAGGAGCCTGCCTAGGAAGTACCTTTTTGTAATAGTGACATCCATTTAGTAAGCGGAGCCTTTCTTGACTCCTGAAAGTTCTCTGGACACAGTGGCAGGAAGGAAGTATTCCTTCTGGAAAGGTCACCTTCCCATTTGCCCCCTTCCCATCCTAAGGCAAAAGCTGGGGTCAAAGAAGGACTAGTGGTCTGAAGTGGAAAACAGAATAGCCACAAATGATTTATTTGGTTTTGCATGGAAAGTGAAACCTACTCTCAGGTTGTTTCGGGTATCTGTAAAAGACAAACAACATCATTGGTGAAATATATCTCACTTTGATGCAAAACACCATGCAATTTGTCATGGTGCAGATCGGCAGGGACTCATGCTAAAAGGCAGAAGTCTGGCTCTCTGACTGAGTTGAGCCTCTATTAAGTGAGTGTGCAGAGTGCTGGGACCTAGGCTCAGAGGTTGTTTTAGTTGAATTCTAGCCCCAGGCAACACTCTCCATTCTCAGCAGCTGCTTGTTATGTTTTCTTGGTAGAATAATATCAAATAAAGAGAGATACTGCTAGCTCAGTTCTTTGATTCTGGAGAAATTTAAAGTTTATTGTTTTAACCAAGCTGAGTGAAATGACTTTCAAAAGTTCTCTTTCTGAACAACAGCTGAATTCTGGGTCAGTATGCTTTGTGGGTCAGTCGTGTGGAGCCCCAGTTCCTGTGGATCACTAGGAGCTGCAGAGTTCTCCTGGGCTGGGGCTTAGGGGAGCTGGCAGTGGGGCTCCACCTCTTATATTTGTTTCCTGGTTCTATTGCTTCTTAGTATGGCTCAGTGGGGACACAGATTTGAAAACAATGTTATTTTTCATCTGAGATCATCTAGACCAGAAACAAACAGTCCCTGCAAGTTCCAGCCTTGGTTCCTCTCTGCTGTCTCCTGCCCTCCACACAGTGAATGAGGCTGGGAAATTGATTTGTACTTGAGGCAGCACTTTGAGCTATGCTGAGGGGCTTTTAGACTCTGAATCAAGGGCTGAGATTTACTCTTGTCTAGGAACCATTAGCTTGCCAGGAGTCATACAGCAATAGGTAATTTTCACTGTCCTTGTCTGTCAGATCCCTTGCACAGAACTCTTTGGAAGGCCCCGGATGTTAGCTGTATCTTTTTAAAGATTGCCCTGCCTACGGTAGGGAGAGAGCGATGAGGTGAGAATGTGAATTATTGTCAGTCCTTTCACTGTGACCATCAAAAGCATCCATTAAATGACTGGCCCCCAAACACTCCTGGATAAATGGGACGGACGGATGAATGCTTTTACTTGCCGTAAAAATGGAGCCAGAAGGAAGGGACCTATGGCACAGAAGGAACTAAGGTGAAGTAAGCTCAGAGTGCTGGGAGTGGGAAAAGGCTCCTGAATGCTGGGGACCCGGTCACACCCCCACCCCATGGTGTCTTACTCTGTGGTTTTCATTATCTGGAGCCAGTGGAAATCCAAAAACATTATGTGGAAAATTCCAGAAATAAATAATTCAAAACTTTAAATTATGCAGCAGTGTCCCACTCTCTCCTGCTTAGGACATGAATTATCCCTTTGTCCCACCAACTGTCACTCTGTGGCCGTCTTGGTCATCAGATCTGCTACTGTGGTATCAGTAATTTTGCTCAAGCAATCCTTACCTTGTTTGTTTGTGTGTTTGTTGGTTGGTACTGGGGATTGAACCCGGAGCCTTGTGTGTGCTGGGCAGTTACTTTACCAATAAGCTGTAACTAGCCTCACCTCTTCTCTCCTCCTCTTCCTCTTTCTCTCCCACCTTCTCCTCCTCCTCCTCTTCCTCCCACCCCTCTCTTTTAAGATAGGGTCTCTCTGAGTGTCCTAGGTTGTCCTCAAACTTGTAACTCTTTTGCCTTAGCATCCCAGATGTTTGGATTTTAGGAATGTGCCATTAAACCCAGCTCAGGTGACTCTTATTTTATATGGCTCCCAAGTGACTCTTATTTTATATGGCTCCCAAGTGCCAGTGTTGAAGTCAGCTGTTTTATTACGACAGCATCAGTTTACCATAGGAACTGTGGTGTGGCACTCAGCTCAGCTGCCCATAGTTTTAGGCACCCATTGTTTTTGGAGATAGGATCTCTTATAGCTCACTCTGGCCTCCAGCTCACTACATGGCTAAGGATAACCTTGAACTCCTTTCTGTCCATGCTGGTATTACAGGGGTGTACTGTATACCTGCAGATAAAGTGAGATCAGTGTAGTCTAACTTTGATGGCCTTTACAAAGTATAAGGGATATTGTTTGGCCACACTGCAATCTCAGTACATTCTTTTTGGGGTGTGGGGTTTTGTAACAGGGCCTGTGTAGAGAATAGCAGCAGAACGTGCTAGGTAGCTCAGGATGTGCTAGAACTAGTGGTACCTTCTGCCCTAGCCACTGTAGTGCTGGGCACTTTGATGGTAGGCATGCACTGCCAGTACTAAGTACATTCTCTGTTCCGTTTTATTTTGTTTTGATTGATTAGAGAGAGAGAGAGAGACAGAGACACGGGGACAGAGTATATTTGAGATAAGATCTTGTTTTGTAGTGCAGACTAGCCTAGCCTGAACTTCCTTTGTAGCTCAGGCTAGCTTTAAACTCAAGTGGTCCTTCTGTCTCTTAACCTCTAGAGTGTTTCGATTACAGACAAGCACCATGATGCCCAGTTGCTGATCCCATTATTTAAAAACTGCTTAAAACCTGCTGCTTTCATTGATTTATCCATTCATGTAAGTATAGGTACCAAAAACTCAGGTGTGCTGGGATAACATGACCAACACATGGCTGTTGTAAGGCACTGAACCGCAGGTAGGGAGATCAATAGTTTGGTAGCTGACTTTTGTGGTACATGCCTGTAGTCTTGCCAGGTGAGAGGCTGACAGGCTGAGGCAGGAAGATCTTGTTTTGAGGCCAGCCGAGGTGAGGGAGAGACTCCCCACAGGACCTTGGGCCGCTCCCTGTGGCTAAGGAGCCACAGTGGGTGCAGCTCAGTGAGACAGTTCTCTACAGTCAACACACTAGTCTAAAATTAATGTGTCAGCATGCCGACTCTCATCAGCGTGGGCTTTAGTTTGGTTGTTACAGACTGTGCTTCTGGGACAGATGGAACAGATGTGGGGGGCTCTGTTAATACTGCTTAAGGTTTCTGAGCATTGGACATCCCTCCCCTGCCCACTTCCACTCTCCGTCAAAAAATAAGGACAAATCGTCTTTGCACACTACAAATGGCAGAAGGTTCTACAGTTCGATTCACTTAAAACCAGCTTCTGTGTGAAGCAGATCTGGTGGGGGGGGGGAAAGAAGGGAAAAGACAGGTCAGAAGCTGAGCCGGGATGACCAGATGTGCCCCTCAGCTCCTGCTCCTGTGGCTTCTGGTGGGTAGAGTGAGTTGTCACCGTTGCCACTTGGCCTTCAAAGTATAACACATACTTCATCAGCTAACTGTTCTGTATTAAGCTTGAGAGTGGGCAAACTTTCTCCATAAATGTCTGCTAGTGAAAACTGCAGGATCTGGGCTTCCACTGTAGCATAAGAGTGGCCCAAACAATGCTAACAGATGAACACAGCTCCATGCCACCAAAACGTTATTTCCATAACCGGGAGACTGTCTGGATCTGACCTACGGGCTGGAGTTGTTCTGGTGCTGTTTTAGGCTGCATGGCTCCATGCAGGCCACATACATACCTCGTCTCTGAGAGACAAACCTCAGTGGCCTAAACTTCATGCTCAGGCAGCCAACCAGAGCTCTAGCTTCCCCTGCAGGGCTGTTTGAACCCTGTGCCTAGCTAGGCAAGAATAATTTAGTGTCTGCTATTCTGTATGGAATTATAAAGCAAATGGAAATAATTTATGGGGAAATGAATTATTTGTATGAATCTATTTCAGTCATGTGGGGGTGAGGGAATTATATGGAATGTAAAAATGAGCATGTGAGGATCATAATACGGGGTAAGAAGTCAGGAAAGCTGGAGCCAGAGTGTGCACGGGTCTCAGGACTGGGATGAGGAAGCGTGGTATATACATGTATGTATATAACTAGGTTATCTGCACAGCATTTCATGAGACAGTCGGCTCCTCGTTAGCACTGATTTAAACTGATTAATTAGCCAGTGACTTACAGCACTGGAATCAAACCCAAGGCCTGTGTATGCTAGGCAAGTAGCCTACTGGTTGGGCAACATTCCAGCCGTATCATACGGATCGTAAACCTATTTTATTTGATGCTTATATCCCCATGACCTGAATACTTGCCCAGAGTAGGAGGTCGAGTGGCTGACTAAATCCTGTCTGTGATACACGTGTGGCACGGGCTGTGGGGTAGAGATAAAGAGCATGTGCACAAACTCTAACTTGACTGAGTTTTCCAAATCTCCCCAGAAACAACCATGCCCACAGCTGCATCCTCTAAGAGGACCTTAGCTGATTTGTCACCAGGGGTTTTAGCCCTCCTTGACTGCATCTCTCTGGGCTTAGGCTGACCTTCCTCTGCTCCTTCACTCCCCATCCTCCCAGGAGGCTCAGTTGATTGACACGGGTTGTCTCCTTTGCTATGTGTATGCTGGCTACTCTGGAATCCTCACCCCTTTCTTGGCTGGCCTGAAACTTGCTGTATAGACCTAGCTGGTCTTGGACACAAGGCAGCCCTGCCCTCTCACCCCGTCTCTGTCTCTCAACTACTAGAATTACAGGCATGTGCCAACATGCCCATTATCTCTAGTCCAGCTGTATTTCTGGAGTACCCTTGTGGAACCATCCACCCACACCTCCTCCTGATACAGGCGCCTCCAGGACAGGCTGTCATTAAATGAATCACCGTTCTACTGTTGCCGTGATTCACTTCCCTGATTTCCTGTCAACTTCAAAACTGGGAATCCTTATCCCAGGTCCCTGCACCTTCTTTATTCACAGATGATGGCATATTCAGTAGGATAGCATCTTTCATGGCCGGTTCTCACTCTTCTTCACTGGGATCTACTCCTATTTCTCCTTCAGAATCAGTGACTCACGTGGTCTACCTTCATCTTTACCTAATGCTCTGTGGATGGAGGTGAAATTCACTGGCTCCACTCTGTGAGTGGAAAAGCCCTTCTGTGTTGTCTCCGGTGAGTTCTCTGGTTTGTACGGAAGGCTTATGTATTTAACTCTTCAGTTAGAGCTGTTTTCTAGCTGTCTGATCATACTACCACAGAGGACTTGTGTGAAGTACATTATCAGTCTGCCTATGTGCTTTTGATCTCTGAAGGCTTTCTTTGGGGGGATATGGCACTCCTAGTTTGACAGGTGGTAGGGTCAGGTAAAACCAGACCATGGATTTTTAATTCACCCCCTACTTTTTTGAGCTTTTAATAAGGACAGAATATATACTTTTCTCTTTTTTTTTTTTTTTTTTAAAAAGGTCAAGGTGCCTAGCCCAAAGAGGAGCAAGCCATAGTTGGTGGTGCTGATTTTAAGTGTTCCTAGGTTCCCCAAGGGGCTGCAGGGTGCTGACGTACTGAGGAAAGAAGCCTGTCACACACTCTGTGCAGGAGAGGGCGGAGGCTGGCTCAGGACTCTTGTCTCATGGGTGTTGTACCCTGGTCGGTGACAGGCTAATACTGTGCTGTCAGAATTACTTCAAGGAGAAAATCTAAGGGAGCCTGAAATGGAGACTTAAAGGAGAGAGGCGCACCCCTCCCCCATTCCAGCCTTCTTTCCAAGTGAGAGATGATGGAGAATTCTTAGCTCTCACTCTTCTAGTTTCTGTGAGTTAACTTATCACTCATGCCGAGCCGCCCAGAACATTCTCAGCAGTATGATTTCACTTGAAGCTCTAGAAATTTGATAGAATGAAATGTAGGACTAATTAGCTTTGTTGATACCACATTTTCATTTCTGAGGTCAGCCATGTGACTCCCATCTTCCCTTCCATTTCTGTGAGAACCACTCCCACAAAATCCAGTTTTTTTTCTCTAAGTTTGCATCATCTGGAACCTGAGTCAGTGAGACCAATAGACCTTTCTGTAGCTGTGTTTTGTGTGCCTGTGTGTTTGCATATGGCATGTATGTAGGTACATGTTCACGTGTGTATGCATGTCGTGTGCAGGTGCTTGTGCATGTGTGTACAAATCCGCAGGAGGCGAGGCTGATGTTAGCCGGTCTCGCGTGGTCCCCGCCTTGTTTTGAATAGGACCTCCCACAGAACCTTCAGCTTATTGATTCAGCCAGACCGCTTGCCCGGCAAACTGAGGGATTCCCCAGTCTCAGCCTCCACAGTGCTGGGATTAAAAGCATGTACCTTAGTGTTTGCTTTTTTACATGGGTGCTGGGGATCCTAACTTGGGTACTCAAGTTATCATAGTGAGACTTTAGCAAATGAGCCATCTCTTCAGCTCCTCTTGCCTTCGTTTTTTGTTATTAACTCACCCAAGCTTGAAGATGCCAGGGGTATTGCTAGCATCTCTTGCTGCTGCTTCTGGTTTCTTTCACTTGAGATTGGAACTTCCGCTCATGCCTATTTAGGAAGTGTCTATGACTGAGAGTTCTGTTTATGCTTTTGAAACTTTTGTTTCCTTTTGTTAAGTTCTACAGATAAATCCAGGCCTGGCACATGCACTGCTGCTGAGTTCTGTGCCTAGCCCTACATGCTTTGAGACAGGTTCTTATCTTGTCGCTCGGCTGAGCCTTAAGCTTGTTATATGTCCCAGGCTGGCTTCTAACCTGTGATACACCTGCGTCGGCCTCTTAAGTACTAAGACTAGATTCAAGTGCCACTGTGCCTTGCTGGAACTTAGTTCTTAGGGACTAGGACCTGGGCACCATCCATCTGATTGGCATGGTTCTACAGGAAATGCTTTGACACAGTGAATGGAGCCCCAGATGCCTACCTTACCTTGTTTAGATCAGAGATACTCTTCAGTGGTCCCTGCAGTATGTCTGTCTGACTCCCTCTCCAGAGGGAGATTCTGGATCTTACACAGTGCCTAAGTTTATATAATGACTACTGTGGGCAATGAACTGTAGGTAGCCCTCCACAAGGATTATCTGGAGGAGTTTCCTGGGCAGTATTAGGAGAAGAGTTCATTTTAAAGATAGGGAAACTGAGGATGGGGAGGTGCAGCTTGCCCAGATGAGCAGTGGAGCCCGCACTGTAAATCCCTCTAAACCTTTGCTCTGCCCTGACAGTTTTGGTTCTGAGTTTGATTTCTCTGTGGGATAGGAAAAAGTCTTTGGTCCCAGAGACCTGCACAGAACAACACAGACTCAGTGTGTGCTGTCCTTGGATGCCCAGAGCGGACTTAAGAGGCAACACCCTCAACTATGGAATGTGTGTGTGGTGTATGTTTTCTTTCCCCCAAACTGGAATAGAACTTGGAACAGCAAATATTTAGTCAGAGAAAATTCCTCTTCTTAAAACCTTGTTGGCTCGTTCCACTTGGAGGCCGATGTCTAAAACTACTCTGCACTCACTGAAGCTAAGTGTTGCTGAGTCACCCACGGAGCATAAGGGAGGCTTGGTCACCGTTCCGAGCAGGGGGTATTTGCCTACCTTTAGTTTGGATCACATTTCCAATGCCACACACTCACCCTGTGATGCTCCTGGGTGCCTGTGGCCACAGAAGGGCCTGACTCGAGTAAACAAGGGAGGGATTTACTGGGAGTGGCCGCAGAGAAGTCTGCACTTGCCCGTGTTCAGAGGGAGAACAGAAGGGTGGCGAGGAGGGTGAGGATGAACGGTGGGCTGATGTAGTGGGAGCGTGCCAAGGTGTATGTACCATGATGTGTATGGGGGTTTGGGAGGTGGATGCACAAAGTGGGAAGACAGGTTTTGTAATCCAGCACTTCGGAGGCTGAGACAAGTGGATAACTGTTAGACCAATGATACCCTAGGTTAGACCAAGGTTACCCTGGGGTACAGGTGAGATCTTGAAATAAAAAAAGGAAGGAAGGAAAAGAGGAAACAATGACAGACAACAATTGGTATTATTGAGAAGTAAGTCATGGGGTGGAAACACTGGTTTTGAGGTTAAGAGGATCTGTTGCTGTCATAGAGACTGGGATTCCATTCCCGACGCTCACAGGGCAGCTGGCAGTTGTGTTCCATGGTTTCTGATGCCTCTTCTCTACTCTGTTGACACTGGACACAGGAGGAATGCAGACATACATGTGGCCAAAACACCCACACACATAAAATACATCTTTTTTTAAAAAAAGAAACTGTATAAATAAAATAGTCTAAAAAGTGATGTTGTCGAGTTTCTTCTTTATAAATAGATTTTACTGATGTAGAGCAGCATTGCTTGTCACTAGTACTGTTCATAGATGTGACGTCTGTCTGCGGGGAGAGCGCTCAAACAGTCATCTTGTCTGTGATCTTGTTCGCATTCATAAACCTTCTTGCTACTCAACTAAGTACCTGAAAGATACAACTTACAGGAGAAATTAATCCTTCTGGCTCATGGTTTCTGAGGATTTGTAGTCACGTACGCAGCTCAGCATTCCTGTTGTGGGAGTGTGTTCTCTGTCTGGCATGGGCAGTAGAGGAGAAGAACATACAGGAGAGGCTGGGCCAAGATCCGCCAAGGAGAGGATGTGAAAGATTGTAAGAGTCAGAGGTGATAACTCCAAGGAAACAGGTTTTCCAGATACAGCAGAACTGATGTGTAGTGAATTCCCAGACTCTGAGAGCATGTGCAAGACCTGCGCCATCTTGATTCAGACAAAGCCCCAGCATGGAGACAGGGAAGCGGGGGGCAAAGTCTCACCTCTAGCTAAGAAGCCAATAGGACTGATAGCTTCTGGAAGAGGGAATGCCAGCTTTCTTCTATGGAGAAACACTGGCTTTGTCTACCACCTTCTGCAGCAGGCACAGTGCTCAGAGTAGTTGCCACACAAGTCATACTCAGTGGATTTGCTGTTTTGAGTGAAGAGATGATGTGTAGTTGAGTGGGTAGAGAAGGGGGCAAGAATCTTGGAGGAAATGGAGGAATCAGAAGAATACAATTAAAATGTATGCAATTCTCAAAAGTAAATAAATAAAAGTACAGTCTGGAGATCTGTCCCCACTCACCTCCTTGCTCCACCTAGCTCCATCTCCTCCTTTTCAGATCCTTCCAGTAATAACATTGTATTAAGAATCCACCATGGGATTTATTGATCCACTGCATCAGAGTTCTCATGAGCTGAAGCTCACCATCACGCACGCGCGCACGCACGCAGGGAGATGCTTCACTACCACCCTCGGTGGTTCTCAGCCTAACCGAGTCAGCAGTCAGGGTTCCACCATCACACCATGGCTTCACCATCTGAAGGTTTGAACCCAGATGGATGCTCACTCATATTACAACTCCGCTCCAAAAAACAACCCAAGCCAGACTCCTTTAGAAAGCACTCACATGGCCTGTCTCATCTCCATGTGGGCTCTTCCTCCGTCTGTGTCCACTTTTCATTGCTACTCCAAAGTGGTGACTAGGTGTTCTCACTGAGATGGCTCAGAGTGACAGTCCTGAGTGCCTCAGTTATGTCTGTGAAGGAAATCAAACAGTGCTGTCTCTGCCTCAGTGCTTTGACCTTTGCTGGTGTGTTTCCTGTCCACCCAAACAGCAGTGTGTTCAAGGAGGACTCTTCCTCTCTGGTGCTCACAGACTCTTTTGTCTCTTATTCTTGTTCTCTTTCCCCCTCTCCCTTCCCCCACCATCTCCTCCTTTCCTCTCTCCTACCTACTTCTCCTACCTACCTCTCTCTGGAGAGACTGAAAGACTGGAAAAATGTATCTTCTAAGTGTTGGCATTGTAGGTGTATATAACCTTACCTAGTTTTTTATTTGATGTTTAGGATTGAGCCCAGGACTTTGTGCACACGACCTATTGAGCCAAGTCCACAGCTCCAAATCTTTAAAAAACATTGTGTATATAGAACATGTATAGTACTACATGTGTATATATGTGTATATATGTGCTGTATACATGTGTGTATATACATTCTTATTTGTGAATGAATAAAAATCCCCCCCACCACCAACAAAGTCGATGACTCTTCAGTAGAAAAGAGTGACATTTGGAGGGGGGTATGTAGGCAGTTTCTTACTTCTTATGTTATATATTATGTATAGAAGTATACAGCTGCATGCAATAGAAATTCTGATATTGAAAGTCCCTGGAGTAAATAAAGATAGAACTTTTATAGGGACTGTGTCTTTGAAAACGGGTTTAAGGAAAATGAAGAAACAGCTTTATACTTTAAAGCTTGGAAGAGGGCATCACCCACTGGAACTAGAGTTACAGATCCCTGTGAGCTGTCATTTAGGTGCTGGGAGTTGGACCATGGTCCTGGAAGAGCAACTGTTGAGCAAGCACTGAGCTGTCTTTCCAGCTAGAAACTCTTTAGAGGGCAAGTAGTTTTGGTTCAGTCTTGGTGCTGTTTTGCACATGGCTGTTTTTACCATGCATTTTGACTAAGACTGAACACTCACTCTCCAGACTAAGACTGAGCAGCTCCTCCCCAGCCTAGTTCTAACAGGCAATTTTTGCATCTTCTCTCTCAGATTCCCTTTTTTGAAGACTTCTGTAAAGGGACTAAAGCCGGTGACACCTGTGAGAACCTGGTTGGGTACTCTGCGGTGTACAGAGTCTGCTTTGGAATGGCTTGTTTCTTCGCTGTGTTTTGCCTGCTGACCTTAAAAGTCAACAACAGCAAAAGTTGTCGGGCCTACATTCACAACGGGTAAGTCTCTGGTTCTCCCAAGGGTGTCCTAGGATCTGCCCGTCCGCACTGACTGACATTCTGCTAGTCAACATTTGACCCTGATTTGGGGAGGGTGGGCTGCATGTCACTGGTAGCTAAGAGCGGCAGTGCCTGGTGTCGTCATAAGAACTTCAGCATACACAGAGAGTTTATTGTTTCTACTAAGGTCTTCCCTCGGGCCATTTTCATCATCCGACCCTGAAGGAGAGTTTTCTATAATCAGAGGCCATTCCAAGTGTGCCTCATACGGGAACCGCCACTCTGTGGCACTCCATCACTTCCCCTTGGTGTGCAGAGAACACTGCCAGTGACAGGAACATGAGCTAGCACGCTGCCTTCTGAGAGATCTTTTGTCCGTCTTTGAATATCATTTGAATATATTTCCTTTTTATCTCTTCCCAGCTTTTGGTTCTTTAAATTGCTGCTGTTAGGGGCCATGTGCTCAGGAGCATTCTTCATTCCGGATCAGGAGACCTTTCTGAAAGGTACAGATTGGGTGTTTTGGGCTACGCAATTACTTTGTTTTTACACATTTTGTAAAACTCTTCAAAAGCGTGGTCCGGCGTCTTTGCTCTTTTGAACTACGGAATCTTTTATGAGGTGAAGGATGTCTGGCTGGTGCTGGGGATTTAGCTCAGCAGTAGTGTGCTTGCTTAGCACGTGCAACGCACTGGGTTCAGCCCTTTGTAAAGCAGCTTCACCTGCCTGTACCTCCTCTCCCCTTTCCCCCTTCTCTCCTTACAAGAAGCCCATGAGAAGGCTCTGTCCCTGTGAAGGCTGAGCAATCGGAATGAAGGAGGTCTTTAGTACTTGCTTGAAATCAGCTCTGTCATATCAGAATACCTCTGCCATGGAGGAATCTCCTTCTCTCTGAGTACAAAACAGACCTGGAAGCATGGAACAGTTGTTAGTTGTGAAAACTGGACAAGGGACATCCTCCAGTCTGTGTCTAAACTCACTCTACGTGAAGTTATACAACATTTGAGTTACAGGTCTTACTGATACGTGATACAGAGCCATTAACCATATCCAAAGCAGGGCTCCTTCCTAGGAAAATAATGGGGTGCCCTATTCTAAGCTCAGGTAAAAATGGAGATGGGGGGCTGGAGAGATGGCTCAGTGGTTAAGAGCACTGACTGCTCTTCTGAAGGTCCTGAGTTCAAATCCCAGCAACCACATGGTGGCTCACAACCATCCATAATGAGATCTGATGTCATCTTCTGGGGTGTCTGAAGACAGCTACAGGTACTTACATATAATAAATAAATAAATCTTTAAAAAAAAAATGGAGATGGGATTTAAAGAGGACCGAAACACTCCATTCAACCCAAATATATTGACTTTTCTAGTGGAGATGAGGGTCATAGGTACCAGCCATGCTTCATTACATACATCTTTAGGGCTGTATCAGTTTTTCATAAACTTTAAAAAACGGTTTATCTAAGTCTAAGTCTTCCTTTTATCTTTAACACTGTTAACTAGTTTTTATTCATTACAAAGATACTTTCATGTATATTTTAGCACATTGGAGCTATTATATCTAGAGAGAGAGGTGACTCTAAGAGCCCTCAGGTCAGCTCTAGCTCTTTTTATAGACAGCCTGCAACCCACACGGTGCAATCCAGCTAACACTTTATGGCAGAGCCAAAAAAAAGCCTTAAGCCCTTGACACTTCATTTCCATACTGGATAGTCAAGGCTCATTGCCCAGTAAGGTTTAAACTGTTGATTTTTCTAGCAGTATTTCTTTTTGCTTGTGAATCAGGCTACTGTGGATTGTGTGAACTCCTGCATCTACTGAGACAGCTGTTAGTTCACAATGAGGTTCAGCTTGGATGTCCCAGTCCCAGCTGTGCCCTTTGTCAAGAGAGGCTTTGCCAAATGTCTTAGTATTACTCTTTCTGTTGACATGATAAAATACCAGGACAAACACTTAAAGGAGACAACTTAAAGGACAAAAGGTTCATTCTAGAATATAGTTCATGGTGGGGAAGTCAAAGCAGCAAGAGATTGAAGCAGCTGGTCACATGCCTAGGAAAAAGAGCAATGAACATCTGCTTGCTGCTCAGATCACTCCCTCTAGTTTATAGTCTAGACTCCTCTGCCCAAGGAATGGGCCTGACAATTAAGATGGATCGTCCAATCTCAATTAACATAGTCAAGATAATCCCCTATATTCGTGCCTAGAGGCCCATTTCTCTAGTGATTCTAGATCCTGTCAGAGACATTAGCCATCATACCACTCACACAGACTTGCAGGTTTATCTCATGTTTATCAAGTGTGTATGAGGTTAGCACCTGCCTTGGATGGTTGTATAGGAATGAAGTGTCTTAGAGGAATGATGAACACAAATAAAAAGAAACCTTTTCTTCGGAGTGAAACACACGTGGTGCTCACCTCTCTCCTTTTGGGTGTTGTTCTTTTGCAGTCTGGCGCTATGTAGGAGCTGTAGGGAGCTTCCTCTTCATTTGTATCCAGCTCCTCCTGATTGTGGAGTTTGCACATAAATGGAACAAGAACTGGTATGTGGTCTGTGGAAAACTCTCACTCACTGAGTCGAAGAAACTGCCTACCACTGACAAAGGCTCTGAATTACACTCTGTGTGGGCCTTTCCATTTTCTCCTCTCTGCCCTCATGCCTTGCTGTACCTTCTGTGACTGCCTGGCTGTGTGGACCCTGTGTGACTGTCTGGCTGTGTAGTCCATGTGTGACTGCCTGGCTGTGTGGACCAGATGTGACTGCCTGGCCGTGTGGACCCTGTGTGACTGACTTGACTGTGGGCAGAGTATGTCTGTACCTTGGACATGCATTGTCTAGGTTCCACTCCTACAAGGTTAAAAAGCAAAACAAGCACAAACAGCACAATGCTTTGGAGCAGGAGATCTGTGAAGAGTCTGGGGTGAAATAGTTCTCTTCTTGAGAAAAAATGGTTTGTCTCTACTTTCTATAACATACAGGATCCCTTCATTGGGAAAACTTGCATCCTACTGTAGGAAGCTGGCTTGCCTGTAAAATGGTAGGCTCTTAGTGTCTTGAAAACAGAATTCATATCCCAGACCAAGAGGGAAGTGCCAATCAATAACAACCATCCAGCCCTTCTGCTAAGGCCATGTTGACTCTGAGGTGCTGAGCAAAGTGCTTCATTGCTCTGGTTTGTTTGCTTGTCTGTCTGTCTGTCTGGTGGTATTGGTCATCTCTCTGGGTCTCTTGGATACCAGGCAAGTGTTAACCACTGAGCTGACTTTATTTTTCAAATAATTCTCTTTTATACCCAGTAAAGCTATTATACAGACAGCAATATACAGACAGCTTTATGTCTGTCTGTATATTTTCTGTGTCTGTCTATCTCTGCAGTTCAGGCTGGTTGTAAATTAATGAATGATCTTTCCTCTTCTGCCTCCTGAATACTAATACATAAATTCTGGCTGCTATTTTATAGATTTTTCTATGTATCATTTTATTTTATACTATATTTTGGCAAAAACAACTCACAATAATGTCATATGAGTGTGCATTTTATTTTATGTTAAAATGAAACACACTGTCCAAACTTTCTCAATACTTTCTATTTTTAATATATTCTTCAGCGTGAATATTGCTCTGCTCTTTTTTCTTAAAGATAATTATGAGATGACATGGTAGCTGTGGGGATGAAAACAGTGTAGTAACAGCTGTTTTATTACTTTGTGAATATTAGATTAAGTACAGCTAAGTAGGACCAGATTTTAAATGTTGGGGCTGGAGAGATGGCTCAGTGGTTCCTAGCTCTTGGTGCACTTATGGAGGACCCAAGTTTGGTTCCCAGTACCCATATCAGACCGCTCATACCTTCAGCACCAGCAGATTATTGGATTTGCTCTTGTAGAGGTGTTGCACGCATGCACATGTGTCCAAACACACACACACATGCAAATCTTTAAAAAATGTTTACACCACTTTGGTCACACAGATGTTACTGGTATCCTTTGGTGTTTTACCTCTGCAATTACAGGTTTTCAGATTGACTTGTGTCCTTGTAAGAGATATTGCTTGCTCTCAACATTTAAGTCACCTTTAAAACTGTGCTGTCATCTCTTCTATAGGTCAGGTTTTGAGGTGGCAGAGTTTTCTTAGCCATCAGCTAAGGGCTGCTGTAGTTTTATTTGGCCCCATGTCCTTGTTTGTGCAGAAGAATCCACAATAAGTTGAGACTGCATCGCCACTGATGAGTATCTCTTTCTCTAGCGACGCTTAATACTGCACGCCATCAGAGTGACTTATATATTAGACAAGATCAAGGTTCCCTCGAAATGTTCTGCTGGTTATATTTATGCCGTGTGTTTTATGGTAAGACAGTAGAGCCTTGGGCACAGAATCCTGGTTCGTGCCTCACACAGCATGTCCCCTGGGCCTGTTTGTGTTTCTCCCCTCCTTCAGTCTAATTGATTCTTGAGCCAGTTTTTCTGGTACTAATTATTAATGCCAAAGTATACTGGGCCCTTTGGAAGAGTTTGGTCGCTTTGAAAACTTTGTAGTTTCTTAGAAGCTTTGCAGCCGAGCTCGAGAGATGGTGGTGCAGCAGCTGAGAGCATTCACTGCTCTTCCCAGGACCCCCAGTTCAGTGCCCAGTACCCGTAGGTGGCAGCTTGCAGCTGCTGGGGCCACCTGCACCTCTAGCTCCAGGGGATCCTACGCCCTCTTTTGGCCTCCATGGCACTTACATACATGTGGCATACATTCATGCATGTATGTACATACACAAAAACAAATCATTAAAAGGTATTTTGGCCAGTATCGTTGTTTTGAGGCTAGAATCCCCACAGAAACCTTTTGCTAACACAGAGATGGCTTGTCAGCCTAAAACTAATGCTAAGTGGGGACACTCACTGACATTGTTTTCTCTCTCTTAACTTTTTTCTTAGCTTTTTTGCCGCCCCCTTCTTTTTTTTTTCCTTTTTCTTTGTTTTAAGTAGACTTGATTCAGGGCTGACCCAGAAAATACAATTACTGATTTTAGTAAACAAATTACTAGATGGCACTTTTTTTTCTTTCCTTTCTTTAATTTCATTTTTAAATATATCAAGAGAGAAGGTCCCCAAAGCCACAAGGTAAACATGTCATGGATCTGCAAATCAGCTCAACAGAGATTATTGCTCCTCGAGTTCTGGAATGTCACTCAGAGAAATGTTTCCTGGCGTCTCTGACCCCAGACTTTCCGATTTTGTACTGTAAACTGGTGTGGTTTGTCGAACTGGATGTTTAGTAGTTGTGGTTTTATTTTATTTTTGCTTTTTAACTCCAGTTCACAATTTTAAATGCCATTTCTATATGACAGTTGAACTCACGGAAGGGACAGGTGCTGGCCAGATGGCTCAGTTGGTAAGGGCACGTGCCACCAGGCCTGGTGACCTGAGCTTAATCCCTGGAATCCATGTGGTGAAAAAGAACTTCCATACTTATACTCTGACCCCCACACATGTGCTGAGGCACATGCATGCCTCCCGCCCCACATGCCGCCCTCCATAAACAAATAACTGTGATCTGATAGCAGACGCAGATCGTGTGTTCAGGTGTGGCTAGTGAGAATTGATGTTGAAAGCAGTCGAGATTTTAAATTTGCCTTTGTTAGGTTAGTTTGGCCCTGCCTCTCACTGAGCCTGGGCCCAGCCTGCCTTCCCAGCCTGGGGTCCACTTCCGTTTTGTCTGTAGACTCTCCTGCAGTCTGCCATTGGGAGTTCATGTGAAACTGGAGCAGCACAAACAGCGGCGTCTTTGGTAACCTTGCTGTCCTGTGTTATTTCTTTATTGCATTCTCAGTGTCTCTCATTCCCCAGGTACCATCCTACACAATGTCTGTAAGGAGGGGACAGGCCTTGGCCTGCTCTGCAAAGCTGATGGTGTCATAGTGGGGAAGTACATAAGTAGATACTCAACACAGAAGCACGCAGTTATTTAAAGGGCTTGTTCCTGCAAAATACACCGCAAACCGTACAGGGAGCGGGCTGTCCTGTGGGAGAACCTGCTCAGACTCAAGCTTGCTGGCTTGTTTAAGGAACAGAGGGACATCTCTGGGGCCCAGAACATAGTCCCTGTGAGGGCCAGTGGAACAACACCCCCACCCCCACTGCCCCCCACCCTCCACCCCCGGCATTGCACCTGCCAGGCCAGTACTTTACCACTTGGTTGCATTTCCAGACTTGAAGCTTCGGTTTTGAAGTGACATGTCGGGAAAGCAGAAGAGTTTTGAAGGGAAGAATGTAACTGAATTTTTCTTAATTTAAAAACAAAAGAGAGGGCCATGGGTGCGTGCTGAGGTGGCTGCTGTGGGTGACCTGAAGCGAAGGGTAGAGCACGAGCCAGTTTGCTCGTGTCTGGGTGGGTCTGGAGGTGAGGTGATGATGTGGAGGTGGGGAGAGATTGCCCGAGGGCCTTGTGATTTCTGTTTCTGCCCGTTGTTCTCTCAATAGTAAGAGTGTGGTTGCCATTTTCTGAGGGTAGAGGAGAGAGTTGAATATGGAGCCATCTTGAAGTGCGAACGTTAACTTGTCAGTCTGACTTCCGAGTGGAGAAGGATGAAGAAGATGAGTCTGGAGCTCAGGGGAGAGGCTGGGGCCGAATACTTAACTTGTACTGCCAATGTAGTCGAAACTCCCTCACCTGCTAAGACCAACTCACAAACCAAAGCCAGCACGAAGGGCCTGTTCCTCCCGTCGGCACTGCTCACATGGGGTGTGTGCTTCACGTTGTCTCCTGAAGTCCTTCTTCCTCATTTCCTGTGTGCCTTTCACAAGGGGGTAATTCTGAGGTCATCAGAGTGCCTGACTTGGCGTCAGGAGGGTGATGGTCATCATCTTCTTGGCCTTTCCATCCTATTTTCTCTGTCTCTGGTAAGGGTAACCTTTGCATTGTGAAAGCGTCTCGGCTGTGTTGCTTGAACACCTTCCAGCACTCAGGAAACGTTAAGCACGCTGCTTCTCTGAAGGCTGAGGGAACACGGTTGTGGGAGTGTGGTTGCTCACACCGAGAGCAACTGAGTCATGAGGCAGATGACAGTTGGTCGCCCAGTCCTCCTGTGCTGTGGCCTCCAGTTTAGCATTTATAAACGCCCTCTTCTTTGTTCTGAACAATTCCTGTAGAATTATGTCACTACTAATCTTTCTCATTTCTTTATTAATATTTATAAAACCTGCAAAGCAGATTGCTCTTTAAGTTTCTTTGTGGTATGTCCTTAGAGCTTCCCTCCCCTCCCCTTGGGTGTGCATGTGTGTACATAGTCATGCTTATCGGGGGGAACATATTTGTGCACGAGTGTGGAAGCCAGAGAAAACAACTTTAGTTGTCACTCTTCAGATGCTGTCCACCTTTAGGGCTGGAACTCTCCAAGTAGGCCAGCCTAGATGGCCAAGCACACCAGGAATCTGCCTGCTTCTACCTCCCCAGTGCTGGTGTTGCAAGCACGTGCCACTGTGCACGGCTGGTTAGGTCATACTCAGCTTCTCATGCGTGTAAGGCAGGCACTTTCCCGACTGAGCGACCTCCTGAGCCCCAGTGCAGCTCTTCTTTCCCTGTCTTTAAAGATTTATTAAATGATGTGTATGAGAGCATAGACATGTGAGTGCAGACACCTCTGGGGGCCTTGGATTCCCAGGAGCTGGGGTTACGGGCGCTTGTGAGCGGCCTGATGTGGATGCTGGGAGCTGACTCAGATCCTCTGTAAGAGAGTAAATGCTCTTAACCACTGAGCCATCGGTCCAACCCCTTTCCCTGATTCTACCCACTGTACTTCCTCCTCCTTAATATTTCCTCAGTTTGGAGAGGTGGTCCTGATGCAGGCTCTCTTTTTAGTACAGAGAGAAACGTACTGGGGCTGACCAATAGTGGAGCTGTTCGCTTCTCCTCAAGAGAAGGTGATTTCAGAGGGGCTGCTGGCAGCACGTGGAGGGTGAGACCAGAGCAGGCTCTGCACTCACAGAGAAAGCTCAAAGCCAACTCTATTGAGTTACCATCTTTGCCCTATACCTCAACACAGCCCCTATGTTCCCCAGGGCCGTTAGCACTCAGAGTGGAGAATGCTAGACTAAAGCTGATGGGTGTTCTTTTTAGTTGCCGAACATGCTTGGGTCAAGAGATAATTCATGTTTAGAGATAATTCTAAGCCAACGGGCCTGCACAATTGTGAGAACTTTCTAGCTGAGGTAGAATGTAAGCATTGCTAAAAGTGTCTTCTGATCTGTGTGGTTCCAGGGTCTCTGCTGGAGCTTATCCTGTCAGTCAGTGTCTGAGGGATGGAATGCTCCAGAGAATGAGGGCCTTCACTGACCTGTTTTCTCTCCCTTCCACCTCACCTACTTCCTTCTCGGAGAAACAGGACTGCGGGCACCGTCCGTAATAAGCTGTGGTACGCCTCCCTGTCCCTGGTGACACTCATCATGTATTCCGTTGCTGTCGGAGGCTTGGCTTTGATGGCAGTGTTTTACACACAGTGGGATAACTGCACGGACAACAAGATTCTCCTGGGAGTGCATGGTGGCCTGTGTGTGCTAATCTCTCTGGCAGCAATCTCGCCCTGTGTCCAGGATCGTAAGCATGGTTTTTCTTATTCTATATGTTTTTCCTTTGTGATTTTTAACAAACCCAGTGGGTTTCTTTAATAGCCCAAGTCATTCTTTAACTTCTGTGGATGGGACTCAAACCTTCTCTTCATATTCCATGCCCATTTGGGGTGATAACTAGGTTTACTTGGTATCCAGAAGGATCTGAACTTAAGTCAATAATAGAAAGATAGACAGTGCACACAGGGAACCTTTAAGTGGGTTATGTGCTTAGTCTCTGTTAAGCAAGAGATGTATAAATTCAGCTTGTCTCGTCTTTGTGGAATTTGAATGGCAGGGCCCAGAGGAGCTGTTTCTGGGCTTGTCTTAGTCAGGTGACTAGCAACTTGACTAAGACAGGAAGCAGGAAATCCTATCCTGGTTGCTTCCAGTCTCATAACCAGAGTATACTTACTGAAGTCAGCGGAACTGTATGATCTTGGCCTTGCTTCAGGCGTTGTGAGAGCCACAAGTGCAGAGACAGCGGGGATTGAAAGCACCATAGAAAGTGGAACTGTGAACTGTTATATTAAGCAAGTGTGCTGAAGACATGCTGTCTTCCAAGGTGTAAAAATGTCCCCAGTCTGGTGTTGACTGAAGGATCTTACTCCATGGGTGATTGATCTGCACTCAGAATGGCCATTCTGAGTTCTGGATAAAAAGAGGAAATATGGACAATAAATGCATAGTTCCTTTGAATCTCTTTCCAAAATAGTGGATTTGAAAAGCAGGCATGCTTGTGTATTCCTGTAACCACAGTAATTGGGAAATGGAAGAGCAGAAGTTAAAAGGTAGCCTTGACTGCATAGGCTTGAGGCCAGCCTGGGCTACGTGAGACTCCTCCCTTTAAGGAAAAAGGCAGCAGCAAGTACTAAATAATTTTAGCAGGGCTAAGATATTTTCCATACTAAGTTTTTTAACTGCATTACAGAAATTTATATGATTCTTCTCCTAGTTCCTGCAGTTGATCAGTAAAGAATTTCCTAAAACACACTATTGGTAAGCTGACGAGAATCTTTTCTGGGTTAATCTTACTTCTGGACCAGCCCCAACATTTTGCTTAATGACCTTAGTTCTCAAGGTGTCTTGTCCCCATGGCAGAGAGTAGCATTATGACAGCCTGTTCCGTCCTTCCCCTGATGATCGCTGAGTAATGGTGATTTAAGGAGGAGTTTAACTGGAAAGAAGGTTGAGTCCTTTCCTGTCAGCAAGTGTTGAAAATTCTAGCAGAGAGAGATCCCTTATCACTGGATTCCATATTGTTCCAGATGATTCCAACACTAAGTTGTCACTTAAATATTGTACTTTAAGTCCCTCTCCCAGTGAATGCCTGTCCCATAGCTTCCCTTGGTAGCCTAGACCAGGTCTTGTACTTAGTGTGGCCAAGAGTGGTTTCATTTTGGTGGGATTTGTTTTGTTTTGTTTTTATCTCTTGACAGCTCAATGCTTGTGCTTCGTGGATTGTCTAATGACCTTGTGCAATCCACAATGAATGTTCTGTGAAATTTGTCTGTTGCACCAAACTAAACGATGATGGCAATTTTCTTTTTCTGATCTTGTGATTTATGAACGAATGTTATAAACACCATAGGGAGAGAGGCTGACAGATAGCTCAGCTAGTGAAGGTGCTTGCTGTTGCTAAGTCTGATAACCTGAGTTCGATCCCTTAGACAGAAAGAGAGAACTGACTCCTGCAAGTTGTTCTCTGCTATGGCTCTTGTGTACCTATGTGTATGCACTCATACATTCATGCATGCATGCATGCACACATATTACATACATACGTACATACATGCAATTGAAAGCCCACTCAGATCTGGGCAGTATGAATATGTTACAGATTTTGGAGAGTTGTTTATGGAGAAGTTGGACAAATTTTGGCATCTTTAAAATAGCATGAATAGGGTTAGCATATTCCCTACCCAATCTTACATTTTTACACTTCATCAGGTTCCCTTTTCTTTAGTAAAGGTGGGTGTCCAAGTTTAAGGAGCATCACCCATTGGCTGGGGACAGGGGTAGTGGTAGAGGGCTCCATTTAGGATATAATGTCTTACTGCCAGGACTGCAAGCCTGTCTTCTGTCTCTTGTTCCTAGGACAGCCACACTCTGGGCTGCTGCAGCCAGGGCTCATAAGCTGCTATGTCACCTACCTCACCTTCTCAGCACTGACCAGCAAGCCTGAAAAAAAAGGTAAGCAGCTCTGTTCAGGAGTGTGTGCTGACAGTGCACACATCTTTATTCCCTAGAACTGAACTGTTACTGAGCTATGGAGGATTCGAGAATTCAGAGCTTTGTCATTAAAGTCTTTAACAGCAAAAATGAAAATTTCTGCTCTTAAAACATTTTTTAAATTGTGTGTGTATTGTGCGTGCACACATGCATATGTGAGTGCAGGTACTCCAAGGTTCCAGAAGAGGGCGTGTGATCCTCTGGAGCTTAATTGCAGGCCTCTGTGAGCCGCCTGACACGGGTACAAGAACAGCAAGGCCCCTTAAGCTCCGAGCCCTCTTCCCAGCCCCCAGCATGTTTTGAGTCTTCCTGCTGTGTGACCAGAGATGAGCTTCTGCTTCTGCAGTTGTATTTAGGCCTGCGCTGCATTCTGTTGTTCTGCTCTGGCGAGAACCACTTTATTTTATTGTCTTATTGGCTTGATTTGGTTTTGATTTTTTGTTTGTCTGTTATTTTTCGTACATCAGGAGGTTATTCTCTGACCCTGAGAGGGGTGGGAAGAGTGAAGGTGAGGGAAACAGAGACACAGTTTAAACCTAGATCTGTTACTGGCTGGCAGGCAATCTCAGTGCTTGTCCTAGATGACATTCATTTAACAGAGACAGCGGGATGTAGAGAAAGGAACCAGACTGTCTGAGCTCTGCTCTGTGTGTGGCTTTAAGAACGCGGTGAAATGTTCATGGTGTGTGCCTCAGTCAGAACAGTAGTTGGCACATGGCAGGTGCTGTGGGTGTGACCTGTTACTAGCGTGAAATTCTCACAATGATCATTTTGAAAGTTTTTAGAGGCAGGGTTATATATTCCCGCCTGATCTAGAACTCCCTATTTAGACCAGGCTAGACTCAAAAGCACAGAAATCCACTTACCTCCGCCCCCTAAGTGCTGAGACTGAAGGCAGGTGCCACAACACCAGTAAAATTTTAATCTATAAAAGAAGTATTATGGGCTGGAGAGATGACTCAGCGGTTAAGAGCACTGGCTGCTCTTCTAGAGGTCCTGAGTTCAATTCCCAGCAATCACATGGTGGCTCTCAACCATCTGTAATGGGATCCGATGCCCTCTTCTGGTGTGTGTCTGAAGACAGCTACCGTGTACTCATATACATAAAACAAATAAATAAATAAATCTTTTAAAAAAAGAAGCATTATATTCTAGAGTCCCCAAATTTTATATTTTATATTTTATTTTATATTTTATCATGTTTGTGATACATATGCATACAGGTATATGAATGTGTGAATGTTCGGGAATCTTTGATCTGTATATCAAGTAAATGTCTCAATTGACTAGAAAATAAAAGTTACTAAATTTAGAAAACAAATGCAATAATTATTTATATACAGGTACTTTTTATTGGTCTGTCTTGTTTTGAGAGAGGGTCTTACTATAGAATCAAGTTGGCCTGGAACTTACTATGTATCCCAGGCTGGCCTTGAACTTGCAGATTTTCTAACTTGGCCTCCTAAGAGCTGGGAATATTAGTGCATGCCACCACATTCAGCTGGGGTTGCATCTTCAGAGTTATAGCGGGAAGTAGTAATTGGAGATTTTATACTAAGTATGGCTTATCCTGAGTTTAATTACACACACAAAAGCTCAATCCTGGCCCACCTTACCCCGGGTCTTAAAATTTTCTTTTACAATTGCCTATGCATTAATCTCTGGTTTTACGTTAATGGAAGTTTTGTTCACAGTATTTTTTTTAAATAGCAATTGTTGTTTAAAAAACAGTAAAACACTTTTATTTTTAATTTTAAGTAGTAAATATAAATTTTAATAAATAATTAAATTATATAAACATAATTTATAAATATATAAATATAATTTTAGTAAATATAATTTATTCACATCTTACAAAAGTCATTCCTCCACTGGCCTGAAAAATAAAAACACAGCTGACATGGTTCTGTTTACTCTTTCAAGGTGAACGCCAGTGATAATCCCAGTTTAGCTTCAAACCGAATGTGTTTGTAGAACGATTAATGTACTGGCTGGTTTTGTGTCAACTTGACACAAGCTGGAGTTATCACAGAAAGGAGCTTCAGGTGAGGAAATGCCTCCATGAGATCCAGCTGTAAGGCATTTTCTCAATTAGTGATCAAGGGGGGAGGGCCCCTTGTGAGTGGTACCATCTGTGGGCTGGTAGTCTTGGGCTCTATAAGAAAGCAGGCTGAGCAAGCCAGGAGAAGCAAGCAAGCCAGTAAGCAGCATTCCTCCATGACCTCTGCATCAGCTCCTGCTTCCTGACCTGCTTGAGTTTCAGTCCTGACTTCCTTTAGTGATGAAAGCAACATGGAAGAGTAAGCTGAATAAATCCTTTCCTTCCCAACTTGCTTCTTGGTCATGATGTTTGTGCAGGAATAGAAACTCTGACTAAGACAATTAATATATTTCCATTTTGGGCATCAAATTAATTGGCAATAATATTTAGTTAGATACTCACAATTGAAGTACCATGTTTTGTTTTGTTTTGTTTTTTTAAAAAGCAAATTGCTACTGAGAGAGAGAGATTATAGAGACATATCTAGCTTCTTGATTTATATATTTGAAATTTTAGGCTACCTCAGGAGGTTCATAGGTCACAGGCCAAAAGAAGCCATGTTTCTTATGTCTGTAGTAACCTGTTTTATCTGGCTCAGGAACCCACTACACTGTCTCTAGGTGGGCTTCACACCAGGGGACCTGTGCTCTACCCATTTCTGCAGAGGCTTTGGATCCAGTTAAAAAGAAAATATCATCATCATAAGTATCAACAGTGGGTTTAGTGCAGAAGAAGCAAGGGCGACTAAGCCCCGAGTCTTCACCTTTGAATGCATAACTAGAACAGGAGTGGGGCCGGCCCTTACTCCTCATGTGCGCCGATGTGGGAGAGCAGTGTTTTGAACTAGCAAAACTGCAGTCTACAGAATCAGACTATAGAGTAGCATTCTCAGTGTGAGGGGCTCAGTGTTGGGAGGAGTCATGCCAGGGCTCCCTGAATCTTCCCAGACAGATGCTATAAGGTACAGTAGACCTTTCTAACGTGAATGTGTTTGCTTTGTGTTATTTACAAGTCCTGGATGAACATGGGAAGAATGTCACCATCTGTGCGCCTGACTTTGGTCAAGACCTGCGCAGAGATGAGAACATGGTGACCTGGCTGGGCACCCTTCTTCTAATTGTGTGCATCTCATATTCATGGTAAGTCCTAGGAGTCACTGATGTTCAACTTACAGGATTTTACAATTAAAGGGACAGAGCCATTTAAGGTTCAGTCCCTGTCTATAGGAGAAAACTAGCCAGAGGAGCGGTGTTGCTGCGCGGCCTCCTCTGTGAAATCCCTGTGCTCGTTACTTCACTACATGGGGCAAACTGAACAGATGCATGTTTTTTTTAAAGATGAGTCTCTATGGCATTGTCGAAGAGTAAGGGAGCACATAGTGAGGATGATGAAAATGTACTGTATGCCGGAGTGTTCTGGCAAAACTCTAATCCAAGGGGAATAGCATTTGTTTTGTTATCAGTGGAGAGGGAACCTGGGTGTTCTGTGTATGGTCCAGTAAAGCCAGGAAGTGTCCCTTCTCCGTTGTGCTGAAGCCTACAGAGCTAGGAAGTAAGCCAGGCAGCATCCCCGGGTCTGTGGGGTATGTGTAACGCACTGTAATGAAGCTTCCTTTGGACAGGAGCCTTTTCAGAGCTGACTTTTACCTCAGTAGGGTTTATGTTTTGCTTCTGTGTGTAAGAAATTCAACTTGTCATGGGCATGTTATAATTTTCCTCTTGCTGAAACTAAATAATCCTGGTGTTGACAGTCTGTATAAATACAGTGTCTAAGAACACTGAAAGGCTCTCTAACAGTCCTGCTGAGAGGAAGGGCCAGCCAGTAAGGGCCTCCACACAGCAGAGGGTTTACTCAGAACTGTGACCCAGCCAGGAAATGCTGGCTCGTGTGCCATGTGGCTAAAGTGGTGGTTCTCCAATGCTGACACTCAGTCTGCCTCTGCCACGTGGCAGTCTTTCCCTTAGGTCAGAAGGGACCTTGGTGACATTTAATTCCTTCACTTGTCTACTTACTACCTGCTATACTGAAACGGAGAGAGGTGAGGGGACATGTCTCAATCAGTAAAGGGCTTGCCGTGTAAGTTCAAAGACCTAAAGTCAGATCTCCAGTGCCCATGATACAAGCTGAGCTTTGTCACCCACACCGCTAACCCTAGTGCTGGGATGTGGACAGGTGCAGCCCAACTTGGTGACCTGCCAATCTAGCCAGTGAGCTCCAGGTTCCATGAGGGACCCTGTCTCAAGAGAGTAAGGCAGGAAGAGATTGAGGAAGATACTCAGTATGTGCTGGCCTCTCCCTGCTTACACATGTATGCATGCACACACACACACACACACAGACATACACAAAATTAAAAAGAAAAACAGTGAGGGGCATTCAGGTCCCTGGCCATTCCAGTGAGCCCCGGCTGGCTAGTTGATTGTCAGCTTGAAACAAGCCAGGATAATCTGAAAGAAAGGGACTTAGAGAAAATACCACCATTGGATTGGCCTATGGTCCAGCATTAGGTGCATTTTCTTGATTAACGATTGATGTATGAGGGCCCAGTTCACTTGTGGTTGGTGTCATCCCTGGGCAGGTAGTTGAAGTAGAAAGTAGGCTGAGCAAGCCATGGGGAGCCAACCAATAAGCAGTGCTCCTCCATGGCAAGCAATGTTCCTCAGTAGTAAGCAGTACTCCCCTGTGGCAAGCAGTCCTCCATGGTAAGCAGTGTTCTTCTGTGGCAAGCAGTGCTCCTCCATGGCAAGCAGTGCTCCTCTGTGGTCTCAGCTCGTTCTTGTTGCAACTAACAGCTGTAGCAACTCCAGCTCCAAGGAATCTGACACCCTCTTCTGGACTATAGGACACTGTATATACACGCTGTACAGACATACATGCAAGCAAAACTTTCATACAAATAAAATAAATAAATAAATAAAAATCTCAAGAATATTGGTCAGTCAAGAGAGAAGTAGGTTATAAAGATCATTTCTTTAAAAACTCAAATATATTTATGTTTATAAAAATTCCCAGGAGGAGGGATTGGAGAGGTGGTCTAGTGGTTAGAGCACTTGACACTATTGCAGAGGATCCAGGTTCCGTTCCCAGCGCCCACATGGCTGCTCACAAGCATGCATAGCTCCAATTCTAATGCTCCTTCCTCTGTGGCCACCAGACAAACACGTGGTGCACAGATATAATATATAAACACTCATACACATAAAATAAATCTTTAAAAAAGAAGCAAACAAACCCAGAATCTCCCAGGAAGAGACAGCCAGAGTTGTGGTAGTAATGGATTAGAGACAAGTAACATTTCCCTTCGTTTTAGGTTTTTGGTGTTTTGGTTTGTGTGTTCATTTGCAGTGAGGTACGGTTTCTTTTTTGTCTTTTTTTTTTTTTTTTTTTTTTTTTTTTTTTTTGCATTATCAGAAGAAATTATAAGGATATTTAACAAAATAAAACACTGGATTTTGAAAGTCATGTCCAGTAAAGCTGGGGAAAGCAGTTGTCCCTTAGCTAGCCTGGGGTTTAGATTTGCTGTGGCCGTCAGTGGGAGACAGCAGAGTCCTATTGGGTACACTGCGTACGTTGGCAGTTGTGGGGGTGTCTCAGAGTATGGAATGTTTACCCATTCAGATTTTTCCTGCTTCTAAGAGTTGTAAAGACTCACTTTTACAGCTAGGTATGTTGGTGCACGTCTGTAATCCCAGCTAATATGGGGCTGAGGCAGGAGGATTACAAGTTTGAGGCTAGCCTCAGCAATTTAGAAAACTCTAGTTTTGTATAAGTCACTTTTAGGACTGGGAGTGTGGCTCAGTGGAAGAGCCATGCACACAGTATATGCACACACACACACACACACACACACACACACACACACACACACACTAAGAGGGACTCAAGTCAAAGGCCACCATGACTTAGCACAGCCTTTGTGAGATCTGGGTTTAAAAATCCCCAAACCACCCAAGGGGAAAAAAAAAATCACTTTTAATTTTGTGCTTAGCTTAGTGGAAATGAGTTTGCCTACCATTCTATATGTATAAAACCCTAGGTCTGATCCCTAGCATTATAAAAACAAAACAACAAAAGCCACGCATAAAAGAGAAAGATCACATTTTCGAGAAATAGTCTGAGAATTGCAGCATCACAGTGGAGATTGGCAAAGGATAGTTTAATATTCCCCAAAGACGTTCATTTTCAAAGCTGACAGCTACTATTTAGAAATCTGTCTAAATGCCAACAGCAAACGTTTTCTGAATGCTGGTAATTAAACCGCAGAAGTGTAATGGCCGGTGGAATGCTGGGACAGAGCAGCAGCCTGCACACAGCATAACCTGCTGCCCGTGGATGCTCCTGTAGCACACAGGCTGAACACACTCTCGGGAGTCGGCCAAGTATCATGTGGGGGTCTGGAGACTGATGCTTGTGAAATCACCCCTTGCAGCCCGGGAGGGGTCAGCTTGGAGAATGTTATGAACAAGTGGTTTGGCTTCAAGATCACAGGGGTCTGAATTCAGACTTCATGGGGCCTTGAAGGAAGGGCTGCTGCTAAGGGAAGGCACTGGAACATTAAGGGTTTTCAACGATTTCCAGAGTTTACGCTGAAGAGGCGTGAGAGGTGGGGGAATATCCTCAAATGAGGCCACACTGTCTGCACAGAGGCTGTTATTTGAGTGACTGGAGGAATGGTTAATTTCTTGGTGGAAACTGTACAGACTAGAACACCGGATTCTAAGAGAGGAAATCACCACTGCTCTGTAAGACCCAGGATTGTCTGGGGTGGCAGTTTGTAATAGAAAAGCGTGGCTCCCTTGGCTCCTCTCAGCTCTCTGGAGGATCCTTGTCTCCCAAATACTTTCCCTGAGGACTGCCCTGAGTCCTCAGGGAACTTCCTGAGAATACACTTCCTCTGTGTTGGCTTATCCAAACGTCACTTCCTGGCAGTGTTCTCTCTAGAACCCTGGCCAGGTGCCGAGTTCCCTCTGAAGGAGCATCCCAGCCCATCTGCCGAGGTTTCCTAAGAGTTTGCTCTGTTAGTCCAGCCATCCCCTGCCTTCTCCTGAAACCTGCGACAAAGTCCAGCTCCCACTGGATATGACAAGGCCTTTAACTCCTTCCTTGGTCTCCAGGTTGTGATTGCTATCTTATTTCTAGCTAAAGCTATCAGATTGGATTGGACCCTGAAGGTCTTCATGCTTGTGAAGAATGGAGTATGTTCCTGCCACTCTTTACCTCAACTTCAGGAAATGCGCTGAGCCTCCTTTGCTAGCCATGTGGAGAGATGACATTTACATAGTTACTGGTTTATTATCATTAGGACAAACACCTGATCAAAAAAGTCTTCAGGGAGGAGAGATTTATTTTAGCTCAGGATTCCCGAGAGACTTCTAGATTGCTTTCTATTACAGTTGACAAAGACCATGGCTGTGCTGACTAGACAGAGGTATTCATTTGGAGAGAGGGAGCCTCAGTTGAGAAAAATGTCCTCATGAGATTGGCCTGTGGGCAAGCCTGTGGTACATTTTCTTTGTAGATAATGACATGAGAGCTTACTGTGGGTAGTGTCACCCCTGGGCAGGTGGCCCTAGGGACTATAAGAAGGCAAACTGAGCAAGCCTGGAAGAACAAGGTAGTAAGGAGCCCCCCTCTGCACATGCTCTAGCCTCAAGGTTCCTACCTTGTTTGAGTGTCTCCTGCCCCGACTTCCTCAGTGCTAACAATGATGAGGAAGCTGAAATACGCCTTCCCCTCCAAGTTGCTTTTGAAGTGTGTTTTATCACAGCAATGGAAACATCAACTAAGACAGTGACCAAATGGATGGAGGAAGGGGTTTGTTTCACCTTACAGCTTGCAACCTGTCATAAGAGGAGGGCAGGGCAGGGACGCATGGGAGGAACTTGGAGGTAGGAGCTGAAGCCGAGACCATGGAAGAATGCTGCTTGCTGGCTTGCTGTTCATGGCCTGCTCAGCCTGCTTTCTTGTACTACCCAGAGCCACCTGCCCAGGGGTAGCACTACCCACAATGGGCTTGGCCCTCCTGCATTCATAAATTTAAGCTTTTGAGCACTAATGGTCTTTCCAGCCCAAAGTTCCTAATATTTCATAAGCCTTCCCAGAAAACATGGTCAGGTCTGTCACAGAAATAGCCAAGTCTTTTGTACCAATTTCTGTTCTAGTTGCTTTCTATTGTGACAAAGATCACCCCAGAAATGCCAGGATGCTAAGCTGGGTGGCCTGCACAACTAGATTATTAGGAAGCATTTGTGTTATAAAGTATTTCTTGGCTATTTTCATTTTAGTTATGCTTAAGATAAAAGAAATAACCTTTAGTATTTAAGCCACCTAGGAAAATACACATTGAATATAAAACGGGAAAGCTAAGAATCTATAGTAAATGCCGAGCAAGTTCCTAGTGCAGAATAGGATGCTCACAGCAATGCCGCATGGGAACAAGAGGGTGTGATGTCCTGGTAAAGAAAGTTGGCTTAAGCTGAGAACCAGTGGCAAACTGAGGAGCAGCGTTCTCAGCAGTCTGTGCCTACTGCTCCTCTTTAAGGAGAAAGGAATGGCGGTGGTTTGCTTTTTTATTTTAGAAATCCTGTCACTGCCTCAGCAGCTAACTAGAACTCTTCATGGTTGTGCATCAGGAACATGGGGCGGCCTCCCCTGGCTCCCACAGAATTCCGGTCTCCTTTGATAGTATTGCATCACTAATCACTCAGCACTGTAGGAACACGGTTGAGTTTTGGATGGAGGCAAGGGGTGTGTGTCCTGGGCCTGGCCTGGCCATTGTCTACTATGAATAGAAAGGTCTGTGGTCTCCAGAAGTAAAGTCTGGCATTTTCTTGGGATTTCCTGGGACCCGTGGGACTTAGGCTACCTCCACAGTGAACTGAAACAGGTGCTCAGTTGGAGTTTGCACCGTGTCCTGATCTGACAGTACGGCAGAGGGTGGGGTATTGGGAGGTCTCTAGAGAAGGGGAGGAAGGCATCGTTTTGGTGGACATGTGACTGATACACTGCGATGCCACACAGCCGTTCTCTGAATGGGGCTGCTGTCCCTCTCCTCAGCCTTGCTTCACCACAGGTTATAGTGGCTGAGTCTGCGATCCCATCACTCAGGAGGTTGAGGCAGAAGGATCGCCACAAGTTCAAGGGTAGTATAGACTACAGAGTGAGTCTCAGACCAGCAAGGGCTGCATAGTAAGGCTGCACCTAGAATGAGTGAATGAATAAACAGGCCTGGAAGCTGGCTTTGTGGATAAAGTACTTAATATGCAAGTGCAAAGACCGAGCTCAAGGATCTAGAGCGCAATAAAACCAGACAGCACGTGTCTGTAATCCCGGTGCTGCTACGGTGAGACAGGCCAGGGGGAGATCAACAGGAGACCTGAAAAACGTGAGACCCGGTCTCAACCAAAGTGTGGGCAAGGACCTACGCCCACGGTTGTCCTCTACCTTCACAAGCACGTGGTGGTACACACAGAGGGAGAGTGACGGAGATGGGGGGTGATAGTCCTTACACTGTGGTCGCACCTGCTCTGCATATAGGAAGAGACTGCCCCGAGGATGAACTGGATGTAAACCATCCTAGACATGAGAGGAGGCGAGCCTTCCCTATCTTAGTGCTGCCTGTGCTGGGAGCGAGGTATCAAAGGCGCTTGCATCAAAAGGTTTGTCTGTAGTGTGTACTTTGGTCACACCACTTGTGTTCCCGGCTGCTGGCACACCGGACCCTGCCCAGGAGCTATCTCAGATCCCAGGATGAAATACTCACACACATTAGCTTGTTTTTTATGTTTTTTAGCTCAATGGCCAGGCACTTCTGAGCCTCCTATGGCTAGGGTGCCCTTCCCTCCAGTATTCCTGGCTGACGCCTCTAAATCTGCCCTCAGTTTAGTTGCTCAGTTACCTTCTATGAAGCCCATCGGTCTTTCCCTTTCCTCCGACATTTTGGAAGATCTCCCCTGTAGGTCCAAGTCTGTCCAGTCTCTCCCCCAAGTCTCTCGACTCTCTTCTCTCCTAGCCTGCAGGAACCTGGAAGTCTCGCCTCTTTCTTTCCTCCCAGCCATTGGCCACTGGCATCTTTATTGATAGGTCAAAACCCAATTAGAGGCAAAGACCTTCAGTGGCAATAAACAGATTCCTGATCAAAGCATCAGAACCACTCCCCTACATTTGTCTTTCTAAAACTTTATTCCAAAGAACTTACGCAGTATTGATGGCAGTACTTTTTTTTTTTTTTTAAGAGTTTTCTTCAATTTTCAGCTGAAAATTTCAGATACTAAAGTGAAAATTTGAGTTTCCCCATGGAAACGACCTACTGTACTGTAGTATAACTGGCATGCAGAAGTCTTTAAGTGCATGACCTGATGAGCGTGTTCCTCCAGAACATGACCGCTGGGAAGTTTCTGTCCTTCCCCTGAGCAGTCAGGACGTGGAGTGGAGCAATTGTGTTCTGGGGTCTGGATCCCAGAGGATCTCTCTTCGAGCAAGGCTTTCCATTGCTTCCGTACAGCCCACTGATATATTTTCTCCTTGGGCAAGAGACCAAGAGGGGACAGACACGGCCCTGCTGCTTCCTGGTGTTGAGCTCGGTTTGGTGGACACGAATCTTAGTCTTTGCCTGCCCGATAGGAGCCCAACTGCATGAGCAACAGCAGTCACTCCTGTGTCCTGGTAAACTTGGTTCTGCATGAGGCAGAAGAGGCCCTGATGCTCTCAGAACAGGGCCTGCCACACACAGCACACATGACTTTTAGGAATTAACTGCGAAATGCTTGCATAAAATTAGACTAAGTGCTGAATATATCTGTTTGTTTAAAATGCTTCCATGTTTTTATATAAGGGAGAAATAAACACTTTTACCTTTGTCAGTCAATGTTACAGATCATTTTACCTCTCTAGATATGGACAAAAGGTAGGGAAAATTTTTGAGACAGGGTCTTCTGTAGGCCAGGCTGGTCTCAAATTCACTATATAGTCAAGGATGGCCTTGAACGTCTAATCTTCATGCCTCTCCCTCTCAAGTTGGTATTACATGTCTTTATAACCACAGCTTATGGGGTGCTGGGAACTGAACCCATAGCTTCAGGTATACTATGCAGGCACTCTGCTAGCTGAACTACGGTGCCTGGACTTCAAAAGCAAAACAAATTAACTTTTTGATCTCTAAGTGAGACTCGAGAGTGGGGTGGGAATAAAGGTGTCGTTATAACATGAGGAACAGCAAGAAGCCATGTTGAGAGAAGACTGAAGGTATCTGCAGACTTGTGTCTGGATAAAACGATCTAGTGCAGTGTATTTAAAAGATACTTACAGAATCAACCATCAGGCTTGGCTATCAAATGGAATGTCACAGAAGCTTGTGTTCATCCTTCAGTGTCTGCCGTGAGGGACTGGTTCCAGGGTCCTATACCCCCACCCCATCCCATCCCACCCTGCACCGATACCAATCAAGTTGCTTACATATAAAATGGTACAGGCAGTATTTGTACATAAGATCTACATAATCCCCCGTATGTACTAAACTGTCTCTAGATGGTGTGCTTGATGTAGTGTAAATACAGTGCAAATAACGTAAGACATCATTACTTAGGAAGTAAGAGCAAGGGAGAAGAACTGGCGCACCCCTGCCCACCTAGATAGCTTTATGCAAGGTTAAATAAATCCACAGGTGGAGACACTTTGATGCAAGTGTCAGAGGGCGGGGCGCCCAGAGCTCCGGCACCGGTGAGCCTTGCAGGCGGCTGTCCCCTCCACTCCAGAGGACAGCTTCTCACTGTGCTCTTGGACTTTGCTTTTTCCTAGTTTGACATCCACAACAAGGTCGAGCTCGGACGCTCTGCAGAGGCGATACGGAGCTCCTGAGCTGGAGGTAAGTGCCTGTCCTTTTCTTCCCTTGCTGCAGCTCAGGGCCTGTTTCTCAGGGGAGCCTTTTGTGCTAGTGTCTTTTTTTTTTTTTTATTAAAAATAAGTTTTTTATACAGAATATTCCAATCATGGTGTTTCCTCCCTTCACTTCAAGACCCCTGCCCCTTATCCCCCCAACTCTGCACTCTGCTTCTCTCTCCCTTCTCTCTCTCTCTCTCTCTCTCTGTCTCTCTCTCTCTCTCTCTTACACACACACACATGCACACTATAGGCCAATTAAAACAAACAAAACATACCAAAACAAACACAGGAAAGAGAAAACACAAGAAACACATAAACACTTGCGGAGACATACGTGCACATATACAAAGCCCATACAAACACAAAATCAGAAACCATAACAGATGAGCAAACGAGGCATTATGGGGCAGAACATCTCCAAAAACACCATTGAGTCTGTTTTGTGTTGGCTATCTCCTTCTGGGCGGGGGACCTGCCATTAAGTCTGGCTTGTATACCCAGTGAGAAAACTAATTTTCCTTTGCATTGTATTGATATTTTTTGGCACTCATAATTCTGTTTTCTGTCTGAGAATAAGATTTTTGTATAGAAAAAGAACTATTGTCCTATGTGTTAAAATGAAAGAATTCTCGATTTTCCATCAACGATGTGGCCACTGGCCTGACACCCTGTACCCACCTGAGTCCAAGGCTTGGGGAGCCTTCTCAGCTACCCCTGTTTACTCTCTTTGGTTGTAATGGAGTGCAGGTGTTCTTTCTGTTCTAAACCCCTCACCTGCTTGACACCTATCTGTATTCTCCACGTGCAGCATAGCTGTGGGGCTGTGTAACAGTACGCTGGAGGAAGACAGACAGGCCAGGGAGGGAACCGAACATGCTCTGTACACTCTGCACACACAGTAGGAAAACTGACACCTCAGTTGTGGGTCAGTCCAGCACACAGCTGTGTCATTCAGTGAGGAATTCAGAACTGTAAGCACATGGATGAGGCCATTCACCCTCACGTCAAGGTCTGAGGGAGTATTTAGCAGACTGTCAAAAAATTCCTGGTTTTTTTCCTTTCCTGTACAGAAGTCTTTTTTCTAGAGCTCTTTGTGAAACATGAACCATAGTCAGAAAACTCGACCATACAAGGCACTTAAGATGAGACTTGGCAGCCAGGGTAGTGGCTGCACAGGTCTTTAATTCCAGCACTTGGGAGGCAGAGGCAGGAGAATCTCTGTGAGCCTGAGGCTGCCCAGGACCCAGGGCTCCAGTAGATGGCTCAGTTGGTCAGCACTTAAGGTGCTCAGACCCTGTGGTTTCTCATAGTCCTCCCTAGTGCAGTGTTCTTTGCATTTTACAGAGGGAAAAGCATTTACCAGGATGTGGGCCCTGGTAAGTTCTTGACTGCACCTTGCCTAGGAGCGCAGCTGCTGTCTCGGGTCCCTGCAGCTGACTTCGCTGGCACCTGGCCACTGGATCCATTCAAATAGCATTTACTGGGGAGACAAGCCCTGGTGTCGTTCCAGATACGGATGGGCACTTTACCCTGCAGCTGGCCATTTAGGGTGCCCTTTCCAGTGCCCAACCTAGAGACAGTGAGCCATTATGAAGGCCTGTCACCGTGCCGGCTTCCTTCCCCAGCTCTTTCTGCAGCTTACAGGAGGAAATTGTGCTGGCTTGAATAGGTTGCTGCTGTCTGTTACAGAGGAGAATGCTCTGCAGAGGCAGTCTTTGTGCTTTTGTTCCTAGGGCTGACTGGGTGGCCACCTGCTGGGGGTGAGCTTTAATGGTTTCAATGTCTCCTTTGTGTCCAGCCTTCTAGCTCTCACAGAAGCAAGTCCCCAGGTTAGATTTAAGAGAGAAAGTTGTTCTTTTTCTTTGCGGGAGAAGCCGCCCACTGTTTGCTTCTGAGCAAGTGGGTTCATGCCCTCACATCATTGCCTTTGAAAGACCAAGCTCATGTTTTCTGTGGTAACTTAGGCTTCAAAAGAAACGGGATCTCAGCATGAAGAGAGTGGGCCCACTGACTTAGTGAATGTAGACTGCCTCACAGGATCCAAGTCTTGTGGAGCAGGAGGAAGCAAGGGCCCGGCCTCCAGCTGGCCTTGTGGGAAGAAAGGCTGATGTTCTCCTGGCCCTCAACTCTGGCTCTCTGGTGTTTTTGTAGCTCAGCTCTCTTCCACTAGAGATAGGAAGGAACCTTACTTCCCAGATGATCTTGGCAAGTGTAGTCATTCCGTTCTTTCTTATTCTGTTTATCAGTCTTCCTGCAATCATGTAATAAACTTTCATAATTTTGTTTCTTTTTCTTTGAGTTTATTGTTTTGAACAAGTAAGAAATATGATATAAAATTCAAACTGTACTAAAGAAGCAATATTCCAGCCTCTGTATGCACAGCCAGATCAGTAGCCTGATTGTTTATTTTGTTTTGATTTATAAGAAAGGATCTCACTACATAACCCAGGCTGGCCTGGACCAGGCTGGCTGCTTTGAATTCACTGCGGCTCCCAGGCTAGCCTTGAGTTCACTGTACTGCTTGGGCCATCCATTAACTTGGGATTCTTCTGCCTCTGCCTCCTGAGTGCTCGGGCAGGAACAGCCATCCCTGCCCACCAGCTGCCTCTAATCTGCCCTTCAGATTTATCCCATTCCCAACTCACACTTCAGTGCCCTGAATACCACGGGCCACTTACTGTTGTGAATCACGAGTCCCAGGGTCTCATTCCGCATGTGTCCCGGCTCTGTCTTGAAGCCAGTTTGATGACTTCTGGCTGCTGTTTAATCTGCCTGATTTCACCTTCATCAGTTGTGAGCGTGATCGTAGTCCCAGCCCCTGAGACAGAAGTGATGAGTAGCACGCCTCACACTAGAAAGTGTGAGGCAGGAGCATGGTCTTGTTTGCTGTGTGTTTTAGTCCAAGTCGTGCACGGGTGGGAACTGAAGCAGGATGTCTCCATCGGGTAATTTCTTAGGGATCAGCACATGCAGAAGGGAGGAGGGGGAGGGGAAGGAGGCAGAATTAGGCACAGTGTAAATAAAGGACAGAATGTTCTACATGGCCTGGTAGCTGGGCCTTTATCTGCCTTCCATGATCGGTCATTTGATGGAGGATACCTGGGAAGGGCCTGCTATGGGACAAGGCTGAAGCAGAGCCTAAAGGAGCTGGCACACAAGGCTTTGCTCCTGGAAGTCACACAATAGCTAGCTAGGGTTGGCACTAGATCCTTTGAAGGGTACCTGGCTAGAACATCCCCATACCCATGAGGTCTGTCCCTGTTGCTGTACCCAGTATTTCTGGGGACAGATACTTAGCCAAATCTCTTGCACTAACACATACTTCTGGTAGAAGCTTCTCCACTTGGGCAACATACAGTGCTAGGGACATAGAAATCAGGCATCTGACTTGGTTGCTTTTGTTCTCACAGGTAGCCCGGTGCTGCTTCTGCTTTGGTCCAGATGGAGAAGGTATGTACGTGCTGCTGTTCTGGGCCTGACTGTGGCCCTGCAGACTGGGATTTCTCTCTGTAGGGATTTGCAATTCAGGTACTGCTCTGGTGCCTAACTGTGCTTGTTCGAGAGCTGGTTTACTGTTTGTGTACTTCTCACAACTCCCTCAGGGTCGATGGGGTTTGTTTGTTTTGTTGGCATTCTGATGGGGAAAATCACTGTGTTTTGGTTCCTATCTAAGTTAAATGAGAGTTAGAAAATACAATGTGTATGTTTTTAAAGGGATAATACGAAAATGCAAGAGGTCCTATGCCTCACTTGGGCACCATTGCCTTTTTTCAACTTGCTTTTCTTCACAGAAGGGAAAGTTCCGGGTGAAAGTTTATGGGCTGCTCTCTCCACTGAGTTTCTAATATTCTTTATGTCTTCAAGGGCTCTCTTTCTTCTGCCCCACTAAACTCTTTTGCTAACTCATCTAGTCAAGCAAGTTCCTGGGGTGACTGAGCTACAGGTGGCTTCTGTGGTTTTTGCTACTTAGCAGCACACTAGGACTGAAATGTGCAAGGCAGCTGCTGTAGTACTGAACGCACGTGGCCTCACCACTGCCCTTGGGCAACCTTTGTCATCTATAGACACTGAAGAGCAGCAGAATGTCAAGAAGGGACCCAGGGTCATTTATGATGAGAAGAAAGGCACCGTCTACAGCTACTCCTATTTCCACTTTGTCTTCTTCCTGGCTTCCCTCTACATGATGATGACTTTGACCAGCTGGTTCCAGTGAGTAGCCTAATTGAATGCCTTAAAACCAAGCTCAGGGTAACAGTTTCTGTACAGCAAAATAGTTGTTTGTGAAGCACAAAACAAAACAATCTCAGTCTGGTTCTCTCAAGTGTGGGGTCATCTGGCCTCTCCTTAACCTTTGTAGCCAACACCCCGACATTCTTCCTGGTAGACCAGAAGCCTTTCTGGGATGTTGAGTGTGGTCACTGCAGTTAAGTTGAAGCTCCCTGGGGGTGCTCAGAGACAGAGGACGAGCTCAGTATGTGAGAGACCTTGGGTCCCATCTCTGTATTGAGAAACAGAGCAAACAAGAAAGGAAAGACTAAGTCCACATCACAAGTGTGGAGAACACTGTCATAGCAATAGAAGAAAGATTGTCTTAAAGACTAATACAGTGAGTGGGGTTTTTTTCCTACTTCAAAATATGTATCTCTTATTCTTTCCAGTTTTTAATTTAGTCAATGCCTAATGGATTTGATTTTTCCTACATGGAGATTCATACAGTATCTATATGTTTGACTGATAGTAGGTGTTTGAGTGACTCTTCTGTGCTACACTGATGTAAGCACTAGAGCTTAATCTCTTGTGGGATTGGCAGACTGTCTTAGTCAGGGTTTCTATTCCTGCACAAACATCATGACCAAGATGCAAGCTGGGGAGGAAAGGGTTTATTGAGCTTACACTTCCACATTACTGTTCATCACTAAAGGAAGTCAGGACTGGAACTCAAGCAGGTCAGGAAGCAGCAGCTGATGCAGAGGCCATGGAGGAATGCTGCTTACTGGCTTGCTTGCTTGCTTCTCCTGGCTTGCTCAGCTAGCTTTCTTATAGAGCCCAAGACTACCAGCCCACAGATGGTACCACTCACAAGGGGCCCTCCGCCCTTGATCACTAATTGAGAAAATGCCTTACAGCTGGATCTCATGGAGGCATTTTCTCAACTGAAACTCCTTTCTCTGTGATAACTCCAGCTTGTGTCCAGTTGACACAAAACCAGCCAGTACAGCAGACCATGACCCAAATCTCTTGACTGTGTCGGATGGTGATTGCTAGGGAGTAGGATACCAGGGGAACAAAAGCTGCAGTCTAGAACCTAGAGTTAGCAAACACTTCCTGGAGGACATTCTTCCTGAGGAAGGGACAAATTTGTTGTTTCCTAGTGATTGTTTAAAAACTGGAGGAATTTTGGCTTGAAACAGCTAAGAAAGTATGGAAGGAGTTAAAATCATAGAGACGAGATGATAATAAATGTTGAAGATAGGTAGAAATTGGAGCCCTCTTTACATTGCTGATAAGAATGTACGATGAGGCCTCATTTGAAAATATAAGTTAGCAATTCCTTGCATGGTTCAACATAAGATCCTAGTGCATAATCCAGCAATTTCCTTCCTAAGTATAGATCTAACACAAAAAAGGAAAAGTAACCAAAAATCATAGACAGATGCTCATGTGATAGTAATTCATAACGATGCAGAAGTCAGGGGTAGCTCAAATGTCCATAACTGACAAAGAGATAGCAAAGTATGCTGTTTCACATAGTGCGATACAATTTATCAATAAGAAGAGGTGATGTACAGTGAGTATCCCCAATCCAGAAACCCCAGAGTGTTCTCAGAGTAAGATACAATTTATCAATAAAAGGGGTGATGTACAGTGGGTACCCCCAATCCAAAAACCCCAGGGTGTTCTCAGAGTAAGATACAATTTATCAATAAGAAGGAGTGATGTACAGTGAGTATCCCCAATCCAGAAACCCCAGAGTGTTCTCAGATTGACAACACACGGGACGGCTACCATTTCCAGTTTTGGATATGTTTACCTGATAACATCTATTTAAATATTCCGGAGTGAAAAACTCTTAAACTTTGGTCTCAGGCTTCTCAGCCGAGGGACACTCACCAGTGCTGATACATGTACAGAGAGCTTTGGAAGCAAATGCTGTGTGTAAAAGCCAATCAAAGAGACTGACCACGTTTCCAGGAATTGGGGTACAAAAGACAAATCCTATAGGCAGAAGTAGGTCAATGAATGCAGGGTGACAGGGGACCGTGGGAAGGGGAGGGCAGCCTAGGGGATGCAGGATGTCTGGGAGGAGAAGGATGCTCTAAAACTGACCGCAGCAACGATTCTGCAAGCCTGTAAGTGTTGGAAAAGCCAGCAAATGGTGCTTTTTTTTTTTTTTTAAAATTTTTGATACTTTATTTACATTTCCAATGTTTCCCCTTTTCCTGGTCTCTTCTTTGGAAACCCCCTATCCCCTCCCCCTCCCCGCCTCTGTGAGGGAATTCCTCCTTCCGCCCATCCATTCCCATATTCCCACCTTGACATTCCCCTTTACTGGTGCCTCTAACATCCTCAGGCCCAAGGGCCTCTCCTTTCTCCCTGATGGCCATCGAGGTCGTCCTCTGCCACATATGTGGTCCGAACCATGGGTCCATAGATGTGTGTTCTTTGGTTGGTGGTCCAAACTCCAGGACAACCGGGGGGCGGGGGTTCAGGCCCATTGACGCTCTTGCTCCCTCCATGGGGCTGCAAACGCCCTCAGCTCCTTCAGACCTTTCTCCAACCCCTCCATCTGGGACCTCACTCTTAGTCCAGCGGTTACACTTAAGTGAAACTTGGACATTCTGAACTTTTGGGCTAATATCCGCTTATCAGTGAGTGCATACCATGTTCTTTTTTTGTGACTGAGTTACCTCGCTCAGGATGATATTTTCAAGTTCCATCCATTTGCCTGCAAATTTCATTAAGTCATTGTTTTTAATAGCTGAGTAGTACTCCATTGTGTAAATGTACCACATTTTCTGTATCCATTCCTCTGATG
>CM052716.1:56239773-56255645 GCA_028551405.1 Uromys caudimaculatus
GGGGGGGGGGGGTGTCAGGCCCATTGACTCTCTTGCTCCCTCCATGGGGCTGCAAATTCCCTCAACTCCTTCAGACCTTCCTCCAACTCCTCCATCTGGGACCTCACTCTCAGTCCAGCGGTTACTGTTAAGTGAAACTTGGGCATTCTGAACTTTTGGGCTAATATCTGCTTATCAGTGAGTACATACCATGTTCCTTCTTTTGTGACTGAGTTTCTATTGCTGCAATGAAACACCACGAACAAAATGCAAGTTGGAGAAGAAAGGGTTTATTCTAATCCTTCCACACTGCTGTTCATCACTGAACAGGCCTTGGAGGGGTGCAGCAGACTGGCTTGTTTTACATGGCTTGCTCAGCCTGCTTTCTTATAGTTCCCAGGACCACCAGTCCAGGGATGGCACCACCCACCATGGGCTGGGCTCTCCCTCACTGATCATTGAGAAAATGCCTTACAACTGGATCTCATGGAAGCATTTCCTCAGCTAAGGGCTTTTTTCCTCACTGATGACTCTAGCTTGTGTCAAGCTGACACACAAAACCAGTCAGTGCAAATGCCTTAAGACTCCTGAGCTAGCTGGGCAGTGGTGGTGCACACCTTTAATCCCAGCACTTGGGAGGCAGAGATGGGCGGATTTCTGAGTTCAAGGCCAGCCTGGTCTACAGAGTGAGTTCCAGGACAGCCAGGGCTATACAGAGAAACCCTGTCTCGAAAATTAAAAAACAAACAAACAAAAAACAACAAGGACTCCTGAGCTAGAGGATAAATACACTGTCCAGGTAGTGTAAGCAACCACAGTGAAACCACCAAAGTAGACCACTCCATGGGCAGAAAAACATTTATTGGGGGACAAACTGCCAGGAAGTCTCCTTAGAGGGCAGCAGTCCATTGGAAATGAAGCACTTTTATATGACAGCAGGTGGGAGTATTTGAGTGGGCTGTTCTGGTTAATCAGGAGCTAGATGGACTTTGCCTGGGACACTGTGGACAGAGAAGGGAAGTGTCAGCTTTTAGGTTTCTGTTTATTGGATATGATTCCTTCTGCTTGTCCAGTAAGAATCCAGCTTGGGTTGGTTCCCAGCCAGCATCTTAGGACATTGTCAGCAGCACTGTCTGGTGCTTTGTAGGCTAACAGGTAGACACTGAGGAAAAAGGGAGGTGATTGTGCTGAGTTCATGATTCTCGGAAAGATCGGGAGCAAGGAAGTGAAAGCAGCTCCAGAAAATGAATAGCATGACTCCGTTTGATCAGATGACCACTGAAGATTTGGAGGAAGTCTTCCCAAAAAACAAATTAGACAGGAAGTACTGAGAGCCCAGGAGAAAGCTGTGACTTGTGCTTCACAAACTCTGGGCATGAAAACTAATTATAATGGTATAGATATGTTAATTATATATCTTATATATAATTATAAATATATAATACATATATAAAACATATAATAATAATTATATAGTTATATTAAAGAATCCTCAGATAAATAAGGATTGGCTAATTTTCTTACAGGCTGTAATCAATTATAGGAAGTTATAGCAGATTTTTTTCTAGAAATATCTAAAATTGGAATGATATAAAACAAACCTGTTCATTTTATAATTGATACATTTTACAGCCTGTGGCAGTCTAGTAAATAATTTTAAGGTGTTTCACATGAAAGCATGTAAAACCTTAAAAGGCACAGTGTACCATGACAAATAGAATGTCCTTATTAAATGACAGGAATCAGATTTTGTTTAAAAACTAGACATTTATGATTATCTGTTCATGAGTATCGAGTTAAGGAATCTTGATTTTTATATTTTGTGAGTCAGAACTTGGTCTCCATGTAGTGGGATAAACAGTAACGTCTCACCAGCTTGATGAATGTAAGAATTAGGTACAGGGTGGCTTTAGAGGAATGGCTCACCCAAGAAATCTCCCCTCTTTGTCATAAAAATGAAGGACAGGATTATAGAGTGTGGAGTGATGTTTTTTGGGGGATATCTTAGTCAGGGTTTCTATTCCTGCACAAGCATCATGATCAAGAAGCAAGTTGGGGAGGAAAAGGTTTATTCAGCTTACTCTTCCACACTGCTGTTCATCACCAGAGGAAGTCAGGACTGGAACTCAAGCAGGTCAAGGAGCAGGAACTGATGCAGAGGCCATGGAGGGATGCTGCTTACTGGCTTGCTTCTACTGGCTTGCTCAGCTTACTCTCTTATAGAACCCAAGACTACCAGCCCAGATATGGTACCACCCACAAAGGACCCTCTGCCCTTGATCACTAATTGAGAAAATGCCTTACTGCTGGATCTCATGGAGGGATTTCCTCAAGGGAGGCTCCTTTCTCTGTGATAACTTCAGCTTGTGTCAAGTTGACACACAAAACCAGCCAGTACAGGGGTAGTAAAATGGGGTGGTACAGGTGGTGTTCACATGGTGTTTGTGTTTAAATTCAACAACATAGCTTGTCATTTCTTAAGATGCATTTTGAAAAACATTTTTTAACTGTTTGGCTCGGTAGCCAATACTTGATGGAGTCACCAAAGCAAAACTATTCATCAAGTGTTGGGAAGCAGGTGTGGCTACACTTTATAGTTTACTTCACATAAAATTGATTATTTTCTCTCCTGCTCTTGAAAATTATTTATTATTTATTTATGTGCACGTGCATATACAACACATTGCAGCTGCCCTCAGGGGCCAGAAGAGGTTGTCCCTTGGAGCTAGAAGGTGTGGGTCAGCTTCCGTTACCTTAACAATCACGGAGGAGCCAGGTGATTTTGAGTTTCTTGATGTAGGTGCTAGGATTTGAACTTGGGTCTTCTTGGAAAAACAACTAGTGCACATCTGCCCTTCTTACCTGTTTTAAATTTCCATTTGCTATGCTGGCCTCAGCTCTTCATAGGTTCACAAGCTCCTGTAGTAAACAATTTTAAATAATCCTAGAGAGGGGTTTCTACCCACCCTAGATAATTGAATCCCGGATTCAAAGCACGCACGGCCTTTATATTTTAAATATGCCTTAGGCAGTGCGACAGCTGGGCAGCTGCCTACCTTCCACTCTGTTAGAATCCACTTTCTCGTTGATAACACCAAGCTATCACTCACCATTTACTGTGTTCCATCTGTGCTGCTCCCAGCTCCAACCAGGCAGCCCTCTGGCCCACATTCTCTTGGCCCCCTAGCCCAGGGCAGCTCTCCTTCCTCCTCTCCTGCACGTTCTTCTTCATTTCTTGGGGCTGGCTTTTCCCTCTCCTAGTGCTTCTCTCTTTTCTCCTCTCCTCTTTTCCAAGCCCAAGAACCCAACCCCACCTATTTCTCTTCTGCCCAGCTATTGGCTGTTGGCATCTTTATTCACCAATCACATTTAACTGGGGGCAGGGTTATTCAGTTAGGGTTATTAAATTAGGACATTCTTTGGGGCAATTTTGGGCACCCAAACAGGCTCTAGCCTTTTATTGACCAGTTAGAATGGGGAGAAGTTCCATGTGACATCACCTGAGTTCTTGACGGACCGCTAGTGGCGGGAGGGGAACCCGGACTGCTCGTGGCGGGAGGGAACCCGTCTGGAGGAAGCAGTACAGCTCCTTTCTGGTTTCTTTGAGCATGGTGCTTGAAAATGAGTCACAGATGCCCAAGTACACCACACTGAGGTCATGGAAAGTCCTTTAACCATACAGAGGCAAATGCAAAGCCAAGCTTTACTACCCACCAACTATATGATTTTGTTACTTAATTTCATGGGGCCTTTGTTTTCTCCTCTGAATAAGACAGTCATAGTGAGGTTGTAGTGATGGACCAAGAAAATATTTCAGAAACAATTCATCCAGTAGGCAAAGAGCCAGTGTTTGCTAGAGAGCTTGTGCAAAACAGAAGCTTTTGTTTCTGGTTTTGAAAAAAGAGTGGGATTTTAAAATGATTCTTCTTCCATAGAAGGTAGAGATTGACATTAAGCCCCCAGGGTAGATATGCAAGCAAGCAAGCACTAGCCATGTGCTGGAGGAATGTCAGTGCAGCGGGAAACCAGAGCAGTCATTACCAGCATATGGCAGAGATCTGAAAGACAGCCATACCCATCACCGTCTAGCCAGGAAGATGGCACTGAGGATTTGATAGAAGAAATTCAATGTGGGGGACTTCCAAAAAGTGCTGGGAGAGCTGAAAGTACAACCAGACCTCAGTGAGGCAAAGGAGGCATGTGCTACTGTTCCCACGCCCAGAGAACACGGGAGCGAGGAGGGAGAGTCAGCGAAGGGAACCGGAGAGCAGTGGGTGTATACATAAGGCTCAAGTTCTGCTTGATACGCACCACACACAGAAAGACAGAAAGGAAAAGAAATCCTTGGACCTCAAAACATTGTTCTTCTAGGGGGTGACAATCTTAATTAGAAACCAGTTTTCAAAACACCCATGGAAGGCAGTTTGGAGGGTGTGGGTCAGCTTCCTATTGCCTTAACAAAAATATCCCAAATGACCAGCTTATGAGGAGAAAAAGGTTGTTTGGCTCAAAGGTTTGGACGATTGACTGACTCCATAGCTTTGGGGCCAATGACCTGTCTGCCCACTTTATGGCCAGGACACAGAGAAAGAGAGAATGTGTCCTAATACCCTTTCAGGCGCATGCCTCCATAATAGGAAGGCCATCGGTTAGGCTTTGCTAATACTTCAGCATTCTCAGCTGGGGATCAAGTCTTCAGTATCACACAGAAGACACTTAACTAAGGACTAAAGAGGTCACTGTTTTCACCTCCTGAGCAGCAAAAAGAAAAGCAGAGAGTGGGCCTGAGAGTAAGTCAACAGATGACCAGAATCACCACAGACACAGATATCTTCCATGTAACTGTTTCCATGGTGTAGGACCCAGTCAAGAGTAGGTGCCTCATAGCTTCTGCTTTTCTTTTCTGTAGCACCAGTACTCCTAGGGTTTAGTGGAGACCCTGAGTTATAATTAAACAGGAAGAAAGCTCATGGGTGTTAGAGTTTTTTGGTGGAGTACCTTGGAGGGCCAGGGCCAAGGAACGCTGCAGAGATCACAGCACGCATCAGATATAGCTCAAGGGATTTATTGGGGGTGGGAGCAAAAGACCTTTTCAGAGTGGGTATATGAGAGAGACACAGAGACAGAGAGACACAGACACAGAAACACAGAGACACTGACTGAGACAGACAGACAGACAGACAGACAGAGAGCAAGAGATCAGACTGTGATGGCAGGGGACCTTTTAAAGGGGTTAGCAACTGGTCATGACATGGCATAGCTGCTGGTGCTCGGTTGCTGGAGGCAGGCTAGGGAAGCGCCTGCTTTCTAATAACGGGTGTCCCATGTCAGAAGAGAACTAAGTTGTGACAGCAAACACAAACACAAGCAGTGGCTTATCACTGTGAGCAGATAAACTACATTTTTTCCCATGGCCAACAGAGCCACAAAAAGCAACTAAAGTAGAACCATTTGCAACAGACCAAAGTAACATAGTTTGCACCAGATAGTAAGAAGATGCATTTTGGTAGCCAGAGCCAAGATCTGTCGATGGCAAGGAGAACATATGAAGGGAAGGAGAGAGGAATAAGGACTGCACCCAAGTTTACTCTGAGCAACTGCAAGGCTAAAGCCACTCATGAGACTAGCAGGCAACTGAGCAGAAAGGGGGTTTCAGGAGCAAGGCTTTGGGTTTTGATATGTCTAATTTAAATATTTTTGTTTTTAAAGTCCTTTTCTTTTTTCTTTTTTCTTTTTCTTTTTCTTTTTTTTTTTTTTTTTGGTTTTTCGAGACAGGGTTTCTCTGTGTAGCCCTGGCTGTCTTGGAACTCACTCTGTAGACCAGGCTGGTCTTGAACTCAGAAATCCGCCTGCCTCTGCCTCCCAAGTGCTGGGATTAAAGGCGTGCGTCACCACTGCCAGGCTAAAGTCCTTTGCAAAGCTGCCACTTTTGTTTATTTGTTACACAAGACAGGAGCCGCAGCACTGGTTGACACAGCTAATGGAAATCCCTGTCTGTTGTACTTCATCTCTAGAAAGGCAGCAGCTAGGATTTGCCCACAATCTTTGCCCCAAACTCAAGACACTGATATGGTACTTTTTGAAGAAACTAAATAACTCGAGAGGTAATTCCTGCAGATGGCAGCTGGGATTTGCCACAGGGATGTGCGTCTACAAGCACTGGAAAGCAGCTCGTCACAAACCCACAAGCTCTGCCTTTGCACATTCCCAGGCTCAGTGCTAATCCCACGGACTATACACGGATGAGCAGAATGTATGGATGTAAAAATGACCAGAGTCAGCTGAGACCAATGCTTTGCCCCAGAAATACAAGCAAGAAGATCACACACCTCTGAGAATTGCCCCCGAGGGTGGGGGTGGGGTGGGCAGTGGTAGTGCGGCTGGTGAAATGGCGGAGCAGATACTGGCAATTGCTGCCAAGCCTGATAGTCAGAGTTCGATCCCTTATCCTACACAGTGGATGGCGAGCACTGACTCCCACAAGTTGCTTTCTGATCTCCATGCATGTGCCATGGCACACACATGCCCATTCTCTCTCTCTCTCTCTCTCTCTCTCTCATTCTCTCTCACACACACACACACACACACACACACACACTAAATGAAAATGCAATTTAAAAATTAAGAATTTTTTGGATTTCCTCCTGATATGGAACAGTCTTTCAGAAACAATTGAGCCTTCTGAAGAAGAGTTAACAGTTTATTTACATAATTGAAAACTGGCTCCAATGGCCTTTAAGTAACAATTGATGAAGAAAAAGAATCAATACTAAAATTGGCACAAATGAATGAAATATAGAAAAAGAAAATCAGAATGAGCAAGAGAGAGCAAAAGGGGGGATGCTGAAGTACTAGTCTAATAATGAGTACTTACTCTAATAGTGAATAAACAGACTTGTTAGCTCTTTTGTCATGAAATGTAAGAACACTTACATCTGGTCAGACTCAACTCAGCACTGGAGTCTACAGTCTCACTCTCAGCTGAGACCTACTAAATCACTTGACAGCTAAGAAATAACTAAGGAGGTCGCTGGTCTAGCTGCAGATGGCTTGTTGTAATGAGACAATCTTTTCTACAGCAGGATCGATTCTCTCTGCCCCGGTGTCCCACATGAACAGCGCCACGTTTCCTGGATGGGAAAATAAATGACAAAATTTGTAGATTATCAAAGGACATCTCAGAGAGCAGTAGCTTTAATAATGCTGATGGGTTCCGAGCTGAAGTTTTCTACGTGAACACTGTGTGTGTGTGTGTGTGTGTGTGTGTGTGTGTGTGTGTGTGTGTGTGTGTGTGTGTGTAGGGGGAAGGAAGAGAGGGAGATGAAAAGAAAAGGAGGGAGGACTCTAGTGGGAATATCTAAGGAGGAAAGGAAATAAGCTTGGCTCCAACATTTTAGCAAAAGCTTCCTATTGAATGAAATAGGCCTGTGGCCTAATTAATGTTATAAATTACTTAATATTTCTGTGCTTGTTAGTTTTCATCAATGTGACACAAAGAGTGTCACCTAGGAGGAAGGATCCTCTTGCTTCCGTCAGGATGACCAGAGGGCATGTCTGTGGAGTTTTGTAGTTTTTTTTTGTTTTGTTTTGTTTTGTTTTTTCATATAATATACTTTGGTTAAGTTCTCTCTCAGTCCTTCCAGATCTTTCCCATCTCCTGTCCTTTTTCTCAAATTCAAAAAAAAAAAAAAAAAGAAGCAACAACATACACACACACACACACACACACACACACACACACACACACACACACACAAACAAAAACCAGGAAAAAAACTCTATAAAAACATAAATCAAGCCGGGGAGTGGTGGCACACGCCTTTAATCCCAGCACTTGGGAGGCAGAGGCAGGTGGATTTCTGAGTTCGAGGCCAGCCTGGTCTACAGAGTAAGTTCCAGGACAGCCAGAGCTACACAGAGAAACCCTGTCTGGCAAAACAACAACAACAACAACAACAACAACAACAACAACAACAAAACATAAATCAAAACAAACAAAAGACTAAGACAAAAAAAAAAAGCCCAAAGAAAGCAAAATACCATTGAGCTCATTTTGTATTGCCAAGCTACCTCTGGGCATGGGGCCTTCCCTGAAGTGTGGCTGATATACCCAGTGAGACTCCACTGGAGAAAACTTTGCCAGCTGGTATCAATTGCAGATAGGTTCTTGGGCATGAGTGGGACCCCATGTCCTCTCAACCCTGGAACCCCATCGGGCTTGAACCTGTGCAGGTCTTGTGCACAGTCTTTGTGAGTTCATATATGTATCAGTTAGGTTGTGTCTGGAAGACCCTGTTTCCTTGGAGTTGTATATCACCTCTGGTCTTACAATCTTTCTTTCTCCTCTTCCACAAGTTTCCTGAGCCTTGGGGGGGGGGAGGGTCATGAAAATCTCATTTGAGCCTGAGCGTGCCCAAGCCTCCCATTCTCCCCACTTTGTTCAGTTGTGGGTCTGCATTAATTCCCATCTAGTATAGAAGAAGTTTCTCTGATGGAGGGCTGGACAAGGCACTGATCTGTTGGCATGGCGGTCTGTCTTCAGGAGTTATTTTATTGCTATGTTCCTTTAGCAGAATAACAGCAGTAAGTTTTCCCATAGGCCTGTGACCTGTCTAGTCTAAGGCTCTTGTCCATTTTAGCACCATCAGGTCTGTGTTCCCTATCATGGAGTAGGCTTTAACTCTAACAAGAAAGTGGTTATTCCCATAAAATTGTAACCACTAATGCGCCAGTATGCCTTGCATGTGGGTCACTATTACAGGTTGCAAGGTTTGTAGCTGAGTGACACTGATGACCACTTTTCTCCTCCAGTAGTGTGCAGAGTATTTTCCAGGACCATGACTGCTGCCATGTTTTCCCCACCATGATGGACTGTATATCCTAGCACTGTAAGGCAAATGCGCCCTTTCTTCCTTAAGATGCTTTGTGTCACAGCAACGAGAAAGGTAATTAACACACTCTCCTGTTACTATGTTTATACGGTTGCATGACCCTGAAATGGAGTGTACTTTTCTATCCCTTAACTTGCATTTACTCATATGACTGCCTTTGGCAGATGAAAATAAGGCAGATTGAAATAAAGGCCTGAAATGAGTGATCAAAGCCTGGCCTCTGACCTTCCACTGTCTGCCAAGAGGACAGTATGTGGGTCCAAGGCAGATAGGAAAACCAAGGCACACACCTGAAGCCTACCTACAGCCTGGAGCCAGGGCCAAATGGGTCCAGTCTAGAGCACCATGAACAGACTCAAAGATGCATGAGCAAGAAGCAAATGCTTTTTATTACAAGCTTCCTGAGCTTTCAGTGTGTCCTTACAGAGGATTATAGCTATGACAGTGGGCTAACACAGTATCTGTGGAAGCAAAAGCTCTTCCCAATTCAAATGGATTTTATTCTTGAGCACATTTCTTAGGGATGAGATTTTGGTAATGAAGTTCAGATAAATTCTACAAAGTATATTATTAAAGATGATTCCTGGAATAGAGAGATGGCTCAGCAGTTAAGAGCATTCACTGCTGTTGCAGAGAACCTGAGCTCAAGTCTGTCTTAGTTACTTTACTGTGATAAAACACCATGACCAAAAGCAACTTGGGGAGGAAAGGTTTATTTGATTTGCATATCCTGAATCATATCTGTTGAGGGAGGCCAAGGCAAGAAATCAAACTGAGCAGGAACTTGGAGGTAGGAGCTGGTGCAGAGGCCACGGAGGACTGCTGCTTACTGGCTTGCTCCCTGTGGTTTGCTCAGCTTTGTTGTAGAGCCCAGGACCACCAAGGGTGCCGCGTCCATAGCATCACTAATTAGCTAATTAGGACAATGCCCTGTAGGCTTGCCTACAGCCAGATCTCATGAAAGCAGTTTTCAGTTGAGGTTTCCTCCTCTGAAATGACTCTAGCTTGCATCATGTTGACATAGAATTAGCCAGGACAGAGTCCCAGCATCTGCATCAGGTGGATTACAACTCTCTATAATGCTAGCTTCAGGGAAATCTGATACCTTTGTCTTCTATAGGGCCCCACCCCACACTCCAGCCCCCTTCCTCTTACACACACACACACACACACACACACACACACACACACACACACACACACACACGGTAGAAATAGGTACAAATAGTTTGTTGCCCCATGGCTTCCCCCTCAGGTAACCAGACCCATTGTGTAATGTCTGGGCTGGAGGGAGGGAAGCTTAGCTAGACACCAGTGAGCGTAGTGCAGAATCTCTTTTGGCAATGAGTTCACAGGCAATAAACACACTTGGGAACAGCTTCAGAAAATTGGTTCCTTTATTGGAAGGGCAAAAGGGATATTTATGCCCTTGGGCAGGTGGCCAATGTCTCTGGGGCAAGGTTTGTGTGACTGTGCACCATTGGCAAGGGTGTTGAAAGATGCTTCATCTACATCCCAGGGGCTGAAGGGTCTGGGGGCCAGGAGAAACCTTACAGGTCAAACAAGGAGTGAGGCCTAATAACTGTTCAGGGTAATACATTCTTTCTAGGGTTTATGGTGGGGAAGCAGGCTTTATGGTATCAGGCTGCGAGTGGGAGGAGGGAGCCAACTCCTGCCATCCTCATGTTTGAAGTATCCAGACTGAAGCTCCCTCAACCTTTCCCCTGTAACTCCAGGCCATTATGATCCCAAAATATAGGAAGTTGATATATAAATGGCCATTGACTATTGATTTGAACATCGGGTTCTCTGATTTTTTTAAACCATAGCTTCTCATGTAGAAATGAATTGAGCATATCATATAGTCTTTTCTTTTTTTGTTTTTAGTTTCGTTTTTGAGACAGGGTCTCACTACAACGTAGCCTTTGCCATCTTGAAATTCACCATGTAGACTAGGCTGGCCTTGAACTCACAGAGATTCATCTACGTCTGCTTCCTGAGTGCTGGGTTCAAAGGCATGAGCCGCCACACTCAGCTAAGCAGATAGTATTAAGTACTGTATTATTTACAAATTTGGCTAACTGAGGGGAGAACATTTATGCAGCTAGTTCAAAGATACAAATACTCTTGAAATTTCTGTAGTTATTGTTGTTGTTGATGACATGATGATTTTAAACACAGGATCCTACATTGTTGCCCAGGGTGGCCTGAAAATATTACATAATCCAGACTGGTCCTGAACTCACAGAAATCCTTCTGCCTCAGTCTCCTGAGTGTTGGAATTTTGGGAGTGAACCACCATCCTCTCCTCTTAGACTGGTTTATGTTTTTACTGCATTTCCTTACCTGTTTTCATGAATGTGTACATATGGGGGTACATGCATGCCATGGTGCGAGTGGGGAGGTCAGTGGACGACTTCCAGGAGTGGGTTTTTTCTTTTATAATATGGGAACCAGAGATTCAACTTTGGTCCTGAGGTTTGGTGGCAAAGTACCTGTACCCACTGTCTTAGGGTTTCCGTTGCTGTGAAGAGACACCATGACCAAAGCAACTCTTATAAAGAACAACATTTAATTGGGGCTGGCTTACAGGTTCAGAAGTTCAGTCCATTATCATCATGGTGGGAACATGGCATCGTCCTGGCAGACATGGCACTGGAGGAGCTGAGAGTTCTTACATCTTGTTCTGAAGGCAGACAGGAGAAGACTGGCTTCCAGGCAGCTAGGAGGAGGGTCTCAAAGACCCACCCCCACAGTGACACCCTTCCTCCAACAATGTCTCCTGACAGTGCCACTTCCAATGGCCCAAGCATATTCAAACCACCACTGTTAAAATAATTATTTTAAAAAATAAATCCTGGGAGCAGGTTCGCTACCCACACCAATGGTTTGCATTCCCAAAGGAGACACACACGCAAAGCCTTTATGATGGGAGCCATTAGAGCACAAGCTTGGCTTCTGGCCTCACTCATTGTGTGAGAGCCTGACCTTTTGCACCAAGCTAATGTTCGCATGAGCTTGGGAATTCCGAGAATCGGTCAACCACAGGACGTTCAAGATAAGATCAACCACAATAGGTTCCATTAGCTATTGTTCACCCATTGTACAAACCCGATTATTGCTTTACCCCCTCCCCTACCCTCCTGACCCCATTTTTCTTCCTCTTTTTACTCTTTATAAGCAGCAACTTGCTAGGAATAAAACAGACCTTGACAAATCTCTTCTTGGTCTCGCTCCTTTCTCTCGCCCGTTTCTCTTACAGGTTAGGGTCCTCCTCGACCACTGCGAATAACTAGGTCCTGTGAGTCAGGACAAGTGGTGCCCAGACGTGGGGCTCAAGGCACAGACCCTCTCCAGACGGACCCCTACCCAGAAAGAGAGTCGCTGCAGCCCCTTGATTATTGCGAGACTCCTTTCACCGCTCATGAAAGTTAACCATCTCTGGTGAGTGTTTTTGTCCGTCTCATTTTGAAATGGGCCATAAATTGTCTAAAGAGTTGGTCTTTACAAAAGACCTCAAAGTTTCCCTCAGGGAGAGAGGAGTTAGAGTTAAGAAAAAGGATCTTGTTAAGTTTTTTTTTCATTGATGAAGTTTGTCCCTGGTTTTTGGTCAATGGACCTGAGATTCATCGGAAAAAATGGCAAAAAGTAGGTAGAGATTTAAATGAAAAGCTAGAAAAAGAAGGATCAGGTTCCATTCCTGCTTCAGTTTTTTCATATTGGGGCCTTATTAGGGATATAGTGGAGGCTGCCTCGGACGATCCAGACAAGCAACATCTCTTGTTGGTTGCAGAGTCTTGTCTCCGTCCTTTGTCGCGCGCCGCTTCTGTAGTTTCACTTCCCCCTGCTGAAAAACCTCTTTCGAGATCCACATCAGTTATCATTGATATGCCCAGTCCCACTAAGGAACCCTTATATCCGCTCTTCCCCAAGGAAGTGCCCCCTTAAGTTGCCCTGTTTTTGCCAAAACTAAAAGGATCCCCCCTGATGATCCCCTAGACCCAGGAAATGCAAGTTCCTTGGAGGAAGAGGCAGCACGTTATCACAATCCAGACTGGTCTCCGGCTTTGAGGGAGCCTTTATCTTGCCCCCCCATATGGTATACAGACCTGTGCCCCTGCCCTTACGGCTACGGCCCCTCTTCCTTCTAATGCTACCCTCTTGGAAGCTAAAAAATCAGCTTTTAACTCAAGTTAGAGATTTGAGAGAAGTTCTTGATTTACAGAAACAGTTTGCCCAGCTTTCCACCGAATTGTCTTCTTTACGACAGTCCTTACACCAGACTGTTCTCTCCCCGCCCCCAGTCCTACCTAGTGCCCAGACAAAAGGAAGCAATAAGAAGCCCAGCAGGACAAAACATGCCAATTTGACTTTTCCCATTCTGACTCGCTCTTCAAAATTGGCCACTGCAGAGGAGCCCCCCTCGTCCTCTAAGGACCCTCCCTCTGACGGCTCCCAACAGGGATCAGACAGCGAGGATGAGATCGAGAATGATAACAAAAGAGAACCGGCGTCGGCACTGCCGCTCGCTGCTCCGCCGCTTCACGTGAAATTCGTAAACTTCATTTTAAAAACTTAAAGGATCTTCTTAGTGCCGTTAAGGCGTATGGGCCTAATGCTCCCTTTACCCTTTCAGCCTTTGATGCAATTTCCCTCGGGGGCTACTTAACCCCATCAGAATGGATAAGGAAAGTCCAGGCCGTTTTGACACGCAGACATTTTTTAAATTGGAAGTCTGATTTTCTTGATTGCTGCCAAACCATAGCTGCTGCCAATTTAAAAACATTGCGCTCTCCTACTAATAATTGGACCTTTGAAAAACTTAGTGGACAAGGAAAGTATGCCTCGGAGGAGTGACAACAGCGCCTCCCCTTAGGACTCTTAGCCCAGACTGCCAGCGCAGCTCTTGCGGCTTGGCGTGCTCTCCCCCATATAGGATCCCCATTTGCCCCTCTTACCAAAATTTTGCAAGGAAGCCAAGAGGATTATAATGATTTTGTTAGTCACTTATTAGAAGCTGCAGAAAGGACTCTTGGGCAGGAAGCTAATGATGATAGGCTTGTTAAACAACTTGCTTATGAAAATGCAAACGCCGCGGAACATTGCGAGGCAAGACTAGAAATAAGACTCTTGATGAAATGATCCGCATATGCAGAGATGTAGATCCTATTTTCAACAAGATGTCACAGGCTATGCATCTGGCCATTGGGGCAGCCATGCAGGCCACGGCTCCATCTCAACAGCCATCCAAAACATGCTTTAAATGCAATCAACCAGGCCATTTTACCCGAAATTGCCCTTCGTTGGCCTCTCCCGGCGGGGGAACTCTTGCCCGCCAGACACAACCTGCCACTTTATGTCCCAGATGTAGAAGGGGCAGGCATTGGGCAAATTCCTGCCTTTCCACTACAGATATTAATGGCCAACCCTTGCCTCCCCTTCAGGGAAACAGACAGAGGGGCCAGCCCCGGGCCCCACAACCCATTCCATTTGTCCAGGCCTCGAGGAACAGCCCACCTCAACCCAAACTCCCCTCCTTTGAGCCACCTCAGGAAGCGCAGGATTGGACCTGTGTGCCTCCACCTCAACAATATTAAAACCCGAGGATGGAGTACAAATTCTTTCTACTGGTGTTTATGGACCCCCACCAACTAATACTTATTTTTTAATTTTAGGACGTGCTTCCACCACACTTAAAGGCTTACAGGTTCACCCTTCCTTGGTGGATAATGATTATACAGGAGAAATTAAGATTCTGGTCTCCTCTATCCAGGGTCCATTGTCCATTATGTCAGGGCAACGTTTGGCTCAGGCCTTACCATTGCCTTTAAATATTACTCATCCCGCTATTACTGGACCGAGAGGAACCACATGCCCTGGCTCCTCTGATATCTATTGGATTCAAGTTATGACTAGAGAACGCCCTACCCTTACTTTAAAATTACAAGGAAAACCTTTTAAGGGCATTCTGGATTCTAGAGCAGACTCCACAGTGATACCTCAAGCCTTTTGGACTAAAGAATGGCCCCTACAGGCCTCCATGACTCATTTACAAGGCATTGGGCAATCAAAAAATACTCTTCAGAGTACTCAATTATTGACTTGGGAAGATGAAGAAGGAAATCAGGGCTCAGTACGACCTTTTGTGGTCCCAGGCCTGCCTGTTAATCCATGGGGCAGGGATATTCTCTCTCAGATGGGAGTCTTTATGTGTAGCCCTAACACCATCGTAACCCAGCAAATGTTGTCACAAGGATATCTCCCTGGACAAGGCCTAGGAAAAGAGGGACAAGGCCGTCCTTCACCCATAATAACTGTCTCAAGGCCAGGACCACCAGGCTTAGGATTTCCTAGCCACTTTTCATAAGGGCCATTGCTCCTCCTGCACACCAGGCAGATAGGATAACTTGGAAAGACGACTCCCCTGTCTGGATCGATCAATGGTCCTTCCCTTCTAAAAAATTGACTGCAGCCAGAGATTTAGTGCAGGAACAACTAGCTGTGGGACATATTGAACCCTCCACCTCTCCCTGGAATACCCCAATTTTTGTAATTCAAAAGAAAACAGGTAAATGGCGCCTACTTCATGACCTTAGGGCCGTAAATAAGACCATGATGCCAATGGGAGCCCTACAACCCGGCCTTCCCTCTCCGGTTGCTATTCCTCGAGGATTTTTCAAAATTGTTATTGATCTTAAAGATTGCTTTTTTTCAATTCCCCTACATCCTGAGGATTGCAAATGATTTGCCTTTATGCTCCCTGTTGTTAATCATATAGGTCCCTCACCCTGCCTTCAATCGCGTGTGCTTCCTCAAGGGATGGCAAATAGTCCCACCCTATGTCAAAAATATGTTGCACAATTTATAGATCCATTTAGAATAAAGTATCCTCATTTATATATCATTCACTTTATGGATGATATTTTATTGGCAGGACCAAATGAACAACAATTACAACTAGTTTGCCAAGACCTTATTCTGAGATTACAAAAACAAGGCCTC
>CM052716.1:56256145-56281285 GCA_028551405.1 Uromys caudimaculatus
TAAGGAGCGGTTAGAGTATTCGCCATCACCAGATGGCGCTGTTACTCTGAGGAAACTTGTGGATGGCGCGGGGTGGCTCGCCCGAAGCGCCTGCGCATTAAGGGTGTACATGACTAATCACTGCCCACTCCCGGGGCGCGCCAACCAATGGAGGGCACGCTGCCTCAGGGCTATATAACACCGCAATTCTGGGGCCCCGGGTTGTTCCTCCTCTATCAACGGCAAAATAAAGCTGAACTGCAGATGGAGCCTACTACGTGTCGCGTGTCTTCTTGCCGGCGAGAGGCGCGCGCGACAAGTTGCCCTCAAACCACCGTGGTATAGTGACAGCAACTCCTAATTTGTTTTTGGTATTTGCTCTTTTTTTTTCTTTGAGAAATTTATTTATTTTTTTATGTATATACATAAAATACACTGTCTCTGTCTTCAGACACACCAGAAGAGGGCATCAGATCCCATTGCAGATGGTTGTGAGTCACCATGTTGTTGCTGGAAATTGAACTCAGGACCTCTGGAAGAAAAGTCAGTGTGCTTAACTGCTGAGCCATCTCTCCAGCCCAGTACTTGGTCTTGGTTAAGTGTTATTCCTATGTCTCTTGCTCTGGGAACTGAGGACTTAACTTTGAAGGTTACGAACCACAGCTAGAATCAAAATTGGATTCCAGAACGCATAATTTTATCGCTTATGCCATAAATCCATAACATTTTATTTTTTCTTTTCTAGTTTGAGTTTTTGCCAGCCTCAGTATCAAATTGGGATGTGGTTGTCATGGCAACTAAACTTCCTGGTTTGATGCTTCCATTATTGTTTTATTATTATGTCAGACATTTTACTTAAAGAAATTTTTTCTTGTATACTTTCAATCTGCTATATGACGAATCTATAGATGTAGGAGTCCCGGATATGGAGGGTCATTTGTAGGCCTGAGAGAACATATATTAAGCTGGAATAGCATATAAAAGCGCTAGGGTTGGCAGACAAGGCGATACACATTTCTATTAGGTGGGCCGGGCAATCTCATGGAGAAAGGGGCTTGGGAACAAGACATCTGGAGAAGTGGGAAAGCAGAAGACATGGCGAGGGAAGCCCTGGTTCTGTAGCAAGAGTGAGCTGCCTGCAGGACTGGGAGTCTCCTGCTTGAGGTGAACTTATCTAGAGACGTGCGAGGTGTTGCGCTCTGAGGAGCAAGGCTAAGAAGCAGATTATATAAAACCTAGGAAGTAGTCACAGTGTGAGAGCTGGGGTGGAGAATCTGAGGTTAGCTGGAGACAAGGTCAATAAAGCCTCATAGTCTCGATGTGTGGTGGGAGGGTGATGGTTCGGGAAATGGCAGCATAGGGCCCACCTTGAGCAAATGATCCCTCTCCTGGTACGGCGAGTGCGGGAAGCAGAACTAGACTGGATCCAAATCTTAACACTGAGCTTTTGAAATGGGGCTTTGCTTTGTTTCTCCCACAGGGAACAGTGTTATTAGATTTCATCCTGTGGACAAAAATACTGAGTTTATAAAGGAAAGGAAACTGTACAATTTATGTTTTCAGTAGGATTTGTAAGAATGTTTGTCCATTAGTGATAGTTGTTGAGTTTCAGTTTTGCAGCAGATACTGTGCTAACTACTGCAGGCTGCTGTTGTGAGACCTCAGGGTAAAAGATTAATTAGATGAACCGGGCTCAGAAGAGGGGTCTGGGAATCATTAGCGCATGGTGATAATAATGGAAGGCTTCAGTGGATGAAATCATCGGTGTGGAGATCCTAAGGAAGAGAGAAAGACCTGTGTGGAGCTCTGCCCTTCGGCGTTCCGATGGAGGAACAGCTCCCAAAGGTTCACAGAGAGATTCAGGAAGTGCATTTGGCATGGTGAAACCCCAAGGGACAAAGCTGCTCAAGTTCCCTTTTTACCAGGTACCGAGAAGCCAAAGAAGACAACACAAGATCATTTGTCTTCTTGGGGTCACGGTTGGCCTTAGCAAGAAAGCAAGCCCTGGAGAGAACTCACTTGCCAGAGGGTCGGAGATGAATAGGTGAGCAAACGGGGTTGTGGAGAGTAGACATTTTTCACGAAAATGCGCTTGGCGAAGAGACATTGAGGGTGATGTATGTTTTCATTTGACATCATAGATAAGTAGACACTGGCCATGTAACCCTTAATGGTATATTCTAAGAGACTGAAAAGACAGCCTTATTTGAGATTTGTACCTATCATACACAGGCTCAAGCGTTTCGGTAGAATATTCCCGATTTTCTGCATGAGAAGCTCCCGGTGGCACTGTGGTTCAAAGAAGAATGTGCAAGAAGCCTTTACTTCCTTCCGATATCCACCTTTTCCCATCTGAATTTTTCAGCTGGGCTCAGGCTCTCCTAAAATAAATACAATGCAGAAGTATGATGGTTAATCTTGTCAACTTGACAAGATTTAGAAACACCTAGGAGACATGGCATCTGCCAGAGTATTTCTAGAAAGGTTTAACAAGGAAGGAAGACCCACCCTGACTGTGGACTGCACCATCCCATGGCTGGGGTCCTTTACTAAATAAAATGGAGGGAGTGAGTTTGAACACCAGCCTTCATCTCTCTCTGCCTGCTGACCAGCATAGGGACCAGATGCCCCATGCTCCTCCCACCACCTACCACGCCCCTTCTCTGCTATAAAGGACCACACCCTCAATCCATGAGCCCGAATACATGTTTCCTTCCTTACGTTGCTTTTGTCTTCTCTCTTGTCACAGGGAAGAGAAAAGTAGCTAATACACCTGATTTTCCTTACATATGCATATGACCCTAAGAATTAATTCAGGCCAGCAAGTTTAAACAAAGAGCATCCTGTATCGGCTTCAGACCCTTCCTTAGGGGGCAGCTTATGTATGTGAGTGTCTTTCTATACACCATGACACCTCTATCCTTCTTTTTGCTAGTTGAGACTGAGGTGTGAGTACAGGAACAGATGCAGCCACCTTGGATCTTGAGGTGACTTTTGGAATAGCAGCCATAGACAGTAAGACAAGCAAGCAAATAGGTTTCTAAGTGGTCCCATTTACACAGTGGCCCACCACAGCAGACTCTCTTGAAAAGCCGCCACTCACGGAGTTAGAAGGGGCACATGGTGTTTTTCTTTTCCATATTTAGTGTGCACTTTTTGAAAAGTGTTAACCCATATCCATGGCTTTTCTGTGTGTACATAGAAAAGAGATGACAGCTCAAGTTCATTATTGCTAATAACAGCAGAGCAAGTTAGCCATGGTTTGAGCTTTTCCTTGTCAAGTGTCATTATTAATGTGACTTGCAAGTAAGGTGTTTGATTTCAGTCCTCTGATTGGCATTTTCATTCTCTCTCTAGCTCCTGTGGGCGTGCTACTGGCAGTAGAGTTGGGTGACCAAATGTTGGCTCTTCTCTGAGTGCTCGGCAATGCCAATTCCATCTTGCGTTTGAGCTCTGGTGAGTTTCCTTGTGCCAGCTTCAAAACAAGGCTTACACATATGTGCACCAATATGCTGTGTCTCGATCTTTGCAATTTTGTAGAGAAATTATATTATGACTGTCCTTTATTATATTAAAATAATCAATAGGAGCCAGGTAAAGACATACATCTTTGATTCCAACACTTGGGAGGTAGAGGCAGTTGGATCTCTGTGAGTTTGAGGCCCGCCTGGTCTATATAGCAAGTTCTAGATCGTCCAGGCCATCCCCACATACTGAGACCCCTGGCCCCGCCCCTACCCCCTCACACACACCCAGGAGTCTGGAAAAGGATCCTCGTTCAAACTGTTTTATGAACATTAGAATTATAACTAACTTGTAAACTTACTTAAATTTAATATTTGACGACTTAAATATTTTCCTATGATTGTAGCAAAGGGTATGACAGGATTTTTTAATAGTACTAAACATTTGGAATGGTAAAAAGAATGGCAAAGATCTTAGATACATTTACAAAAGAAAAAATGAGAAATGATTTAATATTATGGATTAGAAACACATTTAATATTTATTTAAAGTCTATCTATCTATCTACTCATTCATTCATTTATATGTATGCGAGCCTGCATGAGTTTCTCTGCAGGTACCTGTGGAGGTCAGAGGGCATCAATCTGATCCTTTGGAACTGGAGTTACAGAAGTTTGTGGGTCACCTTGAAGTGGATGCTGGGAACTGAACCTGGGTCTTCTGCAAGACTGGTGAGTGCTCTTAACCATTGAGCCTTCTCTCCAGTCCACATTTAATAATTTGGGTGTAAATACGTTTACATATTTAAACCAACTACTTCACCATTGGTCTCTTTTATTTTTATTTTTTTAATTTAAAAAAAATTGAGACAAAGACTAATGGCCTTGAAGTCTAACTGGCTGAGGATGGCCTTGAACTTCTAATCCTCTTACCTCCACCTCTCAAGTGCTGGGATTACACCTTGCTTGATTTATGTGGTGCGGGGGACATGCTAATGGAGCCATGTCCCCAGCATGGGTCTTTTTTAGAAGATAAAAGAAACTTACTCTCCTGAAACTCTTGGTCAATGAATGGTTAAGCTTCACTTCCCTTTCCTATATGAACTTCATTTCTAGAAAACAAAATAATTATTGAGGGAATAAAAGTGAATTTATGGTGTTGACTATGTGTGTTTTTGTGCTGTTCTTTCTTTTTCTTTTTCTTTTTGGTTTTTTTTCGAGACAGGGTTTCTCTGTGTAGCCCTGACTGTCCTGGAACTCACTCTGTAGACCAGGCTGGCCTCGAACTCAGAAATCCACCTGCCTCTGCCTCCCAAGTGCTGGGATTAAAGGCGAGCGCCACCACTGCCCAGCTGTGCTGTTATTTCTACTTTGAAGATTGTCTATCTTTTAAATCTACATTACAAATGTAGCAATGAAAAGATATGAGAAATGAGATTTGACAGTGCTTACACAGCATATGTGAGCTCTGGACTAGATCTCTGACAACACTCTCAAATAGAGGGGGGAGGGGAGGCAGAGGGGGGATAGAGAGAATATATATAAATGAATCTCTCTATGGGGTAGAATAAGGCCTATGACCATGAGCTGTTGGTCGTTGGGAGTGAGCGGTAAATGTTTTGTTGTCTTAGTCCTTTAAGAGAACTATAACAAAATACCACACATTCAAATTTTATCTGTCACAGTTCCAGATGCTAGGAGATCCAAGACCAAGGTGTTGGCAAGATCTTCTAGCAAGGGCCCATTTCCTTCCCAGATGACTCCTTCCTGGGTGTTGTCATAGTGCCTTTTACGAAGACAAAGCCCTCCTATCTCACGACGCTCCAAAGCCTTCTTCCTACAATCATCCGGCTGGGAAATAGTATTTCAATATATGAATTTTGAGGGGACCCAAACATTCAGAACATAGCATATTTCTACATTTATAAATCACAACTTAGCTAAAAAGATCCCTTCCCAATAAGGGGACAGGACATGTCAGTGCTACCAAAAAGGAATGGGTGGGGGGTACAGCCCTAAAAATGCAACTAAGGGGTGGGGTCTGATGAGGGAGATGGACCAAGTGGATTCTGGGAATATGGTGGCTGTTGCCTTGGCAACAGGTGTGCGGGTCACGCTGTTGCCTCGGTGTGATGTCACCAGCTTGGAGGTCCTGATGCCAACATACTTCCCTTCTTCTTATAAAGAGGAGGAAAAAAGGGAGGGGGAAGCCGATGGTGAAAAGGGAATTTGGGCATAGCGTCTCTTAAGCTGCTTCCTGCTATGTAGGGGTGTTGTCAATTTTGGGGTGTAGCTGACTTTCACCATCAGGGTCCACCTGGTAAATGTTTGCATCAGGTTCCTTTGTGGACAGCAGCTCTTCTGTGGGCAGCGGCTGGTAATCCTGTAACAGGAACTGATTAATAGTTGTTGGAAATTTTTTGTACTTGTCCTTAAAGGAATGTAGAAACAAGATTAATGAGGCAGGGGGAAACTAAGAACACCAGGAAGATGACTAGGAAAGGAGTTACAAAGGGGAGTATACACTTCCATATAGAGTTTTTGAAAATCCCAGAACTGGAGATCTCACGTTCCCTGAAATTCTGTATGTCTGACTGTAGCTCCTGCATTTTATTTCTCACTATCTCAGATTGGTTGACATAGAAACAGCATTCTTCTTGGAGAAACAGGCAAGGACCACCTTCTTTAGCTGTCAGGACATCTAGCCCCTGTCGGTTCTGAAGCACCACAGCTGCCAAAGAATCAACCTGTTTCTGGATAGTAAGCACAGTTTCAGTCATTTCTTGAGGATTGCTTTTAAACTGGGAAGTGAATTCATTATATTTGGTCATGGAAGTCGTTATCCCTGCAACTCCAGTACCAACATCTATGGCTACTCCCATGGCAACCAAGAGTGGCACGATCTGAACTGCCCTCTTATGTTGGGCGGCTATCATATCTACGACTGGGATTGGCAGGGGCTCGTCTCCCTGGATTACTCCCAGTTCAGGGAAAAGGAGTACCAATGTGCAAACTCCTGACCAGCTGGCGGGTAGGCGATGATATACCTGAGTGCCACCAAGAATTGACGTGTTCTGGACTGCAGGGCATTGTGGCAGAGATGGTATATCAAGGGTTATGGTTGTATTGCAGTCTAGGGCGCTTAGTGTTCCTACAGAATGTGTCCCGGAGGTCTTAAAACAGTTTGCCAAGCCAAAGAGAGGAATAGAGGTAAGGTATGGAGTCATAACAACATTGGAGTCAGAGCAGCTGACAAAAGGTGAGGTAAGGTTACTCGGCAGTATCATCGGAGAGGCTGTAAGTGGCAATTGTGAGTTAATTCCAGGGGGTACACATAGCCAGCAGTCTTTAAAGCGACCAGGCCTGGTGACATTAAGGAGTTGGTACGCCGAGGTCAAGGTCTGAAGCACAAGGCAAAATGACAAGTTAGTGCCATTTATGAGGGGTGATGTCAAAGAGGTAAGGACCTCGGAGGAGTGTTTGACTACTTCCCCTACTTTTCTAATGTCTAGAGGTTGGGCAATTGAGACATATTTTCTCTGGATATGGATAGTACTTACTGGGGAGCCAGGTTGATTTTTACAGTAGAGTTTCCCAACAAATCCTGTCTCCCATGGGTCTTGTATGTAGAAAAAGAGTGTCTTTCGGTGTTGATAGAAGAAATGATTGGTCTCTGATCCTAGCATATGTATCTGACAAGACCAATATGGACAGCCCCCATATTCGTCTGGCCATTTTCTACAATATCTTTTGTCTGGTCAAAGAGAAAGCAAGCGCAGAGATCATAATATTTAGATGGGATGACAGATGCAGGGATGACAGCAATTTGGATCGGCTCCTGGCATCCAGCTATGGAGCAGTTTCCAGACCCTATGTGGAAAGATTGTTTGTTATCTGTGGGGGTTTCTTGAACTTTGAATCTCCAGATGTAAGGGCGACCCCTGGATGGAAATGAACAGCAGGGAGAAGACGAGAAACCCATGTCTAATCCAGTGAGGTCGAGCTCAGCTGCCAGAGTGGAGTCTCATTTTCTGGGATTGGGGACAAGTTGGGCTGTCCCAGAATCCCTGAGGTAGAACAGTCCAGTAAGCTGGGTAGAAAAGTGGGTGTCAGGATCTGTCCAGGTAAAGGCAAATATGTTCTGTGACTGGGTGTCAAGAGGGATAGAGAAAAATGCATCCTTGAGATCCAGGACTAAGAAATGGGAAGTTCCTGAGGGGATAGTGGAAAGAAGAGTATAAGGGTTAGCCACAACAGGGTGGAGGGGGACCACTGCAGAATTAATGCGTCTGAGGTCTTGAACCAGTCGATAGGTACCATTAGGTTTCTTAACTGCTAGTATAGGGGTGCTAAAGGGGGAAGAGGTGGGGCAAAGGAGTTTTTTCCTTAAGAGATCAGAAATGGTAGGCTTAAGTGCCCTGAGGCTCTGGAGAGAAAGTGGGTATTGAGCTTGGGTGATGTACCTGGTAGAGTCCAGTAACTGGATGACAACAAGAGAAGGATGTTTAGCAACAGAGGGGTTCTGGACATCCCAAACTCAGGGGTCCACCTGAGAAGCTGGTAAAGGAAACAACATGTTAGTGTTAGTAGGGTGACTGGCTAGGAGAAGGAACAGAGGAACTGCTGGCGAGCTTGGGTTTAGGTGAATGGGGGGGAGCAAAGGAAATAGAAGCTCCCAACTTAGCTAAAAGATCCCTTCCCAATAAGGGGACAGAACATGTCGGCACTACCAAAAAGGAATGGGTGAGGGGTACACCCCTAAAAATGCAACTAAGTGGTGGGGTCTGATGAGGGAGATAAGGTTGTCCTCCTACCCAGACAATAGGAAAATGTGAAGGTGAAGTGGGTCCCCAAAACTCCTTCAGGACCAAGTGGCCCTGGTGTTCAAGAGAAAGGAGATGGGCCACTGGCATACCATGATAGCTACCCGGGGCTCCCTGCTGTGAAAGGCATGGTCGGGTCGAGAGAGCTCAGGCCCATTCAGTCATCCATAGTCAAGCCTAGGAGGTTGACTGGAGGGTTACCTGGGAGTGACATCTCTCTATGTGATGTGAGGGCAATTGACAGCCCAATGTCTCTCCTGATGGCACCTAGGACATGGTCCCCTTGGCTTGCCGGGGTTGAACCAAGCCCTCCAGTGACCTTGTTGACCACATCTATAGCAGGGGCCCAGTGGACTCTCAGCCTTAGAAGACCAGGAGTCTGGGTTAGCAGCTGAGACTGGTCAGACAGCCTTTGCCAGCATGTGGTATTTTTGTTTTTGGGCTTTCTCATCCCTCTCATGGTACACCTTGAATGCCAGTGCCAAGACTTCTGCCTGTGGTGTTAGGGCCCCTTCTCCAATTGCCTAAGTTTAGCTTTTATGTTGGGGTAGCTCTGGGAAAAAAGTAGGTCATCAGAAGTTGCTTATCTTCTGGGTTTTCGGGATCTAAATTAGTGCATTGCAATAGAGCTTTTGTGAGGTGTTTTAAAAATTGAGATGGGTTCTCCTGTTTGTCCTGGACAATCTCTTGGAGTTTTTTGAAATTCACTGGCTTTAAGGCTGCCTTTCTTAGGCCAGCCAGAAGGCATGTAATAAACCTGTCTTTGGCTAAGATACCACCTGCAGAATTATAATTCCATCGTGGATCCTGGTCAGGTACTGCCTCAGATCCGATTGGATATGTTCTATCTGTTTGGTGAATTCCATCTGTGTGCATTTTTGCCTCTTCCCAAACTCGCCTGCGTTCATCAGGAAGTAAATTATTAGAATCATATGAACATCATGGAAAGTCAAGCTATAAGATTGAGTGATGTACTGGAACTCCTTAATAGATCTGGAAGAGTTAGAAGTATACGAACCCAGTCTGTTTTCTACTTGAGAAAGTTCAGTCAGAAAGAAAGGAACATGTACCCTGACCAGACTGTCAACCCCAGCCACTTCCCTTAGAGGAAGGACCGGTGCTGGGTCAGGTGACTCTGGAGGAGAAGGAATTGGGGGTTTGGTTGTAGCCTTAGAACATGTGATAGGAGGGGTGAAGGTCGGCACCAATGCAGGGCGATTGGAGCGACCTGCAGCTGGCACAGAAGGAGGGGAGGGGTCTGGAGAGGTCGAGCTAGTAGACTCTGGGATATCCTGGTGAGAAGGAGAAACTGAGGCAGCAGTTTGGGTTTTCGTCAGCACGGAAGCAGGTCTGCGGTGGAAGGGAGGTGGTTCATTGGCTGGATCTAGGGTGTTAGAGTCATCTTGTGGTGGCTGAGTAGGTTTCGTGGCTAAGAGAAGTTGGGATGGGGAACAAGCAGAACACAGAGAGGGGTGAGAGAGAAGATAGATGAGTGCTTGGATATATGGGACTTCTTTCCATTTCTCCGACTGCTGGCAGTATGTATGGAGATCTCTTAAAACGATCGCGTCTAACGTGCCATTAGCTGGCCATTTGGAACTATTTTCTAAAGGGTGTTGAACCCAGACCTTATTGCAGAGGTGTATCAATTTTGAGGGCCTCAAATCAGGCATTAAGTTAAGAGATTTGAGATTTTCCAGGAGACATACCAGTGAGGTTCCTGGGGGTACACTTGAAGACCATTTAGCGCCCATTGAATGTTGGGGATGTTACTGAACTATTTGTGCTGGCGTCCCAGAGAAAAGTTCAGCAACTGGTCAGTAAAAACCAAGCTAGAAATTCAGGTTGTCACGTGAAATTTCTAGGGGCTACAGCCAACAATTTCCCAGAAATTGCCAGAAAGCAATTCAAGCTAGTATTAAGAATTTAAACTGGCTGCAAGAACTTGAGGGATTTATGAACTGCTTTTGAGAAGGGAGGTCACCCAAGGGTCTAAGTCTTAACTCATAGGTCAGCCAGGAGATCAGTCATAAGGACCGTGGCACTGAAACACCAACCCCTCAGCCCAGAAAAGGCTAGCCAGACACTATCCAGGTATACAGGGTTCCTCTTGCCAACTGGAGAAACTCCTTCCCAATCAATATGCTGGTGTGTGTTTGTGGACTTCTGCAGTCAGGTAGCAGGAAGTGTGGAACCGTGTGATCAGTGTGACCAGATGGTGGCCCACGTGGTGGGCCGCTGTAGCACAGGTCACATCAGCTGCGGTGGCGGTGGCAGATGGTCTGCGGCAGTGATGGAAATCCATGCGGTGGATGACAATGGGTGCCAGTGGATGGAGTCCACGTGGTGTAGCAGTGGCTGAGGGCAGTGATGGTGGTGGAGGCATTCCTCTGGCAGCCTCTGGGTCGGTCCTCTGGCAGCAGTGGTGGCTTCATGATTGCTCCAGGCAGCAGTTGGAAGCCCCCCCACAGCAACCTGCTTAGAAATATCTGAGTCACAGCACCAATGTTGTGATGGTCGCTCGGCTCCAGAAACCACACCAGGCAAAACAGTTCCACATGGGGTTTATTGAAAGAGAGGGGGACAAGGTGGCAGCGAAAAGAGAAGGGGGAAGAGAAAGTAAGAGAGAGGGGGGAATCTTCTGTTTACATATGGGTAGTGATGTAGCCACAGGTAAAGGTGGGAGATGGGCCAAGTGGATTCTGGGAATATGGTGGCTGTTGCCTTGGCAACAGATGTGCGGGTCTTGCTGTCGCCTGGGTGTGATGTCACTGGTTTGGAGGTTCTGATGCCAACAGTGTGTGTATGGGCTGACTTTACCCATGAGAAATCTGTCTTCATGGCTTAATTATATTGTGAAGGTCTTGCTTCTTAATTCTATTATTAAATTACAACACACACACACACACACACACACACACACACACACACACACGCATACACAGTACTCATCAGAGGATGATTGGATATGTAGATACATGTAGATATGCCACTGAGATAGCTCAGTGAGTAAAGTCATCTGCCACCAACCCTGAGAGCCTGAAGTTAACTCCATGGTATCTATACGGTGGACAGAGAGAGCTGGCGCCACAAGCTGTCCTCTGACCCACACATACATGCCCCACCTCACACCTGCTTACACATACACAAAAATATGCAAAATAAATAAATGCAATAAAAGTTTTTAAAGGACAATGGATATATAGAAAATGTGGTATATTGACAAGATGGGAGTTTCAGTTAGCCATAACAAAGAACAAAATTATATCATTTTCAGAAAAATTGATGGAACTAAAGATTAACAAATTAAGCTGATGAAAGCCAGATTCAGAAGGAGAAATATTACATATTTTCTCTTGTGTTCATAGTCTAGGCTAAAAAATATACATGAAAATAGAAGGGACTATTTGAGGGGCTGGAGAGATGGCTCAGCAGTTAAGAGCACTGGCTGCTCTTCCAGAGGTCCTGAGTTCAATTCCCAGCACCCACTTGGTGGCTCAAAATCATCTGTAATGGGATCCGATGCCCTCTTCTGGTATCTGAAGACAGCTAAAGTATACTCATATACATAGAATAAATAAATCTATTTTAAAGAGAAACAGTTTTTGTTTAATTAAAAAAAAAAAGAAGGGCCTATTTCGCATGAGGAAGGGAGCCTGCAGGAAGAGGTGAGAAGGCCGATAACAGTTGGGGGATAAATATCCTGCAAATGAGTCATACGCATGCATAAAGATGTCATAAATGAGATATGATGTCATACAGTTACTATAAGCTATCAGAAATGAATGGGATGTTGACAGTAGAGGCATTGCTGTTATGGGGCAATTAACTGCTTTCTGGTTGGATTTCAACCTGCTCCAGAGGAGGGGATGTCATGCCCGCTACCATAATCCTGCTGGAAAGTGCATGGTTTGGGATGCCATAGGCCCTAGGAGAGAACCTGCTATTGGTATTTTGCTAAATGGTCATGCTGTCAAATCACATTCTACATATTTATGTTTCTACCCATAGACCCGGACTGCTCTTGACTTTGGCCAGAGAAGTTTCTTTTTGCAGCAGAAGAGACCGAGTGCTCAGCCCCTAAATGAGACATTTTCCTCCCCCTCTACCACCATCACCAAGGTTCAAGGCACATGGAACAAGAGGAGGTAGGAAGAATGTAAGAGCTAGATTGTGGCGAGGAGGGCTGTGAAGATGGAAACTTATGCACATGACATGCCTGTTGCACTTACGATCTCACACCAGCTATACAAGACCAGCACAAGATCAAGCCAACCGAACCTGCATAGGCTGGGAGGTTCTGCCCAGCTCTGTCTCTTGGTGGTTGGGACTTGCTTGAGCATTTGGGGGCAGGGGTTCATGCTTGTTTGAAAATGTGGCCAAAGGTAGATTTCCCATATTCCAGTGGGTGACCATGCACCCATACACATTCAGGAAGCACTGATTGAACTTGGTGGGTTATTATTTTCTAAAAGAGAATATGGAGTTGGGAGGGGCCATGTAGGAGGTGGGGCTTAGAAGAGTTAGATAGAGAAATCTGGGGATGGATATGATCATGTTTCATTGCGTACATGTATGAAATTCTCAAGAATAAAGACAAATTAATATTACAAAAAATAGGAATAGTTCACAGGGCATTCCCAACTAATAAAGTACTAGGTTACTAAGATTCATTTTTTTAAAAATATGTATGCTGGGCAGTGCTGGTGCATACTTTTAATCCCAGCACTTGGGAGGCAAAGGCAAGCAGATCTCCAAGTTTGAGGCCAGCCTGGTCTACATAGTTAGTTCCAGGACAGCCAAGGCTGCAGAGATATTCTGTCTCCAAAACCAAACCAAACCAAACCAAACTAACCAACCAACCAAACAAAAATAATATTTAAAAAGGAATGGCTTGGGGAGTAATATTAACATAAATTTAGTTCTCTCAGCTCTACCCCATTGCAGCGCTTAAACAGACTGCAGGGTTTCATCCACGCTAGCCAAGAATCTACCACTGACTACATCATGAGCCCATAAGCCTCTTAAAATCATTAAGGTTCTGAGTGTTTTTTCCAAAAAGATTAAAAACTGCTGTTGATTCAAGAAATGACTGGCTAATCTAAGGAATACATTTTCCCAAAATATTACAATTGAGATAAGTTTCCTGAAATATAGAGAGCATTTAGTTATACATTGAGCTATTTAGAGATCAAAGTTGATACAAGTAATTTTTCAAAGCAGTTATCAAAACCCAAATGTAATTTTTTAAATTTATTTATTTAATTTCATGTGTATGGGTGTTTGCTTGCACCAGATTACTTGGAACTGGAGACACAGTGGTTCTGAGCCACCATGTGGGTGATAGGAACTGAACCCAGGTCCTCCAGGAGAATAACAAGGACTCTTAACTGCCAAGCCACCTCTCCAGCACCCTGCTCTCCTAACATTTTATTTTTACTGTAGCTCCTGATCACTTTTCTTCTCTTAACCAGTAAAGGAAGATTTAACTGACTAAAAATCTATGTATTTTTTTTTATCCATTTCCATAATCTCAAATGATTATGCTAGTCAATAAAAGAATAGCAGGGTGGGTTGTGAACTTCCTCTGTGTGAAATCCATGAATGAGTCATGCTTGTAATTCATGTAACTCCTATAACAATGTACTGTGCATAGAGAAAACACTCAGAGCAAATAAGAGTGAGCCAAAGTACAATTGCATTTGTATAGGAAGGGCCTTTCAGGTAGCATGTGTATTTTCCTTATTCTGGAAGCCACAAGTAAACAAAGCTATCAGTCTTGAACTTAATATGTTAAAGAGAGCTCCTCTGGGCAAACATATCCACATGTTACAAAACAACTGAAGTCACAAAGTATCATTGCTATAGTTTTTCTTTTAACTTATTGTTAACAAAGTAACATGTAACCAGTAATCTTAGCACTTTGGAGGCTGAGGCAGAAGTCTGCAGTTAGTCTAGACAACACGGTGCAACCTGGTCAAAAAATAAACAAATCAATCATAAATACAGAAGAGCATTGTAGGATTTTGCAATGAGTCTGTCTTCAACAGGACATACAGCGTGATTATGGTATTCAAGCAAGTATTGATGTCCAAAGCATAGATTTTTTTAAAAATAAGATTTATCAACAAATCCTCATGTTATTCTTACTCATTTCTTGGCCATTGATTTCAAAACATACTCAAAGAAAGTTTGGGTGTTTGAACTGTCTTTAGGTATCATAATTATAACTGTCCTGCAAGAACTGAAGAAAGGCTGTTTTCCCAACTGCTGATGCTAAATCCTAGCACTTGTGTAAAGAGAGACAGGTTGCACTGTGCTGTTCAGAGAAAGCCCCCTGCAAATATGTGCTGCTGAGCTTAGGCAGGCGCTCTCAACACCAGGGAGGATTCCCGAGCTCTAGGCTTGTTCACAGCTGAGCAAAATTGTTTATGCTAGGAAATGCTTGTATCATTTAATAGATCAGGGCTAAAAAGCAGTAGGTGGTCAATAAACGCTACCTATTTGTAAAGCATTCTTGACAGTAAGCACTGTGTATGTGTGCCTCCTGGTTCAGACATAGGTGTGAAACACTGTTCTCTGTATGCCCTGTAAACAGCTATTGTAGACATCTATCTCCTTAATTGCTTGTGTATTGCTGCTTGGTACAAAGTTTAATTTGCACTGGTGAAGAGATTCTCTGAACTCATATTTGTGTTTGTTGTCACCAGAGGAAAAGAGACTAAGCTGGGTTGGGCAGTGGTGGCGCAGGGCTTTAATCCCAGCAGTCAGGAGGCAGAGGCAGGCAGATCTCTGAGTTCATGGGCAACCTGGTCTACAGAGTGAGTTCCAGGACAGTCATGGCTACACACACAAACCCATCACACACACACACCAAACAAACAAACAAACAAACAAACAAGAAGACAAAAGAAAGAAGAAAAAGGGATCAGGAATTAGAAGTGGTTTTAAACCACTTGCCGGTTAAATTAACCTTGGCACTATTGATATTTTAGATCAGGCCTTGAGAAACAAACAACAAAAAGAACCAGAACAAAACAAGAAATCTAGGTCTTTCTAAGGCCACAGTCACATAGAATGGCTGTCAAGACTTGTTCTATGTTAACAAAGTCAGCTTTTAAAAGAGTTCTTTTATGTGTACGAGTGTTCTGCCTGCTGGATGTCTCTGTGATTATCTGTGGTGTGGATCCCTCACTCTTTGCTATGGGCTGCCATGTGAGTTCTGAACATTGAATCTGGGTCCTCTGAAAGAGCTGCCAGTGCTGCTACCTGATTAGCCATCTCTCCAGCCCCAGAGAGTCCATTTTAAAATATGCCTGAAGGCGGTTGATGTGCCACATTCATAGGGCACTGGCAGACTGTCTTAGTTAGGGTTTTGCTGCTGTGAAAGACACCATGACCTAGGCAACTCTTATAAGGACAACACTTAATTGGGACTGGCTTACAGGTTCAGCCCATTAACATGAAGGCAGGAAGCATGGCAGCATCCAGGCAGACATGCTGCAGGAGGAGCTGAGAGTTCTACATCTTCATCTGAAGGCAGCTAGTGGAAGACTGACTTGCAGGCAGCTAGAATGAGGGTGTCAAAGCCCACACTCATAGTGACACACCTACTCCAACAAGGCCACACCCACTCCAATAGGGCCAAACCTTCTAATAGTGCCACTCCCCAGGCTGAGCATATACAAACCGTAACACATACCAACATGAATAGAATCCAACAGTTCACCAAGGGGAACAGCAATCATTCATTGGAGTTCCCCATTCAATTGTGCTGTCGTGGGTATCTCAAACTACCCATGATTCCTACCACAGTCTTACAAAAGCTCAGCAATATCAGTCACAAAGCTAATGAGTGGCAGAACTAGAATTTAAATTCAGGTAGTGAAAAGAGAAGGAGGGAATAGGGGACTGGACTCATAGTTTCAATATCAAGAACATATTCCCAATAATAGGAGTGAGGCAGGAGAGAAAGACAGGATTCTTTCCCTCCCAGGTCCCCATCATTTTTTCCTTGTCTTTCTCTCCTTCCGGAGGTTCTGTCTTCACCTTGCTCCTCCTTACCTGGGAGGAGGGAACTTGTGCTGCTGTACCTGGCTACTGAGCAGGTTCTTTCAGAAGTCCTACTTTATATCTGAATTTGTCCTAGCTTATATTCGCACCAGCGTATGAGAGTATCCACATTAATCTCACTAATGGAATTCATCCATAAACAAATTGGTAAAGCAGATTTATGGAGAATACACTGTTTTTTGCTTTGTTATTAAGTTTGAACATGAATAAAATGTGGTGGACATGCTACTTTGTGGATTGATTTGCATATACTTTATTTAAAGTGTTGGTGTTTTGTTCATTTAAAAATAACTCTTATTTGTCCTTACACTGTACTATAAAAATACTTTTGCCAATAATTTGTATGCATGAACCCCTGCTTCTGAATTGAGGTTCCAAAAAGACGATGGCCCCATTTTATTAGTGAACAGTGTCCAACGTATAAAAGAGAAAATACACACTGTACTTTGTGGAATTATTAAGATTAATTAGCTAATGTAAGCAAAACATCTCTTTTGTATTGTCTGTCATAGAACATGTCAGTCATCTTACACAACCAAAAGTTTTGCTCTTGATCTAAAATCACACAATTCCACTTCAGGGTTTAGAAACACCAGAGCTAGAGATTCAGAAACTCTGAAAGACAACTATAGATGCCAATTACTGAATTGAGGATTTGAGCTCTGATTGTGAAGTCTCTAAACACAAATCACAGCGATAACGCTTGCCATCTAATGCAAGGCGCGTCAGCAGTCCCCCAGCAGGTCCGGATACCAATTTTCTCTTCTCTCGCTTTGAATTTTAGAAAACTTGTGGTGAAAATGACGAGGGCGTCCCACATCTCCTTCAGAGACGTTAGCTGGCTTCTGTTTTTACAGCAGCTGCTCTGGAGACTACAGAGGGTTGGAAATGCAGAAGTACAGCCAGAATGGCAGGGCGGGGTCGGCCGCTTCACTCGCACGTGGGACGGGCCTTTGGGAGCTGCCCGGAGGTGAGATACAGTGTCTGCTGCTGGTTTAGGCCGGTGCAAACCGGAGCGCCCGTCAGTTGAGCTTGGGCACGAGTCGCCTCCTGAGGCTAGCAGCAGAGCGTTCTTGGGTCCGCGTCGGAACACAACATCCCAACGGGTAGCAGAGTCGCTCAGCCACTTCCGGCGCGCCCGAGTGCTCCGGCTCGGACCCGAGCAGAGCGCATGCGCAGAGACCAAGCCTCCTTGAGGGGGCGTGGCAGCGGGAAGCATTCTCTGCGCCTGCGTACTTCTCTGCTAGGTCGGCTGGGGACGAGTTCTGGGTCTGCGTCCCACTGTCCGGGGTGTCGTGGCTGGGTTGCTCTTCACGCCTCACTGCGGCGTCGCGTCGGGTCCCCGAGAGCTCGGCGGGGTGTGGGGAGGTAAGAGCCCCGGAGCCGCCACCCGCCTCTCAGCGAACTGCGGGCGGAGGGGCGGGGCGGCGCGGACTCGCCCGGCTGCGACGGCCGGGCCTCGCCTTCCTCCGGGACCGTCTGCCGCCTGGGATCTGTGCGGCCGGGATACCCGACCCCTTCACGGGCCGGGCCGGGGCGCACTGGACCCAGCGAGTCCCCGCGGCGCCGTTTCTCGCTGCCGCCCCCTCCGTCTCACAGATGCCCCAGTGTTCGCTCGCTGGCTTGTCTTTGGTGCCTCTGAAGAGATGACCTTAACTTTTCACGGTTAACCTATTTGTACGACCGTGATTGCAATTTGTTACATTCCAGACCATGTTCTTGGTTAGACATGTCAGAAAAGCTGCCCGTAAATTTAATATTAGGCTCATTTTTTAAATTCAAAGAATAATTTGGTGATGTCATCCAGTTCCGTCACTTACTCGTCTGAGTTTGGCGTTTCTTGAGTTGGCAAAAGTTTAATGGTTTGATTGAGTAGAGATTTCTGATTTTTCACGTAACTTCTCTCTCTTTGATATTAAACTACACATTTAGTGGCAAGCTATTTAAAAACTGGAGGAAGGTATCAGGAATGAGATAGTTACCATTTCCACCATGCAAAAGTAACCAGCCTCGACGTTTTTCTTTGTCCTTTTTGCCCCTGTCGCATTTTAAACTTAAGATGATCAGGGTGTTACTTGCCTTTCTCACGTTTTTAAAAGCCTTACACATATACTCTTACTTTTTTTTTTTTAACTATACACATAATATATGAGCAAAGCCAATCATTTGAAGTAGCTACCTTGCAGATAAAACTAGCTTTTTTTTATCCCCAGTCATAATACCAATTATACATAGTACCTCACATGATTGAAGGTGATGACACTTGAAAAATATTGAGGAAAAAGTACTTGTTAATGCAGAATATTTACCATTTTGGAAATTAAAATTCAGAAAATTCCCCCCCCCCCCATATTTACTTAAAGACAGTGATACAATGAAGTGTGGTGGGTCATGACTGTAATCCCAGAAAATAATGGAGGCAGGAGGATTGAGCTACGGGCCAGCCTAGGCTACACAGTAAATTGCTGTCTCAAAAATAAAGCAAGATAAAAGTAAAAGCATCAGTGCACTAACTAAACATCTCTGCTGAAAGCCAACTGTATTTCCAAAGTTTAGAGAGAAGAGCGGTATTGTTTTGCCAGGAAGCAAGTTACTTTAATGTCTGCCATAGTAGAAAGACAGCTGAATTCTTGTATTTCTTAGTTCATCCTGGTGTGCTGGCTTGTTTGGAATAAAGCACATGAAGAAAATCTGTCTTTGCATAGTTACATGGCTAGAAGAAAGAAGACCTGGTAGACCCTACTTTTAGGATTTCTCAGCAAAGCCTGAGAAGACTGGTTTAACTATTGTAAGCTATTCACTTGTTGCACTTCCCACTCACAAACTTTGCAACATTGAAAGTTCCTTGTGTTCTTGAGCACAGTGTGGTTTTCTGGAGGTTGAATTACTAGGTCATAGACTTATGTTCCCTATTTTAAATATATCTTGATAGACATAGAAGTTAACTTGGATTCCTTTCATAATTTTCTGTTGTATCCCAGGTCTTTCATTTGAATTATTTCACCTAATGATTGGTAAAGTATCTGCATATTTTTCAATAGTTTTGGCTTCTTTTTTTGAATTTAAAGAGAGAATTGAGATTCCTTCCACCCCAGACCATTACTATATATTGTTTTCTACTATTTCTACATTGTTTGTCTGAGAGGCTGTGTCATTTTCTCTCTGTAGCTGTTGAGATTCTTTCTTAAAACTCACCTCACCAACATCAAATATTTTAATATATTTAAAAAAAACTTGGATGTTTTTAAATCCTAATTATTCTAATGTACACTGAACATTTTCTTCATGATCATATTAGTCTTTCCATACAATTTTATACCCACTTACAGTCTAGTGTCCAATTGCCTTCTAATAGATTTTATTATTTTTATATTGTAAGGATGTGTCATATAATTTTTAAGGAAAATAATACAATTATCTTTTTTTCTCTTTTAAAATAAAATGTAGAGATATATAACTTAGCTTTGGAAGGCTTACATAATCTCTGCAATAGATTTAGTTTAGTATTTGTTCCTCCGTATTTTCCCCTTTGCTGGTACTATTTTAACAATTTTTTGTGGAAAATGGATTTATGTTGTACAGAGTTTTGTGATTTTCTTTCTTTCAACTTTGTATATTGGATAGTTCTTACAGAATTATGTGTAACCCAAGGCATAGTTTTATGCAGACAGATTTGGGGACCATTAGTTGTCTAATGTCAGGCTTCTATATTCTTTTGTATCTTTTCCTAGGTCACTTCCATTCACAGTGGTGCACTGCTGATTTCCAAATCTTTATCTCAGAATCCTCTCTGTATTCCAGGTCCTAACATTCAACAGCCTCTTGGACATCTTCTCCAGGATGTTCGCAAGGTACTTCAGCAGTAGTCCAGAAAGTGTTCCCCTTCTTTCTGCTCCTCTTGAGCTGCCTGTGATGGTCAGTGTATCTCCATTGGTCTGCCCATTCACTCAGTGTGGGAGTCTGTCAGTAATGCCAGCCTTCCCCTTTGTTTCAGTCTCCAAGAGATCTGGTTCTTTAGCTGTTTTTCTGTTTCATCTCCATCTCAGTCTCTGCTTGTGTCCTCATTGTCTCTCACCTTAGCAATTTTAGAAGTTTTATTATTGTTTTATTTTCTTATTAAATGTCCCTGTTGTTACGAACTTTTAAAAGTAAAAACAAAAATTTGTTTGGAAATCTGAGAGTATTTAAATGGTTAAGTTGGTTAAAATGTTTCAAGTCATTGTTGGGCTGGCACACGGCTTAATGGGTAAGGGAGCCTGCAGCCAAAACCTGACAGCCTGAGGGGTTAGGTCCCCCCATGATGGAGGACAGAATTAGCTTCTGGAAGTTCTCTTCTGTCAGCCACACCCACACAAGTAAATACATAGAAGCAACCAAATAAAGCTCATTCTCATATACATGAGATTAAAAGCAAATCTTATCAGTGCTTCTCCACATAAACATTAGAGAGTATATCATACATTTTGCTTGTTTCTTCAACTTATAATAGATTACTAGCCACAAAGTACAGTCTGTTTCTTTGAAATGAGAAAATCCACAGTTTAGCAGTGGTTCATGTTAAAGAGTTTCAATGAAAAGTATTTGCATTGTAATACTTTTTTACAAATTGCTGAATTGTATTGTTTCCTGGATTTTTGGTACTTCAAATGATGTTATTACGTTGAGACACTGCAAATAGACGTTCTTTAATGGAGCCTTTGGTTTGTTTTTAAAATCCTCTGACTTTTGCTAGTGAAAACTGTTTTTCATAACTTTTTGTTTTTTTGTTTTTCCATTTTTCAAGACAGGGTTTCTCTGTGTAGTCCTGGCTGTCCTGGAACTTGTTTTATAGACCAGGTTGGCCTCAAACTCAAAGATCCATCTGCCTCTGCCTTCCAAGTGCTTGGATTAAAGATGTGTGCCTCCACTACCTGACTGGTGGTAGTTCTTTTAATGCATTCTATAGTGAAAGTTCTTTACTCTTTTAAATATGTATGTACTTACTCATTTACTGGTCTTGTGAGACAGTGTCTCACTGTATGGTGCTGGCTAGCCTAGAATTTGCTATGCAGGTCACACTGGCTGGCGTTGAATTTATGGTTTTCCTGTCTGTTTCCTGAATACCAGGCTTACAAGCATGTGCCATCACTCCTGGCCTGTTTTTTTACTATTATATTTAATTTTATTTTTGAATTTTGTCAAAGGGATAACTAGCCTGATGAATATACCTTTAATCCTAGTATTCAAAAGGCAGCGGCAGGCCGATCTCTACAAGTCAAAGCTAGTCTGATGGACATAGCAAGTTCCAGGCCTACCAGGGCTATATAGTGAGATCTTTTTTCAAAAAGGGGTTGGGGTAACCATACCATACATAAAGATTAAATGATACTGGAGATTTATAATGAATAACCCAGTTAGACTCCTCATCTTAAGTCTAGGCTTCCTGTTTGAATCATAGAACACAGAAAATGATTCAGCAACTGTTTTTAAAGTCTTCATAGATGATACAAATGATACTTTAAATGCCTAGGAATGAAGTGAACTTGTTACTAGAAGCAGATGCCTTAGGGCAGTAAAGACTGATTCTCACGGAACAGACAGACAGCTTCAGTCTAATGATGTCAATTTTTAATCTCCAAATGTTTACGTAACACATTTAGCTGTGTAGTCCTCCCCCTTCACTCCTACCCTACTGTAGTTTGGGTACCATTTTGTATATTAAGATAGAGGAGTAGATTGCTGCACCCGCCCTCTCTTTAGGCAGCGCCGTGCCTCTGCCTCTTTCCTCTGGTATTCTCACGCCAGTTACATGTGAACTCGAGTTACTCTGTTTTTATATCATTATGTAATTACTGCTTTTCCAGAGTAGCGAGTGACCTTCATTTTTTGTATCTCCTTCTCATTGCATCTTTCATAATATATTTTGTATCTTGTTTGGTTGGTTGGTTTGGTTTTTGGTATAGGATTTTTCTGTGTAGCCCTGGCTGTTCTGGTACTTGCTCTGTTGACCAGGCTGGAGTTGAACTCAGAGATCTGCCTGCCTCTGCCTTCTGAGTGATGGGATTAAAGACTTGTGCCACCACTCCCAACTCATTCTTTTTTTTAACGTGTACTTTGTATTCTTCGGGATTTTTAACCCCTCGGACAAGATTTGCTATTCACCCCTGAGTAGATTCAAATATATCCAATAATCTCGTTGTTTTGCAGTATCTTTCATAGATCTGTGGCACCTTGTTTCTATCTCTAGCCTGCTATATTGCAGTTTTCCTGGGTTACCATTTATGATCTTGAATGCATTCCTTTGGTTTCTCCCTGATAGGGAATAGCTTGTTTCCTAGATTTCAAGTCTTTATCTTCTTATTTGTAAAACACATCTTTCAGTATGTCTAAATAATATTTCAACCCTCACATTTGGTTGATGGCTTCTTTTGTAACTTTTTAGAATTTTAGAGGCGTGACTCCAATGTTTCTTTGCTCTATTATTACTGTTGAGAAATCTAATGCCAGAATGATAACCAATCCTGCTGCTTTTTTTCCTGGAAATTCTTGTGTTTACTCAAACAGCATAACTTATATGGTGGGCACCAATAAAAACAGTAAATATGGGACTGGAGAGGTGGCTCATCAGTTATGAGCACTGGCTGTTTTTAAAGAGGACCCGGGCTCAATTCCCAGCACATGGTGCCTCACTCCAGTTCTAGGGGATATGATACCTCTTCAGGTATTCATGTATACATACATGCAGCAAAACACCTATACATGTAAAATAAAAAAAAAATGGGGACAAAGGGACACTGAATATATGAGTGGACAAAATACTAGCCCCCTCCTATGAAAGTTTAAATTCCAGGAGAAGGTTACTCCAGATGGTACAGTAAATGTAGTAAGTAACTTACATAATGCCCTGCATGGAGATAAAGAAAGTAGTTGCTTTAGGAAGTGAGAGTTCTGTGCTTGTGTTCTTTTTGCTTTTAGTCTTAAACATTTTCCTCCATTCCCTGTTAGGGCATTGCGTCATACCTTTGTAATAAGTTTTGACTTTTGGTATTTCCTTTTGTCTTTTGTTTTTTGTCAGGTGTCCATTGAAAGGTGTTCTTTGTGTTATAACCTTAGGTGGATATTTTCAAGTGCTTATTCTTTTGATTCATCCGTGTAGTATCGTACAAGTAACTTTATTACCATGAAACATGTACTGTATTCTGTGGCCCTCTCCGCTCTCCCCAGTTCCAAGCCATTGGCAGTCGCTGGTATGCTCATTGTCTCTGTGACATTGCTTTCCCAGAATGCTACATAATTGGATCATGGCGTAAATATAGATTCTTCTATTTATTGATACATGTTTAGAGATCATTCCTGTGCTCGTGTGACTTGCTAACAGCTTTCACTAAATAGTATGCACCATGGTTTATTTACCCTTGTGCCTAGCAAAGGCCCGTGGTTGTGGTTGCTGCCACCTTTTGGCAGTTGTGAATGAAACCACTTACATGCATTCTCTTCCAAGTCACGGTGCGTACCTGTAACAGGAGCACTGGGGAAGTAGAGGCAAGAGGGTCAGGAGTTCAAGGTTATTTTTGGGTATATATTGAGTTAAGGGCATTCTGGACTAAATGAGACTTGGTCAAAAATCCAAACAAATAACAACTTTAAAAAAGAACAAAAGACATATAAATATAATATAATACAATGCATAAATGAATGCCATGTAAGGTGGATTATAGCCACAATCTCATTACTCTTTAGTTTTCAGTTTATTTCTATTTCTAATTTGGGATTAGAAATTCTAGATTGAATTATTTGTTCAGTATAGTTTCCCATATTGGAAGTTTAAACTGTTGATTTCAAGTTTTGCTTCTTTTTAACAAATACATTTAATCCTGTTAGTGTGTCTTATGAGCGAGCTGTTTTTCCTGTGTCCCTCAAGCCTCTTGAGTTTTTAAGACATCCACTGTTGACGTTACGATCAGCTGTCATTGCCCACGTGTTCCTTCCGTATGGGTTGTGTTTCTGTCTCAGAGCTGCAGAGATGCTCCTTCCTCTCAGAATATGCTTCGGTGTTTCCTTATGTCCTGCACTGTCTCTTCCTCCAGACTCCCTTGATTGCCTTACTGTGTGTATTTTGTGTGTGTTTCTGGGTATGTGGTATGATGGTGTATTTGACAGTGGAAACGAGTTAACAGGCTTTATTGAACCGCGATGCCATATGTTATTACTGAAAATACTTCGGAAATGTACCTTGGTTTGATCTTGTTATAAGCATAATTGTTGTAACTTTGAAAACGACCCTTTCTCTCTGACTGCTCTATTTTTGGAGTTTAGCTGTTTCCCTATAATGTGCTTTAAAGTGTGAATTTTTTTATTGTTTATGTTTATTTTTTATTGTCATATGATGTATTTTTATTCATTGAGTTCTTCTTGAATTCTGGAAAAAATTCTTGACATTGCCTTCAAATGAAGTTTTCCCAAGCTCTTTTCCACTTACGGAAGGAGCACTATTCTCGTTCTGGGATTGGACCTCTACATTTCTGTTTTATATCAATCCTCTTTCTCTGTGCTTCTTGTTTGGTAATACTCTCTTTGTGCTCTCCACTTCTGAATCACCTGAGGGTTAGGTCATGCCTCTCAATCATGTTTAGTTCTTGAAAACCTCCCTATCTCACTCCTGTATTCTAGGCAACATTGGAATGTTTTTAATTCTCTCTATCCTTTTGTTTGTACATATTCTTACAAAGTTTTCATTTATTTATTACACTTTTAAAAAAGATAATTGCTAATACTTTGGAAATAGTTTTTTCTTTTTCTTCCCTCCCTCCCTCCCTCCCTCC
>CM052716.1:56281385-56296318 GCA_028551405.1 Uromys caudimaculatus
CCTGCAAACATGCAGTTAGCTTTCAGGTTTGACTAGATTCGGACTCATGTTCTCTGCGAGGTCGTTGCTCCACGTAATCGATGGTGAACTGATCCTGGAGTGCAGTGAATTGACCCAGCCCTTGCATTATGAAGGACCCTGTCAGACTTTTCCTCTGAAGTCATAACATTCTTTGGTTACAATTGCTTAGCCCATTCATTGCATTAGGAACTATGAAAGGATTTTTCTTTTAAAGTTTAAATCCTTCTGCATTTATTTGTTGGAATTCTTACCTAAAGAACATTCCCTTAGCAACTACTGTATTATATGGAAGTGTATTCTGTAATTAAGTAAAGAATTGATTCTCTGTTCATTTTCCTTAATTCATTAATTCTCAGAGTAATAGTACCCTAGTAATCCTCCAGTAGATGGGGTGCTTTGGTTTTGAGTTTAATGTTGTTTTTAAATTTTATTTGAATTATTTTCAGTTCTGGGTGCTCTTCATTATTTTGATGGGTCACTTGTCCTTTTAAGTGAGAAAGACCCCCTAACTTGAATTCTTTCTTTCTGATGTTGGTCACTGGTAGATTCTTGTAGTGCCTCAAGCTTACTTGGTAGAGTTTCTGCCTCAGCTACTTCACAGATCTTGTCATAGCACGTGGTAAAGCTACGCATGGCTGTGTGTACCTGTAACCCCAACTTTGTGGGTCAGGTAGATCCTTGGAGCTTGCTGGCCAGCCCACTTGGCTGAAATGGTGGGCTTTGAGTTCAGTGAGAGACCCTGTCTTAAGTCAATAAGAAGGGAGTGATAGAGGGAGATATGCATTATCCTCTGGTCTCCACTTGCGTACTTATGTGCGTACATCAACCCCTCCCCCCGTACAGTAGCCTGTGTGCACAGATGTTGTGTTGTAAAAGTTGACTGTTAGATCATTTTCATGTAGAGACCATTTTTCTATCTAAATTATGGAAAAGAAGTCCTGTTTAATTTTTGTTTTTGTTTCTCCTTTGATAGTTATATTGACACAGAATGAATGGTATAATATTTGTATGGTAGAAAGGTAAATATAATACTACACTTTTTATTTTCTAGACATACAAGAATTAAACTCTGAGGGAGCCCCCAGGGAGGATGGACACTTACTTTAAAGCAGCTGTCAGTGACTTGGACAAACTTCTTGATGATTTTGAGCAGAATCCAGGTTTGTTGGTTTTTCTACTTTGCTACTAGAATCTTAAAATGTTCCTTTAACAAAATTTGATTTTGATCTTGGTTACATTGTTATGGTCTCTCAAAAATTTGCCTGTTTCATTATAACATACTAGCTTATTTTTACACCAGTAAGATCAATATTCAGAAATAAAAGTTACTTTGTAGATATAAGCTTAGAAGAAAATCTTTATGAGAAGCTAAAAACGAATTGATAGAGCCCTATAAAATGAATGCCATTACTGTAAGAGATGGTGTTTCCTTGGAATGGAGTTAGGAAATGGGGGGCTATCCTAGCTAGCTTTCTAGTGCTGTGAAAAGACACCATGACCAAAAGTGACTTGGAGAAGAAAGGGTTTGTTTCACCTCACAGTATATAGCATATAGTCCATCTTGAAGGGAAGGCAGGGCACGAGCTCAAGGCAGGAACTGAAGCAAAGAACATGGAGGAGTAATACTTCCTGGCTTATTGCTCATGGCTTGTTCCTTGCTTTTTTATACTACCCGGATGGAACCACCTGGCTAGAAGTAGCACCACCTACAGTGGGTTGAGCTCTCTCACATCAGCCATTAATCAAAGTAATGCTTCCTAGACTGTAGATCATTTGGTGGAGATGTTTTCTTAATGGAGGGTCCCCTTCCCAGATGACTCTAGCTTGTGTCAAGTTTACAAAAATCTAATCAGGAGAATGACAACAAAAGCAGCTAAAGATAAGATTGCTCGTCAGCCTTTTCCGGTGTGGTTTACAGTGCAGCTGAGTTATTGACAGTGTTTCTGTCACCTATGACAACTCCATTAAGAAGTAAAACTAGAACAGTTCACAGCAAATAAAAAGTCAATGTGAAGTTCTAAGAGCATGTCTTCATAACCTTTATTTGATTTGTGTCATCTGAATAACTTTGTGTTTCTATTTTTTTCCTAGATAAACAAGATTATTTCCAAGATGCATATGCTTTTAACCAGTGTTCAGTTACTTCAGAGTTGGCCTCTCCACAGCTAGCTTTACTGTCAAAGGACCAAAGATGCATTAATAGTTGCGCCTCATCAGAAACATGCTGTGAAGCAAATGAGACTTTTCTCAAAGGAAAGGTGCACGAGGGGTCAACCCCTAGACAGAATGAAAAAAACGTAGCAGGACTTGATCTTCTTTCTTCTGTGGATGCTAGGACTTCAGATGAGATCCAGCCTTCATATATGAGACGATGTAGTAAACCTGTCTGTGACCTGATAAGTGACATGGGTAACTTAGTACATGCTACCAATAGTGAGGAGGACATTAAACAGTTACTGCCAGGTGACTCTACGTCTCCTGCAGATACTTTAATCACGTTAGTCTCGTCACCAGTTCCAGAGGCTTTGATGGGATTGGATTTGTCTTCAGTTTCAGAGACTCTCACTGTTTCTTCAGTAGACTGTGGTATTAATGCTGTCAGAGAAGAGCAGAATAACATCAACACCGGTATACAAAACCGAGAGAGTAGTAGTATCAAAGAATTGGGTGTAAAAGTAGACACGGCACTTATCGATTCTTATAGATGTAATAGAACAGAAAATTTAAAGGATAAAATGAATTCTAGTGAGTTAGAAACAGTTGATTTTGACATGTCATCTGTTTTGACTGAACAGAGTTCTGAAATGGCTGATACCAAAGATAATCCGCAATACAAGAGGATGTCATGTGAATTGTTAAATGATGATGGCTCTTTGGCAGAAGAGAAAGTAGGCGTGGTGATCCATAATACAGAGTGTTTAGAAGAAGGAGGTGACACAATTGCTATGCCTTGCAAGCTTCCAAAAAATGAAGGGATATCCCCAAGTGACCTAGCTTCAAAAGATGAAAATTTCAAGTTACCTGACTTTTCCTTCCAGGAAAATAGAACTGCTGTGTTCATGAAACAGACTGTAAAAGAAGACTCAGGAAATTTAGACCTTAAAGATAATAGTGATACAGTCCATGTTTCAAGTGATGGTGTGCCCCCTTCACTGTCCTGTCTTTCATTGTCTGGGCCTTTGTGTGGATCGTTGTTAGTTGACACTAGTGTACATGGTGATATTTTACCTCCTACTGAGGCTGAAGGTCAGAACAGTGATGCAGTGACTGTACATGAAGAGATACAGAAAGGTGCTGTTTTAGATGGGGAGACAGAGCTTTTGAAGGAGAAGGGTAAGAGCGTATTTCTTCAGCCAGTAAATGAAAAGGAGGATGGGAAGGTTGAACTGGAGGAGATGGTACTCGGCGGTGAGTCTTTGGAGTCCCCCGAGGACGCCGGCTCTGTGGCAGCAGCTGGGTCTCCAAAGGCACTCTGTGCTGCGAGTGCCCCAGAGGCTCCTGGTCCGTGTGAAGGTCTCACTTTTCCCAGCAGTGATACGGATGGGCAAGAGGAGTTGGACTACTTTAATATTGATGAAAGCATGAGAAGCGGAGTACTAATTAGTGATGCTGAACTTGATGCTTTTCTAAAGGAACAGTGTCTTCAGAGCTCTAGCACAGCGTCTTCTGGAGAAGATGTAAATGATTCACAGTTGCCGATGAATCAGATAGATATAAAAGGATTAAATGATGAAAATGCTGGGGATATATACTTCAATGCTGAAGCAGGAGCTGCTGGCGAAAGTGGAGGGGTTGTGATGTGTGAAACAGCTGACGAAGAAAACACAGCAGAAAATAGTGGTCTTTCTGTAGGAGAAAAAAGCACAATTCCAACTGAAAGGGAGTTTTCTGCCTGTCAGCCTGAAAAAAGGGATGGGTTGCCAGTGCCTAGTAGTAACACCCAAGCTGTTGGAGGGGCTAGGCCTAAGCAGCCTCTGAGTCTTCCACCAGGGACAAGGGGTTCAAGGGAACTGAATGAGCCAGATGTGCCAGAGAGTGAGCTAAGCACAGCAGACGCTGTCGCTGCATCCACTTGCTCTGCAGATCATACACCTGATTCTCAGGTTAGCTTCAACTCCAATTACATTGACATAGAAAGTAATTTTGAAGATGGATCCAGCTTTGTAACTGCAAACAAGGATTCTCTGCCTGAAAATATACGCAAAGAAGGCTTGGTTTTGGGCCAGAAACAACCTACGTGGGTTCCTGATTCAGAAGCTCCAAACTGTATGAACTGCCAAGTCAAATTTACTTTTACAAAACGGCGACACCACTGCCGAGCATGTGGGAAAGTAAGTTATAGAAACCTTAGCCTTTTATTCTTCCATGGTCCTGGGGATTAAAACTAGGTCCTCACACGCCAGAAAAACTTCTTCTATCCTCTAAGTGTCTATGCTCTCAAATAGTGATAAATCAGATGTTCCAAGCTGAGTGGATCCTCCTTTATCCTCGAATACTTAATTGTAATTCCATTTTACAGACAGTTTCTTGATCATTGCCTAGGAAAACACTAGAAAGCCAGTGGCTTATAAGGAATACCACGCTGGACTTTGCTTGTGTCCTTATTGTATGTAGTTGAAGATAAAGATGCTGTCTATAAATTCTAAGGAAATTGTCTTTAAAGACCTGATGCTTTTTATTTAGTATTCTTATGTTGGTTTCAGATCAAACTACTCTATCTTAGCAAAATAGTGTCCTACTTATGAAAACAAGGTTCTTGTAAATTGTAGGCAAGCTTATTACCACAGGGCTGCTGCAGGAAGCTTTTTAAATGATATAGGAATCTTTTAAATGATAAACATTTACTGAGGAAAGTTTTTATTACCTTTCTATTAACATAGTTGATTCAAAATGTTTCCTTATCAGCGATATCATGTAAATAAAAAATATTCATTGAGTTCTCTAGAAAAACAATTGCTATATATTTATGCATAAATATATGTATGCATAATTATAAAGGGATTAGGTTTGACGGTCAGAGGCTGATTACTCCAACAGTGGTTATCTGCGTGCTGTAGAGGCAGATAGTGCGGTAGCTGCTTAGTTCAGGAAGCTGGAAGCCTTTGATCAGAGTGGTGAGATGGTGGGGAATGAATTGTGCAGTCCTGTCTGATGCTGAAGGCCTGGAACCCACCTGGAGAGTCTTTGATAAGGCTGGAGAAGCTGGAATTTGTTGTCCTCAAATGATGGCAGCCGCAGTAGACATGCTTGCTCAAGAGGAAGGCCCCTTGTCCTCAGTGGCTCCTTTCTCTTCACTTTTATGCTTGACAGGTCCCCAGTCTATTGGGAAGTCAAATCCAGGGCATGTCTGTCCCCCTTCATGTCATTCTAGTTGCCAGTCTAGTCTTGAAACACCCTCATAGACACACCCAGCACTCCTAGACATCTCTCATTCCTCTTAACCTTGACAATCAAGATTATTAAATAATTATATTTATGGTTGTGGTGATTAGAAAAAATGGATCATATAATAAAGTAAGAAAGTTTCAGCTAAAAAGTTTTGAGCTTCTATCCCCTTGCCTCTACTAGGTTTAAATATGCTTGAGAAAAAAACAAATGTAGTATTTTATTCTTTGTAGGTATTTTGTGGTGTCTGTTGTAACAGGAAATGTAAGCTTCAGTATCTAGAAAAGGAAGCAAGAGTTTGTGTAATCTGCTATGAGACTATTAATAAAGGTGAGTATTAACCTGACTTGTTTTCCTCCATTAAATGAATATTTATTAAGAGTAACTGAATTGTGACAAAGATAAGCTTTTTGTCTTAAGGCAAGGACCTAGTGTTGACTTACCTGGCTTAGGTGGGACATCCCAAGGCTTGGTTTCTCTTTTTGTTCTACTCACAATTAACACTCCCAGTCTGGAAAGGAAGCACTCAGGTTCTGGAGTGGCAGTCATTGCTTTTAACAGGTACCAAGTCCCTACGTGCTGCATTTCATCTGCCTACTAGTTCATCATCACAGTCATCCTCACCATCTTAATGGAGGCAGTCATAACAGTAGCCACGGTATTGGTGCTCAGGATTATGTGTTAATGCTCGAAGGCAAGGTCATAGCTCTTACCTGCTAGACAGTTGCCTGTAATGAGAATGAAGAGAAGGACTTATATATGATTTTATAAACCCACAGGACACCATGCTGTGTGTACATTTTGGTCTCTTTTTTTTTTTCTGTTTTAGAATGTCACATGTATGTGCTTCACATTGTTTCTTGGCTGTCTAGCTAGTTTCCATTTTCAGCAATGGTCTTGATGGTCTTGACTTCTCACAGGGTGTGTGTGTGTGTGCGCGCGCGATACTGTGCTTTCACCTCTAGATACATGTCTGTTCTTTTGAGTAGTTCTTGCAGTTTCAAAGACTTTTTGACCATTTAATTTCCAATGAAAATTACTTGACCCTTTTTTTGACCAGGCCTATGAACTAGCTCCTATTAGCCAGGAGAATAAATACCTGATAATAATTTGTTTTTCTCTTTTGAATGAAGATAAATTTTTTCAGCAATTCTTCAAAAAGCTCTGGTGTGAGTCTGTTAGCCTGAGGTAAGCTGTTCTACTCCCTGCTGTTGACCTATACTCTGGAAGATAATAGAATATAATTTTAAAAATATTTTTATGTTATCGCCATTGTTTATGAAGAAGCTACATGCTTATAATTGTTTTTCTTTTTGCACTGTTTCTGTAGCTACTAGCCCAAGCAATTTTCTAGAATTCAAATCTTACAGCAAGTTCCCTACCTAAAAGTTCCTACTTAAAAAGCCATGATTATTGGAGATGACAGGTCAAATTTTGGGAAGAAACATTCTAACTCTAGAGGCCAAGAGAGAGGGGGATATGCTCATTAAAGAGACTTCACAGAACACTAAGATAAAAGTTTGCTCTCTCAAAGATACAATGCAGCCAGTGGAAGTGTCACTCAGTGGTAGAGTGCTTGCCTAGCATGTACAAGGCCGTAGTTTAATTCCCACCAGCAACACACATACAAAAGGATGTGTTGTGGGATGAATTTATTAGATAGCCTGTTTTATTGCACTTCAGTATCTTACATAGTTTCTTTTAGGGAGCTATCAATGATTATTACGAGAAAATGCCAACTAAAGGTTAGAAACTGACTGAAGTGATCACGTAAACAATGTATCAGACATGAAAAGTTGACTCAAAGGTTGTGAGCTGTGTTCAGTAAAGGGATGGAAGAAAAGAGTGAGTAGAGATAGTGGGTGTTGAGAAAGCTGCCAGGATTGCGTGAGCTTTAGCAGCACGTGAATCCTGTCGGGTAGATTTGGGTCCAGAATGTAAGCCTGTTTGTGGATTTTACTAGCTAGTGGAGTGATTTCTGAGAGCGCTTTCATTCCAGGTTATTAAAGAAGAATGTGGCAGTGATAGCACTTAAATGGTCATTCAGTTTGGAGACGTGCTGAAGATACCGTTGGCACTACTATTCCTTTTTTTTATTGAACTATCATTCATGATCTTTAGGAATGATTCTATATTCTGGAGCCCCAGCTGAGGACAAAATAGTTGTTCTGTTGACAGTGGAGTGCTGAATGTGGAGGTAAATGGATAGTAAACAGAGAGGCCGTCAGATGGTAATGATGCCCTAAATTTAAAGTTAAAATGTACAAAGATAGATAGAAACAGATCGGTGACCATAATAATGCTTTGTGATAATATAATATGTAACTAGGGACTTGAAAGAAATAGACTGGTCTGTGTGAGAACCTGTGGAGAGAACATTCTAGGCAGAGGACAGCAGGCAGCATAAGCTGTACTTGCTGAGCTTGAAGAACAAAGGCTCAGGCCACTGCTCCTGGTGAGTCAGTGGGTCATACTGAGAGATGAGACTAGGGGTGTAGAGCCTAACTTAGAGGTTTACTCTGGTTAGAAAGCCATAAAACATAAGAGCTGGGGGCGATGATGCACACCTTTAATCCCAGCACTTGGGAGGCAGAGGTAGGCAGATCAAGGCCGGTTTGGTCTACAGAGTGAGTTCCAGGACAGCCAGGACTACACAGAGAGACCTTGTCTCAAAACAGACAACCCTCCAAAACAAACAAACAAAGCCATTTTTAAATGGCTTTAAAATGAGGATTAAGGAAACAATCACTTAGGTCTTAAAGATTTACTCTGAAGTATGTTGCTAGTAGGTCCTAGGAGTAGAAGGAAAAAACAGATACTTGTATTCAATAAAGATTATTTTCTATAGTGGATATCAAGCATACTACAGCTAAAAATATTGAAATAACTCATTTATAGCTTATCAAAGTGAAGTGCTGCCAACTAAATACTAGTCACTTGGACATCTTTGCCAAGTGCCACTTTTTCTTGATTGGCCATTTGTTTCTTTCTCCTTGTAACTTGAAAAATCAAATATTTATTATAGCTTACTACGAAGTTCAAAAACATGAGTTGTTAATACTATTCTTTCCCCTTTATAGCTCAGGCATTTGAAAGGATGATGAGTCCAGGTGGTTCTTGTCTTAAGTCTAATCATTCTAATGAATGTGCCACTGCCCAGCCACTTCAGGAGACCCAAACATCCAGTATACCTTCACCTACAACTTTGCCCATCTCAGCACTGAAACAACCAAATGTTGAAGGTAACCAGAGTAAACTGCTGTGGTTTACACCAAGAATAAGTTATTTAAGTAGAAATACTTTAGCTGTCAGAATCCAAACAGAAAAGAGAAACCAATTATGCGTCGGGGGATTTCCACAAGGAATTGCTTATACATGCATGATGGAGACTGGAACTATGCCTAGGATCTCAGTCACACAATTGCAGGAAGCAGCAAGGGGAGAAGGCAGTACTAGCATCAGAGAGGGGTACCTGGTGGTGCTTAGCTCTCAAACCTGGACACGGGGGCGGGGGGACGGCTAAAAGCTGTGTGACCTCTGGAAAAATGCCATATGGCAAATACTGGAAGCACCAAGGAGTCTACAGCTGGTGCTCAGGTGACGGAGGGAGAGTTCTACATTTGATATTAGGAGTGCTGAAAGTCATGGGGCTTGCAACATAACTGCGGTGTGGGCGCGGGTGCTGTAGGAATCCTAGCACGAATTAGGGCACAAAGAACCCCATCCCTTTCTATATTGTGGCCTCCCTTTACCCCCAGTCCCTCCCCCTGGCATATTCTGACCACACCCAGTTAGCAAGAAGACAAGGTTAGGATTTGTACTTTCTAGACTTCCAGCCTAGCATGCAAGAGCTCAGTGTAGAATGGGGGCTTGAGTTCTAGTGATAACCAGTAAGTAACTCTTTCTTTAAAAACTCTTTAATTGCATATTTTACAACAATAACAAACTATTATTTATTTATTTGTCTTTCGTTTTTAAGACTCAAGCTAGTCCAAGCTTCTGAACTCAAGTAACCTACCATGAGTCATTGGTTACAGACAGGCACTACCATAACATCTATTTTAAACCTTAGACGTTTCTGCTAGCTTGTTCTAGTCTGTGGCCATTGTCAATCTCATACAAGGCCAGTATATATTTGCAGACATTGTTTGGAAGCAAAGGCTGTGACATTTTAGAAAATACCTGTAAATAATCAGTTAAAGACAAATTTGATTCTTCTGACAGTTGGGTTGGGGGGGACTTAGATTATCGCTCAGTGGCTTTTCTATTTATAATCATATCTGAATGGAGAAATGAAATTGTGTATTTTAATCCTAAAGATAATAGGTTTGTGTCTAAAGTGATTTATATGTTCTTGAATAAATAATCTAAATTATTATCAGACTATTGTAAATGTAAGAAAGGTACCTTGTTTAATACATACACCCATGTTACATGTACTTAATTCCAACTTTTTCCATTATTTTTCCATTCTAAAAAGTAGGCATGAAACTTGTTGTGTTTTTATGTTGTTCTCAAATCATCTAATTTTAATTCTCGTAACCTTTGTCTAGATGCTTTCTAACAACAGCAGCAGCAAAATACATCTTCTTACTTTAAACAGACATGTCCTCCAGGCTTGAGAGGAGATGGTAACCCGTATTAGTAAGGTGTATGGCCCGTGTTAGAAGAACTACAGTGTTGCTGTTGACATATTAAGTGAAAATACAAAGAGACCTCTTGAATACATAAGTGATCCAGTTTCACACTTTTTTTCAGACTTATTTCTGTTATCTGTGTGATTTTCTTCACTTATCTTCTAGGCCCTGGTCTGTTCTTCCTCCCTATACCTTACTCAACCCTTAAGGTGTATTCAGTAACTGCTTGTTATGGTTTGAATCTAATGTGTCCCCTGGCTTGGTCCCTAGTACATTGTTCACAAATAAGGCTTTAGGGAAGTGGCTGGATTTCTAAGGTTTTGGGCTAATCAGTGAGTTGATCTATCCTTGGCTTCATAATCCCATGACCTGTTGGGAGGGGTGGAAACTAGAAGGTGGGGTTTAGCTGGAGGAAGTAGGTCACTGGGGTGTGCCCTGGAGAGTATCTATTTTATCATTTTTCTTTATTGTGTCTTTGTCTGCTTCCTGAGCACCCTGAGGTGAGCAGCTCTGCCCTGCCGCACCTTCCTCACCATGGCGCACTACCTTGTAACAAGCCATGGCAGTTGGGCTAAGCCACCTTGGACTGAGACCTCAGAAACTCGTGAGTCAGTTCCTCAGTGGTTTGTTTTAGCAATGGAAAGCTGGCTTAGCACACTGCTCCATGGCTATTTCGCCTAAGTAGCAGAGGCCTTGCATCTTCCCCACTGTCCATAGGTACAAGGTTCTCCTTTCCTTTCAGAGCCTGTGACTCCCATGGGCACAACTGTTCTGGAGCTCTCTCTTGGTGTGGACTCTTCTCAGGATATATGAAGTAGAGAAGCCATTTTCCTAGGCTTCTCTGAGAATATAGGACTTGTGGGTGAATAGCAGAAGGATTCTGAAAACATTAACCGACCTATTTGGTGTTATAGTCTTGCCGTATTGATAAATAACTCAACTCACTTTTCCAACTCATCTTAGGACCATGTTCCAGAGAACAGAAGAGAGTATGGTTTGCAGATGGCATTCTGCCGAATGGTGAAGTTGCAGATACTATGAAATTATCATCTGGAAGTAAAAGATGTTCAGATGACTTTAGTCCTGTCTTACCTGATGTGCCCACAGTAAGGAATCTAAATAACATTAGTTAAATCATAATTCCTCACGTGATTATTAGTGTGCTTATCCTTTGGATGCCTTGAATTTGCCTAGAAAAAAATGTATGTGCATATTTTGCTTTATTTTGCTTCCCTTATAGCACTCCACAAACTACATTATTTCTGAGTTGAAGATTAAGGGAAATGCTGATGCAGCAGGGCTGTTGGCCTTACTTTTCCCACAGCTAAAATGGCCAGTAGCATTTTTTAGTAATAAAGTGTTTTTAATGAAGGTATGAACTTTTCTTTAGAACTAGTGCTGTTGCCTACTTTGTAAGCTATGCTACAATGTAAACATAGCTTTTGTAGGTTTTTTTTTTTTTAGTTTTTCGAGACAGGGTTTCTCTGTGTAGCCCTGGCTCTCTTGGAACTCACTCTGTAGACCAGGATGGCCTCGAACTCAGAAATCCACCTGCCTCTGCCTCCCAAGTGCTGGGATTAAAGGTGTGCGCCACCACTGCCCGGTGTAAACATAGCTTTTATGTACTCACACTTGCTCTACTATGGAACCTGGGTCCCCTAGATCTGAGATACTCTTGGATTGATATTGTTAGTAGATTTTTTTAAAATAAAAAACTTATTTTAGCTTTAATTTATGTGTCTATGTGTCTGTGAGTGTTTACATGTATTTGTAGATAGCCTCAGAGGCCAGACGTGGGCATTGGACTCATTGGAGCTGGAACCTGGTGCGGGTGTTGGTGATCACACTCTGGCCCTCTGTAAGAGCAGTGAGCACTCATAGTTGCAGGCCATCTTTCCAGCCCTGGTTTTTACCCCTCTAAATGTTAGTTTTAGGCAGTGATTCTCAATTTTAAAACAAAAACCTCAGAACCTCTTTATAAGCTTTAAATGTTATAGAGAGCCCCAAAGTACAGGTTATGTGGGTTATATGTATTTATAATTACTGTTTTAAAAACTAAGATAGAAAAAACTTCAAAATATTTATTAATTAAAAATAATAGGGGCTGGTAAGATGGCTCAGCAGTTAAAAGCACTGGCTGCTCTTCCAGAAGACCCAGGTTCAATCTCCAGCACCCACATGATAGCTCACAGTCATCTATAAGGGCATCTGATGTTCTCTTTTGGCATTCGAGTATACATGCAGCAGAGCATAATAAATAAATAAATGAATAAATGAATAAATGAATAAATAAATAACTTTTAAAAAGTAAAACTATTTTATAAACTATATGATATATAAGCCAATAGATAATATTTAAAAACCAGATCACTTCAGTCGGTTAAGAGTGGCATTGTTTTGCTTCCACATGTAGTATGTTACGATGTATTCTATTGATTTTATGAGGAATATCTAGGACCTCATTGTCCCTCTGAAAGGATATTGTGGACTTCAGCATTCCCTAGACTGCAATTTGAGAATCATAATTTAATTTATATTAATATTAACGTAATGGTTTCTATACACTCAGGAAAGTATTTGTTGGTGATATTTATGCTTGTATTTATACAGCTTACTGGGTGGAAGTGGAAGTCATGTGATCTGTACCACCTGCAAGTTGAGTAGATTTTGTAGATAGACGGAGTTAGGGAAGGTGGCATAGTCCTTAGCTCACACCTATTCTCCATCACTGTTCCAACAAAACAGACCAGTAAATACGTTCATTGTCATGAATTCTTCCCTCTTAAGATTTATTTTGGACAGCCTGGAGGAGGCTTTGATGAAGATGACTTTGGTAGTTTTTTCTAGGTGATTGCTACTGTGGACTCTCTTCTGGGCTTCCCAGCCACTCCTTGCTGCCTTCCTTTTTCATCTCCCCGACCCCTCCAGGCTGTTTTGGACTATTTTAAGAAGGAGAAAGCCTTGAGTTGAGCTAAGGTGGTCACTGTGTAATGTAGTAGGTACAGTCATTAACTAAACCTTTGTGCTCCTTAACGTGGTATACCCTGAACTTAAAGAAGCAAAATGGCCTTCATTTCTTGGGAAATTCATCTTTAGAAGCCTATATTGGTTTCTTTTATTTTTGTTAAAATATTTTTGGTTATGGAAGTCACTCTTGAACAGAGAATATGGACTGATTTAATTTTTTATTCTATATTTTACAGGTGATAAATAAAGTGGATCATACCTATTCTCCTACAGTGGAAAAACCAAACAATGGTATAGGAAACATTATAAGAAATGAGATAACCCAGAGTCCAGTTTGTCATGCTGCACCCGTGGGAAGACTGCCTGTGGGCATGGGCACTGAAGGCTTGCCCATGCCTGGCCCTTTCACACTAGAAGATGATGTTTTTGTGGACAGTCAGGAGCCATCTACTCCTACCGTTGTCCCTGCTAATACTGGTTTGCCTGTTGCTAGTGTTTCAGACTACAGGTTATTGTGTGGTGTTGCCAAATGTGTCTGCAATAACATTAGTCTTCTACCAGATGATGACGTTGGTTTGCCTCCCCTTCTGGCCACATCTGGAGAAGATGGATCAGGTAGGATAGTGGCTACTTATAATTGAAAAAGAATCCTTAGTTTGGAATTTTCAAGACAAGGTCTATGCAGCTGTGTGCTACTATGAAACTTGCTGTATAGACCAGGCTGGTGAGAAGACAGGTGTGAGCTACCATATCTGCTTTAAGGAAAAATAACTTTTTAAAAAGAACATATATATTTTGTCTCTAGTATATAAAATGCATTTAAAAAACTTACACATTTTTGGTATGCTATATATAAGGGATGATAAATTTAGCTTATAGAAAGTCTTATTAGTACAAAACAAACCCAAAGTGATTTGAATTTTTGAGTCATTGTATCTGGATCTCTGATTTAGGATGAATTAAAGTCTAACACAATGAGGAAACTTATCAGAAATGTTTCTATTTTGAGTTTTAACTCTAGCTTTTGTATTTTTTTTTTTTTTTTAAGAAGCATGATTCCCAAAGAAATAGCATTAAATTCAATGACCAAACTTGGAATTTTAGGTCATCATCTGCTACTTATTTCATGTATGACTTTAAACATGTTAGTTAATTTCTTTGGGCCTCTGTTTCTTTGTAAAAAGAGAAAGCAGATGAGCTGGGGCTGCTGTGACTGACTTCCACCCCCAAGTCCCTCCCACCTCAAAGTTGCCTGTCCCTCAAGCATTATACTACACCCGGAAACAACAAGGGTTGTTGTTGTTTGCATGTTAGTGTAGAGAAAAGAAGCTTACTATTATTCTGTTGCCTGTAGGAGACATTTTGTGAGCTTACCTCTAGAGACAAAAGTGTTTTTAAGCTCTGTTCTTGGAATATCGTGCATATTTTCTGATTGGTTGTCAAGTTTTGTTTTGCTGTGGCTACATATCACTGATATGCATATGGCAGCAAGCAGCATAGGAAACTTTAATGTAGATTCTCTTCAGAAGTTAGAATCCACTTGAATGTACGTATGATGTGTGGGAGTGTGGGTGTCTGCCACAGCATGTGTGTGGAGGCCTGAGGACAGCTTTGGGGGTTTGGGCTGTTCCCCTCGACAGTAGGCTCTAGGGAAGTAACCTTGCATAACAAGTGATGTAACCCACTAAGCCATTTTGCAGGCTCTAGAATCCACTTTTGATACAAGTGTTTTAAAACTTGAGAACCACAAAACTTTTATACACAAATGGTAATTGAATATATATATATATATATGTGTGTATATATATATATACACACACACACACACACATATATATATATATACACACACACACACACACACATATATATATATACACACACACACACACACATATATATATACACACACACACACACACA
>CM052716.1:56296818-56324034 GCA_028551405.1 Uromys caudimaculatus
ACACACACACATATATATATATATATACACACACACACACACATATATATATATATATACACACACACACACACACATATATATATATATATACACACACACACACACACATATATATATATATATATACACACACACACACACATATATATATATATATGTATATCCATCAGAGTTGTATCTATCCGTTAGGCATTTAGTGGTAAAAAGGTAAAAGTGAATATGTAATTATTGAACAGAGTGGGGGTTGGGTTCAAGAAACATGTTTGGTTTTGTTTTCAGTTCTTTTGATAGATTTATACACTTTTTAATTGCAAGTATATTTGAGAGGCTATTTGTCCTGATTAATATATTTCTGCTGTTTAGTGCCTGTAGTACAAGAACGTCCATCTCATGAGCAGGTCATTTTGCTTCTTGAAGGTGAAGGATTTCCTCCTGCCACATTTGTTCTAAATGCAAACCTACTTGTGAACGTCAAGTTGGTATTTTGTAAGTAGAGATTAATTTTTCTAGTTATTTTGCAGTAAAGATATCTAAAGTGATGTTACATTTTGATTGAAAAATAGTTGGAAAAAGAAAGTCATGAATACTCTTTTCAGCCAAATGCGATGACCTGATTCTCGACAGCACAGAGGTTGGCCTCAGACTTGAGGTTCTGCCTCCATCTGTGGAGTGCTGGCATGGCAGCCTGCTTAGCTTAGCTGTGATGGTTTTGTTTTGTTCATTTCCCTTCTCCCTCCCCTGCTTCTCCCCCCTCTCCAGACCCCTCCCCTTCCTCCTCTCTCCTCGGAGATTCAGCCTACGGGTTCATGTGTGGGAGCTAAGCGTTCTGCTGCTAGGCTGTCTCCTTAGCCCAACTGAAGCTCATTTTGATGCTTAGTGTATAACTGTCTGTTATCTGTCATACCTTTTAGATAACTTGAACTTTGGTAAATGAAATCATGATTTGGTAGCAATAACGACTTTTTCCTCTTTCTTTTCCTTTTCTTTCTTTTTGACACAAGGAGTCAATGCATATCCCTGGCTGGCCTGAAACTCACTATGTAGATCAGGCAGTCCTCAAACCTGTGGTAGCTTTCTCTACTTTGCTTCTCAAATTCTGGGTCAGTGATATGACCTAATTAGAGTAAATAAAAGGAAAAAAATCTACTATTCGGTAACACATTTATCTTTTCCCCTCTGAAACACATGTGCTCTGCAGGCCTGCTTTCTGGCATGTCAGTGCACCCTTCACTCCAGGGGTTACTGGCACTGCTTGTCTCCTGTGGTAATCTCTGGTCTTTTGTACATGAATCCTAAACGCTTCACGGTTTTTAATCAAGAGAATTTAAAAATTGGGTAAATTGCACTTTATGCAAAAGCAATGTTTAGCTTTTAAATTAATAAAAATTGAAAAGTTGTATGTCATTATTCCTCAAGATTCCTCAGATAAGTATTGGTACTTCTCAACCAATGGATTGCATGGCTTGGGACAAGCAGAAATTATTATCCTGTTGCTGTGTTTGCCAAATGAGGATACAGTTCCTAAGGACATCTTTAGACTATTCATCACCATATATAAGGATGCTTTAAAAGGTATACTACTTTATTACTATTTTATTTTGAACTGCTGAGACTAGGGGGTGGAAAACTAGTTAAAGGCATTTATATTTCAGCTATGCTAGTTGTACTGAAGATTTATTTTGTGAAGAAATTGATGGTTTCTACAAAGAGCTTAATCACTATTGATTTCTTTAAATCTACTCTTTTATGTGATGTCTGTATGTAGGGTTTTTTTTTAATTTTATAAGTAGAAATACCTTTGCCTTCTTGGTTTTCTAGATGTATCTATGTACTTATCTATATCACATTGGAGAGGGGAGTAATTTTTCTTATTGCCATGCACAAGGGAGAAAAAAATTAAGATATTATGTAACTGGGAACATTTTCAAATTTTTGTTATAGTCCCCAACCCAATCTCTAGGAGTGACTCAGCTCCCCCCTCTGCCTTTTTAGTGTTTTTGGGGTGCCATGAAGTGAACCTAGGGCCTTAGGCATTCTTTTTTTTTTTTTTAAGAAGTATTTATTTATTTACTTAATGTTTGTGAGTACATTGTTGCTGTCTTTAGACACCAGAAGAGAGCATCTGATCCCATTACAAATGGCTGTGAGCCACCATGTGGTTGCTGGGCTTTGAACTCAGGAAGAGCAGTCAGTGCTCTTAACCACTGAGCCATCTCTCCAGCCCCTTAGGCATTCTTAAGATATGTCATCCCACCAGTCCAAATAGAGGCTTCTTTAAGAGTAGAAATACAGCAAGAACAACAAAGATCTTTGTATTGCTTTTACGTAAAAAAATGTGTATCAGGACATTCAGACTCAGAATGTTTCATCAAAATAATAATATCACAACTTAAAATATTTTTATTACTAATATTATTTCCAGGAAAGTACATAGAAAACTTGGACAATCTGACCTTTACTGAGAGTTTTCTCAATAGCAAGGATCATGGAGGATTCCTGTTTATTACACCTACCTTTCAGAAACTTGACGATCTCCCAGTACCAAGGAACCCTTTTCTTTGTGGCATTCTTATCCAGAAGCTGGAGATTCCCTGGGCAAAGGTTTTTCCTATGCGTTTAATGTTGAGATTGGGAGCAGAATACAAAGGTAAGTTTGAAAATAATGGCATATTTTCATATATACTGAAGATAAAGCAGTAGATTCAGGGAAATCATTCAAGTAATTTTTACCAGATTAATAGAACTACTTTTGATGTGGTGTATTTTTAAATTTCCAAGACAACCCTCTTATACCAAGTTAGTATGACAAAGATGGTGTTTCATGAGCTATCAGGATGCTCATAAATTATATAACTGAGCTTAAAATGTAAGTCTTTTGAGACAGGGTCTCCTAACAGAAGGCACTCTCAGCCCTTAAACTTCCCTTGAAGCTGATCACATGAGCTCGGGCTCCTGCCTCCTGCTTCACCTGCAGCGACGACTACAGGCTTGCACCACCACGCTTGATTCTTTCACAGCCAAACAACGTTCTTCACATTATTACTTTTGTTAAAGTCTTCTTAAAATCACGTATTATTGATAGTTGTCTTTTAACTACATAGGAGGCAAATTAGTGTGCCCCTGCTCGCACGCAAACACGCGATTCTTAGGTGTAGTGCTGTTGTGACACTAGCTGATGAAGTCAGGGGTTGGAGACCCTTGGCGAAGTGGCTTAGAGATGGGCTTGGGCTCTCCTTCGCTTTACGTCCCTCACTTCAACACGTACGTTCCTAACGTTACTTACTCAGCAGTGCCGTACGGCACGTCGCCTCCATGCTCGTCCGCGTGTGCGTTTACATGCCTACTTCAGACGCACATTGAGATTCTAGCACTGTTATAATGATAAGACTTTTATGTATGGTTATTTTTGTCATTTCAAAGTTGTTTCTAATGTTACACTTCAAGAATTACTCGGTATGGGATGGGGGAAGGGGAGACCTGAAAGGGGAAAACATTTGGAATGCAAATAAAGAAAATAATTTTTAAAAAATTACTCTGTACCTTTATTCCTGGCTTTTTTAAAAAATATTTTTTGTTGTTGTTGTACCTGCAGCAAATTGTATTTAACTCTGAGGAACGTGATTTAAATAATTTAGTATGTATTATCTTAGAGACAGTTTAGTGCTGGGAAAGATAAAAGTTACTTCTGTTTCAGAGTACACACTTGTGAAAGATGTCTAGACTGGTAAAAACACAATCAGTGTTAAAGGTCAAGAAAACTATGAAGGACATGGTTAATGTAAATGCTGAGTTTCTGATCTCATCTTTTTATGAGTGATGACCACCCCTTGGAAACGGTTAGGGGAATTTTACTTACGACCCTGAGCGGGCCGTGGCTTGGAGTGACATGCTATCTATCTGTATTCCAGTCTTGGGACTCACGACTAGTGATGTATAAACAGGTGGGCGCTGGTCTGAGAAAGCTGTCTTCATCCAGAATCTTGGGACTTTAACTTTGTTATTAAATGTCCCATAAATTGCATAAAGAATCCAAGTCCTATCTAAACAGCATGAGCACCACTAACTTCAGTGCCAGTTTATCTAAGGTCTAGCAGACCGTAACAAATACAGGCCGCTGCTGAGGCCTGGTAATCCCCACTGATGACTTGTCCCGCCACTATTACACAGCTTGGCAGTTCAACCCTGCCCTCTTCTGAAAGACCCTCATTACTCCACGATCTTCTGAGCTCCACTGTAAGAAAGCCAGTCTTACTATTTTTAGGAGCTTCTGTTGAAGCTCCTGCCACAGCTATGGATTATATGCCTCACAGTGATTGATGGCTAGCTAGTATATTGTCCTAATCTTCAATAAAAACAGAATTCAGATTTTATTATCAGCAACAAAACACTGGGCTGGAGAAAGAAAACACTGGCTCAGAGCAAAATGCTGTAAATTTTCAGGATTACATGCAAAATGTGAAATTAAAGTTAATTTTTTTCATAATAAAATCAAATATTTGTTTTAAATAGTAAGGAACCCCTATCATCAAAGTCAGAATTTAATTTTTCAATTACCATTTTTTAATTCCCACAACTTAAATATCTTTAAAATCTTGAATTTGGGGACTAGGGTTATAGTTCACTTGTATACTGCTTACCTTGCATGTACAAGGTCCCAGATTCAATCCCCAGCACCACAAAAGAAAAGACCAAAATGCTAAGTTTTATTTTTTCGTATTTCTCTTTAAATTAGAAAAATGTTATAGGGGCTGAATCAATTATTGTAATTTTTCTGTCCTATTGGGGATTTTATAGAAGTAAGATAAAAAATATTAAATGCTTTGGAGTCAGAAAAGCCCAGCTTTTACCTTTGTTTTGATTTTTTTATCTGTAAGTAGGTATATGCTTGTTATAGGGTTTAAATAAGACAGTCTATGTAAGGTTTCTAGGTAGTGTATCTAGCAGCTGCATAGGCATCTTTTACTTTTCTCTGATAATTGACTGAGTGAACTTTTTGATGAAAAAAGAAAATAAAAATAACAAACTTTGGACTTTGTGTTATTGTGGATAGTAACCAATTATTCTTTTTCATGTGCAGCATATCCTGCTCCTCTAACAAGCATCAGAGGCAGGAAACCTCTTTTTGGAGAGATAGGACATACTATTATGAACTTACTGGTTGTAAGTAACTGAACTTTTGTGTTGTTTGAAATACAGTTTCTTCAAGCATTTATTTAGTATATTTCACCTACTTTATTTGTCCATTTTAATTTGGAGTATTTGGTATTTGAAGGCAAATTTATAAGTCCTAAAGTACTTACCATAAATAAGCTCTGCTTTTTAGAATACAGTGTCTCCAGATTTATGTGTTTCTAATTCTGATTGCCTTTTGGTTCCCTCTACTATTTTGTTCTTGCATATTGCGGTAATTGGAGTCTTCCTCATAAGCCTCTGAAATTGAGGAAGCTGAGTAAAAGTGTTAGTAACGAGAGTCAGCATTGTGATTTTGAACAAACTCTGGTGTCCTCGTTTGTAGTGGGGAAGCATGGATAAGGTGGTCTGAGGCTCCCCTCTGCCCATACTGTTGTCATGATGTTTACTTGTTACCGTATGAAAGTTTTAGGAGACCTACTTTCAGATTCCCATTGACAGCTAGCTTGAAGCCTCAGTTTTCTGTTACTTTTTCAAAACATGGGAGATAGTCTTGTAAGAGAAGTCTGCGTCGGGGTCTCGTGGCTCTGTTTTAGGCCTGTGGTAGCATCTGGGGGGAGTGCATGGTGGAGGAAACCACTCATCTCATAGTGCTTGCAAGCAGAAGGAAACTGAAAGGGTCTGGAATCTCACAGTCCCTCCAAGGGCGTGCCTCAGCTCCTGAGGCCTTACTTACCTCCCAGACGGTCCACCTCATCGCACGGAGCACTGGAGGTGACTGCGCCTTTAACATAGGAGCTGGTGGGGGACACTTATACAGAAATGACTTCTATTTTAGGAGAGCTGTAACAGGAAAGGAGAGCAGTCTCCAAGCACTGTAAACTTCTTTCTGAGAATATTTTTCATTACTTTTGAGAAGTAGTTGGAAGGATTAGTTGTGGGGTTTTTTTTGGAGAGAGATGATTTGTTTTAAGTTGGGACTGTCTGTGTAGCATTTTGATAGCACTGTGTCAGAAGACTTAAACTGTAGATGCTGGTGGAAGTATTTAGTGGATGGCTAAATGTTGATGGAACTTTGATCATTTTATGTAGGATCTTCGAAATTACCAGTATACGTTGCATAACATCGATCAGCTGTTGATTCATATGGAAATGGGGAAAAGCTGTATAAAAATACCTCGGAAAAAGTACAGTGATGTAAGTGTACTTGTGCTATCCAGATCTAGAGACATTGGAACAGAAGAGTCCCTAGGACTGGAATTTGTTTGTTTGTTTGTTTGTTTTGAATCAGGATATCTAATTCATAAAAACATGTTTTTATATTTTTAAAATTTGTTAATAGAGAATTGGTTTAACCCAATTTTTCATACTTTTAAAAATTGCTTAATTTATTAATTGAGGAGATTTTACCTCCCACCTGCCTGCCAGCCTGCCTATATATGTACATTCATACGTACTTGCACGTATGCCTGCCTGCCTGCCTGTCTGTTAAATTCCCAAGGAGTTGTTCAACTATAGCTTGGTAATTAGGAAGTTAATCAGTAATAATACTTCTAGACTAGACATAAATGTTTCTTAACAAATGTGTTTTTCCCCCTCAGGTAATGAAGGTAATAAATTCTTCTAATGAGCATGTCATTAGTATTGGAGCTAGTTTTAGTACAGAAGCAGATTCCCATCTGGTCTGTGTACAGAGAGACGGAGTTTATCAGACTCAGGCCAACAGTGCCACTGGTCAGCCAAGGAAAGGTAAGTTATGATGCCTTCACAAGAGGCCCTCCAAAGAGAAACAGACACCCATTACCTATTTGCTGAATTAATGATAGATGATATGCTTAACATTTCAGCTTGCATAAATAATAGATCAAAAATTGCTTCTATTTTGTGTTTTTATTTCTGACTACATTAGATGTAAAGATTTGGAAGTCTGTTCTTTTTGGCACCATGAGTGTATCCAATTGTGTGAGAATCTTGTTTTCAGTGGTTTCTCTCTGGAGTGAGATGTTTTCACATTTGTTCAGTCTCTGCTAAGCTCCTTTTGCTTGGGAGGCCACAGGGTGGACAAGAGTGAAGAACTATAAAGCCAAGAGACTGGGGATGCCATTCCCAGACTTGTGGTGAACAGCCTGACAAATTGAAAGTTGAGTGAAAGCTAAGCAGTTCATAATATTAACACATCATTACACGATAACATTAAAAAAACCCTGATGTTCTCACTGTTGATAACTTTGTTTTCCAGTTGTAAAGGTAATGTTGTATACCATCTGTAATACATTTTGAAAAGCAGTGAAAAGAAGTGGGTGCTGGAGAGATGGCTTAGTACTTAAGAGTATGTTTTGCTCTTGCAGAAGCCTGACTTTGGTTGCCCGCTTCTGGACTCAGAGGCTACCTGCAAAACACACACACACACCTTTGCAAAATAAGACTACTGTTGATATTTTAATGTATTTTCTTGTTTATTAATATATAGGTTGAATAGATAGTGTTAGACTTGATTTTATACTTTTATACTTTGCCTCTTGCCATTAACTGACATTTTTGTGATTAAAATTTAAGAACTCTGTGTGCGTGTTTGTGCATGTGTGCATATGCACATGTGGAGATCAGAGTTACCTAGGATGTTTTCAACTCTCTTGCTACCTTGGTTTTTTAGCCAGGGTCTTGCTGAACCTGAGCCTACCAGTTCACCCAGGCTTATTAACTAGTAAACCCCTAGGATCCTCCTGCTTCTACCTCTGCTGGGGTTACAGTTGTGACCACCACATTTAACCTTTTACATGAGTGCTGGGATTCTGAACTCATATTTTCATTCCTGCACTTTACTGACTAAACCATCTTCACAGCCTGCACATTTATGGAGTTTTAAGTATTTATTGTTAATAGAACATACTTACATTGTGGTAAGATTAAGACTATTTGTATTTATGCTGTGGTGAAAAAAAGTATCCCCTTAACCACTTAGGCATCCTGTTAAAGGACAACAAACCAGTTTCCTGTTTTGTATATCTCTCCAGAGACTTTGTATAATATACACAGTCAGGCAAGGGTACATACAGTCAAGGTGCATCTTTCAGATAACTTGTAACACTTGTTACATTGTGCGCCGTGCTTTGTTGTTTTTAACACCTGTATGTTAGTGAAGAACTTTCACTCTGGAACTTTCCATTGGCAATTATCTATCGTTTAACCTCTCATTGTTAGAGTTGGTTACCATTCCTCAGCCACTTACAAAAATGCTATTACAATAACCTTGTATACATGCATGTTGTGTTTCTAGGGGTGAAATTACTGTCAAAAGTTATGTGTTTTCCTTTTTCTATTTTTCATTTGTGTGTGGTGTTTATTTGTGTCTGCAAACATGTTTTTGCATGTCTGTAGGTACACATGTGTGTAGGTGTGTGCAGAAGTTAGTGCTGGTTCTTTCTCCCAGCCCCATGCTCCCAGAAATAAGATTCAGACCCCTTGGCCATGTAGCTGGACCCTTCTGACTAGATTTAAAGTTTCCCATTTATTTTAAACTTCGTTCTGCCGCGTGGCTGGTTACCTGTGCTCAGACTCCGTGCATTTGTTTCCTCACAACTTCCCGGAGGAATCTCCGGTACCTGGCTCTATCCCAGAACCCTTTCTGCCTTCCAGATGTTCCACTGCCTATTTCTTGCCTAAGCCATGGCTTTTTAATTGACAGTGATGGATCCATACAGTGCTCAAGATACTCTTTCCACAGGTGTGCCTGTGGAGACCTCTTAGGAGGCAGGACGTCATAGTTAGGGTTTATTGCTGTGAAGAGACACCATGACCCCTACAACTCTTACAAAGGAAAGTATTTACTTGGCGATGGCTTACAGTTTCAGAGGTTTAGTCTCTTATCATCATGACAGGAAACATGGTGGCATGTTGCTAGAGAAGGAGCTGAGAGTTCTACATGATCGGTAGGCAGCAGCAGGAGACTGCCGCCGCACTAGGCTTAGCTTGAACATAGAAGACCTCAGAGCCCGCCCCCCATGCCCCCCAGTGATGCATTTCTTTTAACAAAGCCACATTTACTCCACCACCACCACACCTCCTATCAGTACCACTCCCTGTGGGCCAGGCATTCACACACATGAGTTTGGGGTCATTCCTATTCAAACCACCACACAGGCTCTCAGTAAAACTCAGAGCTTGTTGATATGGCTAGTCTTGTTAGCTGTTTGGTCTGAGGAGTCTGTCTCTGCCTTCAAAGGCTAGAATTCAGGCAGGCCATCACACCCTCCCAGGATTTACATGGTTCTAGGGATCTCAACTGTGGCCTTGATGCTTATACAGGCAAGTACTTTAACCGCTCTTCTCACAGGGATGTGTGCATTTTATGTTTCCCTGCAGTGAAGATGACTCATGACGCTCTTATTAACAACAGCACAGACATTGTAAATAACACCACTATTCTATCCAGTATTGTAATTTTGTTTTCATTTTTATTGTATTTTAATGTGTTATGAGAATAACATTTATCAAATATCTGAAATGCAGAAACTCCACATTTGAGTGATGAGTGCAGCAGAGGATGAACAGATTAAAATGCAGCTTATTATTTGTTATCAGTCACAGGTGCAAGCTTTGTGGTATTCAATGGTGCTCTGAAAACATCTTCAGGATTTCTTGCCAAATCCAGCATAGTCGAAGGTATGAGCTTCATATTTGATTGTTTTAATATAAAGTTATTTTTTTCTTTACCTTTAGTAAATATATTTGTGGGGCTGGAGAGATAGATCAGCACTTAAGAGCATTGGCTGCTGCTCTTCTAGAGGCCCTGAGTTCAATTCCCAGCTTCCACATGGTGGCTCATAACCATCTATAATGCGATCTGGTGCCCTCTTCTGGTATGCAGGTGTACATGCAGATAAAGTACTCATATATTAATTAAAAAAAAACAAAACAAAGGAAAACAAGAAAAAGAAAAATTTCTGTCAGGTATGGTAATACCTAGGAAGCAGAGGTGTGTGGATTTCTATGAATTTGAGGCTAGCCTGGTCTACATAGTAAGACCTTATCTCAAAACACAACAAAGAATATATTTGATGCTTACAAAAGAACAATGTAAGTTGTTAAAAACAGTCAGTACCACAAACTTATGTGACATAATCTCTAAGCCTAGAGCATGACAGAACTAGCTCTACTTGGGCCTTCTTTCTCCTTTACTCAAGCGTTAGCTACTAGACTGACTACTGTGTGTATTCTTTTCTAACATTATAGCATATTTACAGAATATGCTACTTCATTATGCTTATTAAGAATGATAATTTATTTACAAATGCACTTAGTTTATCTTTCTAGTTTATGCATATTCTATAACCTTAGCTTGTTCAATTTCAGTGCCTTTAATTTGCTCATCGGACCATGACCATTGTTTATTGTTTATGGCAAACAGTAGTGCTAATATATATCTAGGGTTGGAATCCTGAGACAATTAGATTGGTAAATGTTCAGTTTTACAGACTATTTCTAAGTGATTTTGCAGTGCGATTGTGCCAATCCTCATTACCCTTAGGCTGTAAAGGTCCTCACTAGTCTACATAGTCTTCAGACATGGTACTATTAAGCTACTTAATTTTGTCAGTTTCTTAGATATTTCTGAGTATGGTCATTATTAGCATATTTCTTACTCATTAGCAAGTAGAACCTCTTATTTCATATTTGTAGAATGCGTTATCTTGTTTGTGAGATACTCATTCATAACTTTTGCCTATAATCTGTTGTCTTTTTTTTCTAACTGCTTTGTAGTTTATATGTTACATATTGTAGATTCCCCTTCATATTTAAAGTAACAGTAATAGTTGATATTTATATACAGGTATTTTGATCATTTGAAACATCTATAGAATGGTAGCTACCGTTTCCGTCTACTTAAACCCTTGTTATTTCTTTGTGTTAACTAACAAACCTGAGATTCTTGGGCAAGTTCTTTATAAAGTGTAAATTGTGAATTTTGGTTGCCTTTGAATGTGTGGCATTCTTGGTGTACTTGTATTATGGTAGCTATCATCTAATTCCTTTTCTGTCCTCCTTTCTAACCTCCCTAACTGGTAGGAGCTGCTGTTATTTCCTTGTGTTATTATAGTACCCACACGTGACTGGAACCACGTGATGTTTTTCCTTCTGTGGTTGTGCACTGAATCTAAGGTCTGACCTCTAGTTCTATCCACGCTGCTGTAAATGACAGGATTTCAGGGGTTGTTTTTCTGGCTGAATAATATTGCATTATTATTTCTTTACACCATGTTTTTTATTCATTCGTTTAAGCACCTCAGTTGATTTAACATTGCGGCTATTCAGAATAGTGCTAAGTAAGAGGATGTGGAAGGATTGTTCACTCTTCTTTTTTCTATAATGTTGTTGTTGTTGTTGTTTCTGTTTGGGCCTTCAGACAGGACCTTGCTATCTTAAGCTAGATGGGCTCACTATGTAGCTCTAGCCAAGCTCAAACCCTCAGCCCTCCTACCTGTGCCTTCTGAGTGTTGGGGTCATAGACCTCTGCCACCACGTCCAGCTGAACTCTGATTAATTATTTAATTTCATTTGAGGTACACCCAGTAGGTGAATAGTTGGATCAGGAGGCATTTCTGATTTTGCCTTATTGAGCAACTCGTGCTATTTTCCATGATGGCACTACTGTCAACAGTGTCTAATCGTCTCTTTCTCTGGCTGGGAATGTAGCTCAGTGCTAGAGCGCTAGCTTGGCATGTGCTGAAGCCCTGGCCAATTCTCAGCATCTGGTTTATTTATTTATTATTATTATTACCATTCTGACCTGGATGAAGAAATATGATGGTTTTATCTGCATTTCATTGTAATGATGTTAAATATTTCTTATACATTTCTAGAGCTTCTTTAGAAAAGGGTCATCAGATCATTTGTGAAGTTTTTAACCAGCTTTTGATTTTGTGTGACAAAGTTTCAGTTTGTAGTCCAGGCTAGACTCAAACTTGTTATCCCTACATCTGCCTCCAGAGTGCTGGGGGCAGCACCCTCCATGCTAGAAATGGCCTCTCTTGACTTGCCTGTTTTAGCCTGCAGCCTTCTTTCCTCTGTTATTCAGGAGAGGCTTCATTTGCTGCTCCTTAAGTGCCGGGTTGTCCTTTTCACCTGGGTATTCTTTCTCAGCCCCTTGAGTCCTAGGATTCTAGGCAAGAGCCACACCCGGCAGTGCTTTCGCTCTTAAGAGATACTCAGAGGGAGAGTTCTACTCATGCACACGTTTTAGATCATTGCCTTGTGTTTTCTTCTAGTAGGTTCATATTTTTAGGCCTTACCTTTGGCCTTTGGTTTATTTTGAGGAGATTTTGTACATGGCGAGAGAGAGGGACCTAGTGTGAATGGGTAATCATTTTATAGCACTATTTATTGAGACTATTATTTTGTTTTTCTACAGTGAATGTTTTGGTACCTTTGTTAATAATCAGGTGGCTTAAGTGGGTAATTTATCATCGGGTTTTCTGTTCTGCTCTGGTGTGTGTGTATGTGTCTGTGTGTGTGTGTGTCTGTGTGTGTGTGTGTGTGTTTTTAATGCTCTTGGGATTTTATACCTTTGTAGTATGTGTGGGGTAATGAGGTATTAAGACACCTCAGGATCCTTCTCTCTCTCTTTTTAAAAAATATTTATTTTATTTATGAGTATTTATGAGCTGTCTTCAGACACACCAGAAGAGGGCATCAGATCTCATTACAGATGGTTGTGAGCCACCATGTGGTTGCTGGGAATTGAACTCAGGGCCTCTGGAAGAGCAGTCATTGCTCTTAACCTCTGAGCCATCTCTCCAGCCCCTGGATCCTTCTCTTAAGATAGACCATTTTAGCTAGTCCAGATCTTTTGTGCTCTCCTGAGAGTTTTAGGATTGGGAATTTGTTTGTTCCCCATATCATTGTGAAAATGCCACTGGTATGTAGATGGAGATTGTTTCGAATCTGTAGTTGTTCTGGATAGCATCAGTGTTTTGACCATTTCAGTCCTTTTAATTCATGAACATGGCCATGTCTATACTTTCTTGTGTCTTCAGGTGTTCCATTGATATTTTTGTCATTTTTACTATAGAAATCATCTGGTTTCTTCATTAACTTTATTCCTTATTGTTATTGTTCTGAGAGGGATTGGGGTCTTAATTTCCTTGTCGGCAAGCTTGTTGTGTATATAAACATGTTCACTATTTTGTATCTTGATTTTTGTGTTCAGTTTTAACATATTTTTGCCAAATTCATATACTCTGTAAACAGGAACAGTTCGACCTCCCTCTTGCCTGTCTAGGCACCCTGTCTTGCCTCCCCTGACTTAGTGCCTGGTAACTACACTAGTGTGCTGAGAGCGGAAAAGGGAATGGTCTCGGCTTTCCCCTTTCACTGCAGGGTTCGCTGTGGGTTTGTCCCTTATGGCGTTTTCTGTTTTAAGGCATGTTTCTTCTAAACCTTCCAAACCTAATTTATTGAGTTTTTTTTTCATAAATGGATATTGAATTTTATCCAGTGTTTTCTTCTGAAAGATGATTAATACATGGCTTTTGTCCATCAGTTGGTGTGCTGTTTATTGATTTGCATATGTCTAATCATCTTTGCATCCCTAGGATAAAGCCTACTTAATCATGGGGCATGATATTTTTGTTGTACTGTGATTAAAAAGCTTAACTTACTGTCTTTATTTGCGTAACCTTAAAATAATTTTTAACTTTATGAAATAGTTTTATTTTTATAGTGAAAAAACCAGTCATTTAAATGATTAACAAAGGATATTTAAAACTTGTATCTTGAAACAAAAATATTTTAATAGTAAATTCCATTACTTGGCACATATTCTGAAATTTGGCAAACTCAATATGAAGCATAACTCTCATTTCTAGATGGCTTAATGGTACAAATAACTCCAGAGACCATGGATGGCTTACGGCTGGCTCTACGAGAGCAAAAGGACTTTAGAATTCAGTGTGGAAAAGTTGATGCAGTAGACCTGAGAGAATATGTGGACATCTGTTGGGTGGACTCGGAAGAGAGGAAAAACCAAGGGTAGGAATTTCCTATTTGATGGGGGGGTGATAAGAGCATCCCTTTAATACAATGACGTGTTTTGTGAATGAATACAGAATTGTGCCATTAACTTTAATGCTTCTATTCCGATTAATATAATGGTTTTTTTCAAATATGTAACTAATCAGACTCGTAAGTTTTCTTGGGCAGGAAGCTATAATGAACCATCAACTTAGGGAGCATCTGACTTTAAAACATTAATTAGATAGCTTTGTCCAGGGCTAAGGAAAGGCAGAACCCCTTTTCTGATATATGGTACACATTTTTGTCAAATAAATAAGGGTTTCCTTTTGATTATTGAATTCTGTTAATTCTCTGTAATGTAAGCGAGACTTAATAATGTAATCAGTAAAGGCCTTACCAATTACCACTGTTGCTCCTTCTGCTCAGTTACCCATAGTCTCCCAGGTTTGGAGATGGATTAGGGGTCTAGAAGAAAGAAGAAGGAAATGATTCCAAAATAGATTTTTGAAATAAAGTCTTGCCATGTAGCTTAGTCTGGACACGAACTCAGTATATGGCCCAGGATGGCCTTAAACTTGAAATCCTCCTGCTTCAGCCTCCTGAGTGCTAGTGTTAAAGTCTCTACCAAGCATGCCCAGTTTATGTGGTCCTGGCAATCACACTCAGAGCTGTCTGCACAACAGACTGCACCCTGTCAAATCAGTGGCATGTGTAACTCCAGAAAACAGGTTTTAATTTGTGAGATACTTTTCTGTTAAGAAACTAAAGCTAGGTCTGAATTGAACATATGAAAAAGGAGATATAATTTACTGGATAAAAAGATTATAACACAATCAAGGAATTGTTATAAGTGATTATTTTATACATTTGAGATATTTGTTGCTACTTTAAATATAAAACTTTGATTTTTATTATTTCATTTTCCAGTTCAATAATCAATTTCATAGAAAATACCATGATACTAATTATATTGTATTCTGCTTTATTACATAGTGTTATCAGTTCAGTAGATGGAATATCATTAGAAGGATTTCTAAGTGAAAAAATAAAACTGGAAACAGATTTTGAAACTGAAGAGAAGACTGTGAAATGCACTGAGGTATAGAAAAAGGTCTCTTCGCTTCATGTGCTGTGTGTGTGTGTGTGTGTGTGTGTGTGTGTGTGTGTGTGTGTGGTGTATACTTGGACATATAGCATACTCAGCCTATGATCATTTAGGTGTAGCTTATTATACCTTTCACTTTTCATGTTGAAACCGATCCCCACCCCGAATTTCTCACATCCCAGATTTGAATTTGCATACATTTATTTCAAGCTCTCAACATGATAGGACTTCCTGACAGCTAATAGTTACTGACTTTTTTTTTTTTTTTTTTTGGTTTGTTGAAACCGGATTTCTCTTTGTAGTCCTGGAATTCTCTTTATAGATCAGACTGGCCTCAAACGCACAGAGATCCACCTGCTTCTGCCTTCCAAGTACTGGGATCAAAGATGTGCACCACCACACCTGGCTAATAAATTGGCATTTTTATATTGTTATTTTACTATAAAAGATTTTATTGACACCAGCTTATAATCAACACTCATATGGGAAAACCATTTTAGCACATTCTCTGTTTTGAAATAAGACACTATGAAGGTACTGACCATAGCCTTCCAGCCTGTAGATACAGAATGCTCTCAACTGATGATTTCAAAGATCTAATGTTGGAATTTTATTAAGTTGAATTGAAAGCAGTAGTTGCCTTTTTTATTTGTTTTGATTCAGTTTATTTGTTGCTTCTAATCACAATCATGATTTCTTTCTTAATTTGACTGATTTTCAGGTGTTCTGCTTCCTAAAGGACCAAGATATATCTATTTTATCAAGTAGTTACCAGTTTGCAAAAGAGATTGCCATGGCTTGTAGTGCTGCCCTGTGCCCTCACCTGAGAACTCTAAAGACTAACAGAATGAACAAAATTGGACTCAGAGTTTCCATTGACACTGATATGGTAAGACATACCTTTGTGATGTACTTTTGAGATTTATATTGATATAAATATATTTGTATGTGGGGCATGTGTGCCATGGTGCATATGTGGAAGTCAAAAGTAACTCACGGGAGTCTGTTTTCTCCGCCTGTCATCGAGTTCTAGGGACTTAGCTCAGATCGTCAGGCTTGTCCACTGAGCCATCTTGCTGCTCCTGAAATCAAGATTTTTATAACTTTTTGAGAAAGGGGGAGCCTCCTGCTTTTTTTTTTTCTTTTGTTTTTGTGGTGCTGGTAATGGAACCCAAGGTCTTACTGCTAGACAAGTACTCAACCACTGAGCTACACTTCCATCTCCAAGCCAGAACTTGTTGCTCACACGTATTACCTCTATTAATCTCTAACTGAAGTCAGACTTTTCTGTACAAGGTCCGAGAGTGAATACTTTTGGCAATGTAGGCTGCAGGGGTTTCTCTCACAATTCACCTTTTATAGTGGGAATCTGCTCCTGTAACTGAATGAATATGGCTGCCATCCAGTGAAACCGTTTTATACAGCAGGGTGGCCTGTAGACCACAGTTTGCTGATCCATTACTGTCCTGTGTGGTAGATAAGCTTTGAAATTTATTCTAATTAGATTTACATGACTCAAACATGTAAAAGTCTACACACACGCACATGCCATTTCATTAAATGTTGCAGGAAGCAGCAGTCATGCTGTATAGTGTGGAGTTGGTGGGCCATGGAGATGCTGACTCCAGACACAGCGTAAAGAGCCTGCCCCTAATTCCCAAACAGAACTCTCCAGACTCACCTTAAGTATTGATTGCCCCCAGTCAATTATATAATTGATACTATATATTTCTTGTGATTTTTATGCATGTACAAGCAAGTGTATATATAATGAAACTTGTGTCATTTCTTCAAAATATTTTATTTGCCATACTTTAACATACCAGAGATTGTATATTAGTATATATTCTTTTCAATGATTGTATAGTAGTCATAGTTGATTAAAGAAATGGATAACAACTAATTAATATTATTTGGTATATTTTGACTGAAATTTAGTTTGTTGACAGTATTTTACTTTTGCATAAACTTGAGTATAACCATAAAACAAGTTTCTAGATTTACATCCAAGTGCGCACTCAGTGGCTGTCAGCGTACTGCCCCAGGTACGCATTGAGAGCCTGAACTTAGGTCTCCCACGTGCAAGGCAGATGTTTCATCTCAGGGCTTCTTTTTTCTATGCCTTCATTTTTATTTCAAGGTAGACTCTGAGCTTGAACTTATCCTGTAGCCCAGGTAAATCTTGTATTTGTGATCCTCTTGCCTTGGCCTCCTGAATAGCTGGATTATAATAGGCCTGCTGTTACCAAGCCTGCCTTCTGTCAGCAGTTTCTGAGACACCTTTTCTTAGTCACACCTTTGTATTTTAGTAACATTTAATCAAATCCAGGGCCTTGTGTATGCTAGGCAAGTGTTCTACTATGCTGTATCTCAAGCCAAATTGAACTTTTGAACTTTGACAGTTTGATAGGTGCCATAATGCCAAGGACCAGCCTTGACTTGGAGAGGGGTTTCTGAGAGAAGGGGTGTCTGGGAGCAGCGAATCAAATGACTTGAAGTCAAATCATGGGTTACAAGCTAACGGCCAGTGTACTGCTTGAGATAGCTTTCCAGATTGCTCTCCCTCCCTCTCCGCCTCCCTCCCTCTCTGTTCTGCTCAAGACAGTTTTCTCTTGCTATTCTAAAAATTCTCTAGATAGCTCTTGTAGATCAAAAACCCAGTCTTGAACTGGAGAGATGGCTCAGCAGTTAAGAGCACTGACTGCTCCTCCAGCAGTCCTGAGTTCAATTCCCAGCAGCCACTTGGTGGCTCACAACCATCTGTAATGGGACCCAATGCCCTCTTCTGGTGTGTTGGAATATAGCTACAATGTACTCATATAAATAAAATAAATTAATCTTTAAAAAAAAAAAAAGCCCAGTCCTTTATTTACGTATCAATTCAGCCATTACCCCAGGTTCCCTTTTGACTATCCCATGAAACGAAACGCGTCCCTGGACTCCAGCCCTGATTCTTAGAAAGAGATCAAAAGTGCTAGCTAGCACAAGATAGCTGGGTGGGGCACCCTGAAATTACCATTCCTACCATGCCTGGGCCTGGACCTAAACTCTTCCAGTTCTAGGCTGACTTTGAATTTAGGAATCTGCCTGCCTTTGTAAGCATAAACAAAAAACTTAGCTAGGTGGGATCTTGCCTTGCGATCAACACTCCCTAAATCTCTTTATCTCCTTCCTTAGTACCTTTCTGACCAGCTGACTTATAGTGGAGCTGCTGCTGTTCCTTTATATTTTGCATAGTTGAGAAATTATTTTTTTTAATCATGCTTTCAGCATTCTTTCCTACAGCTTTAAGGGTTGTCTTAAAAGTCACAGCATTTACTATTTTGCTGAGACATAGACACACTCTTGCCTTCTGGGCTAGTGCTGTCTCTGATTATCCTGGAGTCATTAACCTTGGCAGAGAGGACAGTCCTCAAGAGAGGAGCATGAAAATGTGTGCATAATTGTATAGCAAACCTCTTGCCCGTAGCAACCATCTACACTCATGGAGGCCCATGCCCTGTTGGCTTTGTTCCAGGAGCAGGAACCATGTCATTCCATCCTTTACCAGGCCAAGCAGGCCTCAGCACCATAGGGTGCAGTGTCACTTTAAGATGCATCTCTACTTAACAGTATTTATGTAATTAACAGTGATCTTCTTACATGAAAAAGCTATTTATCTTCCCCAGAATGTCTAGTGAATATTTGTAATTTTTGACATTAAGTATAGATTTTCAAGGCAGATTCTTCATTAGAATTGGTTTTCTAAACAGGAGTTCATATACTAGTTTGCATCTCCAGCAAGATGTGTTCTACTCATGCTTCCTACTGAAAAGAGGAGTTTTGTTTTCATTTCTTCACTGTAAGACCCCTTATCAAGGAACCTAGTCATGAGTATTAGTTGAGTAAGCACTGTTTTCTTTATCATTAAATGTATAAAAATATAAACTTCATCAATAATATTCAATCTTAATGTTAAATAGCATCGCAGGGCTTGTGAGGTGGCTCAGTAGTAAAGTCCGTGCTGCAGGAGGGTGAGGCCTGAGTTTGCATCCCCAACACATCCCCTGTGTCAAAGCGGGAAATAATGGTGTGGGTGTGTGCCGTAACCTGCTGCTGTGGGGACAGAAACAAGACCCTGGGCTTGCTGCTCTCCGGAGCTGTAAACGGGAGAGACACCGTATAAAGTGGGGCCTAGTAGAAACCTTAGTGACACCCAAAGTCAAACCTCCGGTGAATGCAGCTGCACAACTGCATACACACAATTGCACATACATCTCACACAAAACATAGTACTGCAACAATTTGAGACAGAGTAAGTTGATTTTTCAATTGATTTTAATTCAAATTAAGTTGCATCGTTAATTATTTTTAAAAAGCTTCAGACTTCATTTGCATATGTATTTAGTTGAAAGGAAATCTAAAATATAAAGTAGTGACAGTATTTATAATGTTATAATTTATGAGTAAAGAGATAAAAGAAATGGGAGAATATATTTTTGAAAATAACATTATTTTACTAATATCCATAAGCTGAATATTCAAAAATGCTACATATTCGTCTGCCAACAACACAAGAGAGCTAATTTTCTAGGGTTACCTTATCAAGATTTCTTTTTTTCTTTTCAGGTTGAATTTCAGGCAGGCTGTGAAGGCCAACTTCTGCCTCAGCATTACCTAAACGATCTCGATAGTGCTCTGATACCTGTGATCCACAGCGGGACCTCCAGCTCTAGTGTGCCACTAGAGATAGAGTTAGCATTTTTCATTTTAGAAAACCTTTCTGAGTGAAACTATGAACTATGCTGTGTGTTGCAAACTGATCTGTTAAAACGAATCCCAGCACTAAAACAGAAATGCCACAAACACTAAATGTTTGATAATTGAAATATATAATTTTGCTTTTTAGGTAGGAATGATTTTTAAAAATCATTAGCACAATATTTAAGTACCTAAAAATTTAAGGAATCACCATTTTTATAGCTTTATGCTTATTATAAGAACTAAGAAGAAAGAAATATTTCTTCTAACTTAAAATTTATAGTATTTACTGTGTAACTTAAATGTTAAGCCAAAGTATCTGCACTTAGTTATACCTCTTTGTATATGATTTTAATGAAGGAGATACTTGTTTTGTGTGTATGCTAATGAGAATACTGGTTTTAAAGTCTGTTTAAAAATGTAACGATCAGCTTCAAGATTCTAGACTTATAGTTCTTTGAATAAAGCTGATAACTTATTTGTATAAGTGGAATGGAGACCTACCTCCATGATTACATGCAAACTCTGTTTGATTAAAATTATAATTTTGCCTTTATTTCTTCTCATATATATGCATATATGCATATATATATAAATATATCATTTCTTTCTGATTAAAATGATTGTGGGTGCTTCAGAGCTTTGTGCTTCTCTATTTAAATCTGTTGTTTCCATAGCAACATATGATTTGGAATGTGTTTTATAAATCTTTGCTAATATATAAATAGGTAATATTTTTGTATCCCAGTGCATTCTCTTTCTCCTTCCTTACGAAGTACACCAGTGTATTTAACACTCTGCAGATGATGACCGGCCAGATGACCCATGAGTAGGCATTGTGTAGCAATAACTGAGGCCTAAAGCAGGTTTCCTTTACTTTCATGTTCACCCGTGGGAATTCCTTGATTGACATCAATGTATGAAGTGTAAATTTCAACAAACTTATTACTTTTGCATATTTTAAATTCTTTCTATGCTAGTTATTTTTTATAATGGAATATTTAACTTAACATAAAGTTAAAGGTTGTGATAGAGCTTTCTTGTTTAATTCAAACAACAGAAGAAAAAAACCTGTCATTTAACTTATATAAAATGTAATCATTGTTTTGATGCCTTTTTATTATGTAAAGTATATTTTTTGTATTAAAGACACTCATTGTATCTATCAAGAAAGCCACACTAAATAGCTTTGTGTAAGAAGGATTATTTATAAAGCATTGCAACTTATAGATCCAGTCACGTGAGTCTCCTCCAAATCACACTTGGACCAGCCAAAGACATATTTGAGGAGAATATCCACAAGTAATGTGAAATGTTACAGATAGTAAATAAAATGGCAACTTATGATTTGACAAAATTTAGTGAAATGATGTAATATAAAGATGATTGCATATCAAGCTCATTTTGTTTACATAATTGGTTTCTTGTTCAGTATATTATACACTTTGTAGTATAACTGCACAATTTATGAATATTGAACTTACCAAATACTGGAAGATCTTCTGTGGTAAAATAACTTTGAATTTGTTTTTATAGTGTCTACAACCAGTAAAAATTGGAACTCTGTCTAAAATGTTAGAGGCACATTTTACAGCATTCTTTGGAGATGGTTTTTTTCTGAATGTAGACACTTGCTTGATCATAGTCTTTTTTTACATTGGCACTTAATTTGAAATTTTAGTAAAGAAATCGGTTGGCTCTTTGTAGCCAATCTACAATGATCTGCTTATGGTCTTAAGACTTCTAATACAACTCAGTTTCTCTGCATTTTGAAATATAAGGTGGACTATAATGTTGCTTATGCATCTATTGAACAAGCTGTGTGCCTGTGTGTGCTACATATAAAAAAGAACCATTACAAGGTTTCATCAGTTGAATAGTATTTTGGAGCTAGATGTGTGGAACAGACAATTAACATATAGGAACATTTAACTGCTGCAGTGGAGAAATGACTCTGGAGTGTGTGGGGGGAACTGACTGGAGGATACCCATGTCCACCTCAGGAGGAGCTTGCAGCACAGTGGGCATTTGAGACACCAAGAATGCTGTACAGAGACTGAATACCACACCTTATGATTGAATAATAAAAGTCTTTAACAGTTGTGTAGGTTCCTGACAACCTAGGTTTCTGTGTTGTTTCATATAAGTTTCTTAATAGAAAGAATAATTTTGGTAATATGATTCAAATGTTAAAAGACTTTCTTGAAATAAAACAGAAACTTCTGACTCATTCTAGGTTTAGTATTTTGTTACGTGGCTTTAAAATGTTTGACTCAAGATATGCACAATTCAGCAAAAAAGAAACATGTAAATTTAGCAATGTTAATTTTTTTGTTCCTTTCTGCAATTAAGATGCTTTTTACCAATGGCTGAGTAAAAAATGTTCAAGACAGAAGCAATGGAACCTTTATGAGCCTAAATACTGTGCAGATCCCACCTGCACGGATCTACCCTGTTTTTCCACCACATACCCGCAACGGGTAGTCATCTTTATCTTGTGTGCCATCCCAAGATTGTGTGCCATCCCAAGATTGGGAGGTAGTAGCAGCAATGATACATTGGGATTATTGTAGTTATTATGTTGTGTGAGAGAGTCGATTTCTCCTGCCTGAAATGCTGTGTCCTGACGTCTCCCCAGTGTCCCCCTTTCCTCTACCAACTCTGCCCTCAGCCCCGGCAAACCCCATCAGTTTTTGTCCAGGTCAGCGTGGAAGTGAAATCATGCAGCCTTGGTCTTCCTGCGCCTGCCTCCATGACCTAACATCTGACAGTTTCATCCTTGTTACAAATGACAGGATCTCCTGTGTGAACCCTGACTTTATTCTGGGCCTGTGCTATATTTTATCTACATCTGTTGGTGGATCTTAGATTGGTTTTTGTGTCTTGCTTTTGTGAGTTAACACTGCAGTGAGCACAGGGCACGACTGCCTGCCTGACAGTGATTTCCTTTACATACACAGTGACTCAGAGTTTTTAATTTTTCCAGGGTCATCTACACTATTTTCATAGTGACACTTCTTACATAAAATGTAGCATTGTATAGTCATACCACATTAATTACCTGGATTATGTAGCTTTATATTTAGTATCATAAAGGTTCCATTGCTTCTATCTGAACATTTTTACTTGGCGATTGGTAAAAAAGCACCTTAATTGCAAAAGGGAACAAAAATCCATTAGAAATCTTGCCTGTATTCTTAGGAGTAATATGATCATAACAATTTCATTACTAGCACGGCTGGCGGTTAGAACTTTCGGGGTGTGGGTGGGGTATTGGAATGTTGCAGCTCTAGCGTCCCATCATCTTGTGCTGTTTTTAGCTCCCTTAATAGCATTGCTCACTTGACCTAATGTCCTTGCGACTAGGTGAACTCTTTGGAATATGTTAACTTATTACACTACCGGCCTAGAACCTAAGAACTCGACTCGGGTAGCAACTAAAACCTGCCCTCAGTTTGCTGTAAACTGCATACCTGACATTTCCACCAAAGTATTTGAAAAATTCCAGGATATATAACTTTCTTAAACAGCAAAAAACTCCACTAAACTATGCAATATGTTTGGGGCAACTGATGTGGTGTTCCAGAGCGATTATCACTCATACTTGGTTCAGAAATAAACTCTTGAGGTGAGAGGTGTGTAGTTTATGCTTTTTGTAAAGAAGTAAGTTTAAATGTGAAGATTCAGGTAGAAAACGAAAGACCATGAAGGGGCTATAGTGTTTTCTGGCGGGACTGGAGGAAATCCAGAGACTATGGAGGCTTGGTTGAGGCTAAAACAATTGCCATTCAAGTCAGAGAACCACTTCCGTTTGTGTTGTCAGGTAATATATTCTAGCTTTGCAGCCTGCACTACCCTAGAACAAGCAGCTCAACAGCAGAACTGGACCTCTGCATTATGGGAAATGTGCCTCGCAATCCTCTCCCCCAATCCACTTCCTCTCTTCCCACTATCCCCGCCTCTCTCCCGCCTCCAAGCCCAGTGGTTGCAGTGCGCGTGCGCACCTCTTGCATCGCGGGAGCAGAGGTTCTAGACGGATCGTCCGGCTTCTGCCACAGGGACAACCCGGTGAGTGCCAACCTTGTGCACCTGCGCAGACCGCGGCGTCTTTCCGTCACCATGGCAGCATGTGCTGGAGGCCCGGGTAAGTGTGGAGGGTTCAGCGGGAGCTGCCTACTCTTTTCCCTGTTCTGTTGTTCAAGTTGTAAATGCCAGTGTCTGCAGGGTGTGGGGTGTTCAAGGGATGGCTGGTTTTACAGAGGCCGGAATCAGTATCTCCGTGTGACATAGGTAGAAACAATTTAGGATAAATCGATTGTTTAAATACAAAATGAAAATTCATTTTGATATTAAAAGCTCAAATTGATTCAGTAAGGTCTATACTCCTTCCCAACCACCAAACCCATTTCCCCCTCAGGCTTCTGCTGCATGTTCGTGGGTGGATCCTTCCAGAAAGGTCTTACTTACATACCACATATACTACCTTTTTTTAAAACCTTCTACTAAACAAAACAAAACAAAACAAAACTTAATTATTTATTTTATTTATATGAGTACACTGCAGCTCTCTTCATACCACAAGAGGGCATCGGATCCCATTACAGATGGGGAAGTGAACTCAGGACCCCTGGAAGAGCAGTCAGTGCCCTTAACCGCTTAGCCATCTCTCCAGCCCCTTACCTTCTGCTTTTTAACACACACACACACACACACACACACACACACACACACACACACACACACACACACATTAAATATTTCTTTTGCATTAACCCTTTGAAGATTTTAAACAATGTATTTTGATCAATTTATCTTTGCCTCTCCCCCAGAATTGACCAAACCGCTCTCCAACTTCACATCTCTTTTTGTTTGTTCTATATTTATCATACTCCAAAAGAGGGGATAGGGTGGGCTGTCTCAAGGTTGAGGCCTCCCTCTGGTTTTGCACTGTGAATTTTAAGAGTTTCTGTAAATGTTTATGGTACATATTTATGGGGTAAGGTGAGACTTTTCCCTCCCAACCCATAGTAGACCAATTCAATATCAATTTCTTAAGTATTTCTTCCCATGAGACCCACAAAAGAGGGAGAGGTAGGTGTCAAAATCACAGTGGAGGGGCTGGAGAAAGAGCTCATTTGCAAAGCTTCTTGCTTTGCAGGCATGAGGACCAGAGTTCCATCCACACAACATGTGTGAAAACCAGGGACCCTGGTACAGGGAGTGCACTTGGGGGCGATGGGAACGAGTGAATCCATGGAAGTAGATAGCAAGCCACCCAGAGTCGTCTTCTCGGTAAGCTCCAGGTCAGCAAGCCTCCCTTTCTCAAAACACAAGGCGAAGGCTCCCAAAGAATGACATCTGAGGTGGGCCTCTGGTCTCCACGCGCACGCGCACACACAGGCATCCCGCATGGTGACGTAACGCACTGGCTCTCTGGAGGATGCTGGCCCTTCTTAGTGCACGGGTGTAGAGAAAAGCCCTGGTGCTTTAGATGCTTCGTATACAAGGGAAACAACCTGTGACTTAGGACATTGAACATGAACGTGGCATTCTGACAGGAGACACAGCCACCACCATGCAGCTGTTTTCAGTTCCCTTGTCTGAATCAAATCTCAAAGGACAACCGTGTTAACAGGGCTGCTTTTCTCCCAGAGGTGTGGATGACAGTGTTCTTGACTTTCTGACTTCTTGGCTCACAGGGTCTCTTCCTGCACCTCTCAAGTCAGAAATAATTGGTTGAGTTCTTACTACATCGCCTCAACTTTTACTGGCCTTTCTCCCTGTAGACCTATAAGGACCTTGTTATTAAATTTTACACACTCATATAAATGTCCTCCTGTTTCTAATTAGTAACCCTAAATTCCATTTGGAATTAAAATATCTTGTGCCCTCACTTTCATGAAATCTAAAAAAGAAAATACAAGTTCACAAAGATGCTGGAAGCATCTGACTAGCAGCCTTAATTTCTTCCTTGCTGTGGAACGTATGGACAGGTCCCCATTTCCCCTGCTGCTATAGGAGCACCATTGCTCTAGTGCTCTCTTCACTCCTGTCTCTGAAACTCTATTGTACCTAGATAGTTGTTGCCTTGTTCATTTTAAGGGCCACATGTAGTGTTGACAAACATTTGAAATTTTACTCTTCCGCTATTACAGACAATACATTACGTTTCTTGAATGGAATGTATTCTCCCAAATGAGCTTATCTGTCTATGGAATAAATCCATAGAACTAGAATTTCTCAATCAAAGGACATAACTTTCTGGTGGTTTGAATGAGAATGTTCCCATGGGCTTCTATGTTCCAGTGCTTGGTCTGAAGTTGGTGGAACTGTTTTGGGAAGGATTGGGAAGCATGGCCTTATTGGAGGAGGTGTGTCATTGGGAGCAAGCTTTGAAGTTTCAAAAGCCCCATGACAGGCCGAACCCCCTGCCTCGCCTTCAACTTTAAATACGATATGAGTCCTTAGCTACTTCTCCAGCACCATGCCCGCCTGCCTGCTCCCTGCTATGACAGCCATGGATACTCTCTGAAACTGTAAGCAAGCCCCCAGTTAAATGCTTGCTTTTATAAATTGTCTTGGTCATTGTAAAGAGCCATAATTTACCTAATTTATATGTTCCAAGCGTTTTAAGGTAGACTGAGCTGAGCTATGATGCCCTGTAGGTATGTTGAATGTATTTTGAGTTAGGATATTTTAACCCAACCATTAGCTTACCTGGCCATAACTCCACTGTAACTCACTAAGTACATAGAGAACAGCAGTCTACCTAAGAAAAATGTATTTGGCATGCTTAAAAGTCCTGCATCATTGTGTATTGTTATTATTCTGTAAGGTGCCAGTATAAAAACTCTGAATGCAGTGTGAAGGCAGCTGAAAGGCACCGTGGCCAAGCCTAATGTGCACTGCTCATGAATATGTAGGTTTGTTCTGACAACCCATGTGCCAGGAAAGAAAGATGAATTTTCTAGGTCATTTCGTCTCTTTCTATCTGTCCCTCCTAACCTTATTTTAGGCAGGTCTTATATCCTGCTGTGTAGTCTAGGCTGGTTTTGAACTTATAATCTTCCTATCCTAAGCTGCTGAGATGTGTGATTCTAGTGTCCAAAGCCACAACCATTACTTTTTTTTTTTTTCTATCATGAATGTATACTATGATTTGATTGTTTTCTTTCCTGGTATTTGTTTTTTTTTTTTTTTTTTTTTTTTTTTTTTTTTTTTTTTTT
>CM052716.1:56324534-56366574 GCA_028551405.1 Uromys caudimaculatus
GTCTTTCTGTTCCCGGGTTCTCAGGCCCGGGATCCCGGCAGATCCGGGTGGGTCTGGGCGGGAGGTGCTGCTCCCCTCAACCCCACTCACGGGCCTTCCAAGTTCCTGTGAGGCTTCCTCTCTACGGCGCTCCTTGGCTCCTGGTATTTGTTACTACTGAGAATTAATGTACCTTCTAGAATGACTGAACTGAATATTTAAATACAGTCATGTATACTTTTGCATATGTGAACGGGGCCCTGTGCTGGGAGCAGGCACTGCTGGGGTAGTGTTCAGCCAACTCTCCTTCCTTTATAGAGAGTGCTTGCTAAAGATGTCAGACATTATCTTTATTGACCCTCTATTTCCCGACTAAAGGAGTGGTTTATAATTTAGTGTGTAAACTACCAATATGCTGGAGCTGGGAAGATTGCTCAGTGGTTATAACCACTTGCAGAGGATCTGGGTTTAGTTCCCAGTACCCATTGGGCAGCTCACAGCTGTCCATGACTCCAGTTCCAGAATCCAATACTGTATTCTGGTCTCCGCAGACAATAGACATAGAAATGGTGGACAAAATACCCAGACACAGAAAATAAATAAAACTTAAATATAATGCCTTGTTTATAAGAGATACATACACTTGGATCGAAATGAACTGAGGTAGTTCAAAATGAAAGAAGTGATATTTTCTGACCAAAAATTAATTATCCTGATACATAAATATATATATTTACAAATTTATATACTTTTTGCTTTTATTTTTTACATGTGAGTGTTTGTTTGCTTTCATGCAAGTCTGTACAGTGCCCATGGAGGCTAGAAGAGGGAGTTGATTCTCTGGAACTGGTCTTAACAGAAGGTTACGAGCATTCATGGTGGTGCTGGGACCTCTGAAGGAGCAGCCAGTGTTCTTAACCACAGAGCCATCTCTCGAACTCCCTGCTTTTTCTAATATTTTATGAGCAATGTGTGATAGCATTATTTTAGGCTTTTAACTGTTGCCAGGCAGATATAAGCCAACAGTTGGCAAAGGACAGAATATTTTGCACACAAGGAGGTTAGGCACAGCACTGAATAACAAGACTTAGAGAAACCTGGTACGCCATAAGCAACTGGCGGATGGATATCTGCATCACTTGTATCTGTGTGTGCCGGCTAAGCCTGTGACTGCTGCACTGTTCAAGCGCTCAACCGCCCAGAGAGTCATGGTCTGAAGGCAGATACACCGTGGAGGGGATGGAACCGCCCTTAACGTTTTCATACCACTGTGGCTCTATGCAGAGAACCTAGGTTCTTGGAGGACACGATCTAGAATTTCTGCTCTTGCGTGTCTAATTTTTAGCAATTCTGTAGTCTCCTACATGCGTTTTCCACTCTGATCTCCAGACCACACCTTATAACTACTAATTATAGCACGATGTATATATATGTATTGAAGATCCATATATCACACTACATATTCTGTTTCATAAATCTATTTTTCCTAGCTCAATTGCTTGTTTTTTTCCCTTCATCATCCCTTTTGCCCCTTTATATTAAAAAAAAAAAAACAAAAAACATTTTAAATCCTATAATCCAGCATTTCCCCCTCTTGGCACATAGCCATGGAAAGAAACCTGCTACCTTATAAATGAATGTCTGTGAACTTTCATAATAACCAAGGCGTGGAAGCCACCCAAGACTACAACGGCAGACTGACGGATAAAGAAAATGTGGTACGTGTTATCAGTAGAATGGTCCCACTCTAACAAAGCTGTTACTAGGAACTACACATGAGCCGAGAAAATATTACTGTGCTTCGGGAAATAAGATTGCATGATCTCATTACTTGTAGAACTTGACAATTTTCGACTATTTAGAAGTAGAGATAACTGCACTGGCTATTCATAGGAGAGACGATAACAGCACTGGCTATTCATAGGAGAGACGAAGAAGTGTTGGCCAAGGGATACAGAGCAGCTGCAATAGGGTGAGGGAATCTAGAGGTCGAATGTGCAGCACGAAGACAAGGTAATGAAAATGTTTATAAGACTTACGCTGATGAGATTTTAGCTGCTCTTCATGCATATGCATGCGCGCGCGCACACACACACACACACACACACACACACACACACACACCCCAAAGCTTAAAAATGGTTATCTATGAGATGATAGGTATGCTTACTTACCTCAGGACAGAAACTATTTCTTGCCATTGTATCTCACAGGACCGTGTTATCTACCTTAAAAATCTCCCCCATCAAAACCAATATTCTTTTCATGTAAATATTGTTATTTTAGGATCCTGGAGTGAAAATATACTGAAATATTTTCTGAGGAACAACCAGATCATGGCAGAAGATGGTGCTGAGATCCTCTGGTACCATGGAGCCAACCACAAGTCTCAGATGAATGAGGCGCTGAAGAGTAAGTGGCTTCTACAAAAATATTTTCTTATTTTATTTTTAAAACACTATTTGATATGTAATCCAGGCTGGCCTCAAACTTGTGATCCTCCTGCCTCAGCCTTCCAAGTGCTGGGATTCTAGACATGAGCTATACCATACCTGACTATTTTGACTTTCTTTGGGTAACGTATTAACTGAGTACATTTTTTGAAAGCCAAGCAAAATGTCTTGAGCTGTGACTTGGCTGGATTGGGAGCCAGTCTGCCAGAGTCAGTAGAGACGGGAGTGCATGGTTCCCCTGGAGGGTGGGCAGCAGCTGCGTGGATGCTCTTGCTGGCGCTTGGCCCTGGAAACAGACTCTGTTCCAAAATTTGGACCAGGGATGATTGCTGCAGTTAGAAATTATCAGGCTCATTTCACCCTCGGCTAAGCCGAGCCATGTGTCCCAGCGTCAGGGTGGCACTCGTCCTTGTGGGGGATGGGCGCTATTTCTTGGAGCCTTCAAGCCATCTGAGCAACCTGAAACCCCTGTACAAACTAGCTTATGTCTCCATACCCGCCTGCCCTGGTTCTGCCAGTCTGGCTTTGCTGGCACGGCTGAGCACCTGCTGTCCTGATGCTGGCTGCTTTCTTTCCAGGAACGTGAGCTGTGCGGTGCTGATGTTGACTCCAGGTCCTAGAGCACCCTGGGCAAGCACCACCACTAAGCTGTGTCTCAGTGTTCCTTTTACTTTTCTATCTTGTTTTGTGCTTTTCAGTTCTAATTTTTATTTCATGTGTCTGAGTGTTTTGTTTGCACGTATATCTGTACACCATGAGTGTGCCTGGTGCCCAGAGGCCAGAACAGAATATCAAATTCTTTGGGACTGGAATTACAGACAGTTGTGAGCTGCCATGTGAGGGCTTGGAATTGCTTTGTAAGAGAATCCAGAACTCTTAACTGCTGTCATCTTTTTATTTTTCATTAAAATTTCTCTGTGGTCTAGGCTGACTGAACCCTGTCTTTTGCCTCAGCCTCCCAAGCAGTGGGAATTACAGAGCTGCATCCCAGGCCAGGCCAGCCTAACCTACCACAAAGCCTTTGCTATCAGTCGAATTGCCATTTCTTTCTTTTCTTTTCTTTTTCTTTTTTCTTTTTTTCATTTTTTAAGAGGGCACTGTATTTGTATCTCTTTAAAATGTCTTCCCACTTTATTTACCAAAGCTATATGGGGCAGAAATCTTCAAGTACTTAAGACTTTAAATTGTATTCTTGCCTGTCTCCTCGAGTAATAACTGTCTTAGAAGTCAGAAATACCAGACCTTACCGCTCCCAACATTGGAGCCTGGTGCTCATTGGCGGAGCCTTAATGAATCCTATTAGCTCTGGAGCTCGAGAAGCAAACCGGAAGGAAAACCCACAAGGGAAAGAAGGAAACCTAGCGGCGGGTAGACCAGAAGAGCTTGCCAGGGCGATCTTCTAAGCATGAAACCGAATTGCCATTACTTAAAGACAAATGCCTGTTCCTGACCCCAGCCCCAATGCATCTCGTGCCTTGCCTCGCCTCCGCCGTTCCTTTAGTGAGTGTGGTCCTGAGGTTGCTGTATTCTGGCAGGGATCTCTGCTGCATCCTTTTTGTACACAAAGGAGCGCATTTTATCCACTCATTAGTTAATAAACCTTTGGGTTGTTGCCATTTTTGGCGATTACTTTACTGTCTTGAGCTCTTGTAGCTCCTGCTGTTAAGGGGTAAACTTTACTGTGTAAGTTGTTTTTCTCAAGACTGGCCATTTGCGGAAGCTTCCGTGGGCCGTAAGAGGCTAAGGTGCAGATGTGGCCTGATGGTCAGTGTGAGGATGTGGCTTTTCTGGAGAGCTGTTGTCTTTAAAAGGCACACCAACATTCATGTGGAGGGTTTTAGGGGTATGCTTTTAGCGCTCTTATCTGGCAGACAAAGGAATGACCAATCTGGATTTCACTGTTTAAAGAATGTATTATGGAAATGTCAGCATTTGCAAAGTTATTGGACTCCTGTGTAGTGCCATTGATAGTGAGGTTTTCTTTACACATTCGGCCTGCACCCAGGTGTGCAAATTGGTACATGTCATTGTGGTTTAGATTTGTTTCCTAAAAGGCTAAATGTCCTTGATGGGCTGACAAAATGGCTCAAAGGATGTAGGCGATTGCCACCAAGCCTGACAACTTGAGTGAGGTCCTAGGGATGCAAGTGGTGCGGGAAGGAGAAAGCAGCTCCACACAGGGTTCTCTGCCTGCACAATGCACTATGGAATACACGTGACCCCATAAACAAATAAAATATGTAATAGTTTTTTAAAAGAGAAATACCCTTGAGCCTCTCTGGTGGTGTGTCCACATCCACAGCTGACTGTCTTTCTCAGACCCCTACCAGATTGTGAAATTTGGGAATCCACAACCTTCTTTTGTTTTGATATCTATTTTGAACTAGATGGGGTTTTTTGTTTGTTTGTTTTTATTTTTAATGTATGTGAGTACACTGTCGCTATCTTCAGACACACCAGAAGAGGACATCTGATCCCATTACAGATGGTTGTGAGCCACTATGTGGTTGCCGGGAATTGAACTCAGGACTTCTGGAAGAGCAGTCAGTGCTCTTAACTAGTGAGCCATCTCTCCAGCTCTTTCTCTGTTCATTTTGATCCAAGTACGTGTTTGATTTCCCATAAACATGCGGGCTTTGGCTGGAGAGAGGGCTTAAGAGAGCTGGCTGCTCTTCCAGGGGTCCTGAGTTCAGTTTCCAGCAACAAACAGCATGGTGGCTCATAACCATCTATAATAAGATCTGGTGCCTTCTTCTGGAATGCAGGCATATATGCAGTCAGAACACTGTGTGTGTGTGTGTGTGTGTGTGTGTGTGTGTGTGTGTGTGTGTGTGTGTGTGTGTGTATATATATATATATATATATACACATACTTTATTTTTTAAGATTTATTTAATAATTTTCTGTGTCTTGAGTGTTTTATCTGCTGTCTCAATGTACGTATGCCCACAATGTGCTTGCATGTTGTCTGCAGAAGCCAGAAAAGGGCATTGTATCTCCTGTAATGGGAGTTACAAACAGTTGTGAGCTGCCATATCAGTGCTGGAACTGAATCCAGATCCTCCTCTGCAAGATGAGCCAGCCAGTGGTTACCAAACAGGCTGATAAACACTTAGCTGTCTCTCTAGCCCCAACTTGTGGATTTATTACCTACCAAATTATAAACTACTCTTTTAGCCAAAAGCCATAAACCCAGATTGCCTTGTGATGGTCTTCACTCTGGGCTGGTTGGTCTACAGGTTTGGTTACTGTGGAATACACTCTTAGTATTCTAAATTCTCTTGCCATAGTTATGTGGGAGCAGCTATCTCTCTGAGGTTTCATAAAGAGTCTTGCAGCTGCACTGTTGGCACTGAGATTATATTTTATTGTGCTTTGATTTGAAAGTTTGTCTTCTCCAAACTCGTATTTAAATATAATTACTAATGGAATTATATGCAAGGTGAGGTCTCTAGGGAGGTTTGGGGGTCTAAATTGGAAATATTTCTTTAGTATGCTACTAAAAAGCCCAATAGCTAATCCTTACCACAATCCTTACCACAGCTGAGCACCCCTTAGATACCACCTATGGCAGCTCCACAAGTTCATTTGGTGGTGTTCTCTTCATCTTCTACCATTACTACAAGTGACAGTGTTATATAAGACAGATAGGGCCACCAACATTGCTCAGTGCATACGTGTGCTGCTACCAACCTGACAAGCTAAGTGTAATACCCAGACCCTCGTGGGAGAAGGAAAACAACAACTCTTACACATACATGGGCTTCTGCCAACGTGGCATTCACATTGCATTCACATAGATATGTATGTATGTATTATGCATATATGTATGTATGCATGCATGTATGTGTGCGTGTAAATATATGCATATATACTTTTATAAATAAATATAAATATAAAATATTTATATTTTATTGCATATAATATGAATAAACATATCTACAAATATATATAACTAAATAAATATAAAAATTAAGACAAATGTCAGTTCTCAAATTACGGATAATTTCCATGCTGCTTTGTCTGTTTCCATGAAAAGTTCCTTTCTTACCCTTTTAAGATTTCCCTAGGTCACAGTGCTGATGCTATGGCTTCCCTAGGTCCCAGTGCTGATGCTATGGCTTCCCTAGGTCCCAGTGCTGATGCTATGGCTTCCCTAGGTCCCAGTGCTGATGCTAAGGCCTCCCTAGGTCCCAGTGCTGATGATATGGCCTCCCTAGGTCCCAGTGTTAATGCTAAGACCTCCCTAGGTCCCAGTGCTGATGCTAAGGCCTCCCTAGGTCCCAGTGCTGATGCTATGGCTTCCCTAGGTCTCAGTGCTGATGCTGTGGCCTCCCTAGGTCCCCGTGCTGATGCTATGGCCTCCCTAGGTCCCCGTGCTGATGCTATGGCTTCCCTAGGTCCCAATGCTGATGCTAAGGTTTCCAAGGTTTCCCTAGGTCCCAGTGCTGATGCTATGGCCTCCCTAGGTCCCAGTGCTGATGCTATGGCTTCCCTAGGTCCCAGTGCTGATGCTATGGCTTCCCTAGGTCCCAGTGCTGATGCTATGGCTTCCCTAGGTCCCAGTGCTGATGCTATGGCTTCCCTAGGTCCCAGTTCTAATGCTATATTTCAGGGCTTTATTAGAACCATATCCACTGCCAGATGTCTGTTTCTGCTTCTCTCCTGGCAGCACACATCCAGAGCTAAAGGTGGTGGTGGTGCACACCTGCAATGCTAGCATTTGGGAGGCTGGAGCAGCACAGTTGCAAGTTAGAGGCCAGCCTGGACTACCTGGTGATAGCCTGTGCCACAAAACAAGTCACTTTTAAAAGGTAGCTGAGCTTTAAATCAAATACATTAATTTTTATGTAGCATTTCAGACATGAACAGCGAATGTTCATGAATCTAATTTGAACATCAAGAAGATAATACATGTATGTGTCTCTCTGCGTCTGTGTGCAGTGCCAGAGGTAGAACCAGAGCCTCGCCCATACTACTAGGCAGGTAGTACCTTGGAGGGATAGTCTGCTCAAATATATTATTTTTGTTACCAACAAATACTTAATATTAATAGACTTCCCTTCCCTTTCTGTCTGCACCTTGCTACAAGCTAGAAAAGATTTGTAGGCAGGAGAATGACTGTGGAGCCGTGGGATGCAAGGCTAGCAAGCAGGCCTCATACAGTGCCTGACATTCTGCAGTTGCTCGGTGTTTCTTCTTTCTCATATGGGCACTGAGGCGTTTCGCCTGTAGCTCCATCCTTGTTCGCAGTAACATAAGCTCTCTTACTTGGGCAGGTGCTGCCCACATGATAGAGGCTGATGTCCTTCTCCCTAGTGACGGATCAGAGCATGGCCAGCCAGTCATGGCCCATCCTCCTGAGACCAGCAGTGATAACACTCTGCAGGAGTGGCTGGCTGAGGTCATGAAGAGCAACAAGGGCATCAAGTTGGATTTTAAGAGGTACTCCTCCAAACTGCTTCGTATCGCTACAGACTTCGCAGAGAACGTTTAAACCTGCGTCTCTGTCTGTGATCACTGTCTTAGTGAGGGTTTTATTATTGTGAAGAGACACCACGACCACAGCAGCTCTTATAAAGGAAAGCATTTAATTGGGGCTGGCTTACAGTTCAGAGGTTCAGTCCATTTTCCTCATGGCAGGAAGCATGGCGGCATGCAGGCAGACACAGGACTGGAGAGGGAGCTGAGAGCTCTACATCTGAATCCACAGGCAGCAAAAGGAGGCTGGGTCACACTGACCTTAGCTTGAACACAGGAGATTTCAAAACCCATCCCTAGAGCGACAATCCTCCAACCAGGCCACACCCACTCTGACAAGACCACACCTCCTAATGCTGCCACTCCCCATGGGCCAAGCATTCACACACATGAGTCTGTAGGGAGTGAACATACCTATTTAAATGACCACAACTACCTATTCTTATACGTTATCCAAACTGAAATGAAATTTTAGACCTTTATGTGTTTCTGGAATAGACTTAAAATGCCATTGTGCTAAAGGTTAAGATTGCTTCTCGAGGACCTTTAAGACTAAAGTCAGCTTTTATAAAGGAATGTTTCACATGTAACTATCATACCACAGAACTGCCCACTGAAAGTGCTTTTCTCTACCAGTGCTCTGAAAGGAGAGGACTTAACGGAGCCAGTACCTGCACGTTCAATTTCATTATGTTTTATATTAGTAAAGAGACTTGTCTGAAAGTCATCAGTAATCAAAGCATCCTTTAAAATACTCTTTTGCAAGAATTGACGTACAAATGAGTGACTGAGCAGGAAGAGTGTCACTTCCCTCCACGTCTGTCACAGGGCATGTGCCCTTTATGACAATTGGCCATAGAGAAGCTATAATGTCTGGGATTGATGGGTGGCAAATTCACCCCATCTCTGGATCCTACCTCAATGTGAAGTTATCGTGGGGCTGGAGGGAGCTCAGCAGTTATCACAGGACCCATGTTTGGCTCCCAGTGCTCATGTCAGGTAGCTCAAAGCAGTCAATAACTCCATCTCCAGGGGACCCAACACCCACTGATAGCCTCTGCAGACACCTGTACCCACATGGCACACATACATAAATAAAAATAAAAATAAAAACCTTTAGTGAGTAGAATTTGAAAAGCTTGTAGGATTATTAAGATGACCCGAAGCATCCGGGGGTGAATGAATGCCCAGCAAACCTCGTCACTTGGCCTTGATGAGCGGCTGTGTAGAACCTGGCTGTATAGGAGTCTGGCCTGACAAGGTCTGAGTTACAGAATCATCTGAAGACCAGACAGTTTGGTGGGTGGTGAGTTCTAGAAGGATTTTAATCCAGCAATGTGGCTTCTCTGGCTGAAATACAGACACCCCTTTAGCACACAGCTTTAATCTCTCTGGCTGGAATAAGGCACATCCTTAGTACACACCTTTAAGCCCAAACAATGAAGGTCAAGTTACTTTGCAGGAGGAAGCACCCTTGTTTGAAAGTGACATCTAATTGAGAGGCAGACAATGTGACAAATCAGAGAAGATTTGACAGAATAGGGTATGCCCAGCTCTCATGAGAACAGAGAGAAAACAGGCTACTTAGAGAGAGCAGTGCAGAGAGAGAAAGGAGAGGGGGCAGTTTTACTGGAACAGTTGTACAGAGACAGGTTGAGGAGAGAGAACAAGCTAGACACAGGTGAAGACAGAACAAGTCCGAAGATTGGAACATATTGCCAAAGACAGTATGAGGCAAAGCCAAGCAACTCAGAAGGTAAAAGAAGCCAGTTTGTACCAGTCTGTGTGGAGAGGTGTTTGAGCCAGAACTGCTGAGTTGACCAGCCAGTCAGAGTTCAGAAAGAGCTAGAAAGAGTGAGCTTATTCAGCAGTAAGCAGATGGAGGCAGTAAGCCTCCAAGATAACAGTTACATCCGGCGAGTAGAAGATACTTTTACAATGAGTGGTTCATCTGTTTTATTAACAGAGTCTTAGTCCCAGAATAGCTAAGGGGTTCACCCGAAGAGGACCGCTGAGCCAGCTTCAGGTCCCAGGACTCAGGGCCAGGGCAGCCGACTCTGTCCACGAAATACTGATCTGTAGCACTTTAAACTTTTGGGCCCCCTCCCTTCCATGTGTATATTCCATGTGTATAGTTAGTGTTTTGAGTGTTTGTTGTGGTTTGTGATACCATGTTTCACTCCTCACAGATTAGCCTGTGCATTTGCAAGTTCTAGCTGCTAATTTAGTGATTTGGGCTATGTTAGTGGACCATGGAAGAGCCAGGCCACTAAAACAATTTATTTCATAAGCTTTATTTTTAATTAAGTGTGTATATGTGTGTGTGTGTGTGTGTGTGTGTGTGTGTATGCATGGATGCATATACATGCAAGGGGTTCCCTCAGAGGCAAGAAGAGGGCAGGGATTAAGAGAGTATGTTGTTTTGCAGAGGGATAGAGGACATGTGTGTTAGTTACAGCTCTCAAAGCTTTGTATGTGCTTTACATATGACCCCCGTAGAAATCCCCAAAGGTAGGCCGTCACCGTTCTCACCACCATATGGAGAAATGGAGGCTGAGGGGGAAACAGCCTGCTGTGGTCGGATGGTTGGAGAACTGTCTGCCTGGCGAGACACGGAGTGCTCACCCCTCCCCATTTTTTCTGTCTGCGATGCTTGGAACAAGCACAGGACCTTGTACATGCTAAGTAAGTGTGCACATGCATGTGCAGGCACACGCATGCATGCAGATCCTACATCAGGCCTGTGGAGGTCAGAGGACAACTAAGAGTGCAGGATAAGGTAAGATTAGTTTGTTAGTTTAGTTAGATTAGTTTACTAGTTCTGTATTAGTTCACTTTTGTATCGCTACTACCAAACTATTTGACAGAATATCTGTCAAACCTTGGCTCAGGGTTTCAGGGAGTTTCCACCCAGCTTGCTGGAGAGGGTGGATGCTCTCAGGGGCAGTGTTTGGTGAGATGAATCTGTTCACAAGCGGCTCACCAGGGAGGAACCTGCAACCGAGTGCAGGTGGAGCCCTCGTAGACCTGCCCTGTAACCCAGTTCTAGTCTCCAAAGCAGTGCCACGGGCTGGGACCTGCGTGCTCAGAATGCATCTCTCAGAACAGTTCAGAGTCTGACCTAAGCTGCTGCTGTGGACTTACCATGGCTTCGCAGTGTTTTATTGTTGTCCATTTGTTTGTGTCGTTTTGTTTTTTGAGTCAAGATCTTGAACTCAGAGCAGTACCCCAACCCCCACCAGCCTCCCTAGTGTTGGGATTACAGGTGCATGCCACCCCCTCTCTGACTGTATGCTTTGAAGTCAGGGATTATGAGCATCTTTAGTTTTCTCTTTGTTTTGTTTTTCAAGACAGAGCTTCTCCATATAGCCCTGGCTGTCCTGGAAGCCACTCTGTAGACCAGGCTGGCCTGAAGTTCAGAGATCTTCCTGCCTCTGCCTTTGTTTTGTTTTCTTCAGATGTTCTGCTGATTTAGTCTTTTGTGGTTCCTTCTAGATTTTAGAATTGAGGTTTTAACAGGCATCAATGTAGTAGAAGCTGAAGCAGTGAGGTTCTCCAGTTAAGTCGGGGTGTGTGTGTGTGTGTGTGTGTGTGTGTGTGTGTGTGTGTGTGTACGTGTGCGCGCACGTGCGTGAGCGCACAGAGTAAAAATGATATATACTAAACTTATTGTTTTGTAAGCTGGGCATGCTGACACACTCCTTTAATCCTAGGGCTTAAGACAGGCAGAAGCAGGATGATTTCTGAATTTGAGGCTAGCCTGTACTACAGAGCAAGTTTCAGGCCAGCCAGAGGTACATAGTGAGACCCTGTCTCAAGAACCAATAGATAAACAAATAAAAACAGCAACAAAAGCCTTTACTGCTTTGAATTCTGTGGCTGTAATAGTTGTAGGGAAGAGAAGACGATCCACTTTCCAAGTGGAGCTAAAATACCTTCTCATTTCCACTGAAGCGTTTGTTCACAAGACAGAAAGAATCCAAGTTTGTATTAGCTTTAGGAGATAGGTTTTTAAATTTATTTTTTATTTTATGTTCATTGGTATTTTACCTGCATGAATGTCTTTTGAGGCTATCAGAAGCCCTGGAACTGGAGTTACAGATGCCTGTGAGCTGTCATGAGGGTGCTGGGAACTGAACATGGTCCTTTGGAAGACCAGCTACAGCTCTTAACCACTGAGCTGTCTCTCCAGCCCCAAGGATATGAGGCTTTAGGCTTTCCAGACATTTAAGAAATGTGTTTATGTCTCCAAATTCACCTAATCATTCATGAAGGAAAAGAGACCTTTTCTCCCACAGGATTTTGGGCGTTAGAGTCAGTCTTATCAAAGGCTGAAGTGAAGTGAAGGAGCCACTCTCGGAATGTGCCACCTGCAACTGCTACTTCTTGAGTATGGCTGGCAAGCAGACATTGTATCTTTTCTTACATCACTTCACACTTAGTGACCCGAGTGTGCAGTTCTGGGGCTCCTGTTTGGTCCATAGGGACTGGCATTATTCATGTCACTGTAAAATCTATAAGTTCCTTTCATGAAGATAAAGTATGAATGCTTTGAGGTAGGGTACGTGTTAGTTTTCCCCTCTGGTCCCATGTGAGTTCTTTTATTTGACTTTGAATTTGAAACCAGGAAGACCTCAGTGTAGGAAGACTCACTGGGCACACTCTCTTTCAGCTTGGCAGCCGTCAGATCGTCCATGCTGTTTCTGGACAACGTGAAGCAGCACCTGCAGCGGCCCGTGTGGATTAATGCTGATGTTCTTCCCGGGCCAAATGGGAGCAGCAAAGTAGTAGATGCCAAGGCCTTTCTAGACACCGTGACATCCTTCTTCCCAGACGTGACCTTCTCCTTGGGCTGGACAACAGGGTGGCATCCTGAGAAAGTCAATGAAGGTGATCATTCTAATCTATTTGCTTTGAGCAAATACCAAGTTGGTCTTTGCAAATGTGTGAAATATTCTGGACTCATTTCTTCAGTAGGGTACAGGGCAAACTCATGTTAGCTCAAGCACATAAAAGCTTTTCAGGCAGGAGGAAGCTGCGTAAGTGTGGCTGAAGAACACAGCTCTGTCCCTGAACATTTCATTGTTGTTCAGTGGTGTCTTAGGGTTTTATTGCTGTGAAGAGACACCATGACCACAGCAACTCTTATAAAGGAAAACCTTTCATTGGGGCTGGCTCACAATTCAGAGATTTAGTCCATTATTGTCATGGCAGGAAACACTGCACACACGCAGACATGGGGCTAGAGGAGACTTGATCTGCAGGCAGTTCAGGAGACTGCCATACTAGACCTAGCTTGAGCATATGAGACCTTGAAGCCCGCCTCCACAGTGACACACTTCCTCCAACAAGGCCACACCTCCTAATAGTGCCACTTCCTATGGACCAAGCATTCAAACACATGAGTCTGTGGGAGCCAAACCACGGGTGGCTTCATGATGCTCTACTCCATTAGCATGGCCAAGGCCGTGGGTCCTGCCCGGCACGGTCAAATACATAAATACAATTAATTTTTTCCTTGTACTGTGATGTTTTAATTCACTCTGAACTCAATGGAAATTCTGTAGACTAGGAACTCATCTGTAAATTACTGACAGAGTTGTCTTTTCCTGGGTAATCTGGTTTTTTAGCTAATTGACTTCCAAGATTCCAATCACAAATGCACATTTCTTTCTTCCCATTTCAGGCTACAGTTGGTCAATGGTGAAAGAGATGAACTGCATATGCAGCAAGCTAACCCAGCCTGTCACGTTCCCTGTCAGGGCGGCCTTGGTGAGACAGTCGTGCTCGCAGTTGCTCTGGCTATTGACACAATCAAACAGGTATGAATTATCTGTAATAAGAAGTATTTATTCTAGCCAGCCCATATAAAAGGCACACAGTTCTGGTATTTTGTTTACAAGCTGTAAGCCCAGGTTGGGCAGGCTGTGAGCTGGTCTAACTTGATTCCCATCCATATCTCCCTTGTCACTGCTTGTGGTCCATCTCCTCTCATGGTCTCCTCCTCCTCCCTTGGTGTCCTCTCTTCTCCCTCCTCTCCCCCTCCTCTCTTCTCAAACCATTCACCTATCCTCAAGTCCTGCCTTTCTCTCCCTACTGCCCAGTCACAGTCTCTAGCCATTTATTAGCCAATTATCTTTAAAGTGTGGTGCAGGGTTACAGAGCATCTTGTGGTATACATGAGGCTCTCTTCGGCTGGGGCCAGTATTTAGCATTTAAATGCATAGGAACACCAGACCGACGCCCAGTGGTTATCACCATACCAGTGTGATACTAGTGGAGACGGGGCGTGAAAATGTCACAGAGTGTGCTGGTGTGGTCCGCCTGCAATCCCAGCACTTGGGGAGCAGAAGCAGAAGGGTTAGGAATTCAAGATCAACCTCAGCTACAGAGGGACTTGGAGCTAGCCTGGGCTACACGAGACTCTGTCGTAAACAGAAAAAAGGCCGTGATATACTCGTTATCAAAGGACAGTGGGTAATGGCAAGGTGGCTCTGCAAGCCCACGTGTTTGCCATGAGAGCTGATGACCTTATCATGCCCTGCACCCATGTAAACGTGGAAATTGAGAATTGACCCCCACAGTGCTATCCTGTGACCTCCATACATGAGCCATGGCATGCACGCACAGACACGCACACACACACACACACACATGTACACACACGCACACATGTGCACACACACACACACACACACTGATAATAATAATATAAAAATACATTTTGGGGACTGGAGAGATGGCCCAGTGGTTAAGAGCATGCACGACTCTTGCAGAGGACCTGAGTTCAGTTCCCAGCACTCCCAGGTGCCTGTCACCCCAGCTCTAGGGTATCACACCTCCGAGGGCATGCGTACTCACCTGCACATACCTGCACATAGACATACTTAAAAATAAAATCTTTAAATAAACAAATTTAACTTAGCTGTACCATATATTAAATATTGAAGTATACCCTAAAGGTACACATGTTAAAACAGCTTGGGAAGCACTTTCTGGGGCCAGTCGGAAGGCCAGATGCCACAGAACTTAGAGTGGGAAGAAGCCAGCATTACGGCTGTCAAAGCAAAGGTTGAGTAGCTGGTTCAGAAGCAGTTAACTCTCTAGAAAAAGCGATACTTACAGCTTTTCTTGTTTCTTTTGCCAAATATATTTCCGTTGAAAACACTTGAATATTAAATTGTTAATGCAGGAAGAACAGACTAGGATGGCTTTTGAAAAGGATTTATTTTATTTCATGTGTACAGGTGTTTTCTACCCATGTGTACAGTATATAGTGTCTGCATGCCTGGTGTTCACAGAGGTCAGAAGAGGGTGTCAGATTCCCTGGAACTGGAGTTACAGATGATTGTGAGCCACCATATGGGTGCTGGGAATTGAACCTGGGTCCTCTGCAAGAGCAGCAGGTGTTCTTAGCCACTGAGCAGTCAGTCTCTCTAGCTCTAAGGCTAGCTTTTTAGTATAGTTTCAGAATAGAAGTCTTTTCTTATGTTAAAGGTAAAGCTTCTTCCAGAAGCTGTGGAAGAAAATTTTGCTATATTTGAATACATGAGAATCAGAAATTCTGGTAAAAATAATGTTATGATACATGTCAGAGAGAGATAAAGAATTCTAACACATAAAAAAATTTACAGCCATCTGGCAAAAGGCCCAGCTTAATAATTAACCAGGTTGGAGAGAGTAGAGGAAGCAGGCACACTGTGTACATCATAGATGTAAACTGATTTATTTTCTTAAGGAAACAGTGGGCGTGTTCATGGATTTTTTTATCAATAAGGGCTTATCCACTTAGGAGAAGATCATGCAAGCCCAGAGAGATTCACAGCATTCCACATCTCCTCCAGTCAGAAACTGGCTGAGTATATTGTATTCTTTTAATGGAAGATTAATACTTGTTATAGGTCATTCTATAGGCTTGGGGTTTTAATATGGACAAATCTCTAAAACAGTTCTGTTAGGTGAAAAGCTTTAAAGCTCACAATGATTGTATAGTAACTATGATTCTACTTGCATGAGAAAACTGAATTATAAATATTTATAGATGAATTAAACTTCAAGTTGTTTGAACATTATGGCAAAAGAGAGACATTAGATGGTACCAGACAATGAGTCAGGGTCTTCAGTGCAAGCCACTGAAACCAAACCTGGCTGACAAGCAGAAAAAAGATGTATTGTGCTAATGAGGAGATTTTTTTTTTTTAAATTTTATGTGCATTGGTGTTTTGCCTGCATGTATGTCTGTGTGACGTTGTTGAATCCTCTGGAACTGAGTTAGAGATGCTTGTGAGCTGCCTTCTGGGTGCTGGGAATTGAACTCAGGTCCTCTGGAAGAGCAGACAGTCCTTTTAACCACTGAGCCATCTCTCCAGCCCCGAGATCGTTATTTTTGTAGTGTGCAGTGCTTTAGACACTCTCTTGGGCAGGCGTGTCACCATTATTAACTCTTGTTATCACTAATACTGCTTCTAGTTTTGTTTGTTTTCATTAGTGTTGAAGAATTACTCTGAAGTCAACTAGCATACTATATTAATTTTTAAAGATTATTATTTAAATTGTGGCACTAAATTAAATTTTAAAAATTGGATTCTTATACAGAACTCTAGCTTTTGAAAATATCTTCTTATACCACTGTTTGAGAAGCATTCTCCATATAAACAGATTCTTTGCTTGGATACAGAGGACTTGGCGACCGTGTACAGAAGCACCATGAGGTTAGAGCCACAGCCGTAAGGAAACCTGGCCAGGGCCGCGCTTCGTCCATGTGCAGTTTGCATTATTTCCACTGATTTGTCATGATGGTTTTGAAAGGCCATGTCTGATCTCCTGAAAAATTTGCAATTCACAGAGGCACCTGCTAACCCGAGAGCCCACAATCAGAAATAAGCCTTCCGAACATAACCCTCATGGGCCCGTGAAGTGCAGAACAGCAAGCACCAGCAAGCACCAGCAAGCACCAGCAGATGCTGCTGGGCTGCTCTGGGTTATGGAGTCTAAGAACTTTTAGAATTGTTGCTTTCTGTTAAGCAGAAACTGCAGATTTCTTAAATATCTAGTGTTAAGCCTTTCAAATTGAAAGCGGTGGACTATATATAAACAATTTCCCCCCTATGGTTTTAAACATGGCGGTTGATCAATGTTTGAGAAATAGTTTTTTTAAGTAATGAGTTCTAGTGACATCAATGGCATAAATTACTAACATTGAAAATGTTACTCTCAAGTACTATGTAAATAAGTTTGTGTATAAACAATCTTTTAAAAATGATCAGGAAAGGGCTGGGTTCAATTCCCAGCAACCACATGGTGGCTCACAACCATCTGTAATGGGATCTGATGTCCTCTTCTGGTGTGTCTGAAGACAGTGACAGGGTAGTCACATAATGTAATAAATAAATCTTTAAAAAAAAAGATCAGGAAAAGTCAGGACAATGGTATATTTTAGGGTGTCATTAGAGATATCAGTCGTTTTGACTCTGTGTTTCATGGGTGCTAAATTGCACTGTATTTCATTATCTGCTCTCATTTATGGACTACATGCTGTTTTCATCATGTCATTTTTATCAAGTTCTCTTAGCCTTTGCATGTGTATATGTGCGTGCAATGCACACTTATGTATGTGTGTGATGCACATGTGTGCATGTGTGATACATGCATATATATGTGCTGCACACATGCGTATGTGTGTGTGATGCACGCATGTGTATGTGTGTGTGATGCATGCATGTGTGTGATGCATGCATGTGTGTGATGCACACATGTGTGTGTGATGCACGCACGTGTATGTGTGTGATGCACACGTGTGTGTGATGCACGCATGTGTATGTGTGTGATGCACGCATGTGTATGTGTGTGTGATGCACGCATGTGTATGTGTGTGTTGCACGCACGTGTATGTATGTGTGTGATGCAGACGTGTGTGTGTGTGTGTGTGTGTGTGTGTGTGTGATGCACACATGTGTATGGAAAACCTTTCCCCTAATGCAAGTGCAGTGTTTAAAGTTGCTTGAGGCTTAGAAGACTGTGGAAGCTAAGCCTCTTTTTAGTGATACGATAGAGTTTGCTCCTTCAATTTACCCCCTAAGTATATGTCACAGGAAGTAGTTGAAAATAAGTAGCTAAGAGGACACGAATCACTACCAATGAAAAGACAATTTAGAATTCCTTTTAGTATTTCATTAATGAATAAAGACAAATATGTTTTTATTTTAATACTTTACCTATCTTCAGCTGGCATTAAAATATACTTCACACACACTCTCTCTCTCTCTCTCTCTCTCTCTCTCTCTCTCTCTCTGTGTGTGTGTGTGTGTGTGTGTGTGTGTGTGAGCGTTTGAATGGGAGGGGATGCTGGGTATTTCATCCATACCAGGCAGAGCACTTCTCCAATGAACTACATTCTCAGACCCTAGATTTTTCTGTTATGAGAAGTGTGTAGCTTATGGAAGGGCATATTTTCTTCAGTAGCCATAGCAAAAGTCTAATACAAAGTAAGTACAATTACACCTTAAATGTATGCCATGACTGTCACTGCTCTAGACACAAAATAAGTAAAATTAAACTATAGACCAGTGGTTCTCGACCTTCCTAAGGTGGCAAGTCCTTTAAGACAGTTTCTCATGTTGTAATGATGAGCAACCATAAAATTATTTTGCTGCTACTTCATAACTGTAATTTTGCTACTGTTATGAATTTTAATGTAAATATCAGATATGCAGGATATGACATACAACCGCGGTGAAAGGGTCACTCGACTCCCAGAGGGGACCCGACCCACAGGTTGGGAGCCACTGCTTTGGCTAGCACGCAGTGACCGTCATCGTACCTGCTAATTGAGCAGTCTTCATCCCAGGACTTCTAATTGTAGAGGTTATAGAATCTTGTCATTGTTACTGCTCCAATGGCCGCATACAGCTTGAGATAAAAAGTAGGAAATTTATTATTTATTTTAAATTAGAGCAGAAGCCTTGAGCTGTTTATCTAAGTTGCTAAAAGACTAAAGGTTAGGTGCTAGGACCACCATGGCAAGTGAGGCCCTTAGCTCGCTTCGCAGCTCCAAACAAACAATAACAAACCCTGTGTTGTATTTTGTTTATGGTCTGTATTACTAATGAATTGATGTTTTAAAAGATGTTTTTGATCTGTGTGTGTCTATGTCTGTTCACGCAAGGGACCGTGGGAGCATGCACATGTGAACCCTGGTGACTGTAGAGTACAGACAAAGGTGTCGGATCCCTTAGAGCTGGATTTGTAAGTGGCTGTGAGGCACCCCATGTGAACCTAGGTCCTCTGCCAGAGCAACCCATGCTCCTTACCCCTGAGGCTTCACTTCAGCCCTGGAGTTACTGTTTTTGAATTAGGCCTTTGCTGCTGTTATGCCCTGCCTATGTATAATGTATAAGTAATGTTCACTTACTATGTATAGGAAGGTCTTTTATTTCTACATGCTTATGCCCAAATCTTTTAATACTTTTGCCATTTTAAATGGCTTTCAGTTGATTTTCAAGTTTTCAAAGCAAAAAAAAAAGTATATTCTCTTTAAACAATATTTTCTTTTCCCTTTTTTAAGGCATGCTGCTCAGTGTCTCCAGAACAAGGGTTCTCAGCTAGGGGAAAGCTAACTCTCAACAGATCATGCCTGCGGGCACACTGGTTCCCCAGCCTTCTGTGTGTAGCAGGGGTTCTAGGAGGCACTCATGACAGAAGTCTTGAGTGTGTTCTGTACTGCACAGGACACCCCAGGAGAAAATGTCTCTCACGTGATGGCTGTCTTAGTCAGGGTTGCTATTCCTGCACAAACATCATGACCAAGATGCAAGTTGGGGAGGAAAGGGTTTATTGAGCTTACACTTCCATGCTGCTGTTCATCACCAAAGGAAGTCAGGACGGGAACTCAAGCAGGTCAGGATGCAGGAGCTGATGCAGAGGCCATGGAGGAATGCTGCTTACTGGCTTGCTTGCTTCTCCTGGCTTGCTCAGCTGGCTTTCTTATAGAGCCCAAGACTACCAGCCCACAGATGGTACCACCCACAAGGGGCCCTCCCCCCTTGATCACTAATTGAGAAAATGCCTTACTGCTGGATCTCATGGAGGCATTTTCTCACCTGAAACTCCTTTCTCTGTGATAACTCCCACTTGTGTCAAGTTGACACATAAAACCAGCCAGTACAATGACATAATGCACATATGGAGAATTTGAGAAAAGCGTCCAATTATTAGTGGATGTGGGCATTGTTAATGTGGACACTTTTCAAATCCTGCAAAGATGCCAGTCTAAAAAGCATCAAAATTCCAGTGGGTGTTCAGTTTTCTCAAGTGAGTTCCTACAAAAGCAGTCATGGCCGGTGTGGTAGCTCACGCCTTTAATCCCAGCAGGCAGCGGAGGCAGGTGGATCGCTGTGTGATCGAGGCCAGCCCGGTCTGTATAGCAAGTTCCATCCAGGCTCCCCCCCCCCAAGTACCTTTCCCCCTCTGTGCTCACTAATAGAATATTTGTCACGCTATTTTTCACTGTTTAACCATCCTGTCACTTCCCCACGTGGGTATGGCAAACCCGTCCTGCCGTGTGTGTCTCAATGCCAATTCTGTGTTCGTCTGCATGATTCTCTTCCTCAGTTTTAGATATGAGAATCCTGTGCAGTTCATAAAATGTCCTGTACTCGCTTATGTATTCAGAAATACTGAAAATGACATTAAAATGGCCTGCATATGAAATGTCCCTCCCCTGAGGTTTTGGGAAGGCTGAACTTGAATGACCTTTCTGTTTACTGTTCAGAAGTGATTTGTTTCTGTTTCAATGGCTTTAGAAGCCAAGTTTCATAAATTATATTCTTTTTAGAAAATTGTTCATTTTGTCAGTGTTTTTAAAATTATTTATCTACAGCTGACTGAAATAGTCTGTTACTGTCTTAGTTTCTTACAAGTCTTCAGTTCCTTAATGTATCTGAGCCTTCCCACTGGTTTCTTGGTTAGACTAGATGGTTTGCATGTGTGGTACATGCATGTGTCTTCATATGTGTACCGTGTGTATGCAGAGGCACTCACAGGCCCGAGGGTGATGTCATGTCTTCCTCAGACAGTCTCCACTATATTTTCTGAGACACGGCCTCTCATGTAGCCTGGTGCTTAGGCATTGGCCGGTCTGGCCAGCCACCCTGCTGTAGGGGTTGGTCCCCCACCCTGTGATGAGGTTGCAGACCTGTGCTCAGACCACCACACCCTTCTCCGTGAGTGATGGGCACCCCATGCAGGTCCTGCTCCAAGGACAGCCAGGGTTACATAGGAAACCCTGTCTCAAACAAACAAACAAACAAGCAAACCCACTGGGCTATCTTACCTCCTTGTTCCTAGACTAGATGGTAATTCTTTAAGTAGGATCTTAGATTGGATTTATTTTTCTGGCTTATGACTTAGTAATTCCTTCCTATTTTTCCTTAAAACATAATTCTTTTCATTTCCTGTTGGATGCTTACACTTCTGGTTGTCACCTTTGCATTTGTTAGGATAACACTCTGAATTACAGGTATTAATATAGATGCTGAAGGCTGCTCTCTTTCTCTGCCCTGTGCTTGAATTGTACCCTGTCGGTTTTCTGGAACTTCCATCAGTACTGATTTGAACTATGCTGCAGCCATGGCTTTTTCTCTTTGAGTCTCAACATGATTTGAAAGAAAAACTTTAGCCATCTAAGTAATAGTTCGTATCAGTCTCACTTTCATTAATACTTTCTGCCTTTATTGTCATGTAAGGAGATAATGTCAGTATTTCTACTTTTTTAAATAGAAGAATATTTGATGGTAAATCTATTGACCTATTTCTAAGTAGTTTGCTCTGTTTCATGGTTCTTTGTGTCTTTTTATGCCATTAGCCTGTGGTTTTGATTACTGTGGCTTTATAATTTGACTTTAAATCAGGAATGTAATACTTCCAGTATTTTTCTTCTTGCTCAAGAGTCTTTAGACATTCAAATCTTCTATGGTTCCATATATAAACTTCAGGTTGATTTGTTTCTATAAAAGTACTATAGGTACTATCGTGGTTTGAATGAGAAGTGTCCCTCCTAGGCTCAGGTACTTGAACACTTGGTCTCCAGCTGGTGGTATTGTTTGGGGGAGGTTTTGGTGCAGCCTTGCTAGGAGTGTGTCCCTGGAGGTGGGCATTGAGATTACAGAGCTCTGCCAGTTGGTTCTCTGTCTCATGCTTGTGGTTACGATGTGATCTTGCAGCTCCCTGTTTCTGTCACCATGTCTGCCATTCTCTGCCATGTGTCCCCACCATGAACTCTTGTTCCTTGGCTACTGTAAGCCAACAGAAACTCACTTTCCATGAATTGCCTCTGGCCATGGTGTTTTATCACACAACAGAAAAGTAACTCATTCATAAGTTGGTGCTAAGAGTGGACTGTTGCTGAAAGAACCTGATCATATTTTTTTCTGAGAAAAGTGGAAGATTTTGGGAGTTTGGACTAGAAAAGTGGTTGAGTGCAGTAAACAGCTTACAGCAGCGAAGTAGAGCCTGGGGCAGAGCCTTGCCGAGAGCAGTGTGGACTGTGAGGAAGGCCTGGCTGAAGACTTCAGAGGAAAGCGAGGACTTTAACAGCACCCAGGCTGCAGACCATTCCTGCGATGTCCAGCAAAGGCTCTGGCTGCTTTCTGTCTTTGCTGTAAGAACTTGCTCGAGGCTAAACTAAAAAGTAAAGGAGGAGTTTTTTTAGTGGCAGAAATTTCAAGACTGCATAATGCTGATTCTGTGGTATGGTTATTGTTGATAACCAACCAATACTTCCGCAAGCATACAGTGAAAAGAGCAAGTGGGAGCAAAAAGAAATACAAATGTACTATTTTAAGAGAAAAAGAGCACAAATTTAATTATAGCCCAGGTGTGTCCCGGAAGACAGACTGTATCTGTCATGGAGATAGGCACCGTTGAGGAGAGGTGTCTTGCTCTGCACTAGAACAAACCTTGGGAAAAGGCCCTGCAAGCTTTCAACTTATGGAAGAGAGTCGAAGGCATTTTCTACTCCTAGAAAGCAACTGAATGTAAGAGATACTGCTGGTGTGATTCAAGGGACCAGAGTCCATCTCAAACTAAAAGCCAGATTTGACAGAATCATCCCCGTGGTGCTGGCTTTAGAGGCAAGACAATGAGGGGCTCATGGATTCTTCCCCCGAGGTTTCTGATCGCTGCTGGGGTAAGGCAGCACGTGCACTGGAGTCCATCTGTGAAGGCCCAGAGAGGCCAAGAGGCTGTGAGAGAACTCGAAGCTGTGAAAGTGAGGCCTGATCTGCAGCAAGAAACTAAAAGGCGTTGGCAATGCTAGACCCCTGAGATAGCTACCAGAAAGAGCTACATACTTGGGAGTGGGACTAGCCCTAAAGACAGGTGCGCGCTGCAGGGGCAGAGGCATCTAAGCCCTTTAGGCCCAGATGTCAAGCACGGAGCAGCAGGCCTGGTGCTGTGACCCTGCTAGGCTTTGAACTTTCTTAGGCCTGGTGTTCTTTGCCGTGCTCCCATTCCTCCCCCCGGCAATTGTAATGCATGTACTGCTCCACTGTATGCTGGAAATCCGTGACTTTTATTTTATTTTATAGAGGGTTACAGTTAACAGATTGCCTTGAATTTCAGAAGAGACTTTGGACTTTAAAATTGTGTTTAAAATGTTCACCACAACGACTAAATGCATTTTGTATCCTGATATGCCCATGAACCTATGGGGGCGGGGGAGTGGAACGCGGAGGTTTGAATGAGAAAGGTCCCTCATAGTCTCGGGCATTTGGACACTTGGTTCCCTGTTAGGGTGCTGTTCGGGGAGGTTTGGATGGTGCAGAATCCTGGAGGAAGCTCATCACTTGGGGAGGGCTTAGCGATTGTATGTCCTTGCCCTGTTTTCAATTTATTCTCTCTGCTCTGTGCTTGTGGTTGAAATGTGAGCTGGTAACTTCCTGCTCCCATTGGCATGCCCAGGCCTGCTGCCGTCCCTCTACGCCATGATGGGCTCTTTTCCCTCTGGACCATAAGCCAAAGCAAGCCCGCCACTTTTGGTCATGGTGTTGTATCCCAGCAACAGAACAGTATTACAAGTACTTCAATGGGACCTCATTGGTTGCTCTAAGTGAGATGGATGGATAAACAGTGTTAATTTATACTCGTCATCTTCAGTCTACAGATCTCACACTTCATGTGTTAAATGTATTCCTATTTAATTCTCTGTGACGCTCTTGAATCAGGATTGTTTTCATATTTTCTTTTCTTCTTTTTTATTGTTAGTACATAGAAATGCCCAGATTTTTATGCCATTTCATTATGTATCTTTGCCATCTTAGTTAGTGTTCTGTTGCTTAAGAGATGCCATGACCAAGGCAACATATAAAAGAAAGCATTTAATTGGGAGCGTGCTTGCAGTTTCAGAGGGTAAGTCCATGACCATCTTGGCAGGAAGCAGGCAAGCAAGCATGGTTCTGCAGCAGTAGCTGAGATTTCTGAGAGAGAAACTGGGCCCAGCATGAGTCTTTTGAAACCTTAAAGCCCACTCTTCCATGAGAGAATCTCCCAATAAGGCCTCACCCAATCTTTCCTAAACAGTTACACCAGCTGGGAACCAAACATTCAAATATGTGAGCCACTGGGGTCTATTCTTATTTAAACCATCACATTTACTAAATTTATTGCTTTGACAGTTTTGTTTAAATTAGCATATATTATTATAGAGTTCATCATGGTGTTTTGTGTATTCCTTTTATTGGTCCCTTCTACTGCCCTCCACCTCTCACTAGCTCCCTCCAGTCCTTTCCAGCCCCTAGTGGCCCTTATTCTGCTTTTATATCACATGTATTCAGTTACCTTCTCCTGCCTCCCTTCTAAACCTCTTACTCCCCTCAGAAGGTCACCTTTTTACTTTCATTGACTCTGCTCCCTTCACATATAATAACTAAAATCTATGATCCTCAAACAAGAGAAAATGTATGGTATTTGTCTATTGCACAGCATTATCCCTGGAAGACATACACAAATATCTGCTTACCCCAGATAGAGAATTGATGTCAGACCAAAGTATTGCTATCACCAAAATCCAACTTGGTGAACCATTGAGTTTAATTTGGGTTATTTGCAAGAATGTGGATAAAAGTTTACTTAACAGTAGAGTAGCATGAATGACTCAGAGGCATCTATATCACAAAGAGCTCACCCCAACACAGTGATGATTCATGAAAGTTGGAGTCCCAGATCTTTCTACTTAACTGGCCAGCAACTCAGCAGATCAAAGTCTCCTCTCTTCATCAGGCCTTACTGCTTATATAAGGAGGAGGAGGGGGGGACGTCTGAGTCTGGTAAGTTTCAGGAACTTCCTGAGACTTGTGAGTTGTTTACTTCCTGACTGTTAAGCCATCTTCATTTAGCACTTCTTAGGTCTTAAGGTGTTGTCCTGGGGAATGGAATGTTTTAATTCAGAGAAAATTATCTCTCTGAGCTTGAGATGCTTTACTTTAATTTTCAGCTATATTTTTTAACAAATGTGATATCATTTTTGTTTATGGCTAAATAAAATTCCATTGTATATATGTACCACATATTCTTTAGCCATCTGTTGATGGAAGTTTAGGATGGTTCTATTCCTTACTGTTGTGAATAGTGGACTATAGACATGAATGTGCAAGTATCTGTCTGATAGGATTTGGGAAGCTTTGGATGTATGTCCAGGAATGCCATAGCTAGGTCTTATGATAGTTTTATCTTCAGTATTTTGAGCAACCTCTACACAAATCTCCTCACTGTGCAATCTGACATCCACCAGTATCCTCACTGTGCAGTGACATCCACCAGTGTCCTCACTGCCCTGCAGTCTGACATCAGTATCCTCACTGTCCTGAGTCTGACATCCACCAGTGGTTTCTCTTTTCTTGCATTCTCTCCAAAATTTATTATTTGTTTTCTTGTACTAATATGGAACCTCAAAAATTGTGTTTTCTTTTCTTTGGTGGCTAAAACATGTTGGAGAGTTTTAAAAATATTATTGGCTGTGTGTGTTCTTTTGAGAAATTTCTATTCAATTCATCATCCCATTTATAGATGATAAGATTTAGGGCTTGGATGTTTAATCTTTGCAGTTGTTTCTGTTTTCTAAATGTTAGCTCTGAAGTGCCATTGGCACAGACTTCCCTCCCTTCTCTAGGCTGTGTGCTCACCCTCTTGGTGGTTTCTTGTGCTGTGCAGATTGCATGTAATTCCATTGTCAATCCTTGGAGTTGTTTCCTGTGTACTTGGAGCTCGTTTCAGAAGGTCCTTGCCTTTGCCTATGTCCCCTGTGTTTCCCTCTGGCAGTTTCAGAGGCGTCTTTCCCATCAGAACTACCTTAGCTGTCATCCAGGGTTCTAGTGAATTGTGTTGTTTTCATTTAGTGACTAGAAGATTTTAAAATTCCCTCTCTGCTTTATTAGGTGTCTCACTGTTCATTCAAAGGTGTGTTTTTAGGGGCTGTGGATGTGGTAGAATGCCTGCCTAGGATACAAAAGTCATGGATTTGATCCTCAGAAGTAAATAAGTAACAAAAGTGCATCATCTAATCTGAGTGTTGGCTTAGTTTCTGTGCTTTCCCTTGCTACTGATTTATAGTTCTATAGTATGATACATTGTTAGGAAGTATTTCAATTTTATTAAAGCTGGCTTTGTGGCCTATAATTTAATTGATTTTAGAGAAGATTTCATCTGCCACCAAGAAGTCCTTGTTTCCTGTCAGTCGGGTGAGGCAGCTATCTCTTGATCTGTGGCATAAGTTAGATCTGACACTTCTTTGATATTGGGGGGGGGGGGAGGATGCCCCTAAGGGACAGAGTGGGGTACTGAGGTCCCCCACTGTTACTGTCAGGACCTATCTGACCTCGCATGTCCTTTAGTGTTTGTTGTATGAAGCTGAGTCCTAAAATTCAGTGTATAAACACTTCTCCTTGTTTTCTGCCTTCTCTATGGGTTGTCCCTTTGTGAACATGTAGAATGCCTCTCCATCTCCTGTGCTGAGGCTGGGGACTGTTCTGCAGTGGTCTGAACATGTAGAACAGGTGAGAGGAGAGAATCCAAGGACAGGATGTGATGAAGCAGGGACACACAGACGCCTCGAGGCGCTGGCCACCCCCAGTTTCTTGCTTTGTGTTTTGGTTACATTGACATTCACTTATGTAATAATTGGTTAAAAATCTACATTTGTGATTTATATACCATCTGTGATTTTTTTCACAATAAAAAATGTTTTTAAAAATATATACTGAGAATTGATTTAAATGAATCCAGTTTAAGATATACTTTAACAATCTTATTTATCCTATTTCAGTTTTAATAAAATAGAGAGCTATTTAATGAGGCAGAAATGATCTGGAAAATTCTTTTCTTAACCTAAATGATCATATCTGTGTCTTGTTATAAAGTTCGTTACCAAGGAACCCAGATAAATTAATAGATTTCATCTGAGAAAAAACTATAGAGAGTTAAGAGTGAATGTCCACTTTTTCTTTTCTGTGACCTATACTATAGTTTAAAATTCTCAGCGTGTCGTGTGTCACTTCTGGGAACTAAGTCTGAAGCATCTCCCTCTGTTGTGTTTCATCTCCTCAGGACAGGCGCTTAGCCAAGTCATGCCCCTCAGTCACCGAGTCACTGTTAGTAGCAGAAATGCCCTAGAGCTCTCTCCTGGATTCTGACAGGTTTATGGGGAAAGTAGGGATGCAGCTCCTGGAGAGGGTCGTGTGTGTCCAGGCATGGCTCCACAGCTGTCTCAGTAAAAAGGGAAACAAAGCAAATAATATCCAGACTGTGGTACGTTTGTGCGTGTGTAAAACTTAGCATGTACTCTTGTTTTAAAATTGTCTTCTTCATTTTTTTCTGTTTTTTTTTTTTTTTTTTTATGTGGTGGGGGTCACACGTGCCTCACAGTGTGCGTGCAGAGGTTGTGGACAATTTGCCAGGATCTGGTTCTCTCTCCTCCCACCAGCGGGTCCCCAGGCTTGAGCTCAGGTCACCAGGCTTGGCAATGGTGCCTTTACGGGTGAGCCCTCTCGCCGACCCGTTTGTTCTTGTTAATGACATCTCTCAGCACTCCGTCACTTCATGATGAGACTTCATAGTGCGACCGTCATTAGTGACTGCATGTTGGGAAAGACACTGACGCTTGATCACTTCACAGTCCCTTCCCATCATGCATTTTGTTTCAGTCTGACCAGGCTAGCGAGCAAACCCAGGTTTATAGTTGTAATTTTATTTGGGGGATAGAGTCTTTGATCAGCAGCAAAATCTTTCATCTGCTTTTACAAAACATGACTCATTTCCAGTGCTACGGTGTGGGTCTCTAAGCCACTGAGCATCTCATAATTAAAATATAGAAGTTACATAATTTATCCGGCAGCAGTGGGATTGCTTTGACGTTCTGAAGGAGCGAAGGAGGGCAGTGTGGTTAGGCCGTGCTGCGGGCTTGGGGAATTCTCCATCGACTTCTCACCTCTCCACTTTCCCTGTTCGCTTCTGTTTGACACAGGTACAGCTTAACTGTTTGGACTGGAAAAGAAGACATTTATTCCACTGAAGATTTACTTTACATTCGAGACTACTTTAATAAAACCCAAGTCTTCTATGATATTTTGGAACCACAAAACCATGAATTTAAACAAGCCATTGGAATCCGAGTCATTCTCTAAGAATATAGTTCTTTAAATATATATATAGTTCTCCTAAATCACTTTCTCTTTGGTTTCATGATCCTTTGCTGCTTTGGTCTCAATCAATGTATTAATTGCAATTATTTGTTTATACTAAATTTATCTAATCAGAAATACTTATTGTGTTCTTATTGTGTGGCAGTACATGTCTGTACAAGACTTTACCAACTGCAATAAAATTTTTTTAAAATTATAATAAAAATGTTCAAGCTGGGTATGGGAGCATGTGCTTATAAAACCCCAGGATCCCAGGACTAAAACAGGAAGAGCAAGAGTTCAAGACCAGCCTGGGCTATACTGTGATACCCTGTCTCAAAAGCAACTTTTTATAATGTTTCTATAATCATCATAATTAACTTCGTAAAAAGACTTGAATTAATAAACAAACTACTTTTTGATGAAATTAGAAGTACAATACATTTGTCCAGAATGAAGTTCTTTCTATCTAAGCCTTAGAACTTTCTTGAGAAGGTTTTTGCATTTGTTTGTTCGTTGTATGCATATGTGTATGTGTGTCGTGGTGAGCTTATGGAAGTCAGAGGAAATGGGCGGGGGTGGTTTCTCTTTCCACCATGTGCACCGTGGAGATCACACTCGGCTTCGGCTCGGCAACAAGCACTTCACTGCTGCGCCATCTCCCTGGCCTCACCATCTTAACACAATAGCATGTCACAGTTACGTGATATTCAGGATGCTGCCACTCAGATTAAGGTCTGAAGGAACTTAAGGTGTTCTAAGAAGCAAAAGAACTTAAAAGAGAATTGTGAGGTTTATTCTGCTGCAAGGTATATTCTGAGTGGTCACTTGTGTGGGACAAGGACAGAGCTCACGACTTCACACACACATGACTGAAGAGCACCTTTGGCCTAAACATAAAAGCTGAGCCTGGTAGGCATTTGGCAGTGAATATAGAGGTTTCATGAGTCCTGAGGAGAGCAGGAAGCACTAACTCTAAAGGAAAACAGAGACAAAAATAAGTTCTTAAAAAAAAAAAGAGATGCCATTGAGGCGTATCTGACAACAGACTGCTATTTTATGCAAAGAGCTCCTAAAAGCCAAAAGCCTGAATTTAAAAATGAGACAAAAACTAACAGATACATCACAAAATAAAGTATTTATATGCCCAAAGCAAGTTTTTCTGGGAAGGTTCTGAGAGTGTTACCTCTCACCCAGGAAAGACCATTTAAGGCACAGTGAGTACCAGTGCGAATGTCGCAGAATGGCTGGCACTATAAGGACTGACAATTTGTGTGGGGGGCAGGGGAGCATTCCTGCCGTATCCAATAAAGATAACAACTCTGCCCTAGGACCCTGCCATTCTATCCATAAGCGTAAAGTCAAAGGAGTGCCTGTGTTCACAGAAAAAGACTTGTGACAGAGTGTTGGTGGCAGTTGTATTCTGAGCCCCTAATTAGAAACAACACATTTCCATCAGCAAGGAAACTGCTAAATATAATGGACTTACTACCCAGCCCTAAAACAGTGTGAAGCGCTTACTCACAGTCAGGGTAATAGTAAACACAGCGCAGAAGGAATGGGACAACTGAGCACATGCTCTGTGGGTCCATTTGTACAGTGTCTGGCACCCAGCAGAGGTCAGTGATGGATACTCATGGCAGAGTCTTGGGTGGGCATGGGGGCGACTTGGGGGAGGCATGGAAATGCCCACGGCTGTGCCAACATGCGTACGTGGATGTGTGTGTGGCAAGGAACTACGGAGAGGCCCATTTGCTGTGTTGCAAGGTCGGTAGATCCATCTTGATAGTCTTTTCACAGACCTTGATATACAAAAATGCGTCGGTTGCTAACAGACACTGAGAGGCCAGCCCTTTCAGCTTTTGTTAATATAGAAAGATGCTTTGGGATGCAAAACAGCATTCCAGGACAGCATTCTATGCAAAGTTGTTCACATGCACAGAAGAACTGTGGAAAGAAGTTCAAACACAAAGTGCTGGACTCGTCCACATCCCCCAAGCCTAGGGGGTCAGTGCTGTAGTCCCATAGCTTTCAAGTTCTGCTTCCCACAGTTCACAAGGCCCTTCCACCCTAGAGGACCCATTGATAAGAAGTTTGATTGTTCCAAAATTCAGAGCCTTTCAAATCTACAGTTGCTTTTGGTCCTGTGAGAGTGGTGTAACCACTCATTAGCTACTAGGATTTGATTTCTCCAGTGGGAAATTATTAAAAGTAATTTGGAATAGTTTATTGATTTGCTTGGTTTCTTGGTTCTCTGGGCTTTTTACTCCTGGTTATCAGCATTTAGTGAATTCATAGAAAGGTGCTGTATCCCTCTCCTTGTTACTTTTGATGTGAACCTGCCCATGAAGAGCTTTCAAGGTCCTGAGAGTCACAAGAGTCACACGTTCATGGACAAAGGCAAGAATAAAAAGAAAGATTCAGACAGGCCCAATCTCTTCCTGTAGAAAATGAGATTGATCCAGTCTGCCGGCCCAAGGACTTCCGTCGGGGTTTGACGTAGACAGGCCCGCCCGCAGAGGACGGGGTCACTGTTCTAGCGACCACATCCATGTCACTTTTCTACTTTACCTGTCATTACTCGTCTCTTCTTTATACCCAATTAGCCGTAAGCTTGGACAGTTTGACCATCACGTGGGTTTGGAAGAAGCCCACAGTTTCCTGCGGTTCAGGGAAGAGGAAATGGAACAGATCAGCAAACATTTTACTGGGACCTCCATGTCGACACTCCGAGACTCCATCCAGGTTGTGGGGAAGGCCCCAGACAGCTAAGAAGAAACCTGGAGGTACCGCCGAGGTGCTCCGACTCTTCCGGGATCACAGCCCTTCTGGAGCAGAGAAGAGTTATGGTCCATTTGGAGTGTTAGGAAAGCAGGGAGAGCCAACCAGGAAACGGGATTCTCAGAGAAGAGAAACGAAGGCCCAATCAGGGTGGCAGGAAAGGGGCTCAAGCAACGAAGAAATGTCCACGGGGCTGCGGTTCTGGAACTAGTTCACTGTGGAGCAGAGAGAAGCTTGTGTGACCAACATGGAACCTGGCTGACGGGCGCAGGTCAGGCAAGAAGCCAGCTGGAGCTTTTTTTCTCAGAGGGTCATTGATGCTGCTTCACACCAGTTTGGAGGGGGAAATGAAAACCTTCTCGTTTCCATTCTAAGAAAATCATTCTTTAAGTAACCCCACTTTTTAAGGAGTTCACCCCATCTCACCCCACTCTCATAGTGTTGTTGACTCTACTACGTATTTAAACATAATCTTAGACAATAAAACTTCCCACACAGCCCACAGTTACAGTGTGTGTGTGTGGAGGGGTGGCTGGCCAGTCTCCCGGATCTATCCCATTGCCTTTGTTCCTGTGCCTAGGCTGGCTGGAGAACTTGTCCCAGGATAGCTGGAGTCTGAGTCTCTGTGCTTCATTGCTGCTCTAGATTAAGACTGGTCTTTGCTCTCCCTCCCTCTCTCCCTCCCTCCCTCCCTTCCCCCCCACCTCCAATTGAAAGAACATAACAAAAGGCCAAATTTTTAATTAAGATATTTGGCTATGAAAATCTTGCTTCTTTGTCAGCTCAAGGACAGAGAGCTTGTCTAATGTGTGTTAGTTACACTTCTGTTGCTGTGATAAAGGACCGTGAACAAAGGCAACTTAAGGAGAATTTATTTTGACTACCATTCCAACAGGATAAGAGTCTAACTATGCTGGTGCAGAGGCATGGTAGCAGACAACCTGAGCCGGAAGCTGAGTGCTCACATCTTCAATGGCAAACACAAAGTAGACACGTGAGCTAGAAGTGGGTCACTAACCTCAAAGCTCCCTGCGGCCACAGACTTTTACCAGCGAGGCTACAGGTCCAGTCACCCAGCAAACAGCACAACCAACTAGGCAGAAAGTACTCAAGTACTGTGCCTATGGGTGTTTCTCATTCAAACTACCATAGCATGTGAACGGTCCTGGGTTCAATCCCCAGCATCTCACACACACACACACATACCCACTCACACACACACACATACCCACTCACACACACACACTCACACACTCATACCCACTCACACACACACACATACACACACACACACACACACACATATACACACACATACACACACTAACACATTCACATGCACACACATATACACACTCACATATACTCACACACACTCACATATACTCACACACGTACTCACACACTCTCACATACATACACATACTTACACACATACACGCACTCACACGCACACATACACACTCTCATACATACACATACTTACATACACACACTCACACGCACTCACACACATACACACACTCTCACACACATACACACACACTCATACATACTCACACATACACACACACTCACATGCACTCACACACACAGTCACTCACACACATACATACTCACACATACTTACACACATCACACACACGCTCACATGCACTCACACACACAGTCACTCACACACATACATACTCACACATACTTACACACATATACACACGCTCACATGCACTCACATACACATACACACTCTCATAAATACACATACTTACACACATACACACACACGCTCACATGCACTCACACACACACTCTCACACACATACATACTCACACATACTTACACACATACATACACGCTCACATGCACTCACACACACACACACTCTCACACACATACACACTCACACATACTTACACACATCACACACACGCTCACATGCACTCACACACACACACACACTCACACACATACATACTCACACATACTTACACACGTACACACACACTCCTGTTATTTGTTGTACAACCTTTTGGTACTCCTGCCTGCGTGGGACTGTAATAACTTACTTTATCACTGGCCGTGGTGATTTAAGAGCTTTAACCAGAGAGGTCCTTCTGTTCTTCCTTCTCTTGCCACTGGTTTTGTAGTTCTTAGAACTGCTCCATCATGGCTGCCTGCTGTAGGCTAGACTCAGGCCTGCACTGGCCAGAATGTCCCACCAGCTTCTACTTCAGGGCAGCTTCCACACGCCTCTCAGGCGAAGTGACATTTATTCCTTTATTCCAAGTTCTTGGTCCCAGTGAGGATCCACAGTTGCAGGAGCCAGCTAGTAAGTGTCTTTTTTTTTTTTTTTTCAATTTGAGAAAATTGATTTGGATTGAAATGTTTTCCTGGGCAATCAAAATCTGTGCAATCCCAACCAACACTGAGTGAGCACAAAAACAAAGCAAAAGGCTGTGCACATGACTGAAATCCCCGAATCTGCCTTCAACGTTCCCTACTCAGCTTAGAACAAGTAAAGACAGTCTCAGGACCATTAGGGAGGAGGCCCTCCTGCTGAGTGTCTGATCCACAGCCACCCACTTTGTATGTTTCCAGGAATGGCACTTTTGTCTCCCTGGGACAAGCTTCTCCGTGATTGACAGCCCAAGTGGAAATATTCTAGTAGCTTCTTTTCTGGTCATGTTTGATTGCAATTGAAGACTCTGGGCTAAGTTATGCCATCATCCAGTATATAAGGCCAGCTAGCCAATCTCAACAACTCTTCTTGGGCTAAATACTATTTATTTATTTAATGTATGGCTATACTATCACTGTCTTAAGACACACCAGAAGACGGCATCGGATCCCATTACTGTGTGGTTGCTGGGAATCGAACTCAGGACCTCTGGAAGAGCAGTCAGTGCTCTTAACCACTAAGCCATATCTCCAGCCCCTAAATTCTACTTCTTTTGCTTACATTTAACTGTTTTGCAAACCCTTTATCATATTTTTCATCTTGCATTGATTAGTTGTGAATCAATGTGACAAACCACCTACAGAACAACGGAGGAGAGAAGGCTTTATTTGGATCATGGAGGCTTTCAGTCCCCCATGGGGGGGGATGCACGGCAGAGGGCCATACGGCTGTGGCTGTCCCCTGTACAGCAAACGGGGTGTTGACAGTGACCCAGAAACAGGGCTCGTTCTATACCCTGCAAAAGTGCATGCCAAGTGACTTCTCTGCCAGCCAGGCCCCACCTTGGAAAGGTCCCAGTGTCACAAAATGGTGCCACCAGCCTAAAGAACAAGTGTTCAGAACAGGAGCCTATAGGGAACGTTTTCAATTCAAACCATAACTCCTCTTACCTGCGCATTCTGGCTTAAATACCATCCCCAGAATCAGATCATAGTTGATCAAGGAATGCTGGATCAGGAGTAGACAGATTAATCTTCCAGTCACATGACCCCGGCCAGTTGGCAGTTCCAGCACACCGACTGTACCAAGCTAGTGATTAACTGAAGCTACTTCCTTTATCGGCCATTGATCATCCTAACCCCATGCACTGCTGCGTTCCCAACTGCTCTCACTGCAGATTTGATCCTGCAGCCCAGCGTAGTGGACGCCTTCAGTGGTTTCTGCTCTCTGCAGGGCAGCCTTCCCAGCCTTCTCCATTCCTTCCCTCTAATTGTAGATTTTTAGAGAAGGTTCACAGAGACAGGGTGTCAGCTTGGGAGGCCGACAGGTGAGCCTACCGTACCTGACAGATTTGCTGTGCTCTGGCTCTCCTAGGAACTTGACTTGCGATCCAAACACCAGCTGTAGGTGGATAAAATTTTTTAAAAAACTACCAAAAAAAATAAATAGTAGCCAGGTGTGGTAGTACATAGCTGTTATTCCAGCATTCCAGAGGCTAAGGCTTAAGAGTTTTCAACGCAAGGCCAGCCTGAACTATGTAGTGAACCCTATGTCAACAAAACAAGATAAATGTGATCTAAAGAATACTAGCACTAAGCAAGGCTATATAAACATAATTATTAATCTACTAAGAATCATGGCTTCCAATTGGATTAAGCCTTGTATTAAATTAGGTTTTAAGCCAAGCGCAGAGGTATTGCCTGCACTCCCAGATCCTTGGGAGTCTGAGGCAGGAGAGCCCAGAAGTTCTAGGTCAGCCTGTAAAATGTGGGGAGACTCTACAGAGAGTTGGGGCAGGGAGGTGTGAGAGAATGAAAGATGGAGAAAGGGAGAGAGAGAAAGAGGAGAAGGAGGGAGGGAGGAGTGGAGAGTTAGCTTTGAAAAGCATTGCTGGGCGCGGTTGTCGGACCTCGCATTGTGGCTTCTGCTAAGAGTTCTTGCTAACTGAAGTGTGTCAACCAGGATGTGGGGTTGTTCATGAAAGGTAAAGAATGGCGAGCCTTGGAGCTGCAGGATTGGGGCAAGTCCTCCATGCAGCTGCTCGCCAGTAATACAGACTTTCTCATTTGGCTTTATGAGTATCCATGTGTTTCTTGATGGAACTACTTTGCAACAGTTGTAACATCTTTTTGCATGTGAGGTATGTCGAGGTGTGTATGTGTGTGCACACATGAATGTGTGCATGCATGTGTGTGTGTGTGTGTGTGTGTGTGTGTGAGTGCATGTGCGTGAGTGTGCAAACCAGTAGTCAATCTTGAATGCCCTCCTTTATTGTTCCCTATTTATTTTGTGAGACAGGTCCCTCACTAAACCTGAAACTGGCTAGCCACCTACCCCCGCCCCCCACCCAGGCTCTTACCTTTGTCTCCCTGGCTCAGAGCCATGCTTAGCTTTTATGCGAGACTTAAGATGTGAACTCGTATCTCCGGGCTTGCCCAGCAAGTAATTTACCCCCAAGCCACCTCTCTAGCCTCACTTTAATATACTCATACAGGATTTGCTCCCCTTCCACCTCGTCTCCTTCTTCCCAAGTAGTCCCGCTTACATTTCCATGCGGTAGTCATATTTAAAGATACATTTAAATCTAGATTCCACATGGCAAAATATGTATATTTACCTAACTCTGGCATGTTTTGCCTCACATGGTGATATCTGTTTGTATTTGTTTCTCTGCAGATGAAGTAACCTTGCTCTTTAGGACTGACTGACTCACCTGTCCGTGCTGATGCTGGTGGGACAGTCTGCTCACTAGACTCTACCATTCCTAGAAACGCATCACCCTCAAAAATCACCTTCAAAATGCAGTATCTCTGTTAAGCAAATACAGGAATCACAGTTATTAGGGAACAGAGGAGATTTGTAAGGGGCTCTGTTGCTAGGTGCATGCCCTGTGCATGTCCACCAAGGATACACTATGCAGGTGTCACTGCCGTCTCTGGAGAGGCAATGTCAAGCTCATCTTAGTAACAAGGCTGTCTGTGCCCTCTAAATGACTATTCCTTGGGTCTATATTAACTATAGTCTAGGAAATCCTGCTTACCAGGAACTAAGAACGGAACCTGTAAAACCCTTAAGTTAGGGCTGGAGAGATGGCTCAGAGGTTTAGAGCACTGGCTGCTCTTCCGAAGGTAATGAGTTCAATTCCCAGCAACCACATGGTCACAACCATCTGTAATTGGATCTAATGCCCTCTTCTGGTGTGTCTGAAGACAGTGGCAGTGACAGTGTACTCATATATACATAAAATAAATAAATAAATCTTTTTTAAAAAACCTAAGTTAAAGTTGACCTTTAAGTTAATGTTAAATCAAACTCTATATGAAATTCAAACACAAATGTAAAACACACACACGCACACACTCCATTTGGTGCAGTAAGAAGCCTGGAGAAGTGGCTTTACAGATAGACTCTAACAACCCGGGTATCTAACGTGTGCTTGGGATTGCTAGAAGGTTAAAATTTCTGGTGAAGGTCAACCAAGTTCTAATCGTGTTAAATTGTGTCCTTATGTTGGGAAGACAAGTTACTCTTAACCTTTTGTTATTTAAAGTACATGGGTGGAACAATTTTTCTTGAAATTATGTTGAAATGTTATTAGTATTTGAAGGAGAAATAAAACTTAGTCAAAATGATATTTTAAATCTTTATTGATACCATCTTGATAACGAATTATTCTATTTACATATTCTTCCAAACTGTCTCCTTACCATGTGAGGTCAAGTACTCTTTGTGATATTAAAACTTGCGAAAGGAATTCAGCTACTTATAAACATCAGTACAATTTTAATTTCTGAATAAAAAATATTTCTAATGTAATTAATAGTCTCTTCAAAACATTAAATGGAAAAACTTGCAGTTTAGTTTTTTTTAAATAAAAGCCACAGATAATTAAATAATTTCTATGTACATTTCAAAATGCTTATATCAAATTACCAAGAAAGGCCTCATGCCACCTGTTGGGCAAAGAAATGAAGCTGTAGATGACGTCATTAGATTCACACCCTTGGTTTTCTAGTGGTTCGGTTAATCTTTGCTTCAGAACTGCCGAGTGAAGAATTTGTTGAACGCTATACTTTGAAGTCATGTAGGTAATACTGTCGTTTTTAAATATCTTATAGTAATGTGTATGTTGTTACAAGTTATTCATAGACCCTAAAATACTAGATGATCCAGATGTCACACCAAGGACGTTATCTTTATATATTTTTATATGACTGTCTAATAACTACATATCAGAAATAAAGATATTGCTTAGTAGTGACCCTGTAATACACCTTATGATTAGGTTTCTACTTGGCTTTTGTAATTTTAGCTAAACTAAACTAATCTATTAATCAGTGTTTCTTTTTTAAGATGAAGCAAGCGTTTAATTCCCATTTGTGTTCAATCCCAAACTTCTTGCTCCCCCTGCTCTGTTTGGGTGACAAGAATAATGTCTGTCAGGGTCAATCCTTTTTAATTTTATATTATCTTGATATTGGAAACCTATGGATAAAATACTCAAAAATAACGAGAAATAATTCCGTAAGATGACATGATTGATAAGTTGTTTGAAAGCAACTCGTGGTGCAAAACCAACAGGATTTGGCCTACGCTTTGCTGCCTTGCCGTGACAGTTTGGGGAGTTGGCCTGTCAGAAGACAGCCTTTGGTATCGGTCATCCTTATTCCCTTGTTTAAGACAGGGTTTCTTTACTTCAGTGTAGACAGACTATCTGAGCCATGCATTTCTGGGGCTTCTCCTGGCTCCCCCCATAATCCCACCAAGGAATGCTGGGATTAGATACTTGCACTACTCTGTCTAGGTGTCACATGCATTCTGGGAATCCAAACTCAGCCAGCGGCTTGCACAGCCATTGAGCCATCTCCTCCGCCCCACACCTGCCATTCTGGTGCAGATGTAGACCGCTGCTTGCTTGGTCTATCTAGTTTTCATGCTTTAAAAGTTTTAGTTAGATTTTACCTGCCTGAGTCAACATTTTTAAAGGATCCGTTTATTCTTCCTTTGTAGTTTAGCTTTGCTGATGTCAGTGTTTTCTTTGATGATTTTGGCAACCTGAAAAACTACAACCTTATTGATATAAAGTGTCCACAAAATTACTGACCTGAGAGCATTGTTTCATAACAGAACATGAAGCCAATCTGAAATGTTAAAAACTGTTTCTAACATAGGCAACTTTCTTTCTTGGTGTTTTGTTTAGATGAAAAAAAGTGGACCACATGAAAGTTGATAAATATTGGACATTTTGAGAAAACCAGCTTTCATTTTGTTAGAATTCCCCCAGAAGCTATATATTAAGGTGTGCTCACAGTACCTAATACAAAATACACTATATTTTGATTTGCCTAGCTGCGATGCACTAGCTAAAACTTAAAAGGATATGGTTAAGATTTCTTCTCTAAGTCTGTTTTTCTGATACAGATATTTGAACATAATGTGTTTCCTAATGGTCTCTTAAAAATTTACTAATTGCTTAATTTGTTCTGTCTGCAGGGACTGCCTCCTTAACAGCATCTTTTTGGTTTTAAATTCTTTCGGGAAAATAGGGGCCGTTGGCATAAGCACTTTTTGACCACAAGAAAGCAGGCCGCAGATCTTGCTGTTGCCACCAATGTCAGTAATGGGAGGGTGAGGGTTCACATTCAAGGGAGGCAGAAACCCAGGTCTGCCCTGAGGGAGACTGTGATCGAAGGGGAAAGCTCCGGAGCCACGCCTTTCCAACACCGCGTGATTTCTCCTGGTCAGGGGCCCCGGCGGGGCAGTCTCCACTAATTCTTTGGACCCTGATAGCAAGGAAGGAGATGGCGCAAAGATCTTTTTCTTTGCAGCCTTGCCATCTTCTAAGGTTGGAGGAGTAATACCCTCAGCGAGCTGAGAATCAGAGCTGTAGTGATTAGCTCCTGAGTTTCGCTTTTGAACTATACTCTTTAGAGTGGAGGCAAAAATTTGATTAGAGTCTGGGTCCTGGTCAGTGGGAATTTCCATGCATGGCTGGCTTCCTTCTGGAAACAAAGAATGGTAATTTATTTCATCATATGACATTTTCCTTGAGTTGACCTGGTCAAAGGCCCTGAGCAAGTGTGCAGTGTCTTTTACATCGATGCTCTGGTGCCTGGTGATGAACCGCTTAGAGAGGGCCAGCGCGTTGGTTTTGTAGGCTATTTCTTCCTCTGGAGTGATATCTTGGAGCTCCTCTTGCAAGGAGGCTACTCTGGCCTGGTGCTTTAATGATGGGGTACTCTTGATCCAGGCTGGAGCCTGGGATAGCTTGGGCCCATTAGTGGCCATCACAGGCTTCCTCCGAGGAGAATCTGGGTCCCAGGTATTATCGCTGCCCCCAGGCAATTCCTTATCCTTGAAGCCAAAAAGCGTCAGGTCCGTCTCAGACGAATATGAAAGTGGCAACGAGGCTGTTTTGATGTCGATTTCCGAAGGCGTGGCCGGCGGATGGCTCCCATCCATGTCTGCGGGAGGCATGTTTAGGTACTGCTGGGTGGTGTGCCTCCCAGAGGGCGACTTCGCTGTGGTTATGATGATGACCTCTTTCCCCTTTGCCTGGCAAGCACTAAGGAGGACTTTCAGGGTATCTCTGTCTTCTGCATTTATAGCATAAACCAGAGCTGAGTAGCCAGAGTGGTCCTGCAAGCTGAGGTCCGCTCCACTCTTGAGGAGCAAGGAGACCACCTCCGGGCCGGCTCTTTCCAAGCACGCGTGCATCAGGGCACTTTTCCCGGATTTGTCCTGGATGTTGGGGTCGGCGCTATTCTCTAGAAGGTATTTAACCATCTTGGCTCTACTGACGCTCTGCTGGTCGACATGTTTGGTCTTACAAGCAATCATTAAAGGGGTTTCTCCACGGTCGTTGCTCTCGTTGATGTAGGCCCCTCCTTCTAGCAAAAGTCTCGTGAGGCGAAGCCGGCTCTGGTGCACTGCTTTGATCAAGGAATTTCTGTCCGTTGAAACTTCTGAGCCTTCATCCATCTTCAAAAGTCAGAAATCAATACCTGGTTATCAAAAAAAATTGACGATTAGTCAGACTCAATGTCCAACTTGTATTCATTTTGTCATTTTGTCTATATCTGAAATATGTATGAATGAGACATAGATGGGATTATGTTATTAATGGAAGCAGAGCAAAATCAGATTGCAAAAATAAAAGAAATTTCGGAGTAATAGTAACCTTTATGGAATTGTCAGTTAAAACGTTTCTTTAAATTCTTCCTTGAAGCATGAACTCAGTATTTTCCTAAATTTCACACTTAACAACAGTCTACTTATTTCTGCTCTTGAAGAACATATTTTAAACATTCATATTAAGAAGCAAAGCCAGGCTGAAGAAATAGCTCAGCAGCTAAGAGAGCTCGCTACGCAAGCGTGAAGACTTGGGGTTGACTCTAGCACCCCAGTGAACAGCCAGGCAAGGCCACATGGGCCTGTGACCCAATCATTATGGTCAGAGAGACAGGTGGATTCAGGATCTCCCTGACCAGCTAGCCCAACTGCAAAGGTGATTTAGGTTTAATGAGAGACCCTGTCTGAAAGGTGTAAGACAGAAAGCAATGAGAGAGGCCTCCTTTAGTCTCTGAGAGTGACTGTACAGTGTCAGCATATGGGTCTGTGTATCCCCTAACCCAATGCATAGACTGCACACAGGTGCACACGCATGCCCACACCTAAATAAACACATCTTTAAAAATTACTATTATTTTAAGAACACAGAGAGGCAGTTCAGTCATTAAGAGCACTGGCTGCTCTTTCAGAGGGTCCAGATTCAATTCCCAGCATCTTCATGTTGCTCAAAACTATGATACCAGTTGCAGAGACTCTGATGCCTTCTTGTGTTCTCCTCGGGCTGCAGGTATACAAGTGGTGCTCAGACATGCACACAGGCAAAATACACATATACATATAAAATGAAATTTAAAAGAAACTTTAAAAGGAAACATGCAAGATTTGTAATCACTTAACCTTACCATTGACACTAAAAATACAGGTTTAATTTATTTAAATATCTCTGATTCAGACTCCCTCAACAGAGAATTTCATGATGAGGGTAATAATCGTCACTTAATATTGAGTTAAGAAAAAAATTCTGTCTTTCAGTTGTGATTACAGAGGAGCCAAATATCAGATAGGTTTTATAAATGTGATATGTATAGCATGTAGATATAATCTGAATAATTTTTCAAAAAATATTCTTTCTCCTAGTCTCTGGATCTTTTCATTATTTGGAGCATATTTTTTTAATTAATTAATTTATTTAATTTTGATACTTTAT